>JAPDNY010000020.1:0-600000 GCA_029375565.1 Gekko gecko | reverse complement strand
AGGAAAACTGGGTATGTTTAAATGGATGCAAAACTTTAAAGAACAGATATCCATGCATCAGTGGACTTTGGGGAGAAACATCTTTCCCCCCCAAATTATGAGATCTATAAATAGACTTTCATTCTGTATTTTTGCTACTTTACCTACTTGTTAAAAGTAAGTAGTGAGTAAGCAGAAGATTAAAAAAACATGTAATACGGAGTATCTAGAAATGACAAATCTAATAAAGTAGATGCAAAGCTGACTAGTTATGAAAACTGAAATGTAAAATAATATATATAAATGCACCCCATCTGAAGTAAATATCATTGTACATTGTACACAAAGTCTCAAAAAAATTGAGTATAATGATGGCAGCATTGGGAAGACATATTTTCTGTCTTTTATACTTTGTTATATATAATCATTACACACACATATATATATATATATATAGTGCAACCCTTTTTTCCCTTTTCTGTAATTCCTTTATACGATTTCTTTATACAATTCCTTTATACTATTTATACAATAAAGATCCCATGACTGTCTCTGCCTTCTAGTCCTGGGTTGCCAGTTGGTTATTTGACATCTCTCCCATGTTCTGTATAAGTGCAACATATCTTGAATTACTGCCAGCTTTAAAGGGGCATCATTATAGTATTTCCGCACCACTATATGACAGTCTGCATTTATGGTACCGATTATCCATGGCTATAAGTTGCATATCGTTTCTTAGACCACCCAAATCGATGTAAGGCTAGCAAAAGAATCACATCAGTGTATGTCTAAGGAGCACTTGAATCAAATATGGACTTACCAAGCTTGCTAAAGTGCAGACGTAAAGCAGAAAAGAAGCTGTTGGAAGAGTCTGATTTTGTGAGTGCTTTTATATAGTTTGTTGAGGGATTAGGGGGACATGATTCATCCACGTAACATCAAATTTCCTGCCGGTTCCACAAGCCAGAGTGCTTTCTTTATGCCCTTTAGTCATGCATGTCTATCCATTGCCCTCCCCGTTTAATAAAACATATATTACAACCTGCAGTCCTCTTTCATTTTAGAAGATTATAGGCCTTACAAGGATGTTCTATTTTTTTCCCCTTCAAAATTGGTTAAGAATCAGTCTGTTCCATTAATTTTGACGAGGCTGGCATTTACCTCCATCTTAAGTCCCTTGTGAGCTAACCTTCCATCTGGTTGGACCCCAGAGCTATTACTTGATGGGTTAGATTGTGGCTTAGTGGGTGGGGCCACAGCTTAGTGGAAAGCAGTCTGTTTGGCATGCAGAAGGTCCCAGGTTGAAGCCCTGGTATCTTCAGTTTAAAGGATCAAGTAGTAGTTGAGTTGAAAGAACTTTATCTCAGTCTCCGGTGAGTTGCCATCATCATAGACAATATTGACCTTAATGGACTGACTGGGTTCATGTGTTCATGACAGGGCAGTTTTCAAGACACGTCACTAAAAAATAACTTCATACAGTATAAAACATCCAATGAATAATTGAATTTTGTTGTTGTCATTCAGTCGCACAGTCAAGTCCGAATCTTCATGACCCCATGGACCACATCACGCCAGGCCCTCCTATCTTCCATAGTGCTCCGGAGTTTGCTTAATTTCATGTCCGTTGCCTTGATAACACTGTCTAACCATCTCATCCTTTGCCGCCCCCTTCTTCTTTGACCTTCAATCTTTCCCAGCATCAGGGTCTTCTCCAGTGAACAATTCAATAGGAATAATAAAAGAAAATGTGAACAATAAATTTCCCAAGGCAAAGTATACTATGGTGGCGGTTGCACACACAAGGTAATGCGGGGGGGCAGGATGCGAGGCTATTTCCTCCGGAGGACTTTATCCTGAAGTTGCATGATCACACAGTCCTTTGAAGCTGCGGGGGCAGCCCGCAACCACGTGGTCAGGCACAACCGTGGATGAGTTTTTGTTTTTGTGTTGTTGTTTTTTGCTGTTTGTTCCTGATGCACTTAAATGGGGAATCGATGAATCGCATCTCAGCACTGAGGGCTCCCTATGGCATGTGCGATGATGTGCATACTGAGAAGGGGGACACAGACAATGGCACGGAGTCGGGATGGCCTAATCAGACCATCCCAATGCTATGAGAGCAGACTGGAGCGATCAGACAGGGGAAAGTCCATCTGTGGCCCAAAGCAACCTGTTTGCTACTCGACTTTCCCTGGTGTCTTTTACTCCGCTTCTGCAGTGGAGCAAAATGGATTGCCGACGGGTGCACGGTGTGGTGGCCAACACGGGGTGCTTCCCCAGATTGATTGAGCCCTTTAAATCCGCCCTGCATTCGCACCTATGCTGCGGTTACTTGCGGTTCCATGTCTTACCTGGGACCCCGAGGTCGGCTCCTAATACACCCCCCCCTTTGGATGAACTCACACAACCAGTTTCTTTAGAAAATTAGGTGGATAAACTTGGCCACAACTTTTATTGGTTACAGCTGTAGAGCATTGGCACAGCATGGGTCCACCGGATCCAACCTATCGGCTGGCCCATGTGCCAGCCGAGTTAACCGTTACCCAGCCAGCCGGCATGGGTAGAGAAGGCGGGAGGGCAGGTTATCGGAATTCACACGGACGCTTGCCCCTTTGTGAGCTCCCCTGCCCTCTGGCTGTGAGGGCAAGCACTGTTATTCCTTGAGCTAGCCAGCTCCGTTCAGCCCTCACGCCAAGGCCCCTTAAAGGGTCCCCCAGCTCCGGAATTGGCTCGCAGGCCAAATTCCGCCAACAGATCCGGCCCCATGCTGTTACCGCCACAAGAACAGGACACCCCCATTAGTCCTGTTCCCGCCAACGCCCTTACAGCTGCAGCCAAGAAAGCAAGTTATGCCTGATTCCGTGCAACCAGACATCCATTCCCCAGGCCGATAGATGTACGCCATCCGCTCGGAACATGTCCTCCATTTTGTGAGATATGTCTGGATGGCGAATCCAGATACCGCCTCCCGACTCGACGACCCGGCCCAGCCTTCCGGACACTTTCCGCCTTGCCACGTCCACCTTCTTGGGATGAGCTGCGCCTCGCCACGACCTTCGTTCCAACCAATCCGACCAGAAGATGACAGTGCCGGGCAGAATCTCACGCACTAAGGCCAGGTCGGCCAGTACCTGACGCTCGAGGGCCACCCCCTGCCCTCTATTGGCTGGGGAAAAAGGGGGGGAGGTGCGTCTTTTCCTTTCCGGTCACGCACCGGGCCCCCGCCCCTTCCCGGCCAGCGACCTCGCTGTCCCTGCCCGTCCCCGCAAATGGCGGGCCCGGCTCACCCGGGCCCTTCTGCTTGTGTGTGTGATCGCACCCTACATACAATGTGATGAAAAGAATTGTAAAGGTAGAGGACAATGCAAGAGAAGCAAGAAAGTATAAGTACACAAGGAGAACCCTGCTGGATCAGACCAGTGGTCCATCTAGTTCAACTTCCTGTCTCACACCGTGGCCAATTGGAGGTCTAACAAGAGGATATAGAGTCCAGAGGTTGGCCAAACTGTAGCTCGGTAGCTGCATGTGGCTGTTTCACACAGTCTAATTTAACGTTAATAAAAAGCAAACTTACATATTTTCCAATAAAAATGTGTGTATCATATTTGTCCATGTCTTGAGGCTCTCAAACATCTGGCATTTATTTGATGTGGCTGTTAAACTAAGCAAGTTTGGCCACCCCTGGCATAGAGACTGAGGCCTTCCCCTGATCTTGCCTCCTGGCTCCAAGATTTAGAGGTTTAGTGCCTCTGAGTATGGAGGTCCCCCTCCGTCACCATGGCTAGTAGCCACAAATAGTCCTATCTTCTGTGAATCTGTCTAATCCTCTTTTAAATCTGTTTATTCCTGGGGCCATCACAACATCATCTGGCATTCCGCACCAACTGTAGTTTCTTAGTTGATTTTTAAAGCCGATATCATAGACTGCATGACAGTACTCTGGCCTTAAGGTCAAGTCAAGTCAGGCCAAGTCAGTCTTTATTGACATACATCGGTAAATCAAAGTCATGAAAGTATGCAACTAAAGAGGCTTGCACAGATACAAATTACAAATGCATTAAATAAGATCATATGTTACAGCTGTACCCAGGCCCATAGCTACAGTGGGGCATCTCATGGCCTGGCCCCCTGACTTACTGCTACGGCCCTCCTGACTTCCCATCCACCCCAGCCCCCCAACTCCCAATTTTTTATTTTATTTGTGGCACTTCTTGGCAGGGTGCCCCCTGACTTATTTAAAGCCCCCCTGAATTAAAAATTCCTGACTACAGGCCTGGCTGTACCTTTTCTTGGCCTAGCAGCATGGCAGATGGAAGGAACTCAGCCACCTTCTCAGTTACTTCAACAGAGGAATCGTTCAAAAGTTTGTAAACTTTGTGGGGAGCTGAAAAAAACCCCATCATGTTGGCCAATATAGAGTTTAGGTATTTAGAGGATATATTTACATAAAAGTGACAGTACAACAAAAAAAGTGAGATTGTCTCAATACATCTAGAATTATAGATTCAATGTCTACCTGCATATGCTGTTTTATGGAATCGGCCATATAGAACGGCAGATGGCATGGTGTTGTATCTTTCTAAAGAGAAAGCTCTACGTAGTTGTGGCACTCATAGGGAGGATAAATATGGAGTCATCCTACCTACGGTGAAAGGAATCTCAAGGCTCAGAGGAGAGCAGGTTTTGTTGGAGAGACTATATAACTTCTGATGTTCAATATCCAGCATTCTTGAGTTTGGTGTAGTGGTTAAGCATGCAGACTCTAATCGGGGAGAACTAGGTTTGATCCCCCACTCCTCCACTTGCAGCTGCCATAGTTTTGTCAGAGCTGTTCTTGAAAGAGCAGTTTCTGTCATAAGAACATGACGTAAGAGAATCCAATGTTGAATCAGGCCAATGGCCCATCTAGTCCAACACTCTGTCACATAGTGGCCAGAAATACCAGGTACCATCAGGAGGTCCAGTAGAAGCCCTCCCACTGCTGCCCCCCCCCAGCACCAAGAACAGAGTGCATCACCTGCCCCAGACTGAAAATTCCCTTCTATATCCTGTGGCTAATAGCCACTGATGGACTTCTGCTCCATATGTTTATCTAATTCCCTCTTGAAACTGTCCATGCTCCTGTGCCACCACCTCCTGTGGCAGTGAATTCCATATGTTAATCACTCTTTGGATGAAGAAGTACTTCCTTTTATCTGTTCTAACCTGGCTGCTCAGAAATTTCATTGAGTGTCCATCAGTTCTTGTACTGTATTCCTGTCGGAGCTCTCTCAACCCCACCTACCTCCCAGGGTGTCTGTTGTGGGGAGGGGAAGGGAAAGGAGTTTGTAAGCAGCTCTGAGAATCTGAGTGAAGGGCGGGGTGTAAATCCAATCTCTTCTCGTCTTCTAATCAGCTGAAATGTACCCGCTAATGGGAGCATAGTCAGCGAATCCAATATACCCATAGCCTTAATTTTGTCCCTCAATATATGTTAGCCAGTTTGACATGTTAGATTCTGAAAACATTTGGTATATGAGGCTCCTTGGGTCATTATTATGATGTAGACATAGCCAATATTTAAACGCCATAAGCCATGCTCTGGTTTCAACTAGATTCAGACCTGTTTCTAAGCAAAGAACTGCATACGGGGCACACTTTTAACTGCATATGGGGCACACTTTGGCAAACTCCAAACTCTGCACAGGAATTTGGACTGGACACAATTGGTGGCACAGTCAAGAGCTCTGATCCATATCGAGATGCCATACAGTAGTTGTGAAGTCACTTTGGCCTTAAAGACTTTTAAAGCGGCTGGTACGAGTTGGTTATGGGGCTGTGGTGGCTCAAGTGGTTAAGACGCTGAACTACAGACCAGAAGGTAAGTAGGTCAGCAGTTCGAGACCCGAGTGCCGTGTGATGGAGTGAGCTCCCGTCTCTGGCCCCAGCTCCTGTCAATGTAGCAGTTTGAAAGCAAGAAATTGCAAGTAGATAAATAGGTACCACTCCAGTGGAAAGGTAACAGTGTTCCATGCACCTTCGCGTCTAGTCATGCCAGCCACATGACCACGGAAATGTCTTTGGACTTTGCTGGCTCTTTGGCTTGGAAATGGAGATGAACACCACACCCCTAGAGTCAGATTCGTCTGGCTTTCAAGCAAGGGAAACCTTTACCTTTACCCGTACGAGTTGGTTATCGCCACTGTAGAAAAATCGTGTTATGGCTGAAGCACTAATATTAGCAGTATTTATTGAATGTTTGCATTGGATAAACCAAGACACATTGTTAGTTGCTGTAGATTTTCCAGGTTGTGTGGCTGTGGTCTTGGCATTGTAGGACCTGACGTTTTGCCAGTAGCTGTGAATGGCATCCTCAGAGGTATAACACCGAAAGATGGCGTACTCTCTGTGTCAAGGTGAGAAGAAAAATGCTAGGCAGGTATCTGAAGTGCTTAACTTGTTGTATTTCTTTTCCGCCAATTATCCATTTGAGGTGACTACATGAATCCATGTGGCTAGATCAGTTGATGGCTATCTTCTGGGCTAAATGAGGGTAGAAGAATGCATTTTTTCCCCACTGCTCCATTAACTTCTTTCTCCAGCAATAATGCAGGTTCCATTTTAACTTCTAGGATCTTAACTGAGTTAGCAAATATCAGCTGGATTGCATCATGTCCTACAAGAGCCTTCCCAACCAACATGACCTCCATCTTGTTGGGATGTCATTTCCAATTCTTCACCCTGACCATTCAACCACAGCAAAAAGGCACTGGTTCAGGACCTTGGCAGAATTACCTACCAATCTGATCATAACGTTTAGAATGAAATTTCAAACTGGGTATCCTCAGCATAAGGATGGCAGCCCATTAATGGCCAGCCTCCACTATTTTTGCTCACCAATGCTTGTACTCACAATATTTCTTTGTAAGGACTCTACCTGGCGTGCTCCATGGGCTAACCCAGAAAGTTGCATTGGGCAATAATTCCCAAACCACAAATGAATGTTAATTGAGATCTTAAAAATCTCCTAGGGCCTTAAAGAAACCAATTGGCTTCATTAGACCAGCAGCAAGGATGCTCCGTCCCATCATTTTTGACACTCTTCTGAACCCACCAAACATGTTTCTTTGTTTGATGGGACAGTCAGGAGGGCTTCTTCCTGTGATCTTAGTTCCCAGGCAGGAACATAAGAACATAACATAAGAACATAAGAGAAGCCAATGTTGGATCAGGCCAGTGGTCCATCCAGTCCAACACTCTGTCACACAGTGGCCAAAAATACCAGGTGCCCTCAGGAGGTCCATCAGTGGGGCCAGGATGCTAGAAGCCCTCCCACTGTTGCTCCCCCCAAGCACCAAGAATACAGAGCATCCCTTGCCCCAGACATAAGAACATAAGAGAAGCCAATGTTGGATCAGGCCAATGGCCCATCCAGTCCAACACTCTGTGTCACACAGTGGCCAAAAATACTAGGGGCCATCAGGAGGTCCAGCAGTGGGGCCAGGACACTAGAAGCCCTCCCACTGCTGCCCCCCCCAAGCACCAAGAACACAGAGCATCACTTGCCCCAGACAGAGTGTTCTCTCTACAGCTTGTGGCTAATAGCTAGTCATGGACCTTTGCTCTTAAGAACATAAGAGAAGCCAATGTTGGATCAGGCCAGTGGCCTGTCCAGTCCAACACTCTGTCACACAGTGGCCAAAAATACCAAGGGCCATCAGGAGGTCCAGCAGTGGGGCCAGGACACTTGAAGCCCTCCCACTGTTGAGCCCCCCAAGCACCAAGAATACAGAGCCTCACTTGCCCCAGGCATAAGAACATAAGAGAAGCCAATGTTGGATCAGACCAATGGCCCATCCAGTCCAGCACTCTGTGTCACACAGTGGCCAGAGATACCAGGTTCCATCCGGAGGTCCAGCAGTGGGGCCAGGACACTAGAAGCTCCCCCACTGTTGACCCCCCAAGAACCAAGAATACAGAGCATCACATGCCCCAGAGTTCCTATCTATATGAGAGAAGACTGTCCTTCAGTTACCCCAGTTCCAAGCCATGTAGGGCATTGAAAGTCAAAAACACCACCTCAAATTGAGCTCAGGTAGTTGGTAATATCAGGGTCAAATGCTCCTCAGAGCTCCAACCAGCCATTTGGCTGTAGCCTCTGAACTTTCTTCAAGGGTAGCCCCAAGTAGAATGCATTGGAGTTGTCCAGTCCTGTAACTAAGGCACGGATCACCATGACTAGGTCTGACACAACGTGAAAATTGAGCATATTTCTGGGCTTAACGATATGGTTGCAGAGTTTCTTTTGAGGCAAGGGATAGACTCATAAAGTAGACTGACTCTTGTTTATGATCACATACAGGACTATTTGCATGTAATTTATTTAGTCTGTGATATATAGCTTGTCAAGTTCATTATTGCTTTCTTTGAGAGTCACTGCTGACAGCCATCCTGAATGGAGAGAAAAAGACAGACAGACAGACAGACAGACAGACAGACAGACAGACAGACAGACAGACAGAAAGAAAGAAAGAAAGAAAGAAAGAGAGAGAGAGAGAGAGGGGGAGGAGGAAGGAAGGAAGGAAGGAAGGAAGGAAGGAAGGAAGGAAGGAAGGAAGGAAGGAAGGAAGGAAGGAAGGAAGGAAGGAAGGAAGGAAGGAAGGAAGGAAGGAAGGAAGGAAGGAAGGAAGGAGAAAAGAGAGAGAAAAAAGGTCAGCTCACACCTTGGCTAGAATCTTACACCAGGAGGAAGACAGCTACTTGGGGGTGCAAAGGGATAGATTATATCTTCCCAGAGACTACAGGAAAGTAATCTTTGACGTAGAAGGGGATGGGAAAACAGAAGTAATAAAATTCCTTGGCACAGAGGAAGAGAGTTCCATATAGGTGGGTCCATTGTTGTATGATTCCATCTGGAGAAAGGTTGTGTTTCACCTGGACACCTCTTAATGACAGCCATTACCACATGAAACAGACAAAGAGCTGGCTGTCTGGACACAGACTCCAAAACTGCCAATTGAATACTGAATCCGGTTCAAGGTTATGGTGTTGACCCTACACGGCCTGGGAACAGCAAACCTACAGGACCGCCTCTCCCCATACATGCCCTGGGGAGCCCTGCACTCCAGAAATCAAAACCTTCTAGTAGGCCCAGTCTGCATCTAGCATTTGCTCCGCTGTCTTACCAAACCCACACTGGAACAGAAATTCCCCCTCTACATTGCATGCCACCTTCACTTTGATTGAGCGTCGCATATTATGGCAGCATCCAGACTGCAGGCTGCTTTCACTTCATTTGATCTCTGCTTTTACGGTGGCTGTCTGCATAGATTTATGGCCGTTTTAGGGCCATTCGGGGGTGACTATGCAGTCAGTACAGTGTTGGCCCAGGGTAGTTGAATGTGGTTTTGAACTGCATCTTTTTTTCTTTTCCAGTGTGGGTTTGGTAAAACAACCGAGCAAATGCTAAATGCAGATTGGCCCTATAATCTCCCGCCCTAGACACATCTGCTTAGGCTTGACCAGGGCCAGGGCCTTCTCAGTTCTGCCCCCAGCCTGGTAGAACATGCTCCCACTTGAGATCTGGGCCCTGTGGGACCTATTACAATTCCACAGGGCCTGTAAGACCGAGCTGTTTAACTGGGCCTTTGGTTGAGACATTGTATGCTACCTGTTGGAATACTAAATATGTTTATTATGTACTTGCCTGCTGGATATGTGTAGATGTTATATATATATTATTATCATTCTAGTTTGAACAGTACCTAGGAGTTGCATGTTTGTCTTAGTTCAGTTTTTCTTCTTATCTTTCCACACAGTTTTTTTTTTCTTGTTATTGTATTGTTTGCTGTGCAATCACTTGTTGGACCTATTACAGTTCCACAGGGCCTCTAAGCCAGAGGTGTTCCAACAGGCCTTTGGTTGAGGCAGTGAATGTTATGGAGGAGTGGGGAATCATACCTGGTTCACCCAGATTAGAGTCTGCCCTCCTAACCACTACATCAAACTTGGGGTCTTGTGGGGGCAGCGCACCGGAGCATTGCTCTGGCAGCTCAGGAGCCACAACAAATGGCAGTGGCAGCAAGCCCTGACTCCAGCTGGCATCCCTGGCCCACGTCAAAGCACTGTAGCCCGGGAGACACGTGAAGAGGCCCCCTGCCAGTGTCCATGGGCATGCGCCGAAGTGCTGCGGCCCAGGGGACGTGCAAAGAGGCCCCTGCCGGCATCCCCGGGCTGCACAGAAGCACTGTGGTCTGGGGGACGCACGAAGAGCACCCCTGCTGGTATCCCTGGGCTGTGCAGAAGCACTGCGGCCCAGGGGATGCACGAAGAGCCCCCCCGCCAGCTTCCCCAGGCCACACAGGAGTGCTGCAGCTTGGGAGATGCCAGGAGAGTACCGCCCCTGCGTCCCCCAGGCCTGCACAGGAGCACTGCAGCTCAGGGGAGGCTGGAGAGCCCCGCCACCATGTCCCCCGGGCCCTCACAGGAGCACTGTGGCTCGGGGGAGGCCGGAGAGCCCTGCTGCTGCATCCCCCAGGGCTGTGCAGGAGTGCTGCAGCTCGGGGGATGCCAGGAGAGCCCCATCGCCGGTGTCCCCGGGCTGCGCAGGAGCTCTGCAGCTTTGGGGATGCCAGGAGAGCGCTGCCGCCACATCCACCAGGCCCACACAGGAGCACTGCGGCTTGGGGGAGGCCAGAGAGCCCCGCCACCACATCCCCCAGGGCTATGCAGGATTGCTGCAGCTCGGGGGATGCCAGGAGAGCCCCATCACCGGTGTCCCCGGGCTGCGCAGGAGCTCTGCAGCTTTGGGGATGCCAGGAGAGCGCTGCCGCCACATCCACTAGGCCCACACAGGAGCACTGCGGCTTGGGGGAGGCCAGAGAGCCCTGCTGCGTACCCCAGGCCTGCGCAGGAGCTCTGCGGCTCAGGGGACACCAGGAGAGCCCCATCGCTGGTTTCCCCAGCCCCCGCCGAAGCGGTAAGTAAGGGATCCACGGGGGTGGTGGTGTGGGGGTTGATGGGGGGTGGTGGGAGAGCCTCCCTCCCTCCATCTCTTTGCCAACTTTCCCTCCTTTCCTTTTCTTTTCCTCCTTTTCTTTCTCTCTTTCCCTTCTCTTCCTTCCTTCCTCTCTTTTCCTCCTTTCCTTCTCTCTTTCTTTCATTCCCTCCTTTCCTTCTTTCCTTTCCCTCTTTCCCTTCTTTCTTCCCTTCTTTCTTCCCTTCTTCCTTCCTTCCTTCCTTCCTTCCTTTCTTGCCTTCTTCCCTTCTCTCTCTTTCTTTCTCTCCTTCTTTTCTTCTCTTTCTTTCCCTCTTTCCTTCCCTCATTCCTCCTTCTGTGGCCCAACTCTAGTGAGAAGGGGTTTAAACTTTAAACCCCTTCTCTCTTCACTCCCCCAGACCAGCTGGGGAAGGGAATGGGAGACTTTTGAAGATACCTCCCCCCCTTTTGCTTCCCCTTCTGACATCACTTCTGGTGATGTCAGGAGGCATGGCATATGCTAATAGCCTAGTAGCTCATTAGCATACCATATGCTAATGAGCTCCTGCAGCTCTTTTTCTATGACAAGACCCCTGGGTACTACTACCATCTTTAAAAAAAATACTGGAGGTGTGGACTATTAGTTTTAGTGACATCTGCTTTTTAAATTGTTCTATTTCTTTTGATTGGGTAATTGTTTATTTGTTTTTATTGTTGTTTTATATGTTATAAATCACCCTGAGTCCACTTTGTGGGGTAGGGTGGGATATACATTTAATAAATAAATAAGCTTTTAGAAAATTGTTACAGATTCTAAAGTAAAGATAAGAATTAGAATAAGAAAAGTTGGGGCATGCATAGAGTGAGGAACAGGGGGACTGAATGTTTGCACTTTTCCTTTGTATTCCTTGCTCAGTCTGTTGCTCTTCAGAAATAATGTGTGCAGACTTCATACTTCATTTTTAAAGAAATAGTTTATTTTAAAAATACAAAAGTAAAAGTACATTCAGCACTGCTGCAGGTATGATTAATATATATATATATATATACACACACACACACACATCATGTTAGAAAGGAATTCTTTAAAAAATAAAATCTGGGTAAGGCCAGCCCTAGTACTTTTAACACATTCTTTACTGTTTAAAATGCTGGCAGTTTTGTCCTCCATTCCACATAGACCTCCATGCTCTTTAAAATGGTCATCAGTGGAAGGGAGGGTGGTAGTCATTTGATAGATGTCTATTTCCCTGGGAGTATGCAAGTGTGTTCATCCATCCCCATGGTAGCCAGGCATTGGGCTGTTAGAGAAGCAGGCCCTAGGCAGAGCCTTGGAACAGCAGCATGGGAAGGGAGACTTCAGCTACAGGATATCTCTATTGGTAATTGCTAAAACAAACGGTGTCAGCATACCAAAGGAAATGAGGGAAGGAAGCTCCTCCACAGGTCCAGTCAAATGGGATAGTATTGATCTGAAAGTCGGGCAAGGTGGGTGAGTGTCACATCCTGGAGATCCAGGATGGACTCTGGATGCCTAGGTGCCCCAGAGGACCAAATAGAGCAGTCCTCATGGGCCAACATGGCTGCTCCACCTCACTCACTATTTCCTCTTCCCCCTTCCTGAGAGTCCCCATAGTTTCACCCCTTCTCCCCTTTCCCTGCTCCTTTCTCTCCATCTTATCTTAATCACAACTGGGGAGAGTTCAAAGAGCTCTGTCACATCACTCTGGGAAGCATGATGCTCACATTCCTGTGACAGATGGAAAACAGTTTGGCAGACTGTACCACAATTGCATTGGGGTCCTGGTATTTTGCCCCATTTAAACAACAGGTCTGCACAGCTGCCAAAGCCTGTTCACATTCTATTAGTCACCTTGATCTTCCAATACTTTACAGTTGTGTATTAAATGGCAAATACAATAAAAAAAGGGGGGGGAGAGAATCCATTAGCAAGCAGCAGGCCAAAGGGTTTACACTGGCACTGTAAAAGTCTCCTTTTATTTTATTGCACTTATATCCCGAACTATCTCACTGTGGGATCAGGGCAGCTCACAACATGAATAAAATACAATGGATATATAATTAAAAACCAGTTAAATAAAACAGGATGACAGCTAAGAAACATATATTACTCCAGAGCAGTCCAGTACATCTCTTGTTAGACATTAGCAGGAGAGTAGGCATATGTAGGCTTACTACGAGCAAGGAAGCCTGAGATGGTGGAAACATCTGCTGCCTCAACTCAAGTCCTGGTGGAACAGCTCCATTTTGCAGGCCCTGTGGAACTGTAACAACACATGGCCCTGATCTCAATTGGGAGCAGATTCCACCAGGCCTGGGGCCAGGACAGAAAGGGCCCTGGCCCTGGCTGAAGGCAAGTGGATGTTTTTCTGGCCAGGGGACTACCAGCAAATGTCTATTTTTCCCCCTCTCCTACTCACAAGAGAAATCATTAAACTCACTTCCTCCCCACCCAACATTCTTATTTCTTAACTGCCTACCGGGAACTGTGTACACCATTACAACCTGTATGACATCTACTAATTTTAGATGCATTACATAAAAAAAAAACCAACAAAACAACATGTGGCTAGCTATAGACTAATCTGACTAAATTATAATAATCAGTGAGCTGTTTGGCAGTTGTATGCTCTGGGGAAGGCACAGCTCATCAGTAAACAAAGCTCAGCATCTGAAAACTGGCCACCGCCTTGAGGGTGATTGTGGAAACTTATGGGAATTGGAATGCCTTGGCACAGATTAGTTCCAGAATATCAGTCTGCTGTTTGAAGTGGAAGCAAAGGTTGACTCATGAGAAGCCCGGAAAGTATAGGCAGCTCAGAGAAGGTGGAAATTTTCCCCTCTGCTGCAAAACAAAGTGGTATCACAACTTTGAACCTCTGTGGTGTAGTGAACCTTTTTGGTGTAGTGGTCTGAGTGTGCCACAAAAACCTTTCTGGCATACAGATCTTCAGTGTTCCATAGAGATCTGGAAGAGCCAGGTTTAAATCTCCAACCTGACATGGAAGCTTGTTGGGTGATCTTGGGTCATGGTCTCCACCACATCTACCTCACAGAATTTTTATATTGAAGATAAAATAGAGGACAGAAGAATCATGTGAGCCACTTGTCGAGAAAAGGAGAGGAGAAGAAGGAGAAGAAGCAGAAGGAGGAGGAAGGGGAGGAGGGGGAGGAGGAGGAGGAGAAGAGCTTGTTTTATACCCTGCTCTTCACTACCCAAAGGACTATTGGAGCAGCTTATGATTGCCTTCCCTTCCTCTCCCCACAACAGACACCCTGTGAGGCAGGTGGTACTGAGAGCATTCGGAGAGAACTGAGAGAATTGTGACTAACCCAAGGTCACCGAGCTGGCTTCTTGTGGAGGATTGGGGAATCAAACCCAGTTCTCCAGATTAGAGACTGCTGCTCTTAACCACTACACCACACAGGAGGGTAGAACATATCCCTTCTGTTCAAAAACAAAGAGAATCTCCCTGAACTATCACAGCTAGACCGATTCCGCAAAAGCAGTTGTTCTGCCCTTGGTCTCCCGTTTTGCCCGGTTGTACTGTTCAATTTCCCACTATTTGCTGCACAGCTGCACTTTGACCCGCATCTCCCCCCCAATATCCCCCATGACTTCTTGATCCTTATTTTTTGAAGATCAAGAAAATGTGGGTGTCAGGTTCCTGCCCCGGTCCTGGAGGTGCCCCGCCCGTAGCCGTGGTTCCAAGGCTCGCGGGCGGAGTGCCGGCCCTGGAGATGGGGCCAAGGGGTAAGTTGGGGTTAGAGGTAAGGGCCTCAGAACGGCCAGACCTGAGGGTTAGCTTCACCCCCAGGTGCTCCTGGCCCCCATTTCTGGGAGACCTCTCGCGGAGACATCCTCTCTCACGCGTGTCACCATAGCGAATGAGTCCCTGAACCGATCTTCCTCCCTGGCCCTTCCTTTCTCCCCCTCCTTTATTCCCCCGGTCCTCCCTCCAGCACCGCCCCACCGCTCCGCCGGCTGCCACCCTCTCTGGCTCCACCCCCCTTTATTAACCAAGATGCCCTCCTCCTTCCGGGAAGGCTGTAGGTGTGAGGCCAGTGGTGGTCTTGTCGGCCGGGAGGCCATGCCACTGGAGCCATCATCCATTGTTTCCTGCTTGGCAGCCCCTCCTCCTGGTGCCACCCGCATGGCCCAACCCTGGGGCCTCGCCCGCCCCATCGCGGTCCTTGCTGTCGCTGAGGGGCTGCTCCCAGGACATCCTAGGAGCGTTTTCTTGGCCCGGCCGTCGTCCGTCGGCTGGTCCCTGCTGCTCCAGAGTTCGTCGTCGGGTAAGGATGGGGGCGGAGGTGCGGTTGAGTGGGGTGGCCCCCCCTCCAGGCCCAGGGATCCGGGACACCCCCCCTTGCTTCCACAGCCGCTGGATCACTCTCGAAGAGCTGGGACAGGTAGTCCGCCACCCGGTGGTCCTTTCCCACCTGATGCCATACTGAAAAGTGAAAGGGCAATAAGGACAGGTACCACCTAAGCACCCTAGGGTTGGACTCTTTCATACGGGCTAACCACAACAGGGGGGAGTGGTCAACAACTAGCTGGAATGGGTTATTTGTTAGGTAGTACTGCAGCGCCCCCACCACCCATTTCACCGCCAGCACCTCCTTTTCCATGGTGGCATAATTGCGCTCCGCCGGCTGAAGCTTCTGATTAAGGAAGAGGATAGGGTGTTCCCTGCCCTCGCTGTCCTGCACTAGCATGGCTCCCAGGCCCATTCCTGTGGCATCCGTATATAACACAAAAGATTTCATGAAATCGGGGTTCCGGAGCACTGGTTCGCGGGACAGACAGGTACGCAAGGCCTCGAAGGCGTTGTCTTCTTCTGGCCCCCAGACCAGTTGATTCAGGCATGACTTTTGCAGACAGTCGGTGAGTGGACTGGCGAGCGAAGCGAAGCCCGGAGTGAACTGGCTGTAGTAGCCTACGAAGCCTAGGAACCTACGCAATTGGCGCTTCGTGCGAGGGCGAGGTTGGCCTTCCAAAGTGACTACCTTATCAGGCAATGGGTGTGTCACCCCATGGCCCACCTGATAGCCTAAGTATTTCAGCTCCTGGAAGCCTAGCCGCCTTTGCTGGGGTTGGCTGTTAACCCGGCATTGCGGAGGGCCTGCAAAACGCATTGGAGATGTAGCAGGTGCGTGTCCCAGTTGGAGCTACAAACAATTATGTCATCCAGGTATGCCTGGGCGAAGCCACGGCAGGGCCCCAGAGCACGGTCCACCAGCCACTGGAATGTAGCGGCGGCCCCGTGGAGCCCAAAGGGCATCCATTTGAAGTGGAACAGGCCGTCAGGGGTAGCGAAAGCCGTCTTTTCTCGATCTGGGGGATGCATTGGTACCTGCCAGTACCCTTTCGTAAGATCTAAAGCCGAAAGGTACCTGGCCATGCCCAGCTGATCTATCAAGAGGTCCGCCCGAGGCATGGGATAGGTGTCAAAGCATGCCAGCTTATTTACCTCCCAGTAATTGACATAAAACCGGACGCTGTTTTCCGGCTTGGGTACCAACACAACCGGGCTATGCCATGGGCTTTTGGAGGGTTCAATGACTCCCAACTGTAACATCGTGTTCACCTCGCGCCGGATGATGTCTTGTAATTTTGGCGGAATGGGCCTCCAAGGAGCTCTGGCTACCTGCCCCGGGGCGGTGGGAATGCTGTGGGTGGCAAGGGGGGTACATCCCGGTAGGACCGAGAACACTCCCGGGCATCCCTGCAACACTCTTCGGAGGTCCTGTTTCTGGGCGTCCGATAGTGCCGCGTCCAACCTGGGTTCGGGTGTCTCCTCACTCTTGTCTTGCCATGGGGGTATGCCTTCTGCCAGTTCACCCAGGACCGTGGCCAAGTGGTTGGTCTCACAGTCGCCTCCTCGGTCTTGCCACCCTTTTAGGTTGTTTATATGGACGGTCTTCCATTTCCGTGGGCCATAGCTGATCTCGTACATAAGAGGGCCAAGCACTTGCGTCACAACAAACGGGCCCTGCCATGGATCCCCATGTCCCGGGTCCATGATGGTTCGGGAGGCTAGTACACAGTCCCCGACTTTGAACGTGCGTAGACGCATCCACACGTCATACCGCTGTTTTTGCGCCTCTTGTGCCTGCCGTAGGTTGGCTGCTGCCGCCTGACGTACTGCTTCTAGCCTCTCCCTGAGCCTTTGAACGTACTCTCCCGGCTCTTGTTCGGGAGCCTCCGCCTCTTCTGGGCGCTGTCCCTCCATGACGTCTAGGATTCCTCGTGGTTGGTGCCCTTAAAGAAGTCCAAAAGGGGAAAATCCTGTTGACGACTGTGGTGTTTTGCGCAAAGCAAACAGGATGGGGTCAATGTATAGGTCCCACACGTCGGGGCATTCATAGGCTGTCTTTCGCAGCATGTGCTTCACCGTCTGGCTCAGCCTCTCTGCCAGTCCATCGGTCTGGGGGTGGTGGACGGCTGTAAAGATCTGCCAGATCTGCAGGATCTGGCAAATCTGCTTCATGAGCTGGGCAGTAAAGGGCAGTAAAGGGCGACCCTCGGTCTGTCAGGATTTCACTGGGTAGGCCCACCATGGCGAAGTACTTCATAAGAGCCTGCGCTACCCCGGCGCTCTTCAAACTCGGGAGGGGTATAGCTTCCAGGAAGCGCGTGGCATAGTCTACAATTACTAGCAGATAGCGGGGCCCCCGGGGTGTGCGTGGGAGGGACACACAAAGTCCATGGCAACCTGCTCAAAAGGTGCTTCCCGGATTGGCAATGGCGACAAGGGGGCCCTGGGTTCTGCTCGCGCTGTTGCCCATTGACATATCTCACAGGACCTACAGTAGGCTTTCACATCCCGTGCCACAGCGGGCCAGAAAAACCGGGCCAGCACCCAAGTCAAGGTGTTTTTCACGCCCTGATTGCTGGCCCAGGGGTGGTTGTGTGCAGCCCGAAGGACCGTGGGCAAATAAGCATGGGGTACTAGTAACTGGCTATATGGTCCTAACCTTCCCTCCACCTTGCTGAACCACACCCCCTCTCCTGAACAATGCGGGGAAGCCGGTGTTCCATTCGGGGGTCCATTACCTGCTCGTCGCGTGCTGCAGCACACCGTCGCAAGGGTACCAGAGCCTTGTCCCACTCTTGTTGTTGGAGGAACTCCGGATCTCGAACCCATCCGTCACACGTGTCTCCCAGGTCCTCGCCTGTCTCGGCGGCATCCTCTCTCTCAGCTGCCGGGGCTGCCACTTCCTCTTGTGGTTCTTCGCCGGGTTCTGGGAAGTAGTCCGATGGTCGCGTGGCTGCCAGGGCTGCCTAGAACTGCGGGGCATCCCGCCCTAGCAGGAGGGGAAAAGGCAACCGCGCCACCCATGCCAGCGGGACCTCCCACCTGCGGCCCAGGTAGGTCACCGGGACCACCACTACGGGACACCGCTCCTCGTGCCCGTGAAAACATACCACAGTATGCCGAAAGGAAGCAATTACCCAGAGATGTGATTGTTCAATTTGTGACAACAAAGATGAAGGAAGACGTTTTCAAGAAACAATTTACACAACCGTTGGAAATTAATGGAAAGAAAATAATAATTCTGAGAGAAATTCCGAGATCGATTCTGCAAGACAGAAAGAAATTCAAGAAATTGACAGACAGACTAAAAGAAATGAACATTAGGTTCAGATGGGAGATTCCATATGGACTTACATTTATGTATAACTCGGTGAGATCTACTCTCAAATCTGAACGAGATTTATATAGATTTAAAGAGAGCAATCTGGATGATTTTAAAGATATTTAATTCAACACCATTATGGATTACAAATTTTTATCTTGGAACGTAAATGGACTAAATTCACCAGGTAAAAGAAGATTGGTGAATCATTGGCTGGAGAAACAAAAATGTAACATAATTTGTTTACAAGAAACACATATAAGAAAACAAGACGACAAATATTTGACTAATAAAAAATTGGGAGAAGAATTTCATTCCTCAGCAGTTAATAAGAAAAAAGGAACAGTGATTTATATTTCAAAAGATTTGGATCCTAAACAAATTTTCTCGGATAAAGAAGGAAGGTATGTTGGCGTGGAAATATGGATGAATAGAAAAAAGACATTGCTTGTAAATATATATGCACCCAATGGTGCAAAAGAGACTTTTTTTAATGATCTGACCAAAGAGTTGGAGTGTTTAAATTATGACCAAATTGTTCTTGCGGGAGATTTCAATGGTACAGTGAACAATACATTGGATAGAAAATCCAAAGCAAGTGGAGAGACAGTTGGAAAGTTACCAAAAAATTTCTTTCAATTGATGAAGCAAGAGAAACTGGAAGACGTTTGGAGGAAGTGGAATCCTAAGACTAAGGACTACACGTTTTATTCGAATAGACATAATTCCTTTTCTAGAATTGACATGATTTGGATGTCAGAGGAGATGGCGCAAAAAACTTATAAAATACAAATTCTACCGAAAACTAACTCTGATCATAATCCCTTACTTTGGATATCTAAAGCAAAATCTAAACAGTTATATTGGAGAATTAATGAAGATCTATTGGATCAAAAACAGATTAATGAAATCTTAAAAAGGGAAACGAAAAGTTTTTTTGAACTGAATTTGAATAAAGGCACGGATATACAAGTTGTATGGGATGCATACAAAGCAGTAATGAGAGGTATGCTTATCTCTCTGAACTCCAAGGACAAAAAACAAAAGATCCAACAACAGAAAGACCTTCATGAAAAAATTCGACAAAAAGAAAAGGAATTAAAGAAAAGACCAGGGAAGAAGAAGATTATTAAAGAGATCCACTTTCTACAAGATCAGTTGAATGTTCTGTTAAATAGAGAATTATATTGGAATTTGAAGAAATTACAGCAAAAAGCATTTGAGGGTGCAAACAAACCAGGAAAGTTTTTAGCATGGCAATTGAAGAATAGAAAAGAAAGGAATTTTATATCTAAGATTGTTGAAGATGGAAAGGATGTGATGAGCTTGAATGGTATAAAAAGATCTTTTTTTAAATACTACGCCAAATTATTTAAAAAGAAAGGAATTGATCAACAGAGAATCAAGAAATATTTGGAGACGATTGAAGTTCCAGAGCTGGGAAAACAAATTAAGGAATTATTAAATGGTTCAGTAACGAAAGAAGAAGTGGCAATGGCGATAGAAGATGCAAAGTTGGGCAAAGCTCCAGGACCAGATGGCTTTACAGCAAAGTTTTATAAGAAATTTAAAGAGGAGCTAACCCCTATTTTAGTACTTCTGTCGAATGAGATAAGAAAGACCAAACGGATCCCAGATTCATGGAAAGAAGCAAACATTTCATTGATACCTAAAGAAGGTTTGGATTTGACTCAAGTAAAGAACTATAGGCCAATATCGCTATTAAATAATGATTATAAATTATTTGCAAAAATACTTTCGGAGAGATTGAAAAAATATTTGAAAGATACAATAGCAGAAGAACAAGCCGGATTTTTACCAAATAGACAAATCAGAGACAATTTAAGAGTGGTGATAGATGCAATTGAATATTATGATAAGCATCCTGAAAAAGAAGTTGGATTCCTCTTCCTAGATGCGGAAAAAGCTTTCGACAACTTAAATTGGGAGTTTATGCTACAAGTTATTGAAAAAATGGATATTGGACAGTCCTTTTTAAACATGATTGTGGCAATATATTCAGAACAAAAAGCGGCTCTGAATATAAACAAAGAAAAGACGGACTTCTTCCAAGTCCAAAAAGGAACACGTCAAGGCTGCCCATTATCCCCGTTGTTGTTTATTTGGATATTGGAAATATTATTGACAGCGATAAGGAAAGATAACAGTATTGAAGGACTTACAGTGAAAGGTTTTGCCTATAAATACAGGGCATTTGCAGATGACGTAATGTTTATGATTCAAGACCCAATCGAGAAAATACCACAACTGATGGAAAAAATTGAAGAGTTTGGGTCAGTTGCGGGATTTTATGTTAATAAAAGTAAAACCAAAGTGATGTGTAAAAATATGACGAAACAAAGACAAACAGAATTGCAAGAGAAAATTCAATGTGAAGTAGTCACAAAGACTAAATATCTTGGAATTGAATTAACCATGAAAAATATTGACTTGTTCAAAAACAATTATGAAAAGGTGTGGCACAGAATTCAGCAAGATATGAAGAAATGGGACACTTTGAATTTATCACTGATGGGAAGAATCGCAACTGTAAAAATGAATATTTTACCGCGTTTGATGTTTCTATCTCAGACTATTCCAATACTAAAACAAAGGAAGGTACTGGATATGTGGCAGAAAGAATTATCTAAATTTGTATGGGCAGGAAGAAAGCCAAGGATTAAAATGAAAATTTTATGTGACGCAAGAGAGAGAGGAGGCTTACAACTACCAAATTTAAGACTGTATTATGATGCCGTCTGTTTAACATGGTTGGAACAGTGGATTAATTTGGAGAATAAGAAGTTATTGGCCCTGGAAGGACATGATAACAAATTCGGATGGCATGCATATTTATGGTATGGAAAAGTAAAAATGGATAAATTTTTTAAACACCACTTTGTAAGACAATCACTGTTCGAGACATGGATGAGATATAGAAAATTCTTCTCAGAAGAAAGACCACTTTGGATTGTACCAGCTGAAGTGATTAATCCATATTCAAGAAATCAAGGGCTAGATTGGCTACCTTATAAAAATCTCTTAAAATTTGAAGGGAAAAATTTTGTGTTAAAAGATAGATTTGATGTTGAATTTGAATATGATTGGTTGAAATATAGACAGATTTATGATTTATTTAAGACCGATAGAAGAGAACATGGTTTTAGAGAAAAGAATATTGAAATTGAAACAGTATGGCTTGAGAAAGATAAAAAAATGATTTCTAAACTGTACAAAGTGCTATTGAAATGGTATACTGAGGATGAAGTTGTAAAAGAGCAAATGATAAAATGGGCAGTAAATGTTAATAATGAGATTTTAATGACATCTTGGGAATACTTGTGGAAAAAGTCAATGAAAATTTCAACTTGTGTAAATGTTAAAGAGAATTGTTATAAAATGATGTACAGATGGTATATGACGCCTAAAAAAATTGCTATTATAAATGAAAGTATGTCTAACAAATGTTGGAAATGTAAGAAACATGAAGGATCTTTTTACCATATGTGGTGGACATGTGATAAAGCAGTAAAGTATTGGACAGAGATCCACAATGAGATACAAAAAATTCTGAATTGTACTTTTAAGAAAGACCCACAAATGTTATTGTTAGGTCTTAAAATGGAAGAAATAAACGTAGCCAAGAGAACAATATTATGGTACTTGACTACAGCAGCAAGACTGACTTTTGCTCAATGTTGGAAACAAGATAAAATACCTGAAACATGGGAATGGATTAAAAAGACGTTGTTTTTGGCGGAAATGGACAAGTTAACAAGAAAGTTAAACAACGAAGAAGATGAAACCTTCTTTGAAGACTGGAAAGACTTTCAAAAATATTTGCTGAAAAATTGGGACATTAAAAGTGGTTTGATTTGTTTTGATAGTTATTAAGAAGAAATGGAAAGAGAATTAGACTTTTGTATTGTTACCGTTAGTAAGAGAAAATAAGTTTAGAAGTAATTGTAATGGAATTAGAAAGATTTTAATGGGGTTGGAGCAGTGCGGGAAGCCTGATGTGGGGGGGAGAAAGGGGAAAAAAGAAAAATGGATATGTATTGGTATGTTTAAAGTGTATAAATTTATGATATATCCAATAATAAATTGTATTTACAAAAAAAAAAAAACATACCACAGTGGCCGTCCGCACCACTGGCAGCCCCTGGGGTAGTAACTGGGAGTGTATGAGGGAGAGGGAACTTCCACTGTCAACTAGGGCTTTCAGCTCTTGGTGGCCCAACAACACAGGTAGGAGCCAGGCGGGCGGGCGTCGACCCACAGCCGAAGTCTGCATGGCTACCTCATGCCCCAGGTCACACTCCATCAATGGGCAGTCTCTACGGAGGTGCCCCCCACTGCCCACACGTGTAGCAGGGCCCCGGGCCCCCAGGGGCTCGTACCGCTGGGGCGGGAGTGGCATTTCCTGCCTCTCCTCACCCCATCGGGGGACCCCTGGCTAGTGAGAAGGGGGGCCACGGTGGCAGGTTGCTGTTTCCGGTGTCTCTGCCTCTGGAGAGGTTAGGGCATGCCCGTCCCATCCATCCCCCGTCTTCCCTGCCCTGGGAGGAAAAGGAGCGAAGCGGCCCCTTCACAGATGGTGGCCTGCCCCGCGTTGATCGGGGGTTGTCGTCAGTCTTCCCTCCCGTCTCACAACCTTTGGCAGCCTGGAAGTTCTCCCATAATTGTTGCACCTCACTGAGCGTATCTGGTCTCCAGCGGTCTACCCAATGATGAGCGCGGGCCGGCAGAATTTGCAGCAGTTGCTCTATGATGACCAATTCCACCACTCACTGGCCGTCGTCGGAGATGGGTTGGAGCCAGCGGGTGGCAGCATCTTTTACGGCAGTGATGACAGCCCACGGGCGGGCTGTGGGTTGGACCTGTAGAGCCCGGAACCGCTGACTATGTGTCTCCGGGGTGAATTCCAGGTGATCGAGGATAGCTGCCTTCACCTTGGTGTAGTCCCCGGCCTCGCTCCGCTCCACTGCCTTCACGGCCGCTTGAGCCTCCCCAGTGAGGTAGGGGCCCAGGATATAGGCCCATTGGTCTCGCGGCCACTGCGCAACCTCCGCCGTTCGCTCAAATGCCTCCAAATAGGCCTCTATGGCATCGTCCAGTCCTAACTTGGTAAGCGGGGGCTATGGTCCTCACGGAAGCCCGCCACCTCCACCAGTGCCCCCCCCGAGGGCCGGGTGAGGATGGCCCGTTGTAACTCTTGCACCAATGTTGCCTGCGCTGCTTACTGCTGCTGGGCTAAGTCCCTCAGGAGTTGACTTTGGTGCTCAGTCAACCACTGCCCACATTGAGCGAGGTCCATGCTTGGTGTGGTGGCGGCGTCAGTGGGGCACAGTCGTACTGAGCCTTGACTGTCTCCCGACCTGTCAGAATCCTCTGACGATGTGCTCGACTCTTCACCAGAGCTTTTTAGTGGCTGCCCTCGTAGCGCCGGGTGCTTCCAGCCGAGGGGGGCAGGGAGGCGAGGAGCTGGCTTACCTAGCGGGTCTGGCATGCCCGCATCCTCCACCACGTTGTCAGGTTCCTGCCCCAGTCCCGGAGGTGCCCCACCCGTAGCCATGGTTCCGAGGCTCGCGGGTGGAGCGCCGGCCCTGGAGGTGGGCCAGGGGGTAAGTTGGGGTTAGAGGTAAGGGCCTCAGAACAGCCAGACCTGAGGGTTAGCTTCACCCCCAGGTGCTCCTGGACCCCGGTCCCGGGAGACCTCTCGCGGAGACATCCTCTCTCGCGCGTGTCACCATAGCGAGTGAGTCCCTGAACCGATCTTCCTCCCTGGCCCTTCCTTTCTCCCCATCCTTTATTCCCCCGGTCCTCCCTCCAGCACCGCCCCACCGCTCCACCGGCCGCCACCCTCTCTGGCTCCACCCCCTTTATTAACCAAGATGCCCTACTCCTTCCGGGAAGGCTGTAGGTGTGAGGCTGGTGGTGGTCTTGTCGGCCGGGAGGCCACGCCGCCAGAGCTGTCATCCATCATTTCCTGCTTGGCGGCCCCTCCTCCTGGTGCCGCCTGCACGGCCCGATCCTGGGGCCTCGCCCACCCCATCGCGGGCCTTGCTGTCGCTGAGGGGCTTCTCCCAGGAGATCCTGGGAGCATTTTCTTGGTCCGGCCATCATCTGTCGGCTGGTCCCTGCTGCTCCGGAGTTCGTTGTCGGGTAAGGATGGGGGCAGAGGTGTGGTTGGGTGGGGTGCCCCCCCCTCCAGGCCCAGGGATCCGGGACAGTGGGGGGGAATTGGGGGGAGACACGGGTCAAAATATGGCTGTGCAGCAAATAGTGGGAAATTGAGCTGTACAACCGGGGTAAACAGGAGTTCGAGGGTGGAACAACTGCTTTTGCGGAATCAGTCCTAGTGTGATGTAGTGGCTAGAGTGTGTGACTAGGATTTAGGGGACTCAGTTTGGCTTCCCATTCTGCAATGGAAAATTGGTTGGTGTCCTTGGGCCTATTATTCTTTCTCATCCTAGCATACTTCACAGGATTGTTGTTATAAGGGTACAGTGGGGGATGGGAGAACAATGTTAGCCACTTGGCGTCCACCTTGGAGGGAAATGCTGGGAATGATATTTAGTATGTTCTTCTTTTTTTTAAAAAGCCCATTGTTACTTACAATTAAGTAGCTACACAGAAAAATAACTATTTGTTTTCGAAAATTGCTCCTTTAGTTTCTCTGATAATATGCTGTTCTTCTCAACAGAGCAATTCTTCCTGCAAGGAAGACTCAATGAATAATATCCACACCGACATTAAGCCATCAGCTCTCAGCTAATAATCTGTCATTTTACCCACTTGGTTGTTATGAATGTAACAACCCAGTCTTCTATACGTATATCAAGTTATTTCCTTTTTAGTCTTTAAATGAAAGTATGTAACATAAGTGGTGGAGTACATAATCCTTATTTCTCAGAATCACTGTCGCTATGGCCCGCTGGGTAGTGGTTAAGTGCACGGACCAAGTTTGGTTCCCCATTCCTCCACTCGCAGCTGCTGGATGACCTTGGGCAAGCCATAGTTCTGTCAGAGCTGTCCTTGAAAGAGCAGTTTCTCTCTCTCAGCCCCACCTACCTCACAGGGTGTCTGCTGTGGGGAGGGGAAGGGAAAGGATTTTGTAAGCCGCTCTGAGATCCGGAGTGAAAGGCGGGGTATGAATCCAATTTCTTCTTCTTCTCTTCTTCTTTATGACAGGCCATTTAATTCAACATGGTCCCAGCAAATTATGCTGCCCAGGAGCAAAGGAAAGAGGAATGACCTTTTCCCCCATTCTTTTCTCTCCAATTTGGTCAGCTTTGCTGAACTGAAGGTTAACGTTCTTCAGCCAGCATTGAGTGGGGATAGATCAACAACACCCCATAGTAACAAGACCAAGATAAAGGCTCTTCTTACTTTCAGACCCAGAATATTGATGCCAAAAAAACAGAGATCAGATTCCAATTGTCAGATAGAAGTCAGTGGTTAGCTAAGATGGGAACTGAGCCAAACAAGGGTAGACCATCAAAAGATACACCACCACTTCAGCCTTCGGTACCAGAGGCAACCCCGTCCAGCTTTCTTTTCAGGTATAGAAGACTGAATGGGTAATAATTGGTAATGGGTAATGAGTTGTTGTTGTTGTTCAGTCGCACAGTCGAGTCCGACTCTTCGCGACCCCATGGACCAGTTTACGCCAGGCCCTCCTGTCTTCCACTGTCCGCTGAAGTTTGCTCAATTTCATGTTCGTTGCATCGATGACACTGTCTAACCATCTCACCCTTTGCCGTCCCCTTCTTCTTTGACCTTCAATCTTTCCCAGCATCAGGGTCTTCTCCAGTGAATGCTCCCTTCTCATTTGGTGGGTAATGAGTAATGGGTAGTGAATAACCAAATGAAGACATATTAATGGTTAGAACGTGATATTGAGGGAGTTGTACGGTGGTTTATTAAGCTGGTAAGATATGGGGTGCTGGAGAAGTCTCTTGAGAGTCCCTTGGACTGCAAGGAGATCAAATCATTCAATCCTAAAAGAAATCAACCCTGACTGTTCCCTGGAAGGCCAGATCCTGAAGTTGAAGCTCAAATACTTTGGCCACCAAATGAGAAGGGAGCATTCACTGGAGAAGACCCTGATGCTGGGAAGGAAGGGGAAGGCAAAGGATGAGAAGGTCAAAGAAGAAGGGGAAGGAAAAGGATGAGATGGTTAGACAGTGTCATCGATGCAACGAACATGAAATTGAGCAAACTTTAGCGGACAGTGGAAGACAGGAGGGCCTGGAGTATTCTGGTGCATGGGGTCGTGAAGAGTCAGATTCGACTGTGAGACTGAACAACAAAAAGATATAGGGATAAGAAAAAAAGCTTATAAAATAGAGTATGAATATATATTGTATAAACAGTTCTACTAAATAAGTACTCAATAAACTTTAAATCAAAAAAAAGATACACAACTTTCACAAGTAAGTAGTAGACATCAGTCTATTGCAACGCAATAACAATAAATTGAAGATACAAAAGAATTGGTGGTCACAATTCAAGAATGTCATTTGCAGATTCAAAATACCATCTGATGACAGTGGGAAATATCCAACAAGAAACACCTCTATATCCTTTGAATAGAATAGTGTCCAAAAGACCTCAAAGTCCACAAAAAAGGCAGAGGGATGTCCCATAACACAAAGAAGCTTCTGACATTAGTTGCTGTAGATTTTCTGGGTTGTGCAGCCGTGGTCTTGGCATTGTAGGACCTGACATTTCTCCAGTAGCTGTGACTGGCATCCTCAGAGGTATGACACAAATTCAGCTTCTAACAGCCAAAAATGTCCTTCCCAGGCATGCCAGATGTTTCAAAGCAATCTTCCTCCATTGTAAGTCTGAAAATGGAACCCAGTTTCTACAGTAGTGTAGGCATGGCTCACATCTCAAATGGAATCTGTGGAGTCCGTAGTAAACAATGGTTAGCTAAGATGGGAAGTGAGGCATACTTCTGCAGGAAAGTTCCTCTTAAAAGGCAACAGATGCAGGTGGGGTAGTCATGTCAATCTGCAGTTGCAGAATGAAGTTTTAGTCCAGTGGCACCTTGAAGACCCATGAAGTTTTATTTTTTTATTATTATTTTATTTATTTAACTTTCGATTTATATACTGCTCTAACCCCGAAGGGTCTTTGAGCGGTTTACACAATTTTAATTCCATCTATCTAGGGCCACAATTTTATAGGGGGGGTGACATCCTATCAGCACCCAGGCAGCAGGGCTTTTTGTCTCCATTCCGGCGGGCCTCAGGCGTCAGCATTCCATCCTCGATGTTCTGGGGCAGGTCTTTCTCTGGCTCAGTAGCTTCTTCCTGGCTGGTCTCGTCTCTGGTGCATGGCCTCGTGTCGGCTGCAGCTCCGGTTATGTCCCTTTTGGCTCCGCCGTGCCCTGCTGACGCACCGCCTGTCCCTCCATGACTCTGCCCACTGCCATATTCAGCTGCTCAGCATTGCTTCCATGTTGCTTCCACCGCCACCGCCATCACCGCCACATTGCCGATGCCTCCGCTGCACACCACAAGGAGGGAGGGGTGCCACCCGCCACCTACAGGCAGGTACCCATTTATCTACTTGCTATATATATATCTAATGCTTTCGAACCGCTGGTGGGTGGGAGCTGGGACTAGGGCCGGGAGCTCACCCCGGCTGCGGTCGGTCTCGAACAGCCATAGTGGCTGTTCCCTGATGTTACAGCAGGCGTGCTTTTACTGCCTGCGCCACTGCTCCCTCCTTATTAACGATATACGCTTCTGTGTGCCAGTGTGCTTGCACACGAAAGCTCATACCAGGAATAAAACTTCATTGGTCTTAAAGGTGCCCCTGGACTCAGATTTTGTTCTTCAAATGCAAAATCTTTGACTAGCTGAGATCAGTTCCAATTCCAGCCACAAGCAGTGGTCAGCGCTTCTGACAAGTAAGGACAAATATCCCCAAGGATATAATGGATTTTCCTAAGCCACATCCAAGAAATCCAAGCCCAGCAGCACCTTAAAGGCCAACGAGATGTCCATAGTATTAGGTTTCCCTTGCTCAAAAGCCAGTCAGATCCGACTCTAGGGATGCGGTGCTCATCTCTGTTTCCAAGCTGAAGGGCCAGCGCTGTCTGAAGACCTTCCCACCAAAGCGATACCTATTTATCTACTTGCAGTTTCTTGTTTTCGAACTGCTAGGTTGGCAGGACCAGAGACGGGAGCTCACTCTGTCATATGGCACTTAGGTCTCGAACTGCTGAACTAGTGACCTTCCAGCCTGCAGTTCAGCGTCTTAACCACTTGAGCCACCGCAGCCCCGTCCATAGTATTAGCTGCTCCCAAAATGCAGGGAAGACACAACCAGGACTTACCTGTCACCTCTTTTGTGGTCTTGGGGCTCTAGAAGAGCTGGCGAGGTGACCATACAGCTGGCATTTCCTCTGGCCGCATGGCCAGGTAGGGGGCTGGGTCCTCAGCAGTGGCTGCCTGGACCCTGCATGGGTTTGCATCATGCGAGCTGGGAGGAGGTTGGGTAATCCTGGTGGGCTTTCCCTGCCCACCCCTCTCCTATACTGAGAGCCAGTTTGGTGTAGTGGTGAAGTGCGTGGACTCTAATCTGGGAGAACCGGGTTTGATTCCCCACTCCTCCACTTGTCCCTGGCTGGATGACCTTGGGCAAGCCATATTTCTGTCAGAGCTGTCCTTGAAAAAGAGCAGCCTCTGTCAGAGCTCTCTCGGCCCTGCCAACCCTCACAGAGTGTCTATTGTGGGGAGGGGGAGGGAAAGGAGTTTGTAGACCACTCTGAGACTCCCTTGGGTAGTGAACAGTGGGGTATAAATCCAATCTCCTCCTCCTCCTCCTCCTCCTCCTCCTCCTCTTCTTCTTCTTCTTCTTCTTCTTCTTCTTCTTCTTCTTCTTGGCCAGGAGTCACGTTCTGTCCAGGCCTCTGATCACTGCAACTTTCCCACCCACTCTCCCTGTGTTTTGTTTGTTATGGGATATGTTACTGTCCACCACCACCCTCAATTACTGTCACAGATTTGGTGGTTTGGGCACAGAATGAATCCATTTGGTTAGGGAAATGGTGCCTGTGCACCTGCAACCCATGGTTCTGTGACTCCCTTAAGGGGTCTTGGGGTAGAGCCGACTTCAGTGGCACGCCCAACTCAGGGGCTGTCAGAACGATGCAGCAGCTCCCGAGGGTTCGCCACTTCTTGGTAGCACCCCGGCAGGCAGGAATCAGGTTCGCAATTCGGGATCCATTCCTACTTAAGTTTATTAAGTTAGATTTTTTTTAAAAAAAAACAAAAAACTGCCCTTTCCGGTGGGACAGCACTCAGAGCGGTGTACATCCTTATAAAACATGTACATAAGAGAATCTTATGAGCCTGCAGTGTGATGTGGCTGTGAAGAAAGCTAATGCAATCTGAGGATGCATTAACAGAAGCATTGTGTCCAGATCACGGGAGGTGGTAGTTCCACTGTATTCTGCAATGCTCAGGCCTCACCTGGAGTACCGTGTCCACTTTAGTAAGGATGTTGACAAGCTCGAGCGTGTCCAGAAGAGGGCAACCAGGATGGTGAGAGGGTTGGAATCCAAGTCTTACGAGGAAAGGCTGAAAGAGTTGGGTATGTTTAGCCTGGGAAAGAGAAGGCTTAGATGGGACATGATTGCAGTCTTCAAGCATTTGAAGGGCTGTCATGTAGAAGATGGAGCAGATCTATTCTCCCTTGCTCCAGATTGCAAGACTAGATCTAAATGGTGGAAATTACGAGAGAGTCGATACCGACTAGATATCAGGAGAAACTTCCTAACTGTGAGAGTGGTTGAGCACTCCAGGAACCTTCAATTTTTGTAAAATTCTCTGTTTTGAAACCAAATATTACTTTTTAGGACCTTAGAGGTAACTTTCCATTGATCTGAATGCTGAACTTAACAGCATTGTGGTCACTGTTCCCAAATGGTTCAACAACCTCTATATTTCTCACCAGGTCTTGAGACCCACTCAACAACCAAGTCCAAGATCACTACCCCTCTTATTGGTTCTGTGACCAACTGTTCCAGTGAACGGTCATTTTTGATGCTTCAGAATCACATTTCTGCAGCGTGACTTGAGCACACATTTACTCAGTCACTGAAAGGGTAGTTGAAGTCTCCCAGTATAATAACATTATCTGCTTTAGTTATCTCCTTTATTGCCTTCTTCATCTCAGGGTCAACCTCAAGGTGATCAGGTGGGTGATAGAAAACCCCCACTTTAAATAACCCTTAGGGTCCAGTATTGCCACTCATATGGCTTCTGTTGGAGAGTTAATTCCCCTGATGTTTTCTAACTTGATTCTATGCCCTCTTTGATGTACAATGCAATACCACCAACAACCTTCCCCTTCCTGTACTGCCTATAGAGTTTATATCCAGGAATGGCTGTATCTCATAGATTTTCCCCATTCCACCATGTTTCTGAGATTCCTACAATATCTAAATTGTCATTGGGCACCAAGCTCTCCAGTTCCCCATCCTGGTCTGGAAATCTCTATAATCAGCATAGACACCTATAATGTATATCCCTCTCCAGTAACCCTCACCTCCCTCAGCCCTTTATTTGCCACAAGTGGTGGTCAGTCACCATCATGCCCTCACACTCAAGTTCTGTTACACTCCTATCAAAATTAAACTGAGTGTTTATGTGATTATCCCTTTGGACTGACTTGTCCCAAACCAGAGGCTCCCCAGCTCCTGTTGGCTTTCTTCCCAAGATTAGTTTAAAAGTCATGGGATAAAAGGACAAGTCCTCTTGTGGATCAAAAACTGGCTTATAAATACGAAACAGAGAGTGGGTATAAATGGGAAACTTTCTCAGTGGAGGGTGGTAAGCAGTGAGGTACCACAGGAATCAGTATTTGGCCCGATGCTTTTTAACTTGTTTATTAATGATTTGGAATTGGGAGTAAGCAGTGAAGTGGCTAAATTTGCAGATGACATGAAGTTGTTCAGGGTGGTGAAAACCAGGGAGGATTGTGAGGCACTCCAAAGGGATCTGTTGAGGATGAGTGAGTGGGTGTCAACGTGGCAAATGGGGTTCAATGTGGCCAAGTGCAAAGTGATGCACATTGGAGCCAAAAATCCTAAATATAAATACACGTTGATGGGGTCTGAACTGGCAGAGACGGACCAAGAGAGAGATCTTGGAGTCATAGTGGATAACTCAATGAAAATGTCTAGACAGTGTGTAGCTGCAATAAAGAAGGCCAACACTATGCTGGGGATTATTAGGAAGAGAATTGAAAACAAATCAGCCAGTATCATCATGCCCCTGTATAAATCATTGGTGCGACCTCATTTGAAATACTGTGTACAGTTCTGGTCACCACATCTCACAAAAGATATTATAGCATTGGAAAAAGTGCAGAGAAAGACAACTAGAATGATAAAAGGGTTGGAACACCTTCCCTATGAAGAAAGGTTAAAAAGCTTGGGGCTCTTTAGCTTGGAGAAACGATGGCTGAGGGGTGACATGATTGAGGCTTATAAGATTATGAATGGGATTGAGCAGGTTGAGAAAGAAGTACTTTTCTCCCTTTCTCACAGTACAAGAACTCGTGGGCACTCCATGAAATTGCTGAGCAGTCAGGTTAGAACAGATAAAAGGAAATACTTCTTCACCCAAAGGGTGATTAACATATGGAATTCACTGCCACAGGAGGTGGTGGCAGCTACAAGCATGGACAGCTTCAAGACAGAATTAGATAAACATACGGAGCAGAAGTCCATCAGTGGCTATTAGCCACAGGGTATAGATGGGAATTCTCAGTCTGGGGCAGGTGATGCACTCTATTCTTGGTTCTGGAGGGGGCAGCAGTGGGAGGGCTTCTAGTGTCCTGGCCCCACTGCTGGACCTCCTGATGGCACGTGGTATATTTTGGCCACTGTGTGACAGAGTGTTGGACTAGATGGGCCATTGGCCTGATTCAACATTGGCTTCTCTTATGTTCTTATGTTCTTAAAGCTGCTTTGATACTTTGTTGATATTAGTCGCCCTTTTAGTTAAAGCAAAGCTCATCTCTTTCGTACTCGTTTAGCTTGTTCTAAAAAGTTCCCCAGTGCCTAACAAATTTAAACCCTTCCTCCCGGCATCCAAGCAATGAGGCCTGTGCCTGGCTAGCTGGTTCTGCATGTGGAACCAACAGCACTTCTGAGAATGCTACCTTTGCGGTCCTGGCCTTTAGCCTTCTTCCTTGTTGTTTTTGTTCAGTTGCACCATCAAGTCTGATCTTTGTGACCCCATGGACCACATCATGCGAGGCCCTCCTGTCTTCCATCGTGCTCCGGTTTGCTTAATTTCACATTCGTTGCATCGGTAACACTCTCTAACCATCTCATCCTTTGCCATCCCCTTCTTCTTTGACCTTCAAATTTCCAAGCATCAGGGTCTTCTCCAGTGAATGCTCCCTTCTCATTTGATGGCCAAAGTATTTGAGCTTCAGCTTCAGGATCTGGCCTTCCAGGGAACAGTCAGGGTTGATTTCTTTTAGGATTGAATGATTTGATCTCCTTGCAGTCCAAGGGACTCTCAAAAGTCTTCTCCAGCACCATAGCTCCCTTCTCATTTGGTGGCCAAAGTTTTTGAGGTTCATCTTCAGTATCTGGCCTTCCAGGGTACAGTTAGGGTCAGTTTCTTTTAGGACTGACCTCTTCCTACCAACCTATTTTTTTTTTCCCTCCAGGACTACACAACTATATTTCCCAATGTCACTCGTACCAATGTGCATCATGACTGCTTACCCCTCCCCAGCACTATCTATCAAGATATCTAGACACAGTGTGTGTCCGCAGCCTTCACATCAGCCAGGCAGGTCACCATGTGGTTGAAATACCTGTCACAGACAACCCTTCTCTATATTCCTAGTGATCGAATCAACTATTACCAGAAGCCCACCTCCCTTCAGCCCACCGGGGTATCCTTGGTATGAAAGCATACAGGTCCTTCCCCCAAAGAAGGGGTTCTTTCTAAGGGATCACATCCTGTCAAGGTGCCTCAGTCCAGGCCAGAGCCAAGGTACCTTGTTAGAAGGGTTGTAGCACACAAAATTACAAAGCCCTAGAGTGTGACTCCTCACACGCCTGGCTCAGCAGGCTGCCACCAGCCCTTTTGACTATCCCAATGATTAGAAGCCAAAGGGCGAGCTTCTAACTTTCCCGGGACTAAACCAGAAAGTCAACCCTACAAAGTAGGCTTGTGGAACGACTTTCTCACGAAAGTGCATTACCTTGGTAGGTGGTCGCCCAGTCTAGACACTGGAGTTAGACTGAAGTCAGTTGAAGGCAAATAACCACAAAGTAAAGTACAATACAATTATTTATTAAGGTGCAAAAATATTTCAATAGGAACAAGAAAGTGTGAGGGGTAAAACAAGAAAGCTAAGAACTTAAAGGCTAGGGTGTCTGTTGTGGGGAGAAGAAGGGAAAGGAGATTGTAAACCACTGTGAGACTTTGAGTGAAAGGTGGAGTAGATATCTAAGCTCCTCCTCCTCCTCTTCTTCTTCATCGTTGTCGTTGTCTTCTCCTCTGCCGACTCCTTAATGGCAGTCTGTAGATTTTAAAAGAGACATGAAGGGTGGCAAGTGATGTCCTGACCGACATATAATCCATAACCTGAATAAGAGATGATACAGAAGGTGGTAGGCACTCTGTGTGAGTGGAGCAGGTGTGTTACAGTACCCCACAGCCTGAACACAGTTTATGGAGACTGAAGATCATGTTGCTCATAACTGGAGAAACTACTGACATTGTTTGCTGCATTCTATCTCCATTGGAGCCCAAACATTATTGGAAGTTGCTGGGAGAAGATTTGTGGGAAGTTTATCAAATTTTTAGCTTAAAAATAAGAAGAGGGAGGAACTGGGGGGGGGTAAAATGGCTTCCTGAAAGGGATTGCTTCCCTTCCCCCTTTATGTCATGCCTGTTCCTCAAGCTGCTACAATCTGTTATCATAAAACCACAAAAGGACACATTGGGTGCATTCAGACAGCGTGCTGAGAGCGGTTTAAATTGTTCCGGTCCCGATGCGGTTTTTTTAAACCCAGAGAATCGCAATCACACTCACCTCCTTGTTCAGGTGAGTGCTAAATTTGTGAAAACCAGGGAGGATTGTGAGGCACTCCAAAAGGATCTGTCGAGGATGGGTGAGTGGACGTCAACGTGGCAAATGGGGTTCAATGTGGCCAAGTGCAAAGTGATGCACACTGGAACCAAAAATCCTAAATATAAATACACGTTGATAGGGTCTGAACTGGCAGAGATGGACCAAGAGAGAGATCTGGGAGTCATAGTAGATAACTCAATGAAAATGTCTAGGCAGTGTGTAGCTGCAATAAAGAAGGCCAACACTATGCTGGGGATTACTAGGAAGGGCATTGAAAACAAATCAGCCAGTATCATAATGCCCCTGTATAAATCATTGGTGTGACCTCATTTGGAATACTGTGTACAGTCCTGGTCACCACATCTCAAGAAGGATATTATAGCATTGGAAAAAGTGCAGAGAAAGACAACTAGAATGATAAAAGGATTGGAACACCTTCCCTATGAAGAAAGGTTAAAAAGCTTGGGGCTCTTTAGCTTGGAGAAATGACAGCTGAAGGGTGACATGATTGAGGTTTATAAGATTATGAATAGAATTGAGTAGCTTGAGAAAGAAGTACTTTTCTCCCTTTCTCACAATACAAGAACTCGTGGGCACTCGTGGGTATATGGTATGTACCTCCGACACGAAGGACTGTTGGCGACGGATGGGGTGCACCTGACAAAGAATGAGAGGAATGTCTTCGCTGGAAGACTTGCGAACCTGATCAGGAGGGCTTTAAACTAAAGACATCGGGGGTGGGAAGAAAAAGCGGCATCCCCAACACTAAGTTCAGGAAGGGGAATGACCAGAGAATAAATGAACGAGAGAGAGGTGAGTTCAGTAATCTTCAGGTAAATTTGAAGGGACCTACGGTAGGAAGGGATGTCTGTAATCTGAGGTGTCTTTATACTAATGCACAGAGTATGGGAAATAAACAGGAGGAACTTGAACTCCAAATATTGGAAAATAGGTATGATCTGATAGGTGTCACTGAGACTTGGTGGGATGACTCTCATATATGGAGCACAGTGATTGAAGGATATACCTTGTTCAAACAGAACAGAATAAACAAGAAAGGGGGTGGGGTGGCACTATATGTCAAGAATGAATATGCTTGCACTGAAATTCAGGATTTTGAGAGTTGCCCTGTTGAACATGTGTGAGTAAGGATAGAGGGGGGAAAAGAAGGGGATATTGTTGTGAGGGTATACTACAGACCTCCAAATCAACCGGAGGAACAGGATAATGCATTTGTACAGCAGCTTGCTAAACTTTCACAGAGACAGGATGTAGTGGTTATGGGAGATTTTAACTATCCAGATATTTGCTGGGAATCTAACTCTGCTAGACATGGGACATCCCGCAGATTCTTGAATAGTCTTGAGGACAACTTCATCTCTCAGAAGGTGGAGGTGGGAACCAGAGAATCTGCTATCCTAGATTTAATTCTGACTAACAGGGAAGAACTGGTTGATGAAGTGAAGGTGGTGGGTTCCGTGGGGAATAGTGACCATGTCAGCTTGGAATTTGACATAGAGAAGACTGTGAAACCAGGACGTAGCAGAACTCATATCCTGGACTTCAGGAAAGCTGATTTCAATAAACTCAGAGATCTAATAGGTAGGATCCCATGGCTGGAAATGCTGAAGGGAAAATCTGCACAGGAAGGATGGGTGATGCTGAAAAATGAAGTGCTTAAGGCACAATCTCAAACTGTTCCGGTAAGAAAGAAAGGTGGGAGACGGGTAATGAAGCCAAGGTGGCTGAACAAGGAACTCTCTGAGGAGCTGAAACTAAAAAGGGAAATGTACAGGAAATGGAAGGAGGGTCAGATTACTGAGGGTGAATACAAGACACTAGCACAAATCTGTAGGAATGGTGTCAGAAAGGCTAAAGCACAGATGGAGCTGAGGCTTGCAAGGGATGCAAAAAATAACAAGAAAAATTTCTATGCCTATGTTCGGAGCAAAAAGAGGAACAGGGATGGAGTAAGCTCATTGCTAGGGGAAGATGGTCAAGCCTTAACAAGGGATGAAGACAAAGCGGAATTACTCAACTTTCACTTTGCGTCGGTCTTTAACCGTAAAGTGAGCTGTATACAAACTGAAGAATGCAGGGCATATGAAGGAAAGGGGAACTGCCAGTTCAGAATAAGTAAGGAAATAGTTAGAGAACATCTAGCTGCCTTAAATACTTTCAAATCTCCATGGCCGGATGGCTTGCATCCGAGGGTTCTAAAAGAAATTGCAGATGTTATTTCAGAGCCTCTGGCTATAATCTTTGAGAGGTCCTGGAGTACGGGTGTTGTGCCGGAAGACTGGAGAAGAGTGAATGTTGTCCCAATCTTCAAGAAGAGGAAAAAGACGGACCCGGGAAATTATAGGCCTGTCAGTTTGACATCAATACCTGGGAAAATTCTGGAGCAGATTATTAAACGCTCTGTCTGTGAACACCTTGAACAAAATGAGTTAATTGGTAATAGCCAGCGTGGGTTTATGAAGAATAAGTCATGCCAGACTAACCTTATCTCCTTTTTTGACAGAGTTACTAAAATGGTTGACTCTGGCAATTCCGTGGATATAGTGTATCTAGATTTCAGTAAAGCATTTGACAAAGTTTCTCATGATATCCTTGAGGATAAGCTGGTTAAGTGTGGGCTGGATGGCGCAACCGTTGGGTGGATTCATGGTTGGTAGAAAAATCGTACCCAACGAGTGCTCGTAAATGGCTCTGCGTCTACGTGGAGGGAAGTCTCGAGTGGAGTACCACAGGGCTCGGTCCTAGGCCCGGTGTTATTCAATGTTTTTATAAATGACCTGGATGAAGACATAGAGGGGATGCTTATCAAATTTGCAGATGACATGAAGCTGGGTGGGATTGCTAATTCTGAAAAAGACAGAGTCAGGATTCAGAAGGATCTTGATAGGCTGGAACAGTGGGCTGAGACAAATAAAATGAATTTCAATAGAGATAAGTGCAAAGTCCTACACCTGGGCACAAAAAATCAAAGGCACAGATATAGAATGGGAGGGACTTGGCTTGACAGCAGCACATGTGAAAGGGATCTAGGTGTTATGGTTGATCACAAGCTAAACATGAGCCTGCAGTGTGATGTGGCTGTGAAGAAAGCTAATGCAATCTTAGGATGCATTAGCAGAAGCATTGTGTCCAGATCACGGGAGGTGGTAGTTCCGCTGTATTCTGCTATGGTCAGGCCCCACCTGGAGTACTGTGTCCAGTTTTGGGCACCACATTTTCAGAAGGATGTTGACAAACTCGATCGGGTCCAGAGGAGGGCGACCAGGATGGTGAGAGGGTTGGAATCCAAGTCTTATGAGGAAAGGCTGAGGGAGTTGGGTATGTTTAGCCTGGGAAAGAGAAGGTTTAGAGGGGACATGATTGCAGTCTTCAAGTATTTGAAGGGCTGTCATGTAGAAGATGGAGTGGAACTATTCTCTCTTGCTCTGGATTGCAAGACTAGATCTAATGGGGGGAAATTACAAGGGAGTCGTTACCGGCTTAATATCAGGAGAAACTTCCTAACTGTAAGAGTGGTTGAGCAGTGGAACAGACTGCCTCGGGAGGTGGTGGATGCTCCTTCGCTGGACGTTCTCAAGAGGAGACTGGACAACCATCTTTTGGGTATGTTGTAGGTATGTAGGGGTTTCGGCTGTGTTCCTGCAGAGTGCAGGGGGTTGGACTAGATGGCCTGCAAGGTCCCTTCCAACTCTAACATTCTATGATTCTATGATTCACTCCATGAAATTGCTGAGCAGTCAGGTTAGAACAGATAAAAGGAAGTACTTCTTCACCCAAAGAGTGATTAACATATGGAATTCACTGCCACAGGAGGTGGTGGCAGCTACAAGCATGGACAGTTTCAAGAGGGAATTAGATAAACATATGGAGCAGAAGTCCATCAGTGGCTATTAGCCACAGGGTTTGGATGGGAATTCTCAGTCTGGGGCAGGTGATGCACTCTATTCTTGGTGCTGGAGGGGGCAGCAGTGGGAGGGCTTCTAGTGTCCTGGCCCCACTGCTGGACCTCCTGATGGCACGTGGTATATTTTGGCCGCTGTGTGACCGAGTGTTGGACTAGATGGGCCATTGGCCTGATTCAACATTGGCTTCTCTTATGTTCTTATGTTCTGGATTGCTGCACAGCCACATCGCTTCCTGCCGTTCACACGCAGGAGCATGCTTCGGTGGGGTTTTTTTTCCCCCTCTCAGTTTGAGTATGTGCACAGGCAGCCATCTCTAGAACTAAAATTTTCGCATGTGCACAGAACAGCGATGTCCACACTTCCCTTTAAATTTTTACCCCGAAACTGGCCTCCGTGAAATCCTGAACTCGTCTAAATGCTAAAACTTGGCACTATTTAAACTTTGCTTTTATTAATTTAGGAGCAGAGCTCCACCTATGCGCACACCACTGAGACAAAAAAAAATGGTGGATGAAAAGTGGAAGCCTCGTGAATGTGCATATAATGTGCATATTTATAAAATTTATAAAAGCGGAAGCCTCGTGAATGTGCATATAAAATCCATTACTGAAGCATGCCGAAGGTGAGCATAAGAACATAAGAGAAGCCAATGTTGAATCAGGCCAATGGCCCATCTAGTCCAACACTCTGTCACACAGCGGCCAAAATATACCAGGTGCCATCAGGAAGTCCAGCAGTGGTTCAAATGGAGCATCTGAATGCACCCATTGTCTCAAGGCCTCTCTATTTTTTTCTGCTAGGAAACTAGTCCTATTCAGTAACAAGACTATTACTGAATAGGACTAATCCTGTCCTATTATACAATTGAATAGTGGTCTGGCAAGATTCTATGCTTGGCAAAATCAGTTCGCTTCCTAATATGCCACTCAGAAGCTGTCCCTATCCACTAGCTGTGTTGCCTGAGTTCTCTCCCACCCACTGCAGCCTAGGCCACTCTGACTGGGCCAGCATTTCAAGCTCATTTGCATATGGAAGCTGATTGGACTTCACTCCATTCCGCACCTCAAATTCTCCCCCACCGCAAGACAGTTGGAATTGTCAGTTGCTTATGCAACCTGCTTTATTCTGAGGTGAAATATGCTATGCAGCTGACTTTCCCCTAGGATTGCCAACCTCGAGGTGGGTCATGGAGATCTCCCACTGTTACAATTAATCTCCAGATGACAGAGATCAGTTCCCCTGGAGAAAATGGCTGCTTTGGAGGGTAGACCCTATGGCATTATACCCTGCTGAGTCCTTCTGCCCCCCCCCATGCTGCTTTCCACAGGATCCACCCCCCAAATCTCCAGGTATTCCCCTACTTAGAGCTGGCAACCCTACTTTCCCCTCAGTGCCTGTTGGTAGGCAACCAAGCTTGGTCCTGTCACCTGTTTTGGCCTTTGGGAGAAAACTGATTGGGGCCATTCCTGATAGGGTTGCCAACTTCAGATGGGAAATTCCTGGAGATTTGAGGGATGGAGCCTGAAAAGGGTGAGGTTTCAGGAGGAGTGAGACCTCAGACAGGTACAATGCCATAGACTCCACCCATCGAACTAGCCAGTCCATCCTGGGGAACCATTGTTGCCAATCTCCAGGTGGGGCTGGAGATCAATCAGAATTACAACTGCTCTCCAGGAGGCAGGGGGGAGAAGATGGAAAGCTGAAGTCAGGGGGCAGATAATGGTAGGTTGACAATTGGCTGGGAGGGAGATAGGGTTGCCAACTCCAGGTTGGGAAATTTCTTGAGATTTGAGTGGTGGAGCCTGGAGATGGTGAGGTTTGAGGAGGGGTGGGGTCTCAGACAGCTACAATGCCATAGACTTCACCCTCCAAACCAGCCAGTCCCTCATGGGGAACTATTGTTGCCAATCTCCAGGTGAGGGCTGGAGACCACTCAGAATTACAACTGCTGTGCAGGAGGGAGGGCAGAAGCCAGCTGAAGTCATAGAGGTAGATAACAGTAGGTCGATGGTTAGCTGGGAAGGAGATGGGGTTGCCAACTCCAGGTTGGGAAATTCCTGGGGATTTGAGGGGTGGAGCCTGAAGAGGATGGGGTTTAAGGAGAGGTTGGACCTCAGGCAGGTAGAATGCCATAGACTCCACCCTCCAAACCAGCCATTTCCTTCTGGGTAACAATTCTTGCCAATCTCCAGATGAGAGCTGGAGATCACTCAAAACTACAACTGCTTTTCAGGTAGCAGAGATCAGTTCCTCTGGAGAAAATGGTGGACTCTGTCATTATACCCTGCTGAGGTCACCATAGCAAATTCACACTGTGTGCCCAAAGCCAGGGCACTCTCCCAGAACCTCTTTCTAGAGCCTGATGTATTTATTTCCACAATGGGCCTTATTCCTAGTAGGACTATAATTTCCCCCTTTTCAGGTGATTCCTGATATGTGAGTCCTGGCAGCAGCTAAAATTTACAGAGAAGGCAAAAATCCATTGATGTCATCCATATATAAAAGTCCCAATATCCCTAAAGCATAAAAGTCCAAGAGCAGTACATTTATATTGTGTCAAAATTTATATGGCTCACTATCACTCATTAATAATCTTGCCTGATATAAATTTATTATCCTCTGACTAGAAGATTTCTATCATTCCTGTGGCCATTACCAGCTGCTCCTGTGATCTGTTGGCAACCGTCGCTTAACATATGAAAAGCCAGAAGCAGGTTGAATGCTAGTTGGAAAAACCTGATCTGTATCCTTTTGCCCACCAGTGCAGGTGTATTCCAAAGGTGCGATTCTACACAGGCACCAGTAGGTGACATCATTCCCGCACAGGTAAAATGAGCCAGAGTTCTAGGGTATCCCAGAATATCAGTGCATGACCTATTTTATGCTATGGGTTCCAAGGTGCTACAGTATAGCCACAAACAAGGTTTGAAGCCAATAGCCTACCTTGATATTTACCTTTGGATATGGAAATTCCATCTGGCCATTGTAGGTAGTAGATATGCATGAAACTTGCAGGAGAAGGGATATCCTTCTCTACAAGCCCCTGTCCCCCCCCTTTTGCTTACCTCCCAGTCTCCCATCTCGTGCTTTCTCTTTCTCTCTTCTCTTCCCATTGCAACTCCCCCATCACTGCTGTTTCTCTCCTTTCCCAGTCTCCAGCCTTCTTGATGCAGCTGTGTATTCTTGATCATCCCATCCACTTTCTGCATCTTAAGATCATAAAAAGAACCCTGCTGGATCAGACCAGTGGTCCATCTAATCCAGCCTCCTGTCTCACACAGTGGCCAGCCAGTTCCTCTGGAGGGCCAACAGCAGGGCATGGAGGCAGAGGCCTTCACCTGAGAAGAACATCAGAAGAGGCCAGCTGTATCAGACCAGTGAAGGTCCCTCTAGTCCAGCCTCCTGTATCACACAGTGGCCAGCCAGTTCCTCTGGAGGGCCAACAACAGGGCAGAGAGGACGAGGCCTCCCCACGATAATAAAAGAAGAGCCTTGTGCTGGACCAGACCAGTGGACCATCTCATCCAGCATCCTGTCTCATGTAGTGGCCAACCAGTTCCTCTGGAGGACCAACAACAGGGCAGAGAGGCTGAGGTCTTCACATGATGTTATTTATTTATTTATTCAATTTATACCGTGCTGTCCTTGCAAAGGCAAGCCCAGGGTGGCTTTGATTCCCCACTCCACCACTTGCAACTTCTGGATGACCTTGAGCATGCCATAGTTCTGATAATAGCTGTCCTTGAAAGAGCACAGCTGTTCTTGAAAAAGAGCAGTTTCTGTCAGAGCTCTCTCAGCCCCACCTACCTCACAGGGTGTCTGTTAAGGGGAGGGGAAGGGAAAGGAGATTGTAAGCCGCTCTGAGACTCCGAATGAAGGGTGGAGTATAAATGCAATCTCTTCTTCTTCTTCTTCTTCTTCTTCTTCTTCTTCTTCTTCTTCTTCTTCTTCTTCTTCTTCTTCTTCTTCTTCTTCTTCTTCTTCTTCTTCTTCTTCTTCTTCCCATTCTGCATCTAGCTCCACAGAAAGACCCAGCTTTATTAATTAACCAAACAGGAAAATTGGGGGGAATCCCTAAGGTCAAGTCTGCATCTGGCATTTGCTCCACATTTTCTCAGCACTCGACCTGGCTCCCTCTTGCCTCGGAATATATGTTTTCATTCCATCTGAGATGCAGATTTTCCTTTGTCAGTACTTGCCTCAGTGGTCATCAGCTGCCTGATCCAAAAGGGGGAAATAGGGGTGAGGGAACTGATGGAGATCAATGAAACCATGCCAAGTTGTCTGCTTATTGTTCCCTTCAAATTGGAAGCGGAGGAAGGAAAAGGTGCTGCTCGAAACCACATTCAGATAGAAGAAGAAGAAGAGATTGGATTTATACTCTGCCCTTCACTACCCAAAGGAGTCTCAGAGCAGCTGACAAACTCCTTTCCCTTCCCCTCCCCACAACAGACACCCTGTGAGGTAGGTGGGGCTGAGAGAGTTCTTTTGAGGACTGCTTATTTTCATGAACAGCTGTGCCAGGGCTATGGCTTGCCCAAGGTCATCCAGCAGGTGCAACTCGAGGAGTGGGGAATCAAACCCAGTTCTCCCAGATTAGAGTCCACACACTTAACCACCACACCAAACTGGCATCAAACTGGTACCCCGGGGTAATGTCATACTGACTGTGTAGTCACCCCTGAATGGCCATAAACATATGCAGAAGGTACTATAAAACCTGATGAACAAAGAAAGTGAAAGCGGCATGCAGTGTAGCGGGAGTTCAACCTCCCGACGTGGCTGTGGAAAAACTGTGAGGAAACAGCTGGGTGCAGAATCGGCCTAAAACACAGACTGTGGAGGAACAAAAGCACTCCACAAGGGAGATTGTAAAGGAACAGAGGGGAAAAGGAAAATCCATCCACTTAACCCCTTGAGATTTATTGAATCAGGGGGGAGGGTATTTGGGGAGGAGTTGATAATTGCCCTCCCCTTCCCAAGATTTCTGAGCTTCCCCACCCAACTTGTTGCATTTTAATAGCTTAGTAAGTTTCCCAGTTTCCCTGGACTGTCATTTCCATCTCTGCTTGTGAAGTGGCTAAAAATGTAAATACGAAGTTTGGAAGTTAGCGTTCTGGATTCGCTTCAAGGTTCTGGTTTTGACCTTTAAAGACATTAATGGTCAGGGGCCTGCCTACCTGAGGGACCGCCTTTCCTTGTATGTTCCCCAGAGAGCACTGCGATCTGGAACACAAAACTGCCTGCCCCCCCCCACCCCCGGGCCTAGGGACGCCAGGTTGGCGGCAACGAGGAACAGAGCGTTCTCCCTGGCAGCGCCAACACTCTGGAACAAGTTCCCTAGTGAGATTAGAGCCCTGCGGGACCTCCAGCTGTTCTGTAGAACTGTGAAAACAGAGCTGTTATGTCGGGCGTTCCAGTAAGAATTCATATTACTGGTTATGTCACACTAGCACTTAATTCCATGTTCCCGTCGCATTTCAATTGTTTAACTTTTTAAACTGAATTCACTGGAATTTTATGCAATTGTATTATAAATCTGTATTTTGCTGGTTTTAACATTGTATGTTGGTATTTAACGTATATGTAAACTGCCCTGAGGCGCTTCGGCGGGAGGGCTGCTTAGAAATCTAATAAATAAATAAATAAAAAATAAAGTGATGTCTGAACAGAAAGGAATAGAATCCATTTTTTACCCCCTAAGCAGAAGGAATAGCTTGACTCCACTTTCCAGTCAGAGACTGAGCTTCCCTTTTCAGCAGCAATCAATTACTTTTTAATAAGCAGTCGACCTCGATCAAGTGTTGATCTATTCTGCAGTACAGGGAAGGATCGGGAAGACATGGTTCCATCTCTGTCGTCTTTAAAAAATGAAAACAACCAGTGATGCCATCTGGGGGCGAGGGAGCATCATACGTGGGGTCCATGGGATCTTGAAAACACCAGCCCAGTCACTGCTTCCTTGGCCAGGTGGTTTTTATTTTCAGTTGAAAATCCCGGGTCCCTGAAGCTGTGGTTATTTTCAGCCACTTCAGGGTTCCAATACAAAGGAGAATAGCCAAAATACTACAGCATGGCTCTTTGCCTAAAAATCTTGCTGAGACAGATCTTCTCCCATACGGCTTCGTCTTTTTGTGCCTTTTCCTCCTCACTGGCGTGGCTTTCGTTTCTGCTCTGGGGCCTACTCCTTCCAGCCAGCCTCCTCCCATTTCCCTTTCTTCTCTTATTTGTATGTCCAGATTCACACCTGGCCCTTGAGCTTAGCTCCACCCTCCTCTTCTCGGTTCCTTGATCTCATAAGAACATAAGAGAACATAAGAGAAGTCAATGCTGGGTCAGGCCAATGGCCCATCCAGTCCAACACTCTGCCACACAGTGGCCAAAAATACCAGGTGTCATTAGAAGGTCCAGCAGTGGGGCCAGGGCACTAGAAGCCCTCCCACTATTTCCCCCCCAGCACCAAGAATACAGAGCATCACTTGCCCCTGAGTCCCTATCTATACCTTGTGGCTAATAGCCACCGATGGACCTCTGCTCCACATGCTTATCTAATTCCCTCTTGAAGCCGTCCAAGCTTGTAGCTGCCACCACCTCCTGTGGCAGTGAATCTCCCCCACCACACCGTATCTTAAAACTCCTGGGCCCAAGGAGCCATCGTTCTATCCAGCTATCTATCTAGCCATTGCTCACTGCCTCCAAGCCTTTTGATCTTCTGTGGAATGAACTGTTGGCTGAGGCTACCATGGCTGCACGCTCCTTCCCCTAATCCCACCCTGATCCACCCAAGTGAGTTCTACTGCTGGACCCAGGGCTATATCCCACCTAGGATTGCCAGGTCTTACCTGGCTGCCAGCAGTGGTGGTGGGTTCCCTCTCCATGCCTGGGAATTTTCGGCATACATGTAACTTTTTGGTGTAGCCATAGAGTTTTTTTTCTCAAACGCTAGAGCTTCCCCTACACAATGTGTCCCATGCAATGCAAGGCTGCCATGTAGAAGATGGAGCAGACCTATTCTCTCTTGCTCCAGATTGCAAGACTAGATCTAATGGGTGGAAATTACAAGGGAGTCTTTACCAGCTAAATATCAGGCGAAGCTTCCTAACTGTAAGAGTGATTGAGCAGTGGAACAGACTGCCTTGGGAGGTGGTGGGTGCTCCTTCACTGGACGTTTTCAAGCGGAGTCTGGATGAACATCTTTTGGGTATGTTGTAGGTATTCAGGGCTATCTTTCGGCTATGCTCCTGCAGAGTGCAGGGGGTTGGACTAGATGACCTGCAAGGTCCCTTCCAACTCTAACATTCTATACTTCTGGGTGACATCATTGTGCAGGGCACGTTGGTGTGGACGGGGCTCTTTGGGGGTGCGGCTCCCCCACCGGCTGGCTGGGTGGTGGCAGATCGGAGGCCCTGAAAGTGGGTAAAACCCCATCTTGGGGAAATGGCAACCCTAGTTCTACCGCACCAGGCAGGTCATTGGCAGGTAATCCACTGCACAACCAGTGTTACCTCTAAGCTGAGTGAGTGTGAGCTATCTCACAGTTTTTTAGCCTCCGGCTCACACATTTTTGTCTCAGTTCAGGAAGATGGCTCCAGAGCAAACTAATTGATATAGTAGCCAAATTGCTCCCTTACAACTGTAATGCCAGTAAGTAGAATTTTTGCTCACAGCTTAGAAGGGAGCATTGCGCACTGGTATCAAATTCAACAAATCGTCACAATATAAAGAACAAGGGAAACCACAAATGCATATTGTGATGCTGACAGGCAAGCTTTAATGAAGATCATACGAAAACATTTGCATGGCAAAAAGGTTGAAAGCATATTCTGTACAGAAGGAATGTGTTTTCCACTGAACATCCATCAAAGATGAATTAAAGGACACCAGACCAAATAAACAGGGGTTGTTGGGCATTGTTTTCACAAGGCCAGAAAGAGAAGATCCTTGCAAGCCATCTGGCCCTCTACACTTCCTGGAATTCTGATGGAAACATCAGGTTGCCCTGGTAGACATGAAGCAAGAGTCCATCCCTAACAAGGACAAGGGAAAGAAGCAGCAACTGCAAAGAATTGATAGGCATGAGGACTTGCATCAGAAGTGAGTCTAGTCAACTCAGATTTCGATTTGGGAAGCTCTACTCTAACTGACGCCCAAGCCAAAGTGGCCATCAGTTGTGAGACCAACAGTAAGTAACTATAAAATGAGCGTGAGGTTTGGGCACGAGTGGTAGTTCCGACACCCAAGTCCATGAAATCATTCAAATACCACTTCCCTCCCATTCCTGTGAAGGTGTCTTCCTAGTTTAACAGGGGTAATATGGCCTTCGACTCAGGCGGCCATAACCTAGAGAACTTCCCCAAGCACCGGCTGTGTATCCTCCCACACGAACAGGCTCACCAGAGGCAGAGAGGATTGCCCCTGGGATGGTAACATTAAAAGGGGGTGGGTGTACCACAAATTCTGTGGGTCGTATTTGGTTGACAAATCCGACATTGGCTCTGCTGGAGATGCCGAGGATACTGGCTGACGTTACACCACTATAGAGCCCACCATATGAATTCAGGGAGCCCAGACCGCTGATTGGGTAGCCACACGGGGAGCCACAAGACGGGAGGCAGGATGGGATGGCACAGGATGGGGCACAGCTTGGGATGTAACTGCAGGACATCTTTGAGAAGAAGGAGTTGAGTCTGGAACGACAGTCAAAGCAGGCGAGCTTGATTTCTGGACCGTGGGAGAAAATGATTAAGATCAATCGGGCAGCCCGGTAGGAACTATTTTTTATATAAAGGTGGAAACCAAAAAAAAAGATCATGGGCTCTCTATATTCCTTATTTATTTGTTTATTTATTTATTTAGATTTCTACCCCGCCCTCCCCGCGAATGGGCCCAGGGCGGCTAACAAAAAGGGGCACCATGTGCCAATGCAAAAAACCCAGACAGAACAAGATAAAACAGAATAAATAACCAGGAATTACATAAAGCGCTCAATGCTGTTACTCTTAAATTAAAACAAGATGGTGTCCAATAGATGTTGCCTCCACTCCACGGTACTGATCTGCTGTGCCACCGGAGTATGATCATCATAAGGTTGCTCCGTTGTTGTTGGTGGCAGTGGCGGCTCCTACTCGAAAGCCTGGAGGAAGAGCTCCATCTTACAGGCCCTGTGGAACTGTACAAGGTCCTGCAGGGCCCTCATCTCCTCTGGGAGCTCATTCCACCATATAGGAGCCACCACTAAGTAGGCCCTTGGCCCCAGTTGCAGCAAGCTGGGCGTCCCTGGGGCCTGGGACCACTAAGTGATGTTGTATCCCGGACTGTAGTGCTCTTTAGGGCACTCCTGCATATTGGCTCTCAACTAAATCTTCTGTTGCTGATGAAGTCCCCCCTGCTTCCGGAGAAATTAAAGCTGCCCATATGATGTATTCAAGGATTGCCACTTGGTTATTTGGCATCTCTTGCCAGGCTGTATCTATGTGCTACATACGTTGAATTATTGCCATTTTTGAAGAGGCATCATTTTAGTGTTTCCACCAAATGGCAATCGGCAGACTCTTTCATGGCTATGAGTTGCACATGATTTTCCACACATTGCCAAAATGGATAATAGGTCAGCAAAAGAAACACAGCATTCTGTAACTAAAGAACGTTTGACTAAAATGTGGACTTACCGAGCTTGCGAAGGTCCCGAAGACAAGCGGAGAAGAAGCTGTTGGAAGTGCCTGGTCTTGTGACCAGTTTTATATAGCTTGTTGAGAGATTAGGGGGATATGATTAGTACAAGTGACAACAGATTTCCTGCCAGTGCCTCAAGCCAGAGTGCTATCTTTATACCCTTTAGTCATTTACATCCATCCACTGCCCATTTAATAAAATGTGTTAATTACAACCTGCCATCCTCTCTCATTTGAGAAGATTATATGCCTTTGCAGGATGTTCCATTATTTTTTTTTTCAAAGTTGATTAAGACTCAGTCTGTTCCATTAATAATTTCTATTTACCTCCATCTTAAGTCCCTTGTGAGCTAACCTTCCATCTGGTTGGACTCCTTAAGCGACTCCTTGATGGGTTAGAGTATTGCTTAGTGGGTGGGGCCACAGCTTACTGGAAAGCAATCTGTTTGGCAGGCAGAAGGTCCCAGGCTGAAGCCCTGGTGTCTTCAGTTTAAAGCACTGGTTCCCAAAGTGGGCAATACCAACCCCTGGAGTGCACTGGAACAATCCAGGTGGGTGGTAGGAACCTTGAGTGCAATTGGGGGGTGTTGAAAAAAATAAGGGGGCAGTGGAAGCATAAAGAAAGAGTCCAGGACCTATCTAAAGCAGCCTTTTCCTGCCTTCTCCAGGTCTTCCCTGGGATCAGGGAGGGAGGTGGAGGTGGAAAGGGATCCCCGCAGCCAATCATGGCTATGCATTTGCAGATTGCAAATGTTTGTGCACCCTTGTAAGACCGGTGTGGCTGCTGGGCTATTGTGTGGTGGTTGCTGCTGGCCTCTGGCTTCAGGCCAACAACATCTTTCTTTACTATGTGCAAATTTTGTCACTGCATCTTTTTGTCCAGTTCTTGAAAGTAGATTTCCAGGGGAGTGCTGAGTAATTTTTTTTTCTGAAAGGCCAAACAAGTTTGGGAACCTCTGATTTAAAGGATCAAGTAGTAGTTGAGATGAAAGCCCTTTGCCTGAGACCCTACCAAGCTGTTGCCACAGCACATAATATTGACTTTGATAAACCTATAGTCTGATTTAGACTGATTTAGGGGCATAGCTGGGGACATTTTAGAAAGCCAAGGGCATTTTTAAAAAGATGGGGGCTTGGGGGGGGAGCCGTGTCTCCGCACCACGATTCACAACATGAATGGAAACCAGGAGACGGGGTGCCAGATTGACCACCCCTCTGCCACTTTGCTTCTTTCCAGTTTGGTGTAGTGGTTAAGTGTGCACACGCTAATCCGAGAGTTTGATTACACAATCCTCCACTTGCAGCTGCTAGATGACCTTGGGCAAGCCATCGTTCTGGCACAGCTGTTCTTAAAAAAGAGCAGTTTCTGTCAGAGCTCTCTCAGCCCCACCTACCTCACAGGGTGTCTGTTGTGGGGAGGGGAAGGGAAAGGAGTTTGCAAGCTGTTCTGAGACTCCTCTGGGTAGTGAAGCACGGGGTATAAATCCATCTTCCTCCTCCTCCTCCTCTTCTTCCTCTTCTTCTTCCTCTTCTTCCTCTTCTTCTTCTTCTTCTTCTCCCTGCAGTGTGGCAGTGTGGGAATGGAGTAGCAGTGTGGGAATGGAGGGCAGGGATGGCTGGCAAGGTCCTAGGGTGAGGGTTATGGGTAGGACTTTAGTAGGCAGGCTCAGCTCCAGTAGGCAGGCTTAGGGACCCCAACTTCTATAACATAGATAACAAGAGCTCCGTCTTACAGGCCCTGCGGAAGTGTACAAGGTCCTGCAGGGCCCTGATCTCCTCCGGGAGCTCATTCCACCATATAGGAGCCACCACTGAGTAGGCTTTTGACCCTGGTTGCAGCAAGCTGCATATCCTACCTAAATCCTAAATCCTAATTTCTTATTATTCCTCCCCTTCCTGATCCAACACTGCTGGAAGCTTTAGGAGCCGCACATCTACCTGAGGTAAATATTGCCCTCATTGACCATCTACAGATTCCTGCTAATGCGAAAGTGCTTATATTTCTCTCTATTTTGTTCTTAGTTCTTTTGTGTGTGATTGCAAACACTGTGTTGTATGAATTGCCTTTCAACATTTTAGTAAATGAAAGATTTATTTGATTTAGACTCTGTTTCTTCATTGGGAAAGTGCTGGGGCAGCCCATCCTTCGTATACATAGACCAGTATCCCAATAATTAAATACCTGTTCCATCTGCTCTGATTAATAAAAGAGATAGAGCATTTCAGCTAACAGAAGTGGGGGCTCGTCCAGGATGGTCCTGCTCGTCTGAGTCCATGCACAGTCGATGCATGTCTCATTCAGCCGACCAGACATAAAGGAGAAACTGCCACACAGCATTCCCATGAAGAAATAATAGCTCAGGACAAAGGAAAAGAAACATGGAACGCTGCATCTCAGTGTGTATGTGTTCTTGTGTGCTTGGCTCTAGTGAGCAACTCTATTGCGGGAGGTCTCTTCCCCTTTTCTATCCTTCAGTGTGAGACTCTGTGCCATAAGCACGAGAGAGTCGTGGAGGCCAGCCGCACCGGACCCGACTGCTAAGACTAGCCTGTGACTGGTGGTGTATTGAACGCAAGGGGTCTCTCACATGAAGTCCTAAAGGCTATCTGCGAGCCGTCTCTCGGTCTGTCCTGAGGGTTGGGATCACAGAGTGCTAGTGTAGGGCACTAGGGTTTGCATCACATTGCACTCCATTCCATGCCATTCCACTTCGCCTAGGCAACATAACATAACAAACAAGTGGAGCCACGCTAGGGTTCCACCACTCCTCCAGTTTTTCTGGAAGCTGTTTTCTTTTGCTTTGGCTCGTGAGCAGAGTGCGAAAAGGTTAAAGTGAGTAAGAGGTCCACTCACTGGGGCATATTGTCCCGAGGATCTAGTGTTGTAGGTTACCCTGAAACCTTCCCGGGTTATTAAAAAGGTCCTCCTGGCAGACGGAATGTTCAAAAACCTTATCTGACCGGTTTTTAGGAGTAACCCGGTTAGAGAAGTGAGGTCTAGGCCAAGCCCACTCTCAAAACTCCAGGGGTTGCTGGTAATCCCGGCAGGGACAGAGGTCTAGCCTAGAAAAACCAATAAAGGGTACTTTGAGGGAATAACCCGGCAGGGACATAAGTCTAGCTTTAAAAACCTCATATCTAAGGGTTTTTGGTAAACCCAGTGTTAGGAGATGAACTTTGAAAATGCTTTTATTTGTTATTTTCTGACATGCATACACACCAGGAATGGTGCCAGCAAGTGTCTTTGCATTGGGAGTAATGTATGCCTTGGGTTAATGTGACTCTCTGTGTAAGGAAGGTAACACACAGCTTGTACTTTCATGCAAATGAAGTCACAGACACACACGTTGCATATACCTAACCATAAGACATTGGGAACAAGAAGCATCTCCATTAGCATCTCCATTATGGTTATCCAAAAGGATGTTAAAACAACAGCCTTTCCACCATTGAGGAATCTCTACCTCGCATGTAATCCACAGGATGCTTGACATTTGCATATGTGAAGACTGTCACCTGGACCTATCCAGAGTCATCTACATTCTTAAAGGTTTCCATGCCAACCTATCTTTGCACCTTGACCAAACCTCCCTTGTAGAAAGGTGTAGACTTTCAGTATTGCCCCACCTTAGTAGGAGGGAACCCCCACATCCTTTAGCCAATAGGTATAGGGATGGGATGGACCAGAGACACCCCAAGCCAGCCCCAATACTAGCTGATAAAACGAGGTGTAATCTTTTGTTCACGGGGAACTAAACCAACAAAGCAAGCACACCAAGCAGAGAACTAACCCAAGCAAGCAAGAGGCGCTCTTCCATGCCACTTCACCTCCTACCAGTAAGCTAGCTAAGTAACTTAAGGTAACTTTCACGTGCTTTCTTGGACTGCAGCCAAGAGACCCACATTTGTTGGCAGGCTCCAGCAGTGTGTAGTGAGAATATCCTTAGTTAGAAACAATCCTTATTCTTCACTTGAAGGTCGAGACTACAGGATCAGATCATTATTATGCTTCTCCCCTCCTAAATACTTCTAGTTTTAAAACCCCAAATATTGCATTTCCATTTCTACTGTAACTAAAGGAACTTGTGTGTATGTGTGTGTGAATCTGTTTTTGTATGCCTGTATATTAAAAAGATATTCAGTAAAGAGAATCTTGATTCAACTTAAGAAACCTTGTCAAGTGTTCTCTTTTGGGGAAAAGGGTTCTTGGTACGAAGTTCGCTTTCTCTGTATACATTGGCGAGACCTCAAATAAGTTAGTCCGCCTACTGCATAGATAAGCAGTTTGGCTAAAACCAGGCAGGGGAGCAAATTCTAGCCTTAAAAACCATAACTCACTGAACACGAGGAGTGGAGCCAAGCTCACCTCGCCCGTGAGAAAAAGAATCAGGAGGAGTAAGAAACGTGGTTAGGAAAGCATCTAAGATGGCGGACGGAAAATCTACTGATTCCCCCAAGTTCCGCACTCTCGAGGATATGCCTCGCCTAGAAAGATGGCTCACCAAGAAAGGCCTTTTCCCATGGGCACAAGGGTCATTTAAAACTGAGAATCCCCTTCAAGCTGTCCAGGAGGCCTTCCAAGAATTCTGTGACAAAAAAAACCGGAACACAGCCACTAAAGACAGGGCTGGAGCATGGGCTCTATTTTTAGCGCTGCAGGAGTCCATTGCAGTAAACCAACAGCTAAGGAAAGATCTTGAAAAACAAGGATCTGAGTTAGCAGCAGCAACAGCTGACATTGCTCACTTAAAACAAGAGCACCAGAAGGAGATAAATGAATTATGGGACCAGCATGAGGAGGAAATCAGTCATTTACGGACAGAAAAGATGAACCTCATGCTACAGAAGTCTGGGCTAGCTAATACTGCCCAGGATGCAAAATTCGCTGCTAGTCAGGCTAATGAGAAAGCCTGGAAAGCAGAGGCAGAGGTTGCCAAACTTACCGAGGACCTCGCCACCGCCCAAAAGGCCGCTTGGTTCCTGGCCGAGCAGGCGAAAGAAAAATGGTTTCAGGCAAACCACGAAGCTTACCAGAAAGAAATTCGATCTTTAAGGGAGAAATTGGGGATCCAGGACGCAGTAATATGCACAATCCACCCCGGAGGGTTTAAAGATTCAGACGTTTCCGACCCAGAAGATGACACTAATAGTCATTCCTCGGAGGAACACGTGGAGCCCCTTTCTAAGAAACCAATGCACCCCGTTCATACAAGGGAGCAAACAACAAAAACAGAGGACACTAAGACAGTACGCACAATCACAGAAACAAGGACATGGAAACCAGATGAGGTAAAGGCGATAGCCGAGCAGGTTGGCTCCTTTATTAGGGACAATGTCATTGCCTGGCTTACTACAGTCAGCACGGCATTCGGCAATGTAAATGGAGAGGACCTTTCTTTATTAGCTTGAATGTGCGCTACTGGGTCCGACTTGGCGTCCATTAATGCGGCCATTTCCGCCAAATCCTTAAGCGATGAGGACCAATACACCTGGATGAAAGGGATCGTGGAATACCTAATCCCAGAAAGGTCCCTTGAAGCCGCTTTTGTTCTTGAATGCCAGGGAGCCACAGAGGATCCTGAAATTTATTTAACTAGAAAACAGCTATTAGGGATATTAGCTGAAAAGGTGGACTTGGATGAGGAAGGCTTTCCGGACTCTGATGATGTAGTTTTCAAAGATGCCTTAGTCCACAGGTTCAATGCTCAAACCCAACTAGCCCTAAATATTGAACTGCCGGCCGACATGGACTGGAACCAATTATTAGTTAAAATAAGAAGAGTCGTCACGCTGCTCCGCAGCACGGGTACTGTAAAACTCACCAAGGCAAGCAAGAAGAATAAGGAAAGATACAAAGATGAGGAGGAGGCCATCCAGAGCATTACTTATGCGAACAATGGTCCTCACTCATAATTTAATGTAGCCCAGCCAGATAACAATCCATTTAGTGTGGCACCACCCCAGTACAATCAGCACAATAGGGGACAGTACAATAACCGTGGTCGAAGCAGTTACAAGGGCAAGAACAAGGGATCCTATCACAATCAGGGCCCTGCACAGGTGAACTGGCAACCTCCCCCTCCCCAGACTCCGGTGCCCCAGCCTTACAACCTCAATCCTTCGGCTCCACCCTTCCAACCCACTAACTTCCAACCACAACCAGCTGACCCAGCAGGTGGACTAAGCCACCCACCCCCGGCAGCTCCAACCTTCCATCTGCCCCAGGGCCCTACCAGACGGAAGCAAGGCTGGCACCATGGGGGTCAAAATACAGATGCTCTACGCTGGCATCTATGGATGTCTTTGAAGAATAAGGGGTTCGATATGGACCAATTTGATGGTCAGCTGGAGGACCTCTTTCGAAGAGCCTTGGCTGAGTTACATGGCAGATGACTGTGGATTTCAGGGCTCTAAATGCAACAACACCACCAGTAGCGCCAGTGGCTGCAAAATACAACGAGATAGTTGCCGCCATCGCTGCAGGCTCTCGATACTACCGCGTGATTGATTTGGCCAATGCATTTCACTCCATCAAACTGCACGAATCATGCTGGTACAGATTTGCCTTCACCTTCTGGGGCCAACAGTATGCCTTCATGAGGACCCCACAAGGATTCCATTCCTCCCCTGCCATCTGACACGCACACGTGGTACAGATGTGGGAGTGCTTGCTGCCATCTTCGCGGGAACATGTGCTCTCGTATGTGGACGAGATCTTAGTCCATGCCCCCACCCTGGAACAGGTTCAAGACTTCACTAGGGAGGTACTTACCCTTTTGAAGGAAACCGGCTTCAAGGCCAGTACGGAAAAAGCACGGTTAGCTCAAACCAATGTAAAATATCTGGGACTAGTATTAGGACCCAAGGGCAGGACACCCAATGCTTAAAGGCTAGAGACCATAGCAGAGCTTCCTGCACCTACAGACCTTCATTCTCTGCGAGCACTGTTAGGGACATTCAACTTCTCCAGGGATTTTATTGAAAATTTCTCTGACAAAGCTAGACCTCTTTATGCCCTTCTATAAAAACACACCAAGTGGCACTGGGGACCTGAACGGCAGCAGGCATTTGCTGTTTTAAAACAGACACTTGCCTCTGCTCCAGCACTTGTGCACCCTGACCCCAGCAAACCATTTTGCATCCAGCTGGCCTCCGCAGAGAAGAGTATAGGGGCCACTCTTACGCAAATACAGAATGGAACTCACCGGGTCATTGCGCATGAATCTAGGAACCTCACCTCGGTAGAGACGAAGTTCACGCCATGTGAGAAGGTTTGCCTTGCACTGGTGTGGAGTCTTTCCCACTGGGAATTCATCATCGGAGGCTCCAGGGTCATAGTCCAGACCACTCACAATCCCTGAAGTATATCCTGTCAGGAAAAATTCAGGACGGGCTAGTGTCGAATGCCTGGATTGCACAATGGACTCTTGTGCTAGTCAATAAGTGTGTCGAATATAAAAAGGAACTTAAGGAATCCCCCACCCCATATGGGTTGCTTGCTATGGGAGAAGAACATGAGTGTCCTCTTCCACCTGTAGAACATGTTCCCTGGCCCGCCATATGGGGGGAGCCACTTGAGGAAGCGAGGCAGAAAGGTTTCATCTGCTGGTTCTGTGATGGCTCCTCCTTCTATGTAGACAGCCACCCCAAAACTGGGTTCGGGGACATTAGGGTGCAGGACGGGTTCACTCTCCAAGAAGCCATTCACCCCCACTCTAGCCAAGCAGCAGAGGTTGCTGCCCTGAGCGCCGTCTTGGCGTACGAGCTGTGAGACTGCCCTCTCTCCATCTATACCTATTCGGACTGGACCGCCAAAGCAGCCACCATCTGGCTCCCGCACTGGGAGAAGCAAGAGTGGAAGAATTCATAGAGCAAGCCCATTGCTCATGTACAACTCTGGCTAGATATCATAACTCTCCTCCATGAGAGGACTGCTCCAACACACGTTTCGCATGTGAAATTACACCAGAAACAAAACACAGAAGCAGCTTACTGGAATGAATAGGCGGACTTCCTGGCAAAGGAAGCAGCCTACTTGCCCATTCCAGTAACTACCCCCTCCCAGCCCATACAGGTAATAACCACTAGGCAAAAACCAGCCGAACGCAGCTGGAACCTGCTCCTCCCAAGCTTTTTTTTTTCCCCCCACAAACATTTTATTGAATTTTTTCCACTTACAGATACAAAAACATAATACATACTTAGCAGAATGTGTCACTTGAAATACAAGATATAGTCAGAAGTAGTAACTAAGAGAGTCATTTACCAAAGATGTAGCTTATCGATTGTATCTGGAATTTCCTCTTGTCTAGACAAGTGTCCTAAAATAGGCAACCACATCGGAAGAAAATCAGATGCAACAGAGAAAGGGTAAGTATCATTAATAATTTCAGTAACTTTTGCTAATGTATACATGCTCCATAATTTAGAGTACCAATTCTGAATGGTAGGGCCTTTAGAATTTTTCCATTTAGCTGCTACTGCATGTTTAGCCGCTGCTAATAAAGTAGCAACTGTCTTATTAGTACTTTTTAATTCAGTTTCCATAATACAGTGGTTTAATATAATATGTTCCATTGTGAATTGTAAAACAATACCTGTTATGAAGCAAATCTGAGTAATAGTTTCTTTCCAAAAGGCCTCTATTGCTGGACATTCTAGCCTGCAGTGGGGATAAGTTCCAACCTGGCCACATTGTCTCCAACACATGGGATTTACAGATGAACTAAGATGAGTTAACTTCTGAGGGGTCAAGTACCAGAATGAAAGAATTTTAAAGGATTGGAGTTTTATATCAACAATATTTGATTTAAAAGGAAAAGAAGACCAAGACTTGTCCCTCCCCCCAAGCTTTGTAGATTTGGGAGAACTCCAGAGAAATGATTCCGATGTCATGGCCCTACTATCTGCAGGAAAGGATCCTTCTGGGAAATATCAGATCCTAGAGTATGAAGGGGTAGTTTGGGTGGTAGATAAAGAAGGGAACAGGCACTGGGTAGTTCCCGTAGAGGTCCGTAGCGATCTTATGCAATTTATACATGACCAGGGACACAGGGGCAAGGAACTCATGCTGGAATGTGTCTGAGATATTGGCTGGTGGCCAGGCATCTGGAAGGACGTCTCCCGATGGTGCGATAACTGCCTTCCCTGTGCCATGGTCAATGAGGACTCCTCTGCCCCCAAAGAGCCAATACAGGATCAGAGAATTGAAGGCCCTTGGACCTGCATTCAGATTGACTTTATAGGCCCCCTTCCTAAAATGCAGACAGGCAACAGACACTGCCTCACAGTCATTGACCCATTCTCAATATGGATCGACGCATTTCGCTGTAAGGACAATTCTGCCTCCACTACTGCCAAACTCCTATTTAACAATGTCTTTTGTCGCTAGGGTATCCCGAAGGTTTCCACTCACAGATACAAAAACATAACACATACTAAGCAGAATGTGTCACTTGAAATACAAGATATAGTCAGAAGTAGTAACTAAGAGAGTCATTTACCAAAGATGTAGCTTATCGATTGTATCTGGAATTTCCTCTTGCCTAGACAAGTCTCCTAAAATAGGCAACCACATCGGAAGAAAATCAGATGCAACAGAGAAAGGGTAAGTATCATTAATAATTTCAGTAACTTTTGCTAATATATACATGTTCCATAATTTAGAGTACCAATTCTGAATGGTAGGGCCTTTAGAATTTTTCCATTTAGCTGCTACTGCATGTTTAGCCGCTGCTAATAAAATAGCAACTGTCTTATTAGTACTTTTTAATTCAGTTTCCATAATACAGTGGTTTAATATAATATGTTCCATTGTGAATTGTAAAACAATACCTGTTATGAAGCAAATCTGAGTAATAGTTTCTTTCCAAAAGGCCTCTATTACTGGAAATTCTAGCCATCAAGACATCGGAGGAGAAGCAGAGATGCCCTCCAACTGTCTTAATCCAGTGCTTCCAAGAAAGTCTTGGACCAAGAAAATGTAAATGGATCTGTCTTCCAGAAGAAGTTCCGTTAGAACAATTAAGCACCCTAATGTGCAATTAAAGCTGGACTGCGGTGGCTCAAGTGGTTAAGACGCCGAACTGCCGGCTGTGGAAGGTCAGTAGTTCAGCAGTTCGAGACCCGGGAGTGCCGCATGATAGAGTGAGCTCCTGTCTCTGGTTCCAGCTCCTGCCAACCTAGTGGTTCGAAAGCAAAAAATTGGAAGTAGATAAATAGGTACCACTTCGGTGGGAAGGTAACGGCGTTCTGTGCACTTTGGTGTTTAGTCATGCCGGCCACATGACCACGGAAATGTCTTCGGACAGCGCTGGCTCTTTGGCTTGGAAACGGAGATGAGCACCGCAACCCTAGAGTCAGATCCGACTGGCTTTTGAGCAAGGGAAACCTTTACCTTTACCTTTAATGTGCAATTGCACTAAAAATAAAGCAGTGCGGAAGTCCACGTGTGACCTAGCTAGTGTTTCGACTGCGGTATGGAATGAAGGAGATCCCCTCAGAATAATTTTATTAATGGGAACAAATAAAAACATGACCGCAGAAAATGAAATCACGGTGGCACTCACGGATCCCGATGGCCAAGCGAAAAGCTTCCCCCTGGTCAATTGGACACTCTTAAATTGGCACCTGGAGTGGTCCCCTCAATCAATAAGGGGTCCTCCAGAATAGATGGTTGATCTGACCAAAAACCCCTGTGCACTGGAATACACCGACCATGCATTTAGCACATTGGGCATGTTAGTCATTAATACCATACACATAGATGGCAATTACACTCTCACGGTCAGAAAAGGATATAATACCACAATCACTTTCGATCCCCAAATAAGGGACACAAAAAGCCTGCACCATCTGGCTCACCCCGTGATTGCATCACACACTATAAAATACAGCCAAAAGGAAAAAGTATTACTACACCTGCAGATGCATGTTAGATCAGTTACTATAAGCATGGAAGAGTTAGAAGTCCCTCTAGATGCAATAAGAGCCCCTTTGAAACAGAAAAGCTGTGCAAAATATCTCATACCTTTTCAACACAGCTGGGAGGTCTGGCTTAATCTGTGTCAAGCGCTCTTGACCACGCCCAAAAAGGAGCATAGCAGACTGGGTGGCACCAGTAGGTGCTGGAGTGGCCGTATTAAATTCTGCCAGCCTCTAAGTCATAGCTAATAAGGTTTCAAAGGTAGGGACAGATATCTACAACTTAGCCACACCAATCACACAATCCTTCCAGGCACTATCAGACATACAGAGGAATGCAACTCCTATTTTGGTAAAGTGGGAACATATCATGGAGCACGACTTTCGCATCCTGGTACAAGGCGTCTAGTCTCTACAAAAGAATATTTCTTACGCATTAGCCTGCCTGCAGATGCAAGCCATGAACCTAATTACTGCCACTAGCATAATCACACAGGCCATGGTAGGAGAGATCCCCCTAGAAATTATGGGATACCTCCAGAGTGGTGTAACCCAGGAAGAGGCAGAGCTAGCCGAATGGTGGACCTTGGTGAATGCTACTTACCGGCAGGAAACCCACAACCTGGAACTAGTCCTGATCACTGCCAGTGCTACAGAAACATTTCCCATATTCCCTGTAGTTCCCCTGGGATTGTAGGCCGATGCAGATATCGTATTGTGCGCCAGAAACAGCCAGAGGTGGGCTAGGATCACGTCTGATGGCTGGCAGACTATTAATACTGAGGTCTGCAGACATAAGGAGGATTTGGGATTTATTTGTGAAGATAGTGCGCTAGAAGAACACCATCCATGTGTGGCCCCCCTTAAGGGAACATATGCCAGTTGTACAGTCGATGCAGTAAAAGAAAATTCTTCTGCCGTGGTATATGTGGGAAGAGCATGTGTCTGCATCAGGACTGGATGCCATTTTATCCTCATCGACTCCCTTTATGTACAGCCCATGGCACCAAACGTTAATAGATGATTCTGTTTCATCAGTTCAGTAGAGGGATGCGACTTTAAGTTCATGGCCCCTGTCTGGGTTAAGGAAGAAATGTATCTCTCCCCTGAATTGTATGATAGCATTTCCCCAGTGCCACTGGGAATGGGTATGGCTGTTATAAAGGAACTGCTAACGCATCCGGAGCTACAGCAGAAACTGAAGCAATTAGAAGCAGGAGGCAAAGAAGCTGCCCGGCTCGTGACCCACAATGGAGCCCAAATATCAGATTTGGCTGTAGACATTCAAGACTCATCCCATCACTTATTCTGGGAAACGTTGCTGGGATGGTCATCGATTGCGACTGGCGTATTCAATATAATGCTCCACCCAATCATCATAATTGCCGCAATCCAGATTACCTGCCTCATTGCTTTGATCTGCTTGGGACTTTGGGTGAGCTCTTAAGCCCTTTGGCAGCACCCTGCCATCACTGGTTTAAAACAATAAGCCTCGCCTGCCCCCTTAAAAGGTTGTGTTTGTGTGTCTTGCCATTCCCATCTTTCCCCCTTTTGTTTAATGTTGTATGCATGAGACTGTGTATGTGTGTTGAACACTCTTATCTCAGCCCAGTATAACATCATCTCTTTCTCATTCCTCTCCCTTGAAACTCTTAGCCTATCTTTTTTTTTTTCTTTTTTCCTCTCGCAAAGCAGCTGGAGGTATCACTATTTTTCCCTGGTGATTTTTGAATTGGCTCTATTTTTGTAACAACAATGGGCAGGCTGGTAAAGCCCTGAGGTAGTAGCCTTTGAGGCAAACCGGGGAGCTTGTGCAAAGTGGTGAAGCGCTGCCCTAACCATGAGCAACCTTCTCCAATGTCTAGATAATGCCCGGACCAACCAGAACCCTGTGCCGAGCCTAGGAGCTCTCTATCGTGTCTTTGTCAGCATACCAGTGTTTGGATACACTTGGTGGACAAGGCACACGGTGTGTGCATGGGCAGGCTATGGGTTTGATGGCCAATCCCCCGGAAGCTAGGCATGCAGCCTTTCCCCCCAATGGAGGGAGGAAACATACCTATCGTTGTCGGCCTCACGTGGCCGGACCTGAAGGCCAGGTACAATCGGCCGCCTCAACCCAGAAACCCATATTTTTCTTCCAACATCTAAGTTATGGACCTTTTCTTTCCGATCCAGAAAGTGTGTCACCCGATAGGACTCCTTGCCCTGAGTTGAATGATTCCATTCTTTTTGGAAAACTTGGTCCATAAGTATTTTTAATTAATTTTTGAAAGTGCGCAAATTAACAGGTACCCAGCATGCTTTGCGAACCAACTTTTGTATATGGGTGGACTCCAGACCCTAAATAAGGTGTGCATACTAACCTCAGAATCTATATATCATACCAGGACCATATAAGGACATATCTGGGAAAAGTCCATTACAACTCTATGCAAGAGGGAGAGGAGAACACCCGCCTTTAGGGTTCTTATTTTTCATTTTTCTTTTTTTTCTTTACACCGTAGATCGGGGAACCCCGCAGGGGTCCCCCTGGCTTAAAAGAGGTACGAAAGAAACATCGTCCCTCCAGAACACAAATGGCTTCCATTAAAATAATTGGGCCGGTGTGGGACTGGACATCGAACCCACAGCTTACACATGCACACACACAGTGCACAAGCTCCCGGGTTTGAGCTACAGTTCCCTCCGAGCCCCAGGACCCCTCCCATCAGGGAGAGGACGCACAGCCATCACAGCTCCGGAGCTGACAGGCTTGCGCTCAGACCTCTACTAGAGTTACGGTGAATCCTCAAAATAGCAAGCCAGATTAAATTGATGTACACCAAGAAATTGGTGCCGGTTGGCAAAAGGATGCCAGCCACTTGAGTAAGGTTTTATAGCGTAAATAAACAGGCAAAGCCTTTTGGATCAATGGGGGGGTGACATGCAGATTTTCAGCCTCGCTTTTGGCACAGCTGCCCGAACTCACTCCCTCTGGAAGAGATCGGCTTCCGCCGGAGCCGCTCTCTCCCCTCCCTTTTGACTCGGTTATACGAGCCTGTGCCAAGGAGGCACAGAAATTCCCGAACTAACATTTTGTCTTCGTTTAAGCCTGGAGCCGTTTGGAAAACTCTGAGGATGCTGAAAGCCCTCAACTGATTCGCCCCCCCCCGAAAGGGTTTGCTAAGACCAGAGAATCACCTTCCGGTTCCCAGGCTCCTGATCAACTACATCCCAGGAGGAATTACAAGGATATCTATGTTAAATATGTGTATGCCTGTTCCTATGTATACTATGCTTCATGCTTATCGCCATAGTGACTGAGGCAGTACAGAAAATGGGACCTGCAATAGTCCTAGACTATTTTAAGGAGACATTCAGGAATCTCCGTGTGCGCCTGACTAAATACATTTTGCCAGTGGGAACTAAAGTTCTACAATCTCCTTAAGCTTTTCTCTTTATTATGAACCTGTTTATGTATGTTTTACGTTGTTTTCTTTTTGTTCTCCAGTGCCATTCCAGCTCCATGGAATTTATATTTAGAGTTTATAAGATCCTTGTAAGCTTTAGAATTAAGTGCATGTTTTAACGTTCATTTTTTTTGGATAATATTCTGCAGTGTTAGTACAAAGAATTTTGATGTTTCTCTTGGATAAGTCATGATTGCACACTGATTTTAATTGCATGGTGCTCCCCAATGATTTGGATGCACCCATCTGTATGCGTATTTACCTCTGGCTCATGCAGAAGCCTCTTCCAGCACAAACCAATTTGGCATAGGTAGATTGCACCACACCATTCCCTGCTAGGGAGATAGGGAACCTGTGTAAGGGTAGAAGCTGCAGACAACAACAGAGACTGCCAGATGACGTCCAAAGGTGCCAACGCCGGATGACTAGGGCAGCCCATCCTTCATATACATAGACCAGTATCCCGATAATTAAATACCTGTTCCATCTGCTCTGATTAATAAAAGAGATAGAGCATTTCGGCTAACAGCTCTTAGCCACAAGGTATAGCTAGGAACTCTCAGTCTGGGGCAGGTGATGCACTCTATTCTTGGTGCTGGGGGGGGGGCAGCAGTGGGAGGGCTTCTAGTGTCATGGCCCAACTGCTGGACCTCCTGATGGCACCTGGTATTTTTGGCCACTGTGTGACAGAGTGTCGGACTAGATGGGCCATTGGCCTGATTCAACATTGGCTTCTCTTATGTTCTTATGTATAAAACCAAAAGTATACATGTATCCAATGCATACATCACATTACGTTAACAATTCTAATTTCCAGGTTTTCGCCATAACTTATTTTCTAGCTGAAATCCTCACAATAATGAATTGTAACACAGTATTTATGGGGTAACCTTACAATCCAGTATCCCATAGTTACTCCCTATTGAATTGTACACAATCTTCTTGAGAATAAATTCTCACTAACCATAAATTCTGAGATATAATGCTTCAGCGTGCCTCAGCTGTATGATGATCAAAATCCATTCATAAAGAATCCAGTGACCCATCAGGTAGCTGTGGATATCCTCCTGTTTCAATTTCCTCTTTTTTCAAGAATTGCTGTGATTTTACAACCAATATTTTCTAGAGAACTTCCCGGACAAAATTATTAGAGAGCTTCCTTCTGAATGGAACACACCCTTCTCTCTTCTGTTCACTTCATTGGGGCAGACTTTCAGTTCTGAATAACAACTATTTTTGCTTTTCATAGCATCTTTTGTTTGGGTAGTTAACCATGCAGGGATTCTTTTAGAGTCAGTTTGGTGTAGTGGTTAAGTGTGTGGACTCTAATTTGGGGAATCAAACTCCTCCACTTGCACCTGCTGGATGACGTTGGGCAAGCCATAGTTCTGATAAGAGCTGTCCTTAAAAGAGCAGTTTCTGTCAGAGCTCTCTCAGCCCCACCTACCTCACAGGGTGTCTGTTAAGGGGAGGGGAAGGGAAAGGAGTTTGCAAGTCACTCTGAGAGTCTTTTGGGTTGTGACGGGTGGGGTATAAATCCAATCGCTGCTTCCTCTTCCTCTTCCTCTTCCTCTTCCTCTTCCTCTTCCTCTTCCTCTTCCTCCTCCTCCTCCTCCTCCTCCTCCTCCTCCTCCTCCTCTTCTTCTTCTTCTTCTTCTTCTTCTTCTTCTTCTTCTTCTTCCCATTCTGCATCTAGCTCCACAGAAAGACCTGGCTTTATTAATTAACCAAACAGGAAAATTGGAGGGAATCCCTAAGGTCCATTCTGTATCTAGCATTTGCTCCACATTTTCTCAGCACTCGACCTGGCTCCCTCTTGCCTCAGAATATCTTTTTTCATTCCATCTGGTATGCAGACTTTCCTGTGTCAGTACTTTCCTCAATGGTCATTAGCAGCCTGATCCAAGAGAGGGAAATGGGGGTGAGGGAACTGATGGAGATCAAAGAAACCATGCCAAGTTGTCTGCTTATTGTTCCCTTCAAATTGGAAGTGGAGGAAAGAAAAGGTGCTGCTCGAAACCACATTCAGATAGAAGAAGAAGAAGAGATTGGGTTTATACCCTTCCCTTCACTACCCAAAGGAGTCTCAGAGCGGCTTACAATCTCCTTTCCCTTCTCCTCGACACCCTGTGAGGTAGGTGGGGCTGAGAGAGTTCTTTTGAGAACTACTCATTTTCAAGAACAGCTCTTATCAGAACTATGGCTTGCCCAAGGTCATCCAGCCAGGTGCAAGTGGAGGAGTGGGGAATCAAACCCAGTTCTCCCAGATTAGAGTCCGCGCACTTAACCACTACACCAAACTGGCATCAAATTGATACCCCAGGGCAATGTCATACTGACTGTCTGGTCACCCCTGAACGGCCATAAACCTATTCAGAAGGTACCATAAAACCCAATGAACAAAGAAAGTGAAAGCAGCATGCAGCGTAGCGGGAGTTCAACCTCCTAGCGTAGCTGTGGAAAAACTGTGAGGAAACAGCTGGGTGCAAATTCGGCCTAAAGCACAGACTGTGGAGGAAAGAAAGCACTCCACAAGGGAGAGAGTGTAAAGGAACAGAGGGGAAAAGGAAAATCCGTCCACTTAACCCCTTGAGATTTATTGAATCGGGGGGAGGGTATTTGGGGAGGAGTTGATAATTGCCCTCCTCTTCCCAAGATTTCTGAGCTTCCCCACCCAACTTGTTGCATTTTAATAGCTTAGTAAGTTTTCCAGTTTCCCTGGACTGTCATTTCCATCTCTGCTTGTGCAGTGGCTAAAAATGTAAAGACGAAGTTTGGAAGTTAGTGTTCTGGATTCGCTTCAAGTTTCTGGTTTTGACCTTTAAAGACATTAATGGTCAGCGGCCTGCCTACCTGAGGGACTGCCTTTCCCTGTATGTTCCCCAGAGAGCACTGCGATCTGGAACACAAAACTGCCTGCCCCCCCCACCCCCGGGCCTAGGGACGCCAGGTTGGTGGCAATGAGGAACAGAGCGTTCTCCCTGGCAGCGCCAACACTCTGGAACAAGTTCCCTAGTGAGATTAGAGCCCTGCGGGACCTCCAGCTATTCTGTAGAACTGTGAAAACAGAGCTGTTTTGCAAGGCATTCCAGTAAGAATTCCTATTACCGGTTGTGTCGCACTGCCGTTGCATTTCAATTGTTTAACATTTTTAACTGAATTCACTGGAATTTTATGCAATTGTATTATAAATCTGTATTTTGCTGGTTTTAAAATTGTATGTTGGTTTTTAACATATATGTAATCTGCCCTGAGGTGCTTCGGCGGGAGGGCTGGTTAGAAATCTAATAAATAAATAAAAAATAAATAAAGTGATGCTTGAACAGAAAGGAACAGAATCCATTTTTTACCCCCTAAGCAGAAGGAATAGCTTGACTCCACTTTCCAGTCAGAGACTGACCTTCCCTTTTCAGCAACAATCAATTACGTTTTAACGAGCAGTCAACCTCGATCGAGTGTTGATCTATTCTGCAGTACAGGGAAGGATCAGGAAGACATGGTTCCATCTCCGTCGTCTTTAAAAAATGAAAAAAAAAAACAGTGATGCCATTTGGGGGCGAGGGAGCATCATACGTGGGGTCCATGGAACCTTGAAAACACCAGCCCAGTCACTGCTTCCTTGGCCAGGTGGTTTTTATTTTCAGTTGAAACCCCCAGGTCCCTGAAGCTGTGGTTATTTTCAGCCACTTCAGGGTTCCAATACAAAGGAGAAGAGCCAAAATACTACAGCATGGCTCTTTGCCTAAAAATCTTGCTGAGACAGTTCTTCCCCCATACGGCTTTGTCTTTTTGTGCCTTTTCCTCCTCACTGGCGTGGCTTTCCTTTCTGCTCTGGGGCCTTCTCCCTCCAGACAGCCTCCTCCCATTTCCCTTTCTTCTCTTATTTGTATGTCCAGATTGACACCTGGCCCTTGAGCTTAGCTCCACCCTCCTCTTCTCGGTTCCTTGATCTCATAAGAACATAAGAGAACATAAGAGAAGTCAATGCTGGGTCAGGCCAATGGCCCATCCAGTCAAACACTCTGCCACACAGTGGCCAAAAATACCAGGTGTCATCGGGAGGTCCAGCAGTGGGGACAGGGCACTAGAAGCCCTCCCACTATTTCCCCCCCAGCACCAATAATACGGAGCATCACTTGCCCCTGAGTCCCTATCTATACCTTGTGGCTAATAGCCACCGATTGACCTCTGCTCCACATGCTTATCTAATTCCCTCTTGAAGCCGTCCATGCTTGTAGCTGCCACCACCTCCTGTGGCAGTGAATCTCCCCCACCACACCGTATCTTTAAACACCTGGGCCCAAGGAGCCATCGTTCTATCCAGCTATCTATCAAGCCATTGCTCACTGCCTCTATGCCTTTTGATCTTCTGTGGAATGAACTGTTGGCTGAGGCTACCATGGCTGCACGCTCCTTCCCCTAATCCCACCCTGATCCACCCAAGTGAGTTCTACTGCTGGACCCAGGGCTGTATCCCACCTAGGATTGCCAGGTCTTACCTGGCTGCCAGCAGTGGTGGTGGGTTCCCTCTCCATGCCTGGGACTTTTCGGCATACATGTAACTTTTTGGTGTAGCCATAGAGTTTTTTTTCTCAAACGCTAGAGCTTCCCCTACACAATGTGTCCCATGCAATGCAAGGCTGCCATGTAGAAGATGGAGCAGACCTATTCTCTCTTGCTCTGGATTGCAAGACTAGATCTAATGGCTGGAAATTACAAGGGAGTCGTTACCAGCTAAATATCAGGCGAAGCTTCCGAACTGTAAGAGTGATTGAGCAGTGGAACAGACTGCCTTGGGAGGTGGTGAGTGCTCCTTCACTGGACGTTTTCAAGCGGAGGCTGGATGAACATCTTTTGGGTATGTTGTAGGTATGCAGGGCTATGCTTTCGGCTATGCTCCTAGATGACCTGCAAGGTCCCTTCCAACTGTAACATTCTATACTTCTGGGTGACATCATTGTGCAGGGCACTTTGGTGTGGACGGGGCTCTTTGGGGGTGCGGCTCCCCCACCGGCTGGCTGGGTGGTGGCAGATCGGAGGCCCTGAAAGTGGGTAAAACCCCATCTTGGGGAAATGGCAACCCTAGTCCTAACCCACCAGGCAGGTCATTGGCAGGTAATCCACTGCACAACCAGTGTTACCTCTAAGCTGAGTGAGTGTGAGCTATCTCACAGTTTTTTAGCCTCCGGCTCACACATTTTTGTCTCAGTTCAGGAAGATGGCTCCAGAGCAAACTAATTGATATAGTAGCCAGATTGCTCCCTTATAACTGTAATGTCAGTAAGTAGAATCTTTGCTCACAGCTTAGAGGGAGCATTGCGCACTGGTATCAAATTCAACAAATCGTCACAATATAAAGAACAAGGGAAATCACAAATGCATATTGTGATGCTGACAGGCAAGCTTTAATGAAGATCGTACGAAAACATTTGCATGGCAAAAAGGTTGAAAGCATATTTTGTACAGAAGGAATGTGTTTTCCACTGAACATCCATCAAAGATGAATTAAAGGACACCAGACCAAATAAACAGGGGTTGTTGGGCATTGTTTTCACAAGGCCAGAAAGAGAAGATCCTTGCAAGCCATCTGGCCCTCTACACTTCCTGGAATTCTGATGGAAACATCAGGTTGCCCTGGTAGACATGAAGCAAGAGTCCATCCCTAACAAGGACAAGGGAAAGAAGCAGCAACTGCAAAGAATTGATAGGCATGAGGACTTGCATCAGAAGTGAGTCTAGTCAACTCAGATTTCGATTTGGGAAGCTCTACTCTAACTGACGCCCAAGCCAAAGTGGCCATCAGTTGTGAGACCAACAGTAAGTAACTACAAAATGAGCGTCAGGTTTGGGCACGAGTGGTAGTTCCGACACCAAGTCCCTGAAATCATTCGCTGTGAATCCATATCCTGTTTTTCAAATACCACTTCCCTCCCATTCCTGTGAAGGTGTCTTCCTAGTTTAACAGGGGTAATATGGCCTTCGACTCAGGCGGCCATAACCTAGAGAACTTCCCCAAGCACCGGCTGTGTATCCTCCCACACGAGCAGGCTCAGCAGAGGCAGAGAGGATTGCCCCTGGGATGGTAACAATAACAGGGGATGGCTGTATCACAAATTCTATGGGTAGTATTTGGTTGACAAATCCGACATTGGCTCTGCTGGTGATGCCGAGGATACTGGCTGACGTTGCACCACTGTAGAGCCCACCACATGAATTCAGGGAGCCCAGACCGCTGATTGGGTAGCCACACGGGGAGCCACAAGACGGGAGGCAGGATGGGATGGCGCAGGATGGGGCACAGCTTGGGATGTAACCGCAGAACATCTTTGAGAAGAAGGAGTTGAGTCTGGAACGACAGTCAAAGCAGGCGAGCTTGATTTCTGGACCGTGGGAGAAAATGATTAAGATCAATCGGGCAGCCCAGTAGGAACTATTTTTTATATAAAGGTGGAAACCAAAAAAAAAGATCATGGGCTCTCTATATTCCTTATTTATTTATTTATTTATTTATTTATTTAGATTTCTACCCCGCCCTCCCCGCGAATGGGCCCAGGGCGGCTAGCAAACAGGGGCACCATGTGCCAATGCAAAAAACCCAGACAGAACAAGATAAAACAGAATAAATAACCAGGAATTACATAAAGCGCTCAATGCTGTTACTCTGAAATTAAAACAAGATGGTGTCCAATAGATGTTGCCTCCACTCCACGGTACTGATCTGCTGTGCCACCGGAGTATGATCATCATAAGGTTGTTGGTGGCAGTGGCGGCTCCTAGTCGAAAGCCTGGAGGAAGAGCTCCGTCTTACAGGCCCTGTGGAATGGTACAAGGTCCCACAGGGCCCTGATCTCCTCCGGGAGCTCATTCCACCATATGAGAGCCACCACTGAGTAGGCCCTTGGCCCCAGTTGCAGCAAGCTGGGCGTCCCTGGGCATTATATGCCTTCGCAGGATGTTCCATTACTTTTTTTTCAAAGTTGATTAAGACTCAGTCTGTTCCATTAATAATTTCTATTTACCTCCATCTTAAGTCCATTGTGAGCTAACCTTCCATCTGGTTGGACTCCTTCAGCTTCTCCTTGATGGGTTAGAGTATTGCTTAGTGGGTAGGGCCACAGCTTACTGGAAAGCAATCTGTTTGGCAGGCAGAAGGTCCCAGGCTGAAGCCCTGGTGTCTTCAGTTAAAAGCACTGGTTCCCAAAGTGGGCAATACCAACCCCTGGAGTGCACTGGAACAATCCATGTGGGTGGTAGGAACCTTGAGTGCAATTGGGGGGTGTTGAAAAAAAAATAAGGGGGCAGTGGAAGCATAAAGAAAGAGTCCAGGACCTATCTAAAGCAGCCTTTTCCTGCCTTCTCCAGGTCTTCCCTGGGATCAGGGAGGGAGGTGGAGGTGGAAAGGGATCCCCGCAGCCAATCATGGCTATGCATTTGCAGATTGCAAATGTTTGTGCACCCTTGTAAGACTGGTGTGGCTGCTGGGCTATTGTGTGGTGGTTGCTGCTGGCTTCTGGCTTCAGGCCAACAACATCTTTCTTTACTATGTGCAAATTTTGTCACTGCATCTTTTTGTCCAGTTCTTGAAGGTAGATTTCCAGGGGAGTGCTGAGTATTTTTTTTTTTCTGAAAGGCCAAATAAGTTTGGGAACCTCTGGTTTAAAGGATCAAGTAGTAGTTGAGATGAAAGCCCTTTGCCTGAGACCCTGCCAAGCTGTTGCCACAGCACATAATATTGACTTTGATAAACCTATAGTCTGATTTAGACTGATTTAGGGGCATAGCTGGGGAAGATTGAAGGTCAAAGAAGAAGGGGACGGCAGAGGATGAGATGGTTAGACAGTGTCATCGATGCAACAAACATGAAATTGAGCAAACTTCAGCGGACAGCGGAAGAGGAGGGCCTGGCGTAATCTGGTCCATGGGGTCGCGAAGAGTCGGACTCGACTGTGCGACTGAACAAGAACAAGGGGCATAGCTGGGGACATTTTAGAAAGCCAGGGGCATTTTAAAAAGATGGGGGCTTGGGGGGGAGCCGTGTCTCCGCACCACGATTCACAACATGAATGGAAACCAGGAGACGGGGTGCCAGACTGACCACCCCCTCATGCCACTTCTTGCAGCTGCTAGATGACCTTGGGCAAGCCATAGTTCTGGCACAGCTGTTCTTAAAAAGAGCAGTTTCTGTCAGAGCTCTCTCAGCCCCACCTACCTCACAGGGTGTCTGTTGTGGGGAGGGGAAGGGAAAGGAGTTTGCAAGCTGTTCTGAGACTCCTCTGGGTAGTGAAGCACGGGGTATAAATCCGTCTTCCTCCTCCTCCTCCTCTTTTTCCTCTTCCTCTTCTTCTTCTTCTTCTTCTTCTTCTTCTTCTTCTTCTTCTTCTTCTTCTTCTTCTTCTTCTTCTTCTTCTTCTTCTTCTTCTTTTCCCTGCAGTGTGGCAGTGTGGGAATGGAGTGGCAGTGTGGGAATGGAGGGCAGGGCTGACTGGCAAGGTCACAGGGTGAGGGTTATGGGTAGGACTTTAGTAGGCAGGCTCAGCTCCAGTAGGCAGGCTTAGTGACCCCAACTTCTATAACATAGATAACAAGAGCTCCGTCTTACAGGCCCTGCAGAAGTGTACAAGGTCCTGCAGGGCCCTGATCTCCTCCGGGAGCTCATTCCACCATATAGGAGCCACCACTGAGGAGACCCTTGGCCCTGGTTGCAGCAAGCTGCATATCCTACCTAAATCCTAAATCCTAATTTCTTATTATTCCTCCCCTTCCCGATCCAACTCTGCTGGAAGCTTTAGGAGCCGCACATCTACCTGAGGTAAATATTGCCCTCATTGACCATCTACAGATTCCTACTAATGCGAAAGTGCTTATATTTCTATTTTGTTCTTAGTTCTTGTGTGTGTGATTGCAAACACTGTGTTGTATGAATTGCCTATCAACATTTTAGTAAATGAAAGATTTATTTAATTTAGACTCTGTTTCTTCATTGGGAAAGTGCTGGGGCAGGCCATCCTTCGTATACATAGACCAGTATCCCGATAATTAAATACCTGTTCCATCTGCTCTGATTAATAAAAGAGATAGAGTATTTCAGCTAACAGAAGTGGGGGCTCATCCAGGATGGTCCTGCTCATCTGAGTCCGTGCACAGTCGATGCATGTCTCATTCAGCCGACCAGACGTAAAGGAGAAACTGCCACACAGCATTCCCATGAAGAAATAATAGCTCAGGACAAAGGAAAAGAAACACGGAACGCTGCATCTCAGTGTTCTTGTGTGCTTGGCTCTAGTGAGCAATTCTATTGTGGGAGGTCTCTTCCCCTTTTCTATCCTTCAGTGTGAGACTCTGTGCCATAAGCACGAGAGAGTCATGGAGGCCAGCCGCACCGGACCCGACTGCTAGGACTAGCCTGTGACTGGTGGTGTATTGAACGCAAGGGGTCTCCCACATGAAGTCCTAAATGCTATCTGCGAGCCGTCTCTCAGTCTGTCCTAAGGGTTGGGATCACACAGTGCTAGTGTAGGGAGCTAGGGTATGCATCACATTGCACTCCATTCCATGCCATTCCCCTTCGCCTAGGCAACATAACATAACAAACAAGTGGAGCCACGCTAGGGTTCCACCACTCCTCCAGTTTTTCTGGAAGCTGTTTTCTTTTGCTTTGGCTCGCGAGCAGAGTGTGAAAAGGTTAAAGTGAGTAAGAGGTCCACTCACTGGGGCATATTGTCCCGAGGATCTAGTGTTGTAGGTTACCCTGAAACCTTCCCGGGTTATTAAAAAGGTCCTCCTGGCGGACGGAATGTTCAAAAACCTTATCTGACTGGTTTTTAGGAGTAACACACTTAGATAAGTGAGGTCTAGGCCAAGCCCACTCTCAAAACTCCAAGGGTTGCTGGTAATCCCGGCGGGGACAGAGATCTAGCCTAGAAAAACCAATAAAGGGTTCTTTGAGGGAATAACCCGGCAGGGACATAAGTCTAGCTTTAAAAACCTCATATCTAAGGGGTTTTGGTAAACCCAGTGTTAGGAGATGAACTTTGAAAATGCATTTATTTGTTATTTTCTGACATGCATACACACCAGGAATGGTGCCAGCAAGTGTCTTTGCATTGGGAGTAATGTATGCCTTGGGTTAATGTGACTCTCTGTGTAAGGAAGGTAACACACAGCTTGTACTTTCATGCAAATGAAGTCACAGACACACACCTTGCATATACCTAACCATAAGACATTGGGAACAAGAAGCATCTCCATTAGCATCTCCATTATGGTTCTCCAAAAGGATGTTAAAACAAAAGCCTTTCCACCATTGAGGAATCTCTACCTCGCATGTAATCCACAGGATACTTGACATTTGCATGTGTGAAGACTATCACCTGGACCTAGCCAGAGTCATCTACATTCTTAAAGGTTTCCATGCCAACCTATCTTTGCACCTTGACCAAACCTCCCTTGTAGAAAGGTGTAGACTTTCAGTATTGCCCCACCTTAGTAGGAGGGAACTGCCACATCCTTTAGCCAATAGGTATAGGGATGGTATGGACCGGGGACACCCCAAGCCAGCCCCAATACTAGCTGATAAAACGAGGTGTAATCTTTTGTTCACGGGGAACTAAACCAACAAAGCAAGCACACCAAACAGAGAACTAACCCAAGAAAGCAAGAGGTGCTCTTCCATGCCACTTCGCCTCCTACCAGTAAGATAGCTAAGTAACTTAAGGTAACTTTCACGTGCTTTCTTGGACTGCAGCCAAGAGACCCACATTTGTTGGCAGGCTCCAGCAGTGTGTAGTGAGAATATCCTTAGTTAGAAACAATCCTTATTCTTCACTTGAAGGTCAAGACTACAGGATCAGATAATTATTATGCTTTTCCACTCCTAAATACTTCTAGTTTTAAAACCCCAAATATTGTATTTCCATTTCTACTGTAACTAAAGGAACTTGTGTGTATGGGTGTGAATCTGTTTTTGTATGCCTGTATATTAAAAAGATATTCAGTAAAGAGAATCTTGATTCAACTTAAGAAACCTTGTCAAGTGTTCTCTTTTGGGGAAAAGGGTTCTTTGTACGAAGTTCGCTTTCTCTGTATACATTGGCCAGACCTCAAATAAGTTAGTCCGCCTACTGCGTAGATAAACAGTTCGGCTAACACCTGGCAGGGGAGCAAATTCTAGCCTTAAAAACCATATCTCACTGAACACGAGGAGTGGAGCCAAGTTCACCTCGCCCGTGAGAAAAAAAATCAGGAGGAGTAAGAAACGTGGTTAGGAAAGCATCTAAGATGGCGGATGGAAAATCTACTGATTCCCCCAAGTTCCGCACTCTCGAGGATATGCCTCGCCTAGAAAGATGGCTCACCAAGAAAGGCCTTTCCCCATGGGCACAGGGGTCATTTAAAACCAAGAATGCCCTTCAAGCTGTCCAGGAGGCCTTCCAAGAATTCTGTGACAAAAAGAAACAGAACACAGCCACTAAAGACAGGGCTGGAGCATGGACTCTATTTTTAGCACTACAGGAGTCCATTGCAGTAAACCAACAGCTAAGGAAAGATCTTGAAAAACAAGGATCTCTGTTAGCAGCGGCAACAGCTGACATTGCTCACTTAAAACAAGAGCACCAGAAGGAGATAAATGAATTATGGGACCAGCATGAGGAGGAAATCAGTCATTTACGGACAGAAAAGATGAACCTCATGCTACAGAAGTCTGGGCTAGCTAATACCGCCCAGGATGCAAAATTCTCTTCTAGTCAGGCTAATGAGAAAGCCCGGAAAGCAGAGGCAGAGGTCACCAAACTCACCGAGGACCTCGCCACCGCCCAAAAGGCCGCTTGGTTCCTGGCTGAGCAGGCAAAAGAAAAATGGATTCAGGCAAACCACGAAACTTATCAGAAAGAAATTCGATCTTTAAGGGAGAAATTGGGGATCCAGGACACAGTAATATGCACAATCCACCCCGGAGGGTTTAAAGATTCAGATGTTTCCGACCCAGAAGATGACACTAATAGTCATTCCTCAGAGGAACACATGGAGCCCCTTTCTAAGAAACCAATGCACCCCGTTCATACAAGGGAGCAAACAACAAAAATAGAGGACACTAAGACAGTATGCACAATCACAGAAGCGAGTACATGGAAACCAGATGAGGTAAAGGCGATAGCCGAGCAGGTTGGCTCCCTTATTATGGACAATGTCATTGTCTGGCTTACAACAGTCAGCACGGCATTCGGCAATGTAAATGGAGAGGACCTTTCTTTATTAGCTTGAATGTGCGCTACTGGGTCCGACTTGGCGTCCATTAATGCGGCCATTTCCGCCAAATCCTTAAGCGATGAGGACCAATACACCTGGATGAAAGGGATCGTGGAATACCTAATCCCAGAAAGGTCCCTTGAAGCCGCTTTTGTTCTTGAATTCCAGGGAGCCACAGAGGATCCTGAAATTTATTTAACTAGAAAACAGCTATTAGGGAAATTAGCTGAAAAGGTGGACTTGGATGAGGAAGGCTTTCCGGACTGTGATGATGTAGTTTTCAAAGATGCCTTAGTCCACAGGTTCAATGCTCAAACCCAACTAGCCCTAAATATTGAACTGCCGGCCGACATGGACTGGAACCAATTACTAGTTAAAATAAGAAGAGTCGCCACGCTGCTCTTCAGCACGGGTACTGTAAAACTCACCGAGGCAAGCAAGAAGAATAAGGAAAGATACAAAGATGAGGAGGAGGCCATCCAGAGCATTACTTATGCGAACAATGGTCCTCACTCACAATTTAATGTAGCCCAGCCGGATAACAATCCATCTAGTGTGGCACCACCCCAGTACAATCAGCACAATAGGGGACAGTACAATAACCATGGTCGAGGCAGTTACAAGGGCAAGAACAAGGGATCCTATCTCAATCAGGCCCCTGCACAGGTGAACTGGCAACTTCCCCCTCCCCAGACTCCGGTGCCCCAGCCTTACAACCTCAATCCTTCGGCTCCACCCTTCCAACCCACTAACTTCCAACCACAACCAGCTGACCCAGCGGGTAGACTAAGCCACCCACCCCCGGCAGCTCCAACCTTCCATCTGCCCCAGGGCCCTACCGGATGGAAGCAAGGCTGGCACCACGGGGGTCAAAATACAGATGCTCTTCGCTGGCATCTATGGATGTCTTTGAAGAATAAGGGGTTCGATATGGACCAATTTGATGGTCAGCTGGAGGACCTCTTTCAAAGAGCCTTGGCTGAGTTACATGGCAGATGACTGTGGATTTCAGGGCTCTAAATGCAAGAACACCACCAGTAGTGCCAGTGGCTGCAAAATACAATGAGATAGTTGCCGCCATCGCTGCAGGCTCTCGATACTACCGCGTGATTGATTTCGCCAATGGATTTCACTCCATCAAACTGCACGAATCATGCTGGTACAAATTTGCCTTCACCTTCTGGGGCCAACAGTATGCCTTCATGAGGACCCCACAAGGATTCCATTCCTCCCCTCCCCTGCACACGTGGTACAGATGTGGGAGTGCTTGCTGCCATCTTCGCGGGAACATGTACTCTCATACGTGGACGATATCTTAGTCCATGCCCCCACCCTGGAACAGGTTCAAGACTTCACTAGGGAGGTACTTAACCTTTTGAAGGAAACCGGCTTCAAGGCCAGTAGGGAAAAAGCACGGTTAGCTCAAACCAATGTAAAATATCTGGGACTAGCATTAGGACCCAAGGGCAGGACACCCAATGCTTAAAGGCTAGAGACCATAGCAAAGCTGCCTGCACCTACAGACCTTCATTCTCTGCGAGCACTCTTAGGGACATTCAACTTCTCCAGGGATTTTATTGAAAATTTCTCCGACAAAGCTAGACCTCTTTATGCCCTTCTATAAAAACACACCAAGTGGCACTGGGGACCTGAACAGCAGCAGGCATTTGCTGTTTTAAAACAGACACTTGCCTCTGCTCCAGCACTTGTGCACCCCTACCCCAGCAAACCATTTTACATCCAGCTGGCCTCCGCAGAGAAGAGTATAGGGGCCACTCTTACGCAAATACAGAATGGAACTCACCGGGTCATTGCGCATGCATCTAGGAACCTCACCTCGGTAGAGACGAAATTCACGCCATGAGAGAAGGTTTGCCTTGCACTGGTGTGGAGTCTTACCCACGGGGAATACATCATCGAAGGCTCCAGGGTCATAGTCCAGACCACTCACACCCCCTGAATTATATCCTGTCAGGAAAAATTCAGGACGGGCAAGTGTCGAATGCCCGGATTGCACAATGGACTCTTGTGCTAGTCAATAAGTGTGTCAAATATAAAAAGGAACTTAAGGAATCCCCCACCCCATATGGGTTGCTTGTGACGGGAGAAGAACATGAGTGTCCTCTTCCACCTGTAGAACATGTTCCCTGGCCAGCCATATGGGGGGAGCCACTCGAGGAAGCGAGGCAGAAAGGTTTCATCTGCTGGTTCTGCGATGGCTCCTCCTTCTATGTAGACAGCCACCCCAAAACTGGGTTCGGGGCCATTAGGGTGCAGGACGGGTTCACTCTCCAAGAAGCCATTCACCCCCACTCCAGCCAAGCAGCAGAGGTTGCAGCCCTGTGCGCCATTTTGGCGTACGAGCTGTGAGACTGCCCTCTCTCCATCTATACCTATTCGGACTGGACCGCCAAAGCAGCCACCATCTGGCTCCTGCACTGGGAGAAGCAAGAGTGGAAGAATTCATAGAGCAAGCCCATTGCTCATGTACAACTCTGGCTAGATATCATAACTCTCCTCCATGAGAGGACTGCTCCAACACACGTTTCGCATGTGAAAGGACACCAGAAACAAAACACAGAAGCAGCTTACTGGAATGAATAGGCGGACTTCCTGGTGAAGGAAGCGTCCTACTTGCCCATTCCAGTAACTACCCCCTCCCAGCCCATACAGGTAATAATCACTAGGCGAAAACCAGCCAAACGCAGCTGGAACCTGCTCCCCCCAAGCTTTTTTTTTTCCCCCCACAAACATTTTATTGCATTTTTTCCACTTACAGATACAAAAACATAATACATACTAAGCAGAATGTGTCACTTGAAATACAAGATATAGTCAGAAGTAGTAACTAAGAGAGTCATTTACCAAAGATGTAGCTTATCGATTGTATCTGGAATTTCCTCTTGTCTAGACAAGTGTCCTAAAATAGGCAACCACATCGGAAGAAAATCAGATGCAACAGAGAAGGGGTAAGTATCATTAATAATTTCAGTAACTTTTGCTAATGTATACATGTTCCATAATTTAGAGTACCAATTCTGAATGGTAGGGCATTTAGAATTTTTCCATTTAGCTGCTACTGCATGTTTAGCCGCTGCTAATAAAGTAGCAACTGTCTTATTAGTACTTTTTAATTCAGTTTCCATAATACAGTGGTTTAATATAATATGTTCCATTGTGAATTGTAAAACAATACCTGTTATGAAGCGAATCTGAGTAATAGTTTCTTTCCAAAAGACCTCTATTACTGGACATTCTAGCCTGCAGTGGGGATAAGTTCCAACCTGGCCACATTATCTCCAATACATGGGATTTACAGATGAACCAAGATGAGTTAACTTTTGAGGGGTCAAGTACCAGAATGAAAGAATTTTAAAGGATTGGAGTTTTATATCAACAATATTTGATTTAAAAGGAAAAGAAGACCAAGACTTGTCCCTCCCCCCAAGCTTTGTAGATTTGGGAGAAATCCAGAGAAATGACTCCGATGTCATGGCCCTACTATCTGCAGGAAAGGATCCTTCTGGGAAATATCAGATCCTAGAGTATGAAGGGGTAGTTTGGGCGGTAGATAAAGAAGGGAATAGGCACTGGGTAGTTCCCGTAGAGGTCCATAGTGATCTTATGCAATTTATACATGACCAGGGACACAGGGGCAAGGAACTCACGCTGGAATGTGTCTGAGATACTGGCTGGTGGCCAGGCATCTGGAAGGACGTCTCCCGATGGTGCGATAACTGCCTTCCCTGTGCCATGGTCAATGAGGACTCCTCTGCCCCCAAAGCGCCAATACAGGATCAGAGAATTGAAGGCCCTTGGACCTGCATTCAGATTGACTTTATAGGCCCCCTTCCTAAAATGCAGAGAGGCAACAGACACTGCCTCACAGTCATTGACCAATTCTCAATATGGATCGACTCATTTCGCTGTAAGGACAATTCTGCCTCCACTACTGCCAAACTCCTATTTAACAATGTCTTTTGTCGCTAGGGTATCCCGAAGGTCATTGACAGCAATCTATGCATCCATTATGTTGGGGAAGTCACACAACAGCTCTGCAAAGCCCTTGGCATCCAGCAGTGCTTCCATATCGCTGTGCATCCGCAGTCCTCTGGCACAATCGAACATGCAAACCGGACCTTGAAAAAAGCGCTAAGGAAAGTGGTGGGGTCCACTGGGCAGGACTGGGACAAGAAACTTTCTATTATCCTCATGGCCATCCAGGGTACCACAGCCACGCATGGCTACTCGCCCCACATGGTCATGACTGGTTGGAAGATGCACCTCCCTGAGACCCTCTGGATAGATTCTGACCTCCCGCCAGCCTTTGAGCCCAAAGTTGCCAATGACCAATGGATGGCAGACCTCCTCCAGGCGATTCAAACTATCCAGGTCCAAGTCACCAAAATGCTAGGGAACAGCCAGCTCACAGTCGATAAAAAACTAGGTTAGGTCCGAAACCCTCAGACATGGCCCCTGGGTCAGGTGGTCATATATCGGAAGTTTTCCCAGAAACAACACGTTCTTGTTGGGAAATGGGAGGGGCCTGTGAGAATAGTTGAGCGGGTCAATCCCACGGTGTATAAGCTCGCCATTCCGAAAAAGGGAGAAGTCTGGCATAAGTTCTTCCATTCCTCCCAATTAAAACTCTGGAAAGGTGACCCCGAGCATCAACCACTGACGAAGCCATTGGACCCACCGCCAAACCCGCCTCCACACACACCTCCACCGGCCCCGATCAGACAAATCTCTCTACCCCTCCCAGACACAACAGATGGTTCCCAGTCCCTCACACTCAAAGGTATATTCTTTGAGTCAGACGTTGAATTAACCAGTGGCCTTATGGTTTCTGGTTAACAAGGGGGGGAGAGAGTAGTGTCAACGCCAGTTGTCCCTTTCAGCAAAATTTCGTTGTTGTTTTTTTTTTTGGATGAAAAAGTAACTATACCCTCTTGCTCTGAGCAACTGCTTTTCATAACCCCACTGAACAGACTTGTACTTACGACATGGCAGTCAGAGTAACAGTCTCAGGGAAGGCGCGATGGTAGAAGCGAGGAGAGAGCAAGAGAGACCTCGAGTCTGGAAGCAAAAGAAATAAAATCTACAATCTAAAGATAGTGCTCTTGTCTAGGAAGACACTAGGCACCAGACTCGATTCCCTGTTTATGGGAACCAGAATTTCAGCTTCAATTTGGAGAATCTGCCTTCTGTCTCTTTTACTATGATGTCCCATTCTTTTTCTTTGGGTCGACCACAGCATAAGAAAAGCTCGTGCCCCTTGAGCACAGTCTTCCTCTTCCCCCCTCCCCATGTGAGGCCAATGTTGCTTAATCTTTTGTCTTCAGGAAAGTGAATCATGGAAACACCAAGGATCATGAGAGGTGTAAGCATGGCCCTAGGAATCTATGTATTATGGTTATTGGTGCATCCAGTAGAAGGGCTTACTCGATCAACCATCCAAAAGAACACTACAGAGTTTTGGAAATGTAAAGGTCGGTTCAGGCACTTAGACATAACTTGTTGCAAAGATGACATAGTCCCCATAAAATAAATAGGACAAAAGGGATATGCCATCAAGACATCGGAGGAGATGCAGAGATGCCCTCCAACTGTCTTAATCCAGTGCTTCCAAGAAAGTCCTGGACCAAGAAAATGTAAATGGATCTGTCTTCCAGAAGAAGTTCCATTAGAACATATAAGCACCCTAATGTGCAATTAAAGCTGGACTGCGGTGGCTCAAGTGGTTAAGACGCTGAACTGCCAGCTGTGGAAGGTCAGTAGTTCAGCAGTTCGAGACCCGGGAGTGCCGCATAATGGAGTGAGCTCCCGTCTCTGGTTCCAGCTCCTGCCAACCTAGTGTTTCGAAAGCAAGAAATTGCAAGTAGATAAATAGGTACCACTTCGGTGGGAAGGTAATGGTGTTCTGTGCGCTTTGGTGTTTTGTCATGCCGGCCACATGACCTGGGAATGTCTTCAGACAACACTGGCTCTTTGGCTTGGAAACGGAGATGAGCACCGCATCCCTAGAGTCGGATCCGACTGGCTTTTGAGCAAGGGAAACCTTTACCTTTACCTTTAATGTGCAATTGCACTAAAAATAAAGCAGTGCAGAAGTCCACGTGTGACCTAGCTAGTGTTTTGTCTGCAGTATGGAATGAAGGAGATCCCCTCAGAATAATTTTATTAATGGGAACAAATAAAAACATGACCGCAGAAAACGAAATCACGGTGGCACTCACGGATCCCGATGGCCAAGCGCAAAGCTTCCCTCTGGTCAATTGGGCACTCTTAAATTGGCACCTGGAGTGGTCCCCTCAATCCATAAGGGGTCCTCCAGAATGGATGGTTGATCTGACCAAAACCCCCTGAGCACTGGAATACACCGACCATGCATTTAGCACATTGGACATGTTAGTCATTAATACCATACACATAGATGGCAATTACACTCTCACGGTCAGAAAAGGATATAATACCACAATCACTTTCGATCCCCAAATAAGGGACACAAAAAGCCTGCGCCATCTGGCTCACCCCGTGATTGGTTCACACACTATAAAATACAGCCCAAAGGAAAAAGTATTACTACACCCGCAGATGCATGTTAGATCAGTTACTATAAGCATGGAAGAGTTAGAAATCCCTCGAGACGCATTAAGAGCCCCTTTGAAACAGAAAATCTGTGCAAAATATCTCAAACCGTTTCAATACGGCTGGGAGGGCTGGCTTAATCTGTGGCAAAAAAGCGCTCTTGACCACATCCAAAAAGGATCATAGCAGACTGGGTGGCACCAGTAGGTGCTGGAGTGGCCGAATTAAATTCTGCCAGCCTCTAAGTCATAGCTAATAAGGTTTCAAAGGTAGGGACAGATATCTACAACTTAGCCACACCAATCACACAATCCTTTCAGGCACTATCAGACCTACAGAGGAATGCAACTCCTATTTTGGTAGAGTGGGAACATATCATGGAGCACGACTTTGGCATCCTGGTACAAGGTGTCCAGTCTCTAAAAAGAATATTTCTTATGCATTAGCCTGCCTGCAGATGCAAGCCATGAACCGAATTACTGCCACTAGCATAATCACACAGGCCATGGCAGGAGAGATCCCCCTAGAAATTATGGGATACCTCCAGAGTGGTGTAACCCAGGAAGAGTCAGAGCTAGCCGAATGGTGGACCTTGGTGAATGCTACCTACTGGCAGGAAACCCACAACCTGGAACTAGTCCTGATCACTGCCAGTGCTACAGAAACATTTCCCATATTCCCTGTAGTTCCCCTGGGATTGCAGGCCGATGCATATATCGTATTGTGCGCCAGAAACAGCCAGAGGTGGGCTAGGATCACGTCTGATGGCTGGCAGACTATTAATACTGAGGTCTGCAGACATAAGGAGGATTTGGGATTTATTTGTGAAGATAGTGCGCTAGAAGAACACCATCCATGTGTGGCCCCCCTTAAGGGAACATATGCCAGTTGTACGGTCGATGCAGTAAAAGAAAATTCTTCTGCCGTGGTATATGTGGGAAGAGCATGTGTCTGCATCAGGACTGGATGCCATTTTATCCTCATCGACTCCCTTTATGTACAGCCCATGGCACCAAACGTTAATAGATGATTCTGTTTCGTCAGTTCAGTAGAGGGATGCGACTTTAAGTTCATGGCCCCTGTCTGGGTTAAGGACGAAATGTATCTTTCCCCTGAATTGTATGATAGCATTTCCCCAGTGTTACTGGGAATGGGTATGGCTGTTATAAAGGAACTGCTAATGCATCCGGAGCTACAGCAGAAACTGAAGCAATTAGAAGCAGGAAGCAAAGAAACCACCCTGCTCATGACCCACAATGGAGCCCAAATATCAGATTTGGCTGTAGACATTCAAGACTCATCCCATCACTCATTCTGGGAAAAATTGCTGGGATGGTCGTCGATTGCGACTGGCGTATTCAATATAATGCTTCACCCAATCATCATAATTGCCGCAATCCAGATTACCTGCCTCATTGCTTTGATCTGCTTGGGACTTTGGGTGAGGTCTTAAGCCAGGAAAATTCAGCATATGACTACCATTTGGCAGCACGCTGCCATCACTGGTTTAAAACAATTAGCCTCGCCTGCCCCCTTAAAAGGTTGTGTTTGTGTGTCTTGCCATTCCCATCATTCCCCCTTTCGTTTAATGTTGTATGCATGAGACTGTGTATGTGTGTTGAACACTCTTATCTCGGCCCAGTATAACATCATCTCTTTCTCTTTCCTCTCCCTTGAAACTCTTAGCCTACCTTTTTTTTTTTCCCCTCTTTCAAAGCAGCTGGAGGTATCACTATTTTTCCCTGGTGATTTTTGAATTGGCTCTATTTTTGTAACAACAATGGGCGGGCTGGTAAATCCCTGAGGTAGTAGCCTTTGAGGTGAACCGGGGAGCTTGTGCAAAGTGGTGAAGCGCTGCCCTAACCATGAGCTGCCTTCTCCAATGGCTGGATAATGCCCGGACCAACCAGAACCCTGTGCCGAGCCTAGGAGCTCTCTACCGTGTCTTTGTCGGCATACCAGTGTTTGGATACACTTGGTGGACAAGGCACATGGTACGTGCATGGGCAGGCTATGGGTTCGATGGCCAATCCCCCGGAAGCTAGGCGTGCAGCCTTTCCCCCCAACGGAGGGAGGAAAGATGCCTATCGTTGTCGGCCTAGCGTGGCCGGACCCGAAGGCCAGGTACAATCGGCCGTCTCAACCCAGAAACCCATATTTTTCTTCCAACCTCTAAGTTATGGAGCCTTTCTTTCTGATCCAGAAAGTGTGTCACCCGATAGGACTCCTTGCCCTGAGTCGAATAACACCATTCTTTTTGGAAAACTCGGTCCATATGTACTTTTAATTAATTTTTGATAATGCGCAAATTAACAGGTACCCAGCATGCTTTGCGAACCACCTTTTGCATATGGGTGGACTCCAGACCCTAAATAAGGTGTGCATACTAACCCCGGAATCTATATATCATACCAGGACCATATAAGGACATATCTGGGAAGAGTCCATTACAACTCTATGCAAGAGGGAGAGGAGAACACCCACCTTTAGGGTTCTTATTTTTCATTTTTCTTTTTTTCTTTACACCGTAGATCGGGGAACCCCACAGGGGTCCCCCTGGCTTAAAAGAGGTACGAAAGAAACATCATCCCTCCAGAACACAAATGGCTTCCATTAAAACAATTGGGCCGGTGTGGGACCGGACATCGAACCCACAGCTTACAGATGCACACACAAAGTGCAAAAACTCCCGGGTTTGAGCTACAGTCCCCTCCGAGCCCCAGGCCCCTTCCCATCAGGGAGCGGACGCACAGCCATCACAGCTCCGGAGCTGACAGGCTTGCGCTCAGACCTCTACTAGAGTTACGGTGAATCCTCAAAATAGCAAGCCAGATTAAATTGATGTACACCAAGAAATTGGTGCCGGTTGGCAAAAGGATGCCAGCCACTTGAGTAAGGTTTTATAGCGTAAATAAACAGGCAAAGCCTTTTGGATCAAGGGGGGGGGGGTGACATCCAGATTTTCAACCTCGCTTTCGGCACAGCTGCCCAAACTCACTCCCTCTGGAAGAGATCGGCTACCGTCAGAGCCGCTCTTACCCCTCCCTTTTGACTTGGCTATCCGAGCCTGTGCCGAGGAGGCACAGAAATTCCTGAACTAACGTTTTGTCTTCGTTTAAGCCCGGAGCCGTTTGGAAAACTCTGAGGATGCTGAAAGCCCTCAACTGATTCGCCCCCCCCCGAAAGGGTTTGCTAAGACCAGAGACTCACCTTCCAGTTCCCAGGCTCCTGATCAACTACATCCCAGGAGAAATTACAAGGATATTTATGTTAAATATGTGTATGCACTGTTCCTACGTATACTATGCTTCATGCTTATCGCCATAGTGACTGAGGCAGTACAGAAAATGGGACCTGCAATAGTCCTAGACTATTTTAAGGAGACATTCTGGAATCTCCGTGTGCGCCTGGCTAAATACCTTTTTCCAGTGGGAACTAAAGTTCTACAATCTCCTTAAGCTTTTCTCTTTATTATGAACCTGTTTATGTATGTTTTACGTTGTTTTCTTTTTGTTCTCCAGTGCCATTCCAGCTCCATGGAATTTATATTTAGAGTTTATAAGATCCTTGTATGCTTTAGCATTAAGTGCATGTTTTAATGTTCATTTTTTTGGATAATATTCTACAGTGTTAGTACAATTAATTTTGATGTTTCTCTTGGATTAGTCATGATTGCACACTGATTTTAATTGCATGGTGCTCCCCAATGATTTGGATGCACCCATCTGTATGCGTATTTACCTGTGGCTCATGCAGAAGCCACTTCCAGCACAAACCAATTTGGCATAGGTAGATTGCACCACACCATTCCCTGCTAGGGAGATAGGTAACCTGGGTAAGGGTAGAAGCTGCAGACAACAACAGAGACTGCCAGATGACGTCCAAAGGTGCCAGCGCCGGATGACTGGGGCAGCTCATCCTTCATATACATAGACCAGTATCCCGATAATAAAATACCTGTTCCATCTGCTCTGATTAATAAAAGAGATAGAGCATTTCAGCTAACAGCTCTTAGCCACAAGATACAGCTAGGAACTCTCAGTCTGGGGCAGGTGATGCACTCTATTCTTGGTGCTGGGGGGCAGCAGTGGGAGGGCCTCTAGTGTCCTGGCCCCACTGCTGGACCTCCTGATGGCACCTGGTATTTTTGGCCACTGTGTGACAGAGTGTCGGACTAGATGGGCCATTGGCCTGATTCAACCTTGGCTTCTCTTATGTTCTTATGTATAAAACCAAAAGTATGCATGTATCCAATTCATACATCACATTAAGTTAACAATTCTAATTTCCAGGTTTTCGCCGTAACTTACTTTCTAGATGAAATCCTCACAATAATGAATTGTAACACAGTAGTTATGGGGTAACCTTACAATCCAGTATCCCATAGTTACTCCCTATTGAATTGTACACAATCTTCTTGAGAATAAATTCTCACTAACCATAAAGTCTGAGATATAATGTTTCAGCGTGCCTCAGCTGTATGACGATCAAAATCCATTCATAAAGAATCAAGTGACCCATCAGGTAGCTGCGGATATCCTCCTGTTTCAATTTCCTCTTTTTTCAAGAATTGCTGTGATTTTACAACCAATATTTTCTAGAGAACTTCCCGGACAAAAGTATTAGAGAGCTTCCTTCTGAATGGAACACACCCTTCTCTCTTCTGTTCACTTCATTGGGGCAGACTTTCAGTTCTGAATAACAACTATTTTTGCTTTTCATATCATCTTTGTTTGGGTAGTTAACCATGCAGGGATTCTTTTAGAGCCAGTTTGGTGTAGTGGTTAAGTGTGTGGACTCTAATTTGGGGAATCAAACTCCTCCACTTGCACCTGCTGGATGACCTTGGGTAAGCCATAGTTCTGATAAGAGCTGTCCTTAAAAGAGCAGTTTCTGTCAAAGCTCTCTCAGCCCCACCTACCTCACAGGGTGTCTGTTAAGGGGAGGGGAAGGGAAAGGAGTTTGCAAGTCACTCTGAGACTCTTTTGGGTAGTGCCGGGTGGGGTATAAATCCAATCGCTGCTTCCTCTTCCTCTTCCTCTTCCTCTTCCTCCTCCTCCTCCTCCTCCTCCTCCTCCTCCTCCTCCTCCTCCTTCTTCTTCTTCTTCTTCTTCTTCTTCTTCTTCTTCTTCTTCTTCTTCTTCTTCTTCTTCTTCTTCTTCTTCTTCTTCTTCTTCTTCTTCCCATTCTGCATCTAGTTCCACAGAAAGACCTGGCTTTATTAATTAACCAAAAAGGAAAATTGGAGGGAATCCCTAAGGTCCATTCTGCATCTAGCATTTGCTTCACATTTTCTCGGCACTCAACCTGGCTCCCTCTTGCCTCAGAATATCTTTTTTCATTCCATCTGGTATGCAGATTTTCCTGTGTCAGTACTTTCCTCAGTGGTCATTAGCAGCCTGATCCAAGAGAGGGAAATGCGGGTGAGGGAACTGATGGAGATCAAAGAAACCATGCCAAGTTGTCTGCTTATTGTTCCTTTCAAATTGGAAGTGGAGGAAAGAAAAGGTGCTGCTCGAAACCACATTCGGATAGAAGAAGAAGAAGAGATTGGGTTTATACCCTACCCTTCACTACCCAAAGGAGTCTCAGAGCGGCTTACAATCTCCTTTCCCTTCCCCTCGACACCCTGTGAGGTAGGTGGAGCTGAGAGAGTTCTTTTGAGAACTACTCATTTTCAAGAACAGCTCTTATCAGAACTATGACTTGCCCAAGGTCATTCAGCCAGGTGCAAGTGGAGGAGTGGGGAATCAAACCCAGTTCTCCCAGATTAGAGTCCGCGCACTTAACCACTACACCAAACTGGCATCAAATTGATACCCCAGGGCAATGTCATACTGACTGGTCACCCCTGAACGGCCATAAAGCTATTCAGAAGGTACCATAAAACCCGATGAACAAAGAAAGTGAAAGCAGCATGCAGCGTAGCGGGAGTTCAACCTCCCAGCGTGGCTGTGGAAAAACTGTGAGGAAACAGCTGGGTGCAAAATCGGCCTAAAACACAGACTGTGGAGGAACGAAAGCACTCCACAAGGGAGAGAGCGTAAAGGAACAGAGGGGAAAAGGAAAATCCGTCCACTTAACCCCTTGAGATTTATTGAATCAGGGGGGAGGGTATTTGGGGAGGATTTGATCATTGCCCTCCCCTTCCCAAGATTTCTGAGCTTCCCCACCCAACTTGTTGCATTTTAATAGCTTAGTAAGTTTCCCAGTTTCCCTGGACTGTCATTTCCATCTCTGCTTGTGAAGTGGCTAAAAATGTAAAGACGAAGTTTGGAAGTTAGCGTTCTGGATTCGCTTCAAGGTTCTGGTTTTGACCTTTAAAGACATTAATGGTCAGCGGCCTGCCTACCTGAGGGACTGCCTTTCCTTGTATGTTCCCCAGAGAGCACTGCGATCTGGAACACAAAACTGCCTGCCCCCCCACCCCCGGGCCTAGGGACGCCAGGTTGGCGGCAACTAGGAACAGAGCGTTCTCCCTGGCAGCGCCAACACTCTGGAACAAGTTCCCTAGTGAGATTAGAGCCCTGCGGGACCTCCAGCTATTCTGTAGAACTGTGAAAACAGAGGTGTTTTGCAAGGCATTCCAGTAAGAATTCATATTACGGGTTGTGTCGCACTGCCGTTGCATTTCAATTCTTTAACTTTTTTAACTGAATTCACTGGAATTTTATGCAATTGTATTATAAATCTGTATTTTGCTGGTTTTAAAATTGTATGTTGGTTTTAAACGTTTATGTAAACCTCCCTGAGGCACTTCGGTGGGAGGGCTGGTTAGACATCTAATAAATAAATAAATAAATAAATAAATAAATAAATAAATAAATAAATAAACAAATAAATAAATAAATAAATAAAGTGATGCTTGAACAGAAAGGAACAGAATCCATTTCTTACCCCCTAAGCAGAAGGAATAGCTTGACCCCACTTTCCAGTCAGAGACCGAGCTTCCCTTTTCAGCAGCAATCAATTACGTTTTAACAAGCAGTCGACCCCGATCAAGTGTTGATCTATAATGCAGTAGAGGGAAGGATCGGGAAGACATGGTTCCATCTCCGTCGTCTTTTAAAAATGAAAACAACTAGTGATGCCATCTGGGAGCGAGGAAGCATCATACATGGGGTCCATGGGATCTTGAAAACACCAGCCCAGTTACTGCATCCTTGTCCAGGTGGTTTTTATTTTCAGTTGAAAGCTCCGGGTACCTGGAGGTGTTGTTATTTTCAGCCACCTCAGGGTTCCAATACAAAGGAGAAGAGCCAAAATGCTGCAGCATGGCTTTTTGCCTAGGAATCTTGCTGAGACAGTTCTTCTCCCATACGGTTTCTTCTTTTTGTTCCTTTTCCTCCTAGCTGACGTGGCTTTCCTTTCTGCTCCGGGGCCTTCTCCCTCCAGCCAACCTCCTCCCATTTCCCTTTCTTCTCTTCTTTGTATCTCCAGCTTCCCACCTGGCCCTTGAGCTTAGTTCCACCCTCCTCTTCTCTGTTCCTTGTTCTCATAAGAACATAAGAGAACATGAGAGAAGCCAATGTTGGATCAGGCCAATGGCCTATCCAGTCCAACACTCTGCCACACAGTGCCCAAAAATACCAGGTGCCATCAGGAGATCCACCAGTGGGGCCAGGACACTAGAAGCCCTCCCACTGTTGATCCCCTCCCAAGCATTAAGAAGACAGAGCATCACTTGCCCCTGAGTCCCTATCTATACCTTGTGGCTCATAGCCACTGATGGACCTCTGCTCCATATGCTTATCTAATTCCCTCTTGAAGCCATCCATGCTTGTAGCTGCCATCACCTTCTGTGGCTGTGAATCTTCCCACCACACCATACCTTAAAACACCTGGGCCCAAGGAGCCATCGTTCTATCCAGCTATCTATCTAACCATTGCTCATTGCCTCCATGCCTTTTGATCTTCTGTGGAATGGATTGTTGCTGAGGCTACCATGATTGCACGCTCCTTCCCATAATCCCACCCTGAGCCACCCAAGTGAGTTTTACTGCTGGGCCCAGGGCTGTGTCCCACCTAGGGTTGCCAGGTCTTACCTGGCTGCCAGCAATGGTGGCGGGGTCCCTCTCCATGCCTGGGACTTTTCGGCATATGTGTAACTTCTTGGTGGAACCATAGAGGGTTTTTTTTTCTCTCAAATGCTAGAGCTTCCCCTACACAATGTGTCCTGTGCAATGCAGGGCTGTCATGTAGAAGATGGAGCAGATCTATTCTCTCTTGCTCTGGATTGCAAGATTAGACCTAATGGGTGGAAATGGCAAGGCTAAATATTTACAGGCTAAATATCAGGAGAAACTTCCTAACTGTAAGAGTGATTGAGCAGTGGAACAGACTGCCTCGCGAGGTGGTGGGTGCTCCTTCACTGGACATTTTCAAGTGGAGGCTGGACAAACATCTTTTGGGTATGTTGTAGGGCTATCTTTCGGCTTTGACCTGCAAGGTCCCTTCCAACTCTAACATTCTATACTTCCGGGTGACATCATTGTGCAGGGCACTTTGGTGTGGACGGGACTCTTTGGAGGTGGGGCTCCCCCACCGGCTGGCTGGGTGGCGGTGGATTGGAGGCCCTGAAAGTGGGTAAAACCCCATCTTGGGGAAATGGCAACCCTAGTCCTACCGCACCAGGCAGGTCATTGGCAGGTAATCCACTGCACAACCAGTGTTACCTCTAAGCTGAGTGAGTGTGAGCTATCTCGCAGTTTTTTAGCCTCCGGCTCACACATTTTTGTCTTAGTTCAGGAAGATGGCTCCAGAGCAAACTAATTGATATAGTAGCCAAATTGCTCCCTTACAACTGTAATGCCAGTAAGTAGAATTTTTGCTCACAGCTTAGAGGGAGCATTGCGCACTGGTATCAAATTCTACAAATTGTCACAATATAAAGAACAAGGGAAATCACAAATGCATATTGTGATGCTGACAGGCAAGCTTTAATGAAGATTGTACGATAACATTTGCTTGGCAAAAAGGTTGAAAGCATATTCTGTACAGAAGGAATGTGTTTTCCACTGAACATCCATCAAAGATGAATTAAAGGACACCAGACCAAATAAACAGGGGTTGTTGGGCATTGTTTTCACAAGGCCAGAAAGAGAAGATCCTTGCAAGCCATCTGGCCCTCTACACTTCCTGGAATTCTGATGGAAACATCAGGTTGCCCTGGTAGACATGAAGCAAGAGTCCATCCCTAACAAGGACAAGGGAAAGAAGCAGCAACTGCAAAGAGTTGATAGGCACGAGGACTTGTATCAGAAGTGAGTCTAGTCAACTCAGATTTGGATTTGGGAAGCTCTACTCTAACTGACGCCCAAGCCAAAGTGGCCATCAGTTGTGAAACCAACAGTAAGTAACTATAAAATGAGCGTCAGGTTTGGGCACAAGTGGTAGTTCTGACACCCAAGTCCCTGAAATCATTCGCTGTGAATCCATATCCTGTTTTTCAAATACCAGTGCCCTCCCATTCCTGTGAAGGTGTCTTCCTAGTTTAACAGGGGTAATACGGCCTTCGACTCAGGCGGCCATAACCTAGAGAACTCCCCCAGCACAGGCTGTGTATCCTCCCACACGAGCAGGCTCAGCAGAGGCAGAGAGGATTGGCCCTGGGAGGGTAACAATAACAGGGGATGGCTGTATCACAACTTCTGAGGATGGTGTTTGGTTGACACATCCGACATTGGCCCCGCTGGTGAGGCCGAGGCTACAGGCTGACGCTGCACCACTATAGAACCCACCGCATGAACCCACGGAGCCCAGACCGCTGATTGGGTAGCCACACGGGGAGCCACAAGATGGAAGGCAGGATGGGATGGCACAGGATGGGGCGCAACTTGGGATGTAACCACAGGACATCTTGAGAAGAAGGAGCTGAGTCTGGAATGATAGTCAAAAACAGGCGAGCTTAATTTCTGGACAGTGGGAGAAAATGATTAAGATCAGTCAGGCAGCCCGGTAGGAACTACTTTTTTAAATAAAGGTGGAAACCAAAAAAAAGATCATGGGCTCCCTATATTCCTTATTTATTTAGATTTCTACCCCACCCTCGCCGCGAATGGGCTCAAGGCGGCTAACAAAAAAGGGCACCATGTGCCAATTCATAAAAAACAGATAAAACAAGATAAAACAGAATAAATAACCAAGAATTACATAAAGTGCTCAATGCTGTCACTCTTAAACTAAAACAAGATGGTATCCAATAGATGTTGCCTCCATCACGGTACCAATCCACTGCGCCACTGGAGTGTGATCATCATAAGGCCACTTCATTGCTGGTGGTGGCAGTGGCAGCCCCTAATAGAAAGAGCTCCGTCTTACAGGCCCTACGGAATGGTACAAGATCCTGCGGGGCCCTGATCTCCTTCGGGAGCTCATTCCACCATGTAGGAGCCACCTTGGCCCTGGTTGCAGCAAGCTGGGCCTCCCTGGGGCTTAGGACCACAAAGTGATGTTGTGCCCCGGACTGTAGTGCTCTTTGGGGCACTTCCTGCATATTTGCTCTCAACTAAATCTTCTGTTGCTGATGAAGTCCCCTCTGCTTCCGGAGAAATTAAAGCTGCCCATATGATCTGTTCAAGGATTGCCACTTGGTTATTTGGCATCTCTTGCCAGGCTGCATCTAAGTGCTACATACGTTGAATTATTGCCATTTTTAAAGCGGGATCATTTTAATGTTTCCACCAAATGGCAATCGGCAGACTCTTTCATGGCTATGAGTTGCACTTGATTTTCCACACATTGCCAAAATGGATAATAGGTCAGCAAAAGAAACACAGCGTTCTGTAACTAAAGAACGTTTGACTCAAATGTGGACTTACCGAGCTTGCGAAGGTCCCGAAGTCAAGCGGAGAAGAAGCTGTTGGAAGTGCCTGGTCTTGTGAGCACTTTTATATAGCTTGTTGAGAGATTAGGGGGATATGATTCATACAAGTGACATCAGATTTCCTGCCAGTGCCTGAAGCCAGAGTACTATCTTTATACCCTTTAGTCATTTACATCTATCCACTGCCCATTTAATAAAATGTGTGCATTACAACCTGCAATCCTTTCTCATTTGAGAAGATTATAGGCTTCCCAGGATGTTCCATTATTTTTTCTTCAAAGCTGGTTCAGACTCAGTCTGTTCCATTAATAATTTCTATTTACCTCCATCTTAAGTCCCTTATGAGCTAACCTTCCATCTGGTTGGACTCCTTCAGCTACTCCTTGATGGGTTAGAGTACTGCTTAGTGGGTGGGGCCACAGCTTAGTGGAAAGCAATCTGTTTGGCAGGCAGAAGATCCCAGGCTGAAGCCCTGGTATCTTCAGTTAAAAGCACTGGTTCCCAAAGTGGGCAATACCAACCCCTGGGGTGCACTGGAACAATCCAGGTGGGTGGTAGGAGCCTTGGGTGCAATTGGGGGGGTGTTGAAAAAAATAAGGGGGCAGTGGAAGCATAAAGAAAGAGTCCAGGACCTATCTAAATCAGCCTTTTCCTACCTTCTCCAGGTCTTCCCTGGGATCAGGGAGGGAGGTGGAGGTGGAGAGGAGTCCCCGCAGCCAATCTCGGCCATGCATTTGAATTCCAAAATCCGGTCGGAGTTAAAATGGCGAATTAATGCACTTTGCGAACTGTGCAAGGTGGACGGCGGTATCTGACGACAGTTTGGGCTTTACCTGGCCCAACACAGCACTCCCCAGGCGGGGGAGTGACGAGCAAGCAGCCAAGCCTGAGAGGGAGTTGAGATCGGTGTGGATAAGCTTCAGAGGAAGCTTGTTTACACCTTGATCTCCTTCCACGAAGAGGGCAGTTGCAAGACAGCACTAAAGATACCAGCCGGGCTGAGAATTCAGCATAAATCCGCCATCTACCGACCTCTTTAACATCAAGATTAACATCGATTGCAGAAGAAGCACTGCGAAACCCCGAGATTACAAGTAAGGTAACAATGAACGTTTGCTTACCGGTTTGAAGAAGAACGCAAAATTAAAACGTACGGATAAGCGTATAAAGCTTCAAGGAACTAATCCTCTTGATTTAAAAATAAAAAGAAGGCTTTCCTTTGGAGAAAACAGCAGAAAAGTGACTTTGTTTTGCATTCCTGTGGTCAGCTAAGACTAAACTTTGCGTAGTAGAAACAAAACTGACTGTGATTCTATGGTACAGGAAGTAGGCTAGAGTGGATGTTTTAAAATCATCTGGCCGGATGTAAATGGACATTTTAAAGTGTAACACTGGAAGTTGGATTACCAAGACGGACAGCTAAACAGGAAGTTTCAAAGGAGCCTACTCTAGCCAGAAAACCATAGAGAAATTGTGCCCGCCATTTTGAGGAGGACTAAATTTTAAAAAGTTATTTTTAATCCAAAAAAGCAACGGAAAAAGTTATAAAGGTGGCGATTTGACTTTATGATTGACAATATAAAGATTGGTTAGTTTTGTTTTGCCTCCAAAACGGATTTGAGGTCAAGACCAAGGGCCGCCTCATCACCAAGTCCAAGAATGACTGCAAAAGAAAAAAAGGAGTGGCGGGCTGCCATGGAGGCGATGGAGAAAAGGATGACAGAGGTGGTACAGAATTTAGGAAAGCAAATAGAATCACAGTTGCAACAACAGATGCAAATACAATTGGAGCAAATAGAACAAGTGCAAGCCCAAGTACAAGAAAAAAATATGGCAAAGTTGAAAGAACTGGTACTAGCAGAAGTGGCAGGGATAAAAAAAGATACGGAAGAAGTCAAAAAAGAGGTTCAAAGTCTGGTGACAAAATCAGCAGAAATGGAACAGAAAGTGAAAAGAACTCTCCAAGAGAATACTAGATTGGAGTCTATGATGGAATATAGGGCTACCCAGAATCATCTGAGACTGAGAGGAATAGAAGAGGAGGAAGACCAGGACATACGTGCGTTAGTAATAAACACGTTGACAACTTATATAGGAGAGGATCAAGGAGATTTGGATTCAGACTTTGACTTAATTTACAGAGTAAACTCAGCTTATGCCAAGAGAAAGAAATTACCCAGAGATGTGATTGTTCAATTTGTGACAACAAAAATGAAAGAAGACATTTTCAAGAAGCAATTTACACAACCGCTGGAAATTAATGGAAAGAAAATAATAATCTTAAGAGAAATTCCGAGAATGATTCTACAAGACAGAAAGAAGTTTAAAAAACTAACTGATAAGCTAAAAGAAATGAGCATCAGGTTCAGATCCCACAGGGACTATCATTCTCGTACAATTTGGTGAGAGTTACAATCAAAACAGGAGACTTGTGTAGATTCAAAGAGAACAATTTTGATGATTTTAAAGACATTTAACTCAAAACACTGATGGATTACAAATTTTTATCTTGGAATGTAAATGGACTAAATTCACCAAACAAAAGAAGATTAGTGAACCATTGGCTAGAGAAACAAAAATGTAATATAATTTGTTTGCAAGAAACACATATTAGAAAACAAGATAACAAGTATCTGATTAATAAAAAATTGGGAGAAGAATTTCATTCATCAGCAATCAATAAGAAGAAAGGAACAGTGATATATATTTCTAAAGAACTGGAACCCAAACAAATCTTCTCAGATAATGAAGGAAGATATGTTGTTGTGGAAATAACGATGTACAGAAAAAGGACATGGCTTGTAAATTTATATGCACCCAATGGAGCAAAAGAGACTTTTTTCAATGATTTGACAAGAGAGTTGGACTGTTTAAACTATGATCAAATAGTTTTTGCAGGAGACTTTAATGGCACGGTCAACAATGTATTGGACAGAAAGTCTAATGCAATTGGAGAAGTGATTGGAAAATTGCCAAAAAAAATTTTCAGTTGATGAGACAAGAGAAACTAGAAGACGTTTGGAGAAAACGGAATCCTAAGATTAAGGACTACACGTTTTATTCTAACAGACATAATTCCTTTTCTAGAATTGATATGATCTGGATGTCAGAGGAGATGGCGTTAAAAACTCATAAAATTGAAATTTTGCCAAAAAATAACTCAGATCATAACCCTTTACTTTGGATGTCAAAAGAAAAACCAAAACAATTATATTGGAGGATTAATGAAGATTTACTGGACCAAAAATTAATCAATGAGACATTAAAAAAAGAAACGAGAAATTTTTTTGAAATGAATTTGAATAAAGGTACTGATATACAGATCGTTTGGGATGCATACAAAGCGGTAATGAGATGTCTGCTTATTTCACTAAACACTAAAGACAGAAAGCAAAGGATGCAACAACAAAATGATCTTCATGAAAAAAATCGACAAAAAGAAAAGGAATTAAAGAAAAGACCAGGGAAGTTAAATGTAACTGAATAAGAGATATCAATGGGGTTGGAGCACTGCGGGAAGCCTTGTTTGGGGGGGAGTGGGTGAAAAGAAATGGATATGTATTTACTTGTTTAATTCGTATGATCGTGGAAAATATATCCAATAATAAAATTGTATTTACCAAAAAAAATAATCCTGATACAATTATACATGGGGGTGGTGGGAAAATGCCATCAAGTCACAGCTGAATTTTGGCAACCCTGTAAGGTTTTCAAGGCAAGAGGCAAATGTAAGTGGACTGCCATTGCCTGCCTCTTCATCACAAACCTGGATTTCCTCAGTGGTCTCCCATCCAAGTACTAACCAGTAGGGATCAGTGTTCCCTCTAAGCTGAGTTAGTGTGAGCTAGCTCACAGGTTTTTAGGCGCTAGCTCACACATTTTTGTCTTGGCTCAGGAAGAACAGCTCCAGACCAAACTTATTTATGCAGTGGCCAAATCACTCACTCACAACTTTAATGCCAGTAGCTCACAAAGTAGAATTTTTGCTCACAAGACTCCAGAGCTTATCGGGAGCATTGGTAGGGATGTGCATTTGGCTCGGCCAAGCTGAATAAAAACCAAAAAAAATGCCTATAAGGCTTTAGACAGGCTAGTCAAATACCAAATCAGATCTCTGATCTGGTTTGGCTGGCCAAACAGAGCATCCCCGAATAATGTCGAATCCATTTGGCATAGGGTATGATTCAGCCAAATTAATTCAGCTACACTGATAATTTCCCGAACTCCAGTATCATATTGATATTGGGATTCGGGAATATTGGCAAATGCTGATATTTTTCAGGTTTGGGATCTCTGAACCTGAAAAATGCTTTTTTTTTTGGTGCACGCCCCTACTAACCGGTACCAACCCTGCTTAGCTTCTGATATCTGCAGAAATCAGACTATCCTGGGTCATCCAGTTCAGGGCACATTTGCCCATATGATCACATGAAGAGTGCTGCATTCACAATGTGTATGTAGAAATGGAATTTTCCTAATACTGTCTTTCCAGTTTGGAAAACAAGACTAGTGAATTCCAAAATCCACAAAGACATTCCGAGAAGAGGATTTCTGAAGCAGGCCAGTGGCAGTGGTGGCTGGTGTTTCCCCCTTGCTTGTATGTGGGCCATCTCTCAGCCTAGTTCACTCCATAGAGAACAACCTTTTGATGTCTTCATCCAGGGCTTTGGGGAATGCAAACCCCTGAGGCATCTGTCTAGTGCTGAGTAAGAACAGCTGACACAGAGAAAAGGGCGCCACTAAAATGTAATTATTGTGGTTTTAATGATAACCTGGATCTTAATTCAAGGAGTGGCTAAATAATAAACTCTTTGTTTTGAAGTTGGCAAATAGTCTCGCAACAGTATACTTCAGCTCGAGAAGTTGGATCAAATAAGCCATATCAAGTCGGTGCACCAGGTGCAGAGTTTTCTGACCAGGGCATTGTGAAGGTCAAATCTGAAGGTGCTTTTAACTGCTGAATGTTATACTGTCTCCAATGTATGTTTGTGATCTGGACCAGCGGTTATTATCCAATGTGATGATTCGAAAAGATGTCAGAGATCATTCTGGATATTAGGGGGTAGTTACCCTGACACACCCACCTAGAGAGCTTTTAGAATTTTTTCTGTAATTTTTTTAATTTAACATTTGATAAACAATGCATACAATAAATACCACTAACGTGACAAATTATCCGTACAAGTCAACAAACACCAGCTCTATAGGAACACAGCAATACCAGACATCACATCTTATACATTTTACACAATTATCCTAAAATTAAAGACCTTAAGTTATTTGGAACCACTTCAAGTTGCATCAAATACTCTAAAGCAATGGACCAAACTTCAATGAAATTGGAACAAGGTTGATGAGATTCGTAATGATTTCCTTGATAAGTAATCTTGTCCATTATATACATTTCCCATAAAGTTTGATGCCGCAAAGCAAGTGTTGGTGCATTTGAACATTTCCAAGTTAACATCAGAACATAAGAGAAGCCAGTGTTGAATCAGGCCGATGGCCCATCTAGTCCAACACTCTTTCACACAGTGGCCAAAAATACCAGGTGCCATCAGGAGGTCCAGCAATGGGGCCAGGACACTAGAAGCCCTCCCACTGCTGCCCCCTCCAGCACCAAGAATAGTGCCGAGTACCGATCCCTGTGGTACCCCCTCTGCTTACCATCCTCCACTGAGAAAGTTTCCCATTTATACTCACCCTCTGTTTCCTATTTATAAGCCAGTTTTTGATCCACAAGAGGACTTGTACTCTCATCCCATGACTATTGGCTATTGATATTTTAGCTGCTATTTAACAATTATTTTAAAAATGGAATGGGAACATTTTCAGCAAATTTCGGAAGCGTAGATTAAATTAAATAATGTCATGTCCACCAAGGTCAGTACTGTTTATTCAGACTGGCAGTGACTCTCCAGGCTCTCTGGCAGAGGTCTTTCACATCGCTTCATATTATTCTTTATACTATAGCTGATCTCCAGGGTCTCATACAGAGGTCCTTCACATCATCCACTGCCTGGTCCTTTTTTCAGCTGGAGATGCCAGGGATTGGTGGTAGCGGTTAAGTGCATGGACTCTAATCTGGGAGAACCGGGTTTGATTCCCTACTCCCCCACTTGTACCTGCTGATGTGACCTTGGGTCAGTCACAAGCTCTGGCACAGCTGTTCTTGAAAAAAGAGCAGTCTCTGTCAGAATTCTCTCAGCCCCACCTACCTCATAGAGTGTCTGTTGTGGGGAGGGGAAGAGAAAGGAGTTTGTAAGCTGCTCTGAGACTCCCTTCGGTAGTGAAGGGCGGGGTATCAATCCAATCTCTTCTTCTTCTTCATTGAACCTGTAACCTTCTGCATTGAACCTGTAACCTTCTGTAACCACTGACCCTATAGCCTTTTCATAATGTACATACTATGAAATGAAAGATAAAGTAGACAATTCAAATTTAACACGGTGGATTGAGCAGTGATTCCTTGAGAACAGATTCTAAATTCCGCTTCTTGACACTTGATTCCTGGGTAATCTTCAAATTCGAGGGCACGTGCAGAACTTAGGGTTGTAAATGGGGGGCATTTCTGATATCAGGATTTCAGCCAGCCTGTTTTCCCCACTTCCAACGGCTGCTGATGTCAAGCAAAGAACAATTGATTTATCCTACACACCCAACACTGAGGATAAAATCTCAAATATCTCCTTCAGGTCCCTTCAAAAGTGTTATGCAGCTCAGGACAGGATACCAGCATAACAGCTGGGGTTTAACATCAGGGGTCTGGCTGTGCTATTTGGTCTTATTATTTGTTTTTAGTGTTGATACTGTTTTATGAATCTCATGGGGCATTCATTTTTGTAAGCCACTTCAAGCCTCTTTGGCAAACAAAACCACACACAGGTTTTAAATGCTTTACAATAAATAAAAGCTATAATTAATGTTCTTCGCTTTATTTTTTGATAGGCAGTCCACACACACCTGCCCCCCCCATGGATCATAGCAGAAGGATTTGTACTTTGATAGATTTATTGCAAAAAAAATCTCTTTTTTCCCACCAGTTGGCTATAAACGGTATTAAAATGCATGCAACATGTCTCCGGCATAGGAATGATATAACAATGTGTGAAACTGGTATACAAAGTAACAAAGTGGGAAGGTAAGCAGTAAAATTGGTTCAAAAGAAAAAGCAAGATAAAAATGAATAAGGAAATAGAAAAGATGACATATGAATGCTTCCTGCAATATCATATCACTTCTGCGTGGAAAAGCAGAAGTGACAAAGGATAGACCTAGGAAATGCCAGAAACTCTATGGTTTTACGTGAATATATGTATTTACTCCTGGACTCTCAGGACTGCTTGGGGTTATTGCAGATATCTCCAAGCCAGTCCAAACATCTTGGGTTCATTTATAACTCTAGACCAGGTGCAGTTATTTACAAAACAAGCACAATTTAAGGCTTCTGCCCAGTACCTAACAGGCAAATTTGCATCATTCAACATGGCGTACATGATTGTCTGTAGTGTGGCTCCTTTTCTCTCTGCCACACCATTCTCCTGTGGAGTAGAAAAATTAGCCACTCTCAGTTTAACCCCATGCTGTTTGTTAGGAGATGTACTTTGAAAATGCTTTTATTTGTTGTTTTATGACCTGCACACAAACCTGAATGGTGCTTGCAAGCGTCTTTGCATTGGGAGAACTGTATGCTCTGTTGGATGTGACTCTCTGCACTAGGAAGGTACCACACAGCCTGTACTTTCATGCAAATGAAGTTACACACACACACCTTGCATACCTCTGCCCATCAGACACTGGGAACAAGAAAGCATCTCCATTATGGCCTGCTAGAAGGATGTTATAAATGACAACCTGTCCACCATTGAGGAATCCGAATTCCACATGTAACCCACAGGATGCCTGACATTTACATGTGTTAAGACTGTTTCCTGTTTGTCACTTGGACCAGGCCAGAGTCATCTGCATTCCTAAGGTTTCCATGACAACCCATATTTGCACCTTGGACCAAAAGGTTCCCCTTAGTAAAGGTGTAGACTTTCAATATTGTCCCACCTTAGTAGGAGGGTACCCCACATCCTATAGCCAATGGTATAGGGATGGGACGGACCAGAGAGACCCCAAGCCAGCCCCCAAATACTAGCTGATAAAACAAGGTCCAACTTTTGTTCTAGGGTTCCCCTCGTCATCTTCCCAGCAAGCTAGCCAGTCATCTTTTAGGTAACTTACTGTGCTTCCTTGGAGTCGCGACCAAGGAGCCCTTACATGCGTTGGCAGGTTCCAACTGTGTTAAGTGTAAGTAAAAGTAACCTTAGTTAGAAACAATTCTTGTATTCTTCACTGTGGAAAGGTCGAGCTACAGGATCAGATAAGTATCACGTGAAATATCCCTTCCTAAATACTTCTAGTTTAAAACCCCAATATTGTGTTTCCATTTCTGCTGTATCAAAAGGAACTTGTGTGTATGTGTGAGTGCATCTGTTTCGTTTGCCTGTGTGCTAAAAAGATATTATTCAGTAAAGAGAATCTTTGATTTAATTAAGAAACCTTGTCAAGTGTTCTCTTTGGGAAACGGGTTTTCAGGGCGAAGTAGCTTTCTCTGTATACATAGACCAGTAACTCAAATAAGTTAGTTCGACCACTGCACAAATAAGCAGTTTGGCTAACATGTTGCAACCATTGTTTCATTTGGTTAGACATAAATTCACCACCCAAATCACATTGGAAAGCTTTTAACACACCTAGTTGATTCTTAACCTTTTTGTACCAATATTTAATTGTGTTAAACGTATCAGACTTATGTTTGAGAATGTATGTCCAGGAGTAACGCGACCAATCATCTGCAAGGATCAAGGCAAAACGGTTCTGAGACACACTTGGAGGAAAAGGACCTATTATGTCAGCATAGACTAGCTCCAGAGCCTGCTTAGACTCTCTCTGACTCTCTCGAGCCACTGGGAACGCTTTGCCTTTTACCTGCTTACATATCTGGCAGTCTAAGAAAGTTGCACAATTCTTTGCATCCTGCCTGCCTGTCAAGGCTAAAGTTTTATTTAGGGCATAAAACCCTGGATGCCCCATTTGCCTATGGAGTAAATGTTAAGCATTCATGATGAGGGTTTCTGTTACCAGCCACACTTGCAAAAGCTGCTGTTTCAGAACAATTCAAAACATATACACCATTCTGCAGCTTTGCCCTGGCTGTTTCCTCCCCACCCTTCATTATACGGCATAACTTATTAGCAAAGATACTCTCAAACTTTGCTCTGTCTAGTGCCAGAACACTCAATAGAGACCCTCTCTTATCAAGTAATGTTTCATGCGGAGCACCCATATATCATAGTTGGAGGAGGTGAGCTTATCAACCCACTTGTCAGAGTCCTCAGTTAGTCAGCCAAACACCAGGCCTTGTTCATTGAAACAAGAATAGTATTTATTAAGCTGCAATACTAGGTCACTAGAACAGAAGCATTGTTAAGAATAACTTGGATACATGAAGCAGGGAGTTATACTCTAAGGGGGGGAAAGGGTCCCCACCTCTCTACCAATAGATGGGTAGCGCGCGCGGGGGAACACCAGAAAGCACTAAATAATCGTATGCCCGCCACCCCACCTTTCCCAGGCCTAGCTGTTGTCTTAAGAAAGCGATAGGAGACTCACAGCCTGGCATTCAAGGCCACTCCTGGCCTGGGAGATGAGATATAGCCCGGTTGCCCAGGCAACATCGGCATCTCCCCACATTCCATCCCAGCAGTCCAGATACATCAATTAACACACTACAGTCCCATCCTTCCCCCCTCCTCCATCCCTATGGCAGGGATACCTGACACCACTGTGTTGTCAGGACTTGAGCCATTTCTCACCGGCTCTCCCCACTCCCCTGAGCTGTAATCTGTTACCTTCTGATGTAGTATGCTGTTGCCAGAGGCTTGGCCGAGCTGGATATACTCCCCTATGCCTAGAAGAAGCAGCAATCTCCAGCTCTCAGCTTCCATAGCTATGCAGACCTCTCGGAAATGGCTGTGCTGGTCAGCAACCACGATAGGCACACCGGCAAGACCAAAATGCAGAGCTGGGTGCAGGACTGAGTACACAGTGCTGGGTTCAAGACACTGGACCCATAACCCTGTTGCGCAGTGCATCAGGAACGCTTGAGCCAGCACACAGGCTGAGAGAGCTCTAACACAAACTGCTCTTTTTCAAGAACAGCTGTGCCAGAGCTTGTGACTGACCCAAGGTCACATCAGCAGGTGCAAGTGGAGGAGTGGGGAATCAAACCCGGTTCTCCCAGATTAGAGTCTGCACACTTAACCACTACACCAAACTGGCTTTCAGATGCTGTTGATTTTCACCAAAATCAACAGCATGTGAAAAGAAGCAAAGCAAAAAATGTGTAAGACTGTATAACATTAGAATTCAACTCTCCCTCAGTTTGTTTGTTTTTTATATTTTCTGCAGACCCACAGAATCGTCTGACTTTGTAGAAAAACTTGTTGGGGGAGAATGTATCCTCTGTTTGCAGAAATAAGTATCAGCAGGCAGAGGGGAGTGCTGAGAAATATATATATATTTGCAGTTAATCTATGATAATTACTGTTTGACAGACAGCTTGGCCTCTTCTTAATTGCCTAGCACTAGCCTAATTAGAGAGGAACTAGCTCTATGCTGAGATTTAATTTGTGCTTTTTAACAATTCCTTTTTCATTTTCTCAAAAAAAAAGTAGGATAAAGAAGGAGAGAAGGAGTAGGGGGAAATATAAATTCATCCGGTTTGTCTAATATTATGAGCTGTTACATGCAATAAGTAAAATCAGATGTATTACCAAATGTATTACATATTTCAGTTAACAATATCCAACAGACTCTATTTAAAAGTAGCCTCTTTTCAAAACCTTACAAGATAACTAGCTTTTAAAAGAAACAAGCAACTCACAGCCCCCTCCCCAAAGTTGAAACAAAACAACCACAACAGAATGTAGTGAATTCACTGCCACAGGAGGTGGCAGCGGCTATAAGCATGGACAGCTTCAAGAGGGAATTAGATCATCATATGGAGCAGAAGTCCATCAGTGGGAATGCGGTCACATGGTCCTTTTGATTGGGGTTCACCACTGTTCCCTCTCACATTTAAATTTTCCATCCACATGTGCCAATCCACCTCCCTTGCTGAAGCAGGCTCACTCCCACAATGGTTCCAGGTTTTCCTGCCCCAGGGAAAATCAAGTATTTTCCTGGCACTTGCACTTTGAATGTGTGATTTCACCCATCTGGACAGCCATCTTTCGCAATGATTGCGATTATGGCCGTCTGACTGCTCTGTGCATTTTTTTTTAAAAAAAACACCTTCCGGTTTGTAGCACTTGAGCAAACAAGTGCTCATCCTGCTTGGAGAAAATTTCTGCCCACCCCAGGAGTGAAGCTGCGGTGGGCAGCAGGAGGCAGAAGTTGCTGGAGGGGAGATGAGGGGAGATGAGGGGAGTGCCAGGTCAGCTTTCAGAGGATGGCAGAGACAGCGGGGCTGAGCCTTCATGGAGCAACAGTGGCAGCAGCAGCAGGGGCACCCCCCCACAGCGGTGGCAGGAGCAGCAGCCACTCAAGCCGGCAGGATCACCTGGAGAGACTCGGTGCCGTGGAGGCTCCGCCGCAGCCCCAATGAAGCAAGCTGAGTGCAGCAGCCCTCTTGGCTGGTTCGGCAGCAAGAGGCAGCTTGCTAGAGGCATGTAGGGGAAGCATCAGCCCAACCCGAAGAAAAATGTTCCCCATTAAATTAAACCGGGAACAAAGTGCAATTACTTTGCCGGTGTGACCACAGCCTGGCTATTAGCCACAAAGTATAGGTAGGAACTCTCAGACTGGAGCAAGTGATGCTTTGTATTCTTGGTGCTTGGGGGGGGAAACAGTGGAAGGGCTTCTAGTGTCCTGGCCCCACTAGTGGACCTCCTGATTGCACCTGGTATTTTTGGCCACCCTGTGACAGAGTGTTGGACTGGATGGGCCATTGGCCTGATCCAACATTGGTTTTTCTTATGTTCTTAATGCAGTACCACAGGAAAAGCAAAGAAACCACATGGGAGGAAACAAAAGGTCTTCCAGGCCTTAGGTCAACCACACCCCACACCCTGGTACCAGGCCCAAGTAACACATGTAAAAACTAAGGGGGAAAAAAAACCTAAACAGTTTTTAAACTAATGTTATCAAACCAGGTGATGATATTCTTCAGGCAAGCAGGCAGAGGTAATCTCAAGGTTCCAGAATCTGGATTGACCCACAGGCAGTAGGTGGCCTCCAGAGCAGCAGCAGAAGCAGACTGCCCCAATGTGGGATGCCAGTTAACCAGGACAACTGCCTCCTTTCCCAACCCCCCCCCGGTTCCCTGTGTAAAACCTGCAAGCCGGGCTCTTTTTGTAGCAGGAACTCCTCTGCATATTAGGCAACACACCCCTAATGTAGCCAATCCTCCAAGAGCAAAAAGAGCCCTGCCTGCAAACCAGGGGGGAGAGAGGTTCTTGGACTTGAGATTTGATGCAAAATCAGCATGTAAGACAACTGCTGTGATTGGGCAAAGAGTACAGCTCCCCCTAGTGGGCAATCTTATTTGACTTTGACAGCTGCCTCACCCCCACACACACACACACCTGTTGCCTGGGAAATTTTCAAAGGCAGGCAAAAGGCAACCTTCCCCCCCCGTTTTATATTTTTAATTCAAACTGTATTAATAAGGATTACAAAAATTCACTTATAATATCGCAGAGAATGGATAAGGAAAACAAAATCAAAAGGCAGCTTTGCCAGGAAGGAGGTTTATCAAACAGGCTGTTTTTGCAGTTATATAATCAGAAAGATTTCCTGAAATCGGATCTTACAAAAGACAAAACAAAAGTAATATATAGAACAGCCGATGAAATGGAGGCTGTTGAGTGTATCTCAACACATTAAAGATCTATACAGGCTGAGTTCAGACTGGCAGTTTGAAGCAGGAGCGAGTCGTGGCAAAAAAGCCCCAGAACAAACTGTTCCAGCTTTCCCCGGACTGATGCGGAGAGCATACTGGGAGGAGGCTCACGGGAGCGTTCAGTCTGCTGGCCTGGAGGCACGGCTGTAAACAGCTTTTCCCTGGTAATTCAGCTATGTGTGCGTGTGCACTCATGCGCATAAGCACATCAGGGTGATTTGGAGAGGATCCCATTGCACCGGCACCGCATTGGGTGGTAGAGTGGAGCACATCCAATCATATTGCTGCTGCCTTATGTGTGGAATCACCCGGTGCGCATTATTACCGCAGGTTGCTCCCAGCTTTTCGGGTTAGAGTTCACACTTCCCGGAAGCAGAATGAAGTGGGATAAAGGCGATCTCCGGGATTTGCTACCACTTTCACCAGGTATCTTTTAAACATGGGAGTGAAGCGGAACAGGATGGGTTGACTGCGGTTGGGGAACGCCAGGCAGATCTTCCTGTGTGAATGCCCCCTTTAATCTGGTTGTAAAATGTTGCTCACACATGGTTTTAGTGGGGCAACTCAGCCACAATATGTTCAATTGGATGTCAGGGAGGTGTTGAGGAACAGTTTCTTATTGAAGTTTAGCACCTGAATTTACTTAGGACCACCTTTAAAAAAAATGAACAATATAACAATATTACAAACTGACAATAGGATGGAGTGCAATCAACAAAGAGCAGCAACAGATAAATACAAACAAAGCTCCAAATATCACACACATCTTAACAGATAAAAATTAGCATTAGAACCTTCAATATAGCATGAAAAGGAATAATTACCATTCATTCAATGTGAGCAGAGAAGAGAGATTTGGTTCTTGTCTAGTACATAACAACTATTTGAGATGCCTGACCAATGCTTGTGTAACAAGAGGTACCATTTCTCTAGAAGTCTGGGCTGATTTGAGGGACCTCTAGACTTATCTAAATTGTTTGTAATCTTGTCCAAAATAAATAGGTCCTACAATTTTATGAAGCATTCTCGCAGCGATGGAATAGATGTCGATTTCCAGTGTAAAGCAATAACATATTTAGCAACAATTAATATTAATATGTTGTCGAAGGCTTTCACGGCCCCAGTTCATGGTAGGCAAGTAATTTATATTGACCCTGGAAGGTGGGGTAGGGCTGAGTCATTATCTTGTAGGCTATGAACATGTCTATGGATTGTTTCCTGAGGAGGTTTCCTGTTTCTTGAAGAGGTTCTTTTGTCAAGAAACAGGAAACCTCCTCAGGAAACAATCCATATGTTAGCTGAAATGCTCTATCTCTTATTTATTACCAGAGCAAACAGAACAGGTATTTAATTATCGGGATACTGGTCTATGTATACGAAGGATGGGCTGCCCCAGCACTTTCCCAATGAAGAAACAGAGTCTAAATTAAATAAATCTTTCGTTTACTAAAAATGTTGAAAGACGATTCATACAACACAATGTTTGCAATCACACACACAGGAACTAAGAATAAAATTGAGAGAAATATAAGCACTTCCGCATTAGCAGGAATCTGTAGATGGTCGATGAGGGCAATATTTATCTCAGGTCGATGTGCGACTCCTAAAGCTTCTAGCGGTGTGGGATCGGGATGGGGAGGAATAGTAGAAAAACAGGGACCAGACTGGCTGAGAACATGTGCGTTGCTTTGGCTGCAGACCAGAACCTTAAAACGAGGTAGGGTTTGGGTAAAGCAGGCTGGGCTTAAGAGGTAAAGCGGACAAAGAGAGGTCATAGATGAAGAACTAGCTCTATCTATCAGAGGCACTAGATTTTTAAGGCCTCTGAATAGAGGGGCGGGGGAGCGTCAGGTGGCTTACACCAGAGGACACTCCCCGCGGGTCATGGATTGGCTGGCAAGGTCAATTTCAAAAGCTATAGGCTAACTTGACCATTGGTGCCTGGGCGTGGGAAAGCAAACCTCGAGACAATGGGGAGGGGATGACTCATCAGGGGTCCGTGCTGTCCTTCTCGTTGGCAATGGCAGCATCTGTGCAGTATATCATGTAGGGGTCGTTTAGGGCGATTAACGTCTCTTTTGTCCCGGGGGCCGGGTGCTTGTTGGGCTGTGAATAAGTTTGTCAGCTAATGTAACACCTGTGATTGTGTAACCCTGATATGCGGTCGTCACTGGAACACCTCGGGAGTGAAGCCTCGCCAGCATGTCTTTGTTCTATGCTGGCATCTCTTTCCTCTCTGGGTGACCTTTTATCATGGCAATCTTCATAGTCTTTCTCTGAGGCACACTTCATCAGGTTCTATACACTAGTATTAAGTACAGTCCAAAAATGGCCCAATATAGTGCAGCTGGGCTAACACATAGACAAAAGAACCTCCTCAGGAAAACTCCTCCATCAGCATGTTCATAGCCTGGAGAACTCCTACAAGATAATGACTCAGCCCAACCCCACCTTCCAGGGTAGATATAAATTACCTGCCTACCATTTTTCTGCTCACCTTAACACAGAGAGGACTCCATCTTTCTGTGTTATACCTCTGAGGATGCCAGTCACAGCTACTGGTGAAATGCCAGGTCCTGCAATGCCACACAACCCAGGAAATCTACAGCAACTAATAAGTTCTTGTTTTGCCTTGGGAACATTGCAATGATCCCACAAATTGAGAAGGTACAGTTCAGGGGTCTTGGGAATTTGGACAACTTTAAAGCACTGGTTCTTCCAAAGTGCAATGCAAAGCCAGGGTGATTAAATATATTAATTGCATTAATAAGAATGGTTGTATGGATATTATTGCATTAATTGTATTAATAAGAAATTCATATTTCCACATCATTGAAAGAAAAAGCCAAAACTCTCAGAGTGACAGAGCTTGGGTTAATCCAAGCTCTCCTCTCAATGCTCCTCAGATGGAACAACAAAAGTGCATTTCCATTTAGATTAAGCTCATTCAGGTCCAGATAAACACATTCTGTCTCAGATATTTGATAAAACCCAGGATAAACATATCAAAATCAGTCATTCCCAAGTTCTTGTTCTATGATCATGTACGAAAGACCCTCTAGACTGGACTGTCTTCCTCACTTCAAACTGAGTGTAGTGGTTAAGTGCGTGCACTCTAATCTGGGAGAAGCGGGTTTGATTCTCCCACTCCTCCACTTGCACCTGGCTGGATTACCTTGGGTAAGGCATAGTTCTGATAAGAGCTGTTGAGCAGTTTCTGTCAAGAGCTCTCTCAGCCCCATCGACCTCACAGGGTGTCTGTTGTGGGGAGGGGAAGGGGAAGGGGAAGGAGACTCCTTCGGGTAGTGAAGGGCAGGGTATAAATCCAATCTCTTCTTCTCTTCTTCTGAAATGAGAGGACGCAGTGCCACGGTTGCAGAGTAGTACAGTAAAGTATGTTGACCTTAAGGGCAGGAAGCAATTTTTCTCCAGGTGAGTTTGGCCAGGGATCCTGGAGGGTTTTTTGGGTGGGGACTGCCATCTTCCAGACACGGAGCAAGGGTCACTGGGGTGTAGGGGTGGTATTTGTGAATTTCCTGCTTTGTGCAGGAGGTTAGATGACTCTGGAGGTCCCTTCCGACTCTATGATTCTATGATTCTCTATCTGCTGTCTTGCAGAGGTCGAGGTCACTTAGTAGATCGATTTAATTTGATTTTGAAGATAGAATTAAAAAGCTGGGACTCTTCTAGGTAAAGGTAAAGGTTTCCCTTGCACGAAAGCCAGTTGAATCCGACTCTAGGGATGTGGAGCTCATTTCTGTTTCCAAACCGAAGAGCCAGTGCTGTCCAAAGATATTTCCATGGTCATGTGGTCAGCATGACTAGATGCCGAGGAGCACAGAATGCTGTTACCTTCTCACCAAAGTGATACCTATTTATCTACTTGCAATTTCTTGCTTTCGAACTGCTAGGCTGGCAGGAGCAGGGGCCAGAGATGGGAGTTCACTCCGTCATGCGGCACCTGGATCTCGAACTGCTGAACTGCCAACCTTCTGATCTGCAACTCAGTGTCTTAACCACTTGAGCCACTGCAGCCCCTTGGGACTCTTCTACAGAAGGGCAAATGTTAGTCTCACTGACTGCAAATTAGCTGGGGCTAATGCATTTGATAATTCCTCAGTAATAAGTAAAGTAGTCATGGGTTGCTCTGTCCCACTTCAATAGAAGGGTATTTTCTGGGTTGTCTCTTCGGTGTGTAAAAGGCAACCTTGAAGACCTTTAACTGCAACTATTCGGCTGTTCCCGAATAAACCTGAATATTTGGCATGTTTTTCCCCACATTTGGGTTAAGTACCTTTGCTGGGGGATTCTCTAATGTGTATTAGGCTTAGAAAATCTCCCTCCCCCCAATACCTATAAGGGTTTTTGGAGGGTATTTCCCAGCTAGGCTATACCTGAGTGCACATCCCTAAGATGGAGTCAGAAATGCATCCTGCCATTAATAAAGTAAATGCTGGTAAATGTCAGGCTCCTTAGTCAGGTCACACAACGCAGGGCTTCATCAGACGAAAACTGTTTATTGATGAATCAGAACTAAAGGCACGTATACAGCTTGTGTCAGGAATGCCTGGGAACAGTAAGGCCTCCTAAGTTATACTACAATCAAACACCCCCTTAATGAGCTGAAGCCAATGAGTATAGTTTGCACGCGCGGGCAAAGCAAGCGGGCAAAGCGGGTGAACAATCTAAAACCCATTGGTTCCCAGCTTAGGAGTTCTGCAGCTGGAGCATCTACAGGGTCACATAGATGATAACATACAGACAGTGAAATGGTAATGTTCAGAGGCTGGTAGAGCAAAAGTACTCCCCTCACATTCCATCCCCAAGACAGGGCTACCTGACAATAAGGTTCCAATCACCACCCCTGGAAGTAAGCCCGTAAGCTTGCTACTTATCCTGACGGTGAAGAAATTGAAATCCTTAAAGACTGTATATTTCTTGACTCTATCAACAACCAAAGGGGAAGCCTAAACAAAGAAATCAGAAGGAGATTTGAGACCAGGAAGGGCAGCCGTGAAGGGGCTAGAAAAAATTCTTATGTGCAAGGATATGTTGTTGACTGGCAAGGATAATTCATCACAGAGTATCCCCCATTACTATGTATGGATGTGATAGTTGGACAATCAAGAAAGTGGACAGGAAGAAATTTTATTTGTATGAATTGTGGAAGCCATGACCCTCAATTTGGGAAACCTGACCAAGGTCCCAGTCACACGTGGAGGGGAGGTGTGGCTATTTGCGCTGTCGCATTTTGACCCGCTATTATGCGGTCAGACACAATGGCAGCACACCTGGGTTTTGTCCATCGCAGAGTGCTACAAAGAGGACAGCCAGAGGGAATAGGCACGTGCCAGCACGATCACACATATTGAGCCCATCTGCAGCCCATGGCAAACCACTTACTAGTGGAGTATGGTAGGTAGTTTTTAACTGCGCATCTCCGGCCGGACGCCACAGGTTGACCACAGGAGCGCTACACTTGAAAGATGTGTCTGTGTGATTGCACCCGCAAACTCCGCCTGGCATTCGCAGCTCTCTTGCTGCAAATTCTGCATGTGATTGGAGCCCAAGGCTGTTAATGATAGGAAGTTTTGGAGGTGATAAATCCTTAGGTTTGCCGTAACTCGGAAACAACTTGACGGAACTTAACAGACATTCGAATCCATGCCAGCTAAATTGGCACTGGGATGAGTATTAATCTGAGCAATTTCCAGGCTAAACCTGTATTGTGAGACTGATCCTTTAAATCTTATGCAGAGAACAGGATTTCCAGGAAAAAGGAACTTGGACACCAGGATATATAATTTGATTGGGTTGTATAAGTCCATGAAATTTAATAATAATTTTACCTTTTGTTGTTGTTGTTGTTGTTGTTCAGTCGCAGTTGACTCTGACTCTTCGCGACCCCATGGACCACATCACACCAGGCCCTCCTGTCTTCCGCCATGCTCCGGAGCTTGCTTAATTTCATGTTTGTTGCATCGATAACACTGTCTGACTATCTCATCCTTTGCTGTCTCCTTCTTCTTTCACCTTCAATCTTTCCCAGCATCAGGGTCTTCTCCCTCCTCATTGGGTGAACATAAGAACATAAGAGAAGCCAATGTTGAATCAGGCCAATTGCTCATCTAGTCCAACACTCTGTCACACAGTGGCCAAAAATACCAGGTGCCATCAGGAGGTCCAGCAGTGGGGCCAGGACACTAGAAGCCCTCCCACTGCTGCCCCCCCAGCACCAAGAATAGAGTGCATCACCTGCCCTAGATGGAGAGTTCTTATCTATACCTTGTGGCTAATAGCCACTGATGGACTTCTGCTCCATATGCTTATCTAATTCCCTCTTGAAACTGTCCATGCTTGTAGCTGCCACCACCTCCTGTGGCAGTGAATTCCATGTGTTAATGACTCTTTGGGTGAAGAAGTACTTCCTTTTATCTGTTCTAACCCAACTCCTCAGCAATTTCATGGAGTGCCCACGAGTTCTTGTATTGTGAGAAAGGGAGAAAAGTACTTCTTTCTCAACCTGCTCTATCCCATACATAATCTTATAAACCTCAATCATGTCACCCCTCAGCCATCATTTCTCCAAGCTAAAGAGCCCCAAGCGTTTTAACCTTTCTTCATAGGGAAGGTGTTCCAACCCTTTTATCATTCTAGTTGCCCTTCTCTGAACTTTTTCCAATGCTATAATATCCTTTTTGAGGTGTGGCAAACAGAACTGTACACAGTATTCCAAATGAGGTCGCACCAATGATTTATACAGGGGCATTATGATACTGGCTGATTTGTTTTCACCTCACTTCAATTGGCCAAAGTATTTGAGCTTCAGCTTCAGTCTCTGGCCTTCCAGGGAACAACCAGGGTTGATTTCTTTTAGGACTGACTGATTTGATCTCCTTGCAGTCCAAGGGACTCTCAAGAGTCTTCTCCAGCACCATAATTCAAAAGAATCTATCCTTCGGTGCTCAGCCTTCCTTATTGTCCAACTCTCACAGCAAGATGAATTTTCCAGAGTGCATCTGTTATGTCTGCTGACCACCACTAGGCGACAGTGACATTTACCTGAACTTGGAACTCAAGAGACAATAGGGACTAGGATCCTGAAACCTCAAGTGGTCACCAATAGGAACCTTGGCGGGAAGTTTAAACCCACCAATGGGACCTGGGGGTGGTCCTCAGGGACTGTATATAGTTGGCTATCTGGCCAGTTCTGTTGTGGTGCAGTAAACTATGAGCTAGGAATCACTCCGTGTCCTGGTTCTTCATGCATCAAACCCACTACACAACAGCATCCCAGCACAGATAAATTCCCAAAGGATACAGCTCAATCTAACCTAGATTAGTCTAACCTCAAGACAAAGTCTGAGTCCAGCAACACCTTTAAGACCTCAGGACGCAAACTTTATTCTGCTGCTTCAGACCCATACGGCTACCCATCTGATTTTTTTCCTAACACTAGAAAGAAAATAGTAACCTCACCAGTTCACCAGAAGAGGGCAGCAAAGCACACAGGAAGACGATCAAAAGATTTATTTTGTTTTTTGGAAAGGTCTTTTTCTCCATGAAAAAAGAAATATTGGGAATAAGAAAGAGAGGCATATATCCTTGCTAACTGATTCTCTACTGAAGACCCCTCATTTTTATATTTTATTCACTTAAACTGCTGATTCTTCTAGACCACAGTTTCAAGAGGGGATTGGGTAAATTTATGCAGAAAAGGTCTATCTGTGGCTATTAGCCACAAGGTATAGACTAGAACACTATGTCTAGGGCAGTGATGCTCTGTCTTCTTGGTGCTTGAGGGGCAACAGTGGGAGGGCTTCTGGATTTCTGGCCCCAGTGGTAGACCTTCTGATGGCACCTTGGTTTTGGCCACTGTGTAACACAGAGTGTTGGACTGGATGGGCCACTGGACTGATCCAACATGGCTTCTCTTATGTTCATAAGAGCAGAGGTCCATTAATGGCTATTAGCCAGAAGACATAGATGGAACACTCTGTCTGGGGAAGTGAAACTGTCTTCTTGGTGCTTGGGGGGGGGACAACAGTAGGAGGGCTTCTGGATTTTTGGCCCCAGTGGTGGACCTCCTGATGGCACTTTGGTTTTGGTCACTGTGTGGCACAGACTGTTGGACTGGATATACCACTGGCCTGATCCAACATGGCTTTTCTTATGTTTTTACAACTAATCTTGAATTTTCACCAAATTGATGACAGGTAAAGGTAAGAGTAAATGTTCCCCTGCTCAAAAGCCAGTCGAATCCAACTCTAGGGTTGCGGTGCTCATCTCTGTTTCAAAGCCGAAGAGCCAGTGCTGTCCGAGGACATTTCCGTGGTCATGTGGCTGGCATGACTAAACACCAAGGCGCACAGAACACTGTTACCTTCCCACCAAAGTGGTACTTATTTATCTACTTGCAATTTCTTGCTTTCGAACTGCTAGGTTGGCAGGAGCTGGAACTAGAGACGGGAGCTCACTCCATCATGTGGCACCCGGGTCTTGAACTGCTGAACTACTGACCTTCCATAGCCTGCAGTTCAGTGCCTTAACTACTTGAGCCACCACAGCTCCTTCTGATGACAGGCTTTCCCCACAAATGTTTTGGCGAAAATTGTCACATGGTCATCCAAACATTATGGGGGGAAATGCATGCCCTTTCTGTGCTTTTCCCTAGCCAGAGAGCTGGTCACGTCACTGAACCAGATCATCTTAAGCTGTAGCTGTTCCACGTCCACTTCTACACCTGGCCCAACACTGCTGATGTCAGCCAGATGGAAAACTGTCGCTGTCCCCAACCAAATGCCAGATGGAATATCTCTGCCTCACATGCCCTGAAGAACTGCATTATCAAAGAATCATAGAATGTTAGAGTTGGAAGGGACCTTGCAGGTCATCTAGTCCAGCCCCCTGCACTCTGCAGGAGTGAAGCCGAAAGATAGCCATACAACATACCTGAAAGATGGTCATCCAGCCTCCACATGAAAACATCCAGGGAAGGAGCATCCACCACCTCCCGAGGCAGACTGTTCCACAGCTCAACCACTCTCATCATTAGAAAGTTTCTCCTGATATTTAGCTGGTAACGACTCCCTTGTAATTTCCACCCATTAGATCTAGTCTTGCAATCTGGAGCAAGAGAAAATAGATCTGCTCCATCTTCTACGTGACAGCCCTTCAAATATTTGAAGACTGCAATCATGTCCCCTCATTAAGTCCTGCAGGGCACAGGTGTTTTTCAGCAGAGAGTTCCACCAGTTTGGGGCCAGGGCCGAAAATGCCCTGAGTTTGGTCCAGCAAGCAGAAGAGCAGCTGGGGAGACATTGTAATGCAATAAATTTATATTAATAGATTACTAAATGCAATTATAACTAACAAATTATCCACAAAGTGTAATACAGACAATAAAGTACATAAATACATAGAAATTTACAATATCATTCAGTAATTCATAAATCCATTCATAAGTAAGAGAATCACAATATTTGTTCATGAATCATTAATATATAAATCCAATCATTTCCAATCATTTAACGAAGCTTCCGGATTTTGTCTTCGTTTCGATCCTAGACCTCCTCAGATGTAAATTCTCTTGCATTTAATGTATGTTGTCTCATTCATATTCATATCCTTTTGCTATAAACAAATGTACAAGTTAAATTGTACATATCATAAAAAGGGGGAAAGTACAGATTCGAAATCTTTTCAATAAAATTTATTGTGTACCATTTAGTGTGTGTTGTCTCTCTTGTTTTCATATAGTTTTCTCTTTGCTTTTCAAAAGCTTGTGTTTCTAAAAATAAAAATCATTATACAAACAAGTGTTAATCCCCCCCCTATATTTAGTTATATAATTCCATTCTAGGAAGAGATAATCATTCACCAAATAGGAAACAAGTTCTTTATAACAGGCTCCAGCCAAGTTTGCTGCACGATTCCAAATGCTAAAATGCCTTAAGGTTTCTGTGTGTGATTGACATATATCTCTCTCTTCTTGGACATCATATTTAAAGGACAGCTGGATGTCTCTCATGCTGGGGACCCACCAGCAAGTTCTTATTGACACAGCATAACACTCTTTGGTGGGTACACAGAGTCCCCATGAGGACTTGCCCTGCCACATTCTGGATCAGTGGGAGCTTCCAGAACAGACTCAAGGGTAGCCCTACATAGAGCAAGCTACAGTAGTCCAATCTGGAGGTGACCGTTGCATGGATTACTGCGGCCAGGTTAGGGTGGGACAGGTAGGGGGCCAATTGCTGGACCTGATGCAGCTGGAAAAGAGGCAGGTAAGGGACCAATCTGGCAACATCAACTGGTGGTCCCTGGCCTGAAAGACGTACACTTAGCCTCAACCAGGGCCATGGATTTCTCTGCCCTGGCCACAGCCTGGTGGAATGCACTGTCATGAGAGATTAGGGGCCTGTGGGCCTTGTTACATTTCTGCAGGGCCTATAAAATGGAGCTGTTCCACCAGGCCTTTGGTTGAAGTGGCGGGTGTTCAGTTCATCTTGGTCTCTCCTACTCACAGAGCTGCCAATAGCACTGCTTATAGAATTGTCAATTTAAACATCCTGCAGGAAGCTTTAAAGACTGCAGGGGGGACGACGACGACTATGTATCTGGGTTACCCCATATGTTCCCCAGAGGGCACTAAGATCGGGGTCCCAACACCGTCTGGACTTCTCAGGTCCCAAAGAAGTCAGGCTAGCCATGACAAGGGCCAGATCTTTTCTTTGGCAGCCCTGTACTGGTGGAATGAGCTCCCAGAGGACAACAGGGCCCTGCGGGACCTTTAACAGTTCTGCAGGGCCTGTAAAACGGAGCTCTTCCACCAGGCGTTCGATTAGGGTGCCTCCACTAACATTGTGGCCCTGGCCCCAACATCAGCACCAAATCAAGATCGATTAGCCTGGCAAGGACCTGGACTATGGTGGCGGTTGTTATCTGGATGCTGAAAGGACATCGCCATCGCCTATTACCTGTATCTGCGAGCATTTTGTAATTGTGGTGGCTTTAACTGTTTTATCTGTTTTAATATATTTTGTATTTTACCATATTTATATATATGTCTGTAAGCCACCCTGAGCCTGCTTACAAGTAAGTAAAATAAAAAATAAAATCTCGTTCTACTGTTTAGTACATGATTACTTGAATGTTCTTAACTTGCTTTAATTGGCTTGTTGCATCTATTGATATCAGATTCTGTCGTGAGCCACCCCTGAGCTCATTTTGGGATAGGGCAGGAGATAAACCCAATAAAATAAAATAAATAGAAATAAAATATCCAAGAGATTTGGTATCTCATGGGTGTGTCTGAAAGTAAGCCTGGCCCACACACCACCTCTAGGCTCTGAGGCATCTTTCAGTTATTTATTTCCCTTCCCTTTGTATTATTCCAGACAGGTAAAGGTAAAGGTTTCCCTTGCTTGAGAGCCAGTCAAATCTGACTCTAGGGGGCGATGCTCATCTCCATTTCCAAGCCAAAGAGCCAGCACTGTCCAAAGACTTCTCCGGGGTCATGCAGCTGGCATGACTAAATGCCGAGGCACATGGAATGCTGTTACCTTCCCAACAAAGCAGTACCTATTTATCTACTGGCAATTTCTTGCTTTCAAACTGCTAGGTTGGCAGGAGCTTGGGCCTGAGATGGGAGCTCACTCCGTCACATGGCACTCGGGTCTCGAACTGTTGATCTACCAATCTTCCTGTCTGCAACTCGGCATCCTAACCTCTGAGCTACTGCGGTCTTATTTCAGACAACTTGTACACTAAATCATGGACATTCTGCACTGATTGCTGAGCTGGCTGTGCTTCCGGAGCTTCTATTGTGAGGGCTATTCCCACGTGTGTGTGTGATTTTCCATTGCATCAACAAATACCCAACTTCTGGAGTGTGACTTCCCCTCCTGTTCCTAATGCTCCCAACCTTCTGTACTTTAATTCTTCACTTGCGATCTCAGCCTCACATTTCACATCTCACATCCCATCCTCGTCGCCAGTGATATATACTGAGTTCCAAGGCATAGCACAGTGATCAGCTCAGGTTTATTTAGTAGCAGGAATTTAGTACCTTGAGCCACCACAGCCCCCTTTCTTGGTAGTAAAAGGTAAAGGTTCCCTTGCTCGAAAGCCAGTAAAATCCGACTCTAGGGTTGCAGTGCTCATCTCCATTTCAAAGCTGAAGAGCCAGCGCTGTCCGAAGACATTTCCGTGGGCATGTGGCTGGCATGACTAAACACCAAGGTGCACAGAACGCTGTCACCTTCCCACTGGAGTGGTACCTATTTATCTACTTGCAATTTGAAAAAAGGGATTAAGAGCATGATTGTAAAAACAAACAAATAGCTTTATTGTATACAACACAAAATAAGAAAGAATAAAAATGTAAGGAACCTACACTAGGCATCTCAGAACTAATTTCCTAAGTAACCACACATGCACATACACACGGACTCCCCAAGAGGGCACACTCGTAAAAGGTAGGAGGGAGGAAACTGGGAAGTTTTAGGGAATGCAACCTGAAATTCTAGGCTTGAAGTCTGGAGAGGTCCCGGGGGAGCCACAGCTGAGGCCCAGAGAGCAAAGCAAAGAGGGGGGGAAAGGAGCCTGCAACACAGTTGCAGAGATGTTCAGGTAGTGGGGAAACCTGGCATACTTGACACTAATCTGGGAAGGTCTTTCTATGGGTTCCCTTTCAGGTGGAATGGGTGGATCCACTGAATTTTTTTTTAACGGCTGCCATGGGCAGTTCTCTTAATTGGGTGAATTGGAGGCTTGGTTCCCTTCTAACTCTCTATGCCTACTTGGGTCATTCATACCTTCTTCATCTTCCCATTCTGGGACTATACTATAGAGGTTTCCCATTCACACATTTTCTCCTCCCAGACCACTGCACCTATTAAAACTGGATCTTGATCATTAGTTCCTACAAACTCAGAGACAGAGAGCCACCTTTTAACCCATGTCTTATCTTAGCTGAGGAATAGTTCTCAACAGTGTTGGAAAGTTATCCGCACTTCACCAACAGGAAATTCCCGTAGTCCACACCCTCAGGTCCCACAATTCATTCTACTTACTTGAATTGTGGGAATAATCCATCCTATGTTTTCTAAATTCCAGACACAATTCTGTGTGTCTCGCGTTGAAGACCATCTGATTTGATAAGATTCAATGCGATTGTTGCTCACTAGTGGATTGTTATCCTGGTGAGATGGGAGACTAATGTGGACCCTGCATTACTTCTGGAGTCTCTGGTGCGGGTGTGTGTATGTGATCCCAATAGGGAAAACAGCAAAACAACCCAGAACAAACAACAGCCATGTTTTGGACATACGGTCAATCTTCTGTCTCTGTGTCAATTTTCTTCTTCATTTCCCCCTAAAAACAAATTACAAAGACTACTTGGAAAATACTGTAGGTGTTATCTGTCTGTCTGTCCGTCTGCCTATCTAGCTAGCTAGCTATCTAGCTATCTAGCTATCATCTGTCTGTCTATCTGTCTATCTATCAACATCATCATCATCTCTCTGTCCATCATCTCTCTCTCTCTCTATCTATCCATCCATCCATCCATCTATCATTTATCTGTCCATCATCTATCCATCTGTCTATCTGTCCATCTGTCCATCTGTCTGTCTATCTATCATCTGTCCGTCTATCTATCATCTGTCCGTCTATCTATCTATCTATCTATCTATCTATCTATCTATCTATCATCTATCTATCATCTATCTATCTATCTATCTATCTATCTATCTATCTATCTATCATCTATCTATCTATCTATCTATCTATCTATCTATCTATCTATCTATCATCTATCTATCATCTATCTATCTATCTATCTATCTATCATCTATCTATCTATCTATCTATCTATCTATCTATCTATCTATCTATCTATCTATCATCTATCTATCTATCTCTACTGTATTTCCATGTATACACACACATATACAGAAACGTGCACACACACACACTCACACTTACTATATCTCCTTTTATTTCTCTCTTTTTTTCTTGTAAGATTATTATGCCTGTTAAGACTCTATGGTTTGTAAGATTATTTAGTGAATGAATGAGATAAACTTCATTTTTCTTTTCTTTTTTAAATTGTTCATATGGGCAGCTTGCCCAAATGGATATTTACAACAGAAGACCTCCTCCCTGGAGGAGGCCATGTTTGAGTTTGGCCCTGAAGTATATTTGATGGGGGGAAGAGATGTGGATTGCTGGGCTTTTGATCTAATAGTGAATATGCTCCAATAGGGGTTTTTTTTTGGGGGGGGGAATTGATGGATTCAGCTGAAGTATCCCAAAGCCTGGTGGGAGATGCTATGGCAATGGTCTCTCTCTCTCTCTCTCTTTCTCTCTCTCTCTCTCCTCTTTTTGTCCTGTGTGTAACAAAGTAAACAATAAGTGTAGGGGAAATTATGTATCTGCTCATGTTTCTCAATCCTCAAAGGATCAGAATCACAATAGTAACAACTCTGATCAAAGGAAGAGTATAAAAGCACTGGTGTTTCCCTGGAAGTGATGTAATGAGAAACATGAGGTCACTGCTTTTGTCAAGCTTTCTCATGATGATCTCAAAGTGGTGGCAGTCACCAGGATCTGGGGCCAGGGTATTCACCACCCAGAACAGGCATCTAGAAAGCCTATCCCCGAACCTTCTTGCCCAAATCTCTTGCACTGAATTTCCTATAGAGTCATCATAATTCAGGTGTGACTTAAGGGCACTTTCCACCACCACTTTCAGGGTGCTAGAACTTCATATCAGCAATTGGCATTCAAGGATTTTGCAGTCCAGTTGATTTTTAATAGCTTGGACACTAGGGCTGCCAGTCTCCCAGGGAGCGGGGAGTTGCCCACTTTTAGGGCCCCCAATCTGACAGCCTGAATCTGGTCAGTATGGGGAGCCCAATCTGCAAAGAGCTGCAATCAGGCCAATGTTTCCGATATGATGACGTCTCCTGCAGGGGGACATCATCGTGCAGGGCATGTTGCAGGAGGAAGCTCTATCATTTGAGAAAAAAAACCTCTATGGTATTTCCTCAAATGTACCAAAGTAATACCACAAACTGCAAGAATTTGCGCTAATAAACTTTAGATATGAATCAAAAAGATTTCATAGGAAAAAGTGTACAATATTTGCATAACATTTCAAATATAAGTGAAGACGGTGATCTCCGGAACGTTCTGCCATTTTGACACAAGTCTTCGAAACGGCAGAACGTTCCGGAGATCGCCGTCTTCACTTATATTTGAAATGTTATGCAAATATTGTACACTTTTTTCTATGAAACCTCTTTGATTAATATCTAAAGTCTATTAGCGCAAATTCTTGCACAGTTTGTGGTATTACTTTGGTCTGTTCAGGGACTGTGGCCATCAGCCTGAGATACATTTCCTCAAATGTTACAGGCCTTTCCCACAGTGCACCCTGCGTGATGATGTCACTTCCGGATGATGTCATCGCAGCATGTACACAAAGTGTGTGCATCGAAGTACTCTCAAAAAGGTGGAAGAAACACACACACACACCTGCCGGCAGCCAAGTAAGAGCTGGCAGCCCTATGGGACACAAAGGCAAGACAAAAATATGAAAATCTTTTACAGTTAGACTTTAATATTCCAGAATGCATGACAAGTGACGGCGAAGGGCAGTGATAATTGGGCACGATCTGTCATATAGCAGGGAATATGACATTGGTTTACAACAGACATGTTATGTGAGTCTAAATATGGCATGCATCAATCGTGTGCCATAATTTAGGGCTAGGGCTAGTAAATTTTAGTAACTGTAAATCATTACAGATTATTAGGGAATTATTAACCATTAGCAGTAAACTATTTAAAGCAATGGCATAAATGTAATATTTATTCAGCAAATTAAGACAAGTGATTTTGAGATCTCACACCACTTTTGGAGTCTCAGATTTCCTGTTGGTTTTATGCTTCATGATCTGGGCACTGAAACGTGATAGAGTTCATAATTTGCCAACATTGCATGTAAGATCTGTTTTCTTCTTCCTCTGTTGCTAAAACTGAAGCTGCGTCTTGATGTACTTGGCTGCAACAGTAAAATCATAACTATAGGCTGAGTTCAGACTGGCAGTTTGCCCCGCTATAGCCACGTTTCAACCACGTTTCCCAAGCGGATTAAAGGGGGCGTTCACACAGGCACATCTGCCTGGCGTTCCCCACCCGTAGTCAACCCATGCTGTTCCACTTTGCTCCGGCGTTTAAAAGATACCTGTTGAAAGCGGTAACAAATCCCAGAGAGTGCCTTTATCCCATTTCATTCTTCTTCCTGGAAGTGTGAACGCTCAGCCGAAAAGCTGGGAGCAACCCATGTTGCACATAAGGCAGCGGCAATATGATTGGCTGTGCTCCGCTCTACCGCCCAATGCAGTGCCAGCACAACAGGATCCTTCCCAAATCACCGTGATGCGCATGAGCACATGAGCGCTCATGTGCACATACACACATAGCTGAATTACCAGGGAAAAGCCGTTTACAGCCACACCTCTGGGTCAGCAGTCTGAACGTTCCTGCGCGCCTCCTCCCGGTATGTTCCCGTATCAGTCTGCACAGTGTGACCGGGAAAACCCAGAACAGTTTGTTCTGGGGCTTTTTTGCCACAACTGGCTCCTGCTTCAAACTGCCAGTCTGAACTCAGCCAGAATGTCACTGAAGAATTGCAGTCCAGTTGACAGAGTTTCCCCTTCCCTTCCAGTGCAATGTCAAAGTGTGTCATAACTCAGCAAATACATATAAATCTTAAGGCAGATTCCATCAAGCATTCATTTAATTCACAAAGGTGGTTCAAACAGGCTCTGGAGAGGCAGAATACATTTTTTTTCTCCGTACAGTTCTATATTAACACCCATACATTTCAGAGAGAACCACTTGAATATCCCCTTTTTATCCCTATGCTTGGCAATCTCTTCAGGTACCATCTCCTTGGAACACTTTCCCTATGAAGAAAGGATAAAATGCTAGGGGCTCTTTAGCTTGGAGAAAAAACGACTGCTGAGGGGTGACACGGTCGAGGTTTATTAGATTATACATGGCACAGAGCAGGTTGAGAAATAAGTACTTTTCTCCCTTTCTCGCAATACAAGAATTTGTGGGGACTCAATGAAATTGCTGAGCAGTTGGGTTAGAACAGATCAAAGGAAGTACTTCTTCACCCAAAGAATGAGTACCACACAGAATTCACTGCCGCAGGAGGTAGTGGTAGCTACAAGCATGGACGGCTTTAAGTGGGAATTGGATAAACATATGGAGCAGAGGTCCATCAGAGGTTGTTAGCCACAAGGTATAGGTAGGAATTCTCAGGCTGGGGCAGGTGATACTCTGTATTCTTGGTGCTTGGGGGGTCAACAGTGGGAGGGCTTCTAGTGTCCTGACCCCACGGGTGGACCTCCTAATGGCACCTGGTATTTTTGGCCACTGTGTGTTGGACTGGATGAACCATTGGTCTGATCCAACATTGGCTTTTCTTATGTTTTTAACTTCCTTCCTTCCTTCCTTCCTTCCTTCCTTCCTTCCTTCCTTCCTTCCTTCCTTCCTTCCTTCCTTCCTTCCTTCCTTCCTTCCTTCCTTCCTTCCTTCCTTCCTTCCTTCCTTCCTTCCTTCCTTCTGAAAAGTACTGAGACTTACTAGTGATTTCAGCTCTCACATACTTTATTAGATGAAGAACAAGACAACTGAGCCGGCTCGCAGGCCGGCTTTTATTCCCAAGTGACCCACACCCCAAACACACACACACCCGGTGATTCGCTATTTACATTGATTGGATTAACTCCTGCTCCTCCATTGGAGGGGAGTCAGGATCCACTAGTCCATTGTCCTTCGGGGCGAAGCTCAGGCCCTTCGCCTGGCCACATGGTGGACCGGTTAGAACCAGTCCAAGCACATGGCTGTCCAGAGCCCATGTTCTCCTGTGGATACATTACACCCCTCCCCCCTTGGTCCGATAAACACCCGCACACATAGTCTTTCAAATAGCTGGGGGGCCGCCGCTCTCGCGTGGAGCGACGGGGCTCTGGCATGGGGGAACTGACAGTCTCCCGGGCGGCTGTGGGGACTGGTGGCCGCTCTGGTGTTGGCGGGGCTGGGCTCACCATTTCGGCCGGTGTGTCATTTGCGGTGGCTGTCAGTCCGGAGTTGAAGTCCACGGGGATTTCCTCAGGTGCGTCCGCCCCCGCGTCTAGTTGAGCTGGCTCGTCCCACTCCTCCCCCTCATCCGGCTCCAGGGGTAGCACCCGGCGACGTAGCTGATCGATGTGGTGATGCAGGACTTCGTAGGACCGGGGGCCACGGACCCGGACTACTCGGGCGGGAATCCACGGGGGCCCTCTTGCGTAGTTCCGTGCGTACACCGGGTCCTCTGGGAAGAACCCTCGCGCCGCCGCTGGCGTTTCCGTGCAGGGCTCCCGCTCGGCGCTCGATCGGGATGTAACCGGTCCAGCCTGGTGGTGAGGCGTCGGCCCATCAATAGTTCCGCTGGGCTCCGGCCGGTTGTCGCATGGGGCGTCGTTCTCTGGCCGAACAGGAAGTGCGCCAGCCTGAAGTCCCAGTCCGTTCCTTCGGTCCGACGGAGCGTCTTTGGCCGTCCGCACCATGCGTTCGGCTTGGCCATTGGTGGCGGGGTGGAACGGGGCCGACCTGATGTGGCGAATCCCGTGCTGGCGGGTGAACTCCTGGAACTCCCCAGACGTGAAGGCCGTCCCGTTGTCGGTGACCAGGGTGTTGGGGAGTCCGTGTGAGCTGAAAATCCGCCACATCGCTCGGATGGCCGCCCGGGAGGAGGTGGATGGTACCGGCTCTACTTCTAGCCACTTACTGTAGGCGTCTACAAGTATAAAAAACAGCTGCCCCTGGAACGGGCCCGCAAAGTCGAGGTGCAGGCGCGACCAGGGGCGGTGAGAGGATTCCCAGGCCCTGTCTGGGGCCGTCGGGGGTGCGGGTCGGGAGGCCTGGCAGGGTTGACACCTTTTTACAATGTCCTCAATATCCCGGTCTAACCCTGGCCACCAGACATACCCCCGCGCCAGAGCCTTCATCCTGACTACCCCAGGGTGGTGCTCATGAAGGTCCCTCAGTACCCGTTCCTGTAGTGGTTTCGGAATGACCACCCTGCCTCCCCACATTAGGCACCCCTTATAGGTCGACAGCTCATCGCGCCTTGTGACAAAAGGCGCAAACTCCGGGTCTTGTCTAGCTGTCGGCCATCCCCTCCCCACCCAGTTCAAAACCCGACAGAGGACCCTGTCGCGGCCCGTGAGGCGGGCCACCTCCTTGACATGTACTGGGCGATCGGGCAGCGATTCTAGGAGTGCGATGACGTGGGCGGGGGCCGGGTCTGGGTCCGTTGTGGGCAGTGGGAGGCGGCTGAGCGCGTCCGCGTGACCCATGGCCTTTCCCGGGCGGTGGGTGAGGGTGTAAGAGTACCCCGCCAGGAATATGGACCAGCGGAGAACCCTGGGCGAGACCATCTGCGGCGTCTGTCGATCGGGCGCGAGGAGGCCCAGGAGAGGCTTGTGGTCTGTAAGGATCTCGAACGGGCGGCCATAGAGATAATGGTGGAATTTTTAACCCCCACCACTATCGCTAGTGCCTCCTTGTCTATCTGCGCGTAATTACGCTCTGCAGAAGACAGGGTCCGAGAATAGTAGGCGACCGGAACCTCCCGGCCATCCGGCAACCGATGCCCCAACACCGCCCCCACCCCGTAGGGCGACGCATCACACGCCAGAACCACAGGTAAAGCCTCGCAGAAGTGGTGCAGCACCCCGTTGGAGACCAACAAGTCTTTTACCGCCTGGAAAGCTGCCGCATGCTCCGGCTTCCAGGCCCACGGCGCCTCCTTGTCCAGCAGCCGGTGGAGGGGTTCCGCCACCGTTGCCTTTTGGGGCAGAAACGCGTGGTAAAAATTCAAGAGGCCTAGGAAGGCCTGGAGTTCCGGCTTGGACGTGGGGACCGGGGCTTGTGTGATCGCTTTAATTTTCTCGTCTGTGGGGTGGATGCCTTGTGCATCGACTGCGAACCCCAGGAATTCGATGCGGGGCACACCCAGGAGGCATTTCTCCTTCTTCACCTTGAGGCCAGCCTCGTTGAACCTCTGCAGGACCTGACGCAGCCATTCGGTGAAGGCGGTGGAGTCCGGTGCCGCGATGATGACATCATCTAAAAAGGGCTGGACCCCTGGAATTCCTTTCAGGAGGGAATCCATGAAAGATTGAAAAATCCCTGGCGCCGCTGAAACCCCAAACTGCAGTCTATTGACCCGGAAAGCCCCCTTGTGGGTGGTGATGGTTTGCGCTTCCGCAGCGGCCGTGTCCACTGGCAGCTGCTGGTAAGCCTGCGCCAGGTCCAATTTGCCGAAAACTTTGGCCCCCATCAGGGAGGCCAGGACATGGCTCACTACCGGGACCGGATAGGCGTGGTCCTGCAGAGCCTTATTTATGGTGCATTTGTAATCTGCACAAATGCGTATAGCCCCATTCGGTTTAATTGGCGTTACAATGGGGGTTTCCCAGCGCGCTGACGCGACCGGTTCCAGCACGCCTTGGGCGACCAGGCGGTCGAGCTCGGCCTCTATTTTTTCCCGCATGGCTAGGGGAGGGGGCCGTGCCTTTATGCGGATGGGTCATATGTTAGGGTCCAGATCTAGCGAAATCGGGGTCCCATTGTACCTCCCCAGGGTCCCATCGAATACTTTGGGGAACTCCCGGCAAACTGCCTCCCAGTCAGCGGTCCCGAGGTGGTTTACTCCTGCTATTTGGAGTCCCAAAGGCCCAAACCACGACAGTCCCAGGAGGCTTGAGAGGCGCCCCTCCACAACCAACAGGTCCAGCAAGCCCGAGAACCCTTTAAATCGGACTTGAAACTTGCCCCAGCCACGGACTGCCACTGGGTTTTTGTTAAAGTCCGTCAGTTTCAACCCCCGTGGCTTGTGCAGTCGGGGTCCCCCCTTGGGGCATAGCGTTTAAGGGTCTCCGCGGAAATTATAGAGAATGAGGACCCTGAGTCTATTTCCATTTGGCAGGGGGACCCCTCTATTTGGACAGTCACATGCACCTTGTCCGGGCTTTCAGGGGGCAAGTTACATACCGTCTGCCGGCGCTGTGTCGTCACGGTGTGCAGGCTTGCGGCGTCCAGCTGGGCGGTGGATCCCAGGCGCTTGCCCTTGGAGCGGCAGACTCGGGCGAGGTGTCCGGCCTTGTTGCAGGTCCTGCAGACGGCGTCCCGGAAACGGCAGGTCCGGCGCTCGTGAGCGTCGCCACAGCTGGCACAGGCAGATGCGTGGGGCTGGTTTGGTGGTGCGGGGAATCCCCTGTTGCGTTGGGTGCGTGGCTGTGATCGGCGGTTCACCTGTAGGACCTCCTCATCGTTCGAGTCATCTGAGGGGCCGGAGCCCTGGAGGCGATGGACCGTCTTCGGCCGGCGATCTGCGTGGGACTTCTCGTAGGCGGCCGCTTCTTGGATGGCGGCCTCCAGAGTGAGGTCGTCCCGGCTGACGAGCCTGCGGCACAGCTTCGCCTCCTTCAGCCCCACCAAGAACTGGTTTAGGAGGGTATCTGCGAGGTTGGGGAAGGCACACCTTGTGGCTGCGCGGCGTAGTCCGGCCAGGAATTCCGGAGATGTTTCGTCGGGGCCCTGCATTCTCGCGAAGAACTCCATTCGTTCCGCGAACTTGGTGGGCTTTGGTGCCAAGTGGTCAGTAAACGCCTTGACCAGCATGTCGTAGGTGGCGGCCGCGTCTTTCGGCAGGAGGGGGTTTACCAGGTCCTTCAGGAGGAGGTGTGCCTCGATGCCGCAGTAGCGCAGGAGATAGGCCTTTTTGGTACCCGCATCCCTGATGCCATGGATCTCGAAGTGACGCTCCAGCGTCTCGATCCAGGTCTCCCAGTGTGCGGGACGAGAGATGTCGAAGGCGGGGAAGCTCTCGTTGCTAGCGGCCATGGTGCTCACCCGTGGAGGTCGCGGTTCAGGCGTAGAGTTGGCGGCGTTGAAAGCGAGGCTGCTCTCGGGGTCAGCGGTGCTAGGGAGCGGTGCGGTGCCCAGGAACCGAAGAGGCGGACACGAAGCTCGGCGGCGGCGTTCGGTGCTTTCGGCATTGGGGCGGTCAGCGGTGCTCGTCTCGTGGTCGTTGTTCATGGAGGGAGTTGGCATCCCACCTTCGTCGCCAGTGAAAAGTACTGAGACTTACTAGTGATTTCAGCTCTCACATACTTTATTAGATGAAGAACAAGACAACTGAGCCGGCTCGCAGGCCGGCTTTTATTCCCAAGTGACCCACACCCCAAACACACACACACCCGGTGATTCGCTATTTACATTGATTGGATTAACTCCTGCTCCTCCATTGGAGGGGAGTCAGGATCCACTAGTCCATTGTCCTTCGGGGCGAAGCTCAGGCCCTTCGCCTGGCCACATGGTGGACCGGTTAGAACCAGTCCAAGCACATGGCTGTCCAGAGCCCATGTTCTCCTGTGGATACATTACACCTTCCTTCCTTCCTTCCTTCCTTCCTTCCTTCCTTCCTTCCTTCCTTCCTTCCTTCCTTCCTCCCTCCCTCCCTCCCTCCCTCCCTCCCTCCCTCCCTCCCTCCCTCCCTCCCAATGTGAATGTTGAATGGGGGGAGGGATGCCATTGATCACGTCAAGATATTGTACAAAGGAGGAACTTCCAAAACTTGCTTCCTGGCCTTTTGTCTTTCTTTCATATCGTATATATCATAAACAACAAAAGAAGACTTACCAAGATTAATACCAGAAGAGAAGCAAGCAAGAGAAGCTAGGCAGAGTTGTGGAGATGGCTGAAGGTGGCCAGAGCTTTTTATACCATCTCCTGGGAATGTCACATGTATGATTGATTTCTGAGTGTTTAATTTGCTAAGCATTTCAGAGCTCCCCGTGGCACTTTGTAAAGTGTCTAACCTTATTACTGTATAATATTATAGGGTGAAGATATTTGACCCTGCAGTCTTCCCTCATCATGCAGGATTACAGGACCGTGTTCTAAAGAGTTTTACTGGAGTCAGTTCAGAAATGAACCTCTGGCATCTCCGGGCTGACCAGAGTGGAAGCAAATTACCTGCTTTGCCTGGAATGCAGCCATTTTAATACGCCAGTATTGATGTTCGGCCCTTCCTTTGGGTCCTCTCCTGGGGTTCATCCCTCAAGTCCAGTCCCACTAAGGTTGCCCAGTCACTTCTGGCTGCCCCAGAGCTCATTCAATTCCTGAGCCTTGGGTGGCTCTGGGTGGTCATTTTTGCGGCACGGTTATTTCACTGTTATGTGGAGCTCCTCCATCCTCACATGCTGGCATTGCACCCTGCCATTGGCTTCCACATGGCTCCAGTGCTGCAATACCCAGCCTCTCCCCACTGGCCCCTCAAAAGTATCTGAAGGAACCAGCAGCCATGTCTGGCCCCGCATCTCCATCATCAGAGGCCCTGTCTGCCTTCAGTGCTGGTAATTGTGGTAGAGTGGGCCTGCCCTGCCCTCTTATTTATTTATTTATTTAATGTGTATCCTGCCTTCCCTGCCTGGGCAGGCTCAGGGCAGCTTACAGGTGTATATATATATATATATACATACACACGCCCTATATAATAATATAATAATATAATAATATAATAATTCTGTTTTGGAGTGGCAACATTCCATGTGCTCCCAAATCAGTTGGCTGAATGCTCTGTCACTCAGCATTTCTCCCTATCCACTAGCCACGTTCCCTGAGTCTCATCCACAGAAGCCATGCCGGCCAAAAATTCCCTCAGAACACAGTTGCTTTCCCTCCCTGAAGCACCCTGCTTTCCCCATGCCTGGCCCTGGGGCGGTCTATCCAAGGCAGCGGGAGGGAGCCGACCCCACTTGGCCTGGAGAGACAACGTCTCCAAGCACCCAGGCTGGCCCAAGCAAGCCTTGCCGGAGTGTCAGAAGCCCGGTGGCCACCAATGCGCACCTGGGAACATGCAGCCAGAGACTGAGAGGTGGCAGCGGCATGCTCAATGATGGAGGAGTGCCAGAATATGTGCAAAGTAACGCCACTCTCCTCTTTGCCATGGCTCACTCAGAGGAGGCTGAGACCACCTGAAGCAGTGGCAGCGGCTCCACATGCTTGCTGTGGGGCCCCCCTCTTTCTAGAGCTTGTTGTATTGCTTTTATACAATGGGCTTTTCTCCTCTCTCTCTCTCATCTATCTATCTATCTATCTATCTATCTATCTATCTATCTATCTATCTATCATCTATCATCTATCTATCTATCTATCTATCTATCTATCTATCTATCTATCTATCTATCTATCTATCATCTATCATCTATCTATCTATCTATCTATCTATCTATCTATCTATCTATCTATCTATCTATCTATCATCTATCTATCATCCATCTATCTATCTATCTATCTATCTATCTATCTATCTATCTATCTATCTATCTATCATCTCTCTCTCTCTCTCTCTCTCTCTCTCTCTCTCTCTCTCTCTCTCTCTCTCTCTACCTATCTACCTACCTATCTACCTACCTATCTACCTACCTATCTATATCTATCTATCTATCTATCTATCTATCTATCTATCTATCTATCTATCATCTATCTACCTACCTATCTATCTATCTATCTATCTATCTATCTATCTATCTATCTATCTATCATCTATCTATCATCTATCTATCTATCCATATAAAACAACAAATGAGTTAAAACATAGTATTTAAATAAGTAAAACCACAACAGTGGCCAAAAATACCAGGTGCCATCAGGAGGTCCACCAGTGGGGCCAGGACACTAGAAGCCCTCCAACTGCTGCCCCCTCCAGCACTAAAAATAGAGTGCATCACCTGCCCCAGACTGAGAGTTCCTATCTATACCCAGTGGCTAATAGCCACTGATGGACTTCTGCTCCATATGTTTATCTAATTCCCTCTTGAAGCTGCCCATGCTTGTAGCCACCACCACCACCTGTGGCAGTGAATTCCATGTGTTAATCACTCTTTGGGTGAAGAAGGACTTCCTTTTCCTTTTAGTATGACAACATCAGTGTATTTTCATTGAGATACTTTCAAATGTGGATGATTTTGTATTTACAATGCCAGATCCAAAAAATTCAGTGCAGAACTTAAATAAATTAATCATGTACTTTGGTCTGAATTATTGTATCAAAATATTGGTGCTGCTGCCATCATGAGTATGCTGTTCGGGTGTGTATCTGTAAGCTGCAAGCCTACGATGACGCAGCAGCAGCAGCAGCATCAGAACTGGAAGAAGAAGCAGAAGACAGCCAGTTCCCCTGCGGGCCTGATAGAAGCCCTCTGGGCTGCATGTTTGACACCCCTGCTTCATGGGATTGCTGAGACATTAACACTGTAGGAGATCCCAAAGGATAACCTTCAAGGATGCTTGTTCAATGCATCTGTTAAATAAACAAAATATTGCAAGAGAGCTAATGTTTTAAGCATGTTTTTATTTTAAGGGGGGGAAACCCTTTGTGTTTCTGTCCTTTATAAAGTTTATATCTTGGCTACCTGGCATTACATTTTATAACACACATGGCCCGGCCCAATAAGGTCTCATTTATGTCAGGTCTGGCGCTCATAACAAATGAGTTTGACAACCTTGTTATAAAGCCTTTATCTACTACCGCAACATATCTTTCTCTGTATCCATGGCTGGAGTTAGGGAAACCCAAGCATTAGCTGGTCTGGTTCAGGTTCTGCTTTCTTGTCACCATGAGGAAGATAATGTACAACTGGGCAGCTTGGCTGTGCCTACTTATTTGGCACAAACAGGAAACATCTCACTCCAATCAGCAGCTGCAATGGACTCTTCGCTCATCAGCTGAAAGTTGGCTCCTGATCGCCCCCAGGCCACAAAACAGTTCCTGCGTCCCAACCCCTTCAAGGGGATTGAATTATTAATTCCTGGTTGTCTTTATGATTTCAGTCCTTTTAGTTTACAACTTGTTTAGTTTATAATTTTGTAATTGCATGGTTCAAGGTGTTCATTTTAATAAAGGGAATAAGGCTGCAGTATAACAAAGAAGAACAAGAACGTGGTTTTCTTTAAAAAAGTCTATTAACTATACCACTGACTAAAAGTAAAGGTAAAGGTTCCCCTTGCTCGAAAGCCAGTCGAATCTGACTCTAGGGATGCGGTGCTCATCTCGGTTTCCAAGCCAAAGAGCCAGCGCTGTCCGAAGACATTTCCATGGTCATGTGGCCGGCATGACTAGACACTGAGGCACACAGAATGCTGTTACCTTCCCACCGAAGTGGTACCTATTTATCTACTTGCAATTTCTTGCTTTCGAATTGCTAAGTTGGCAGGAGCTGGGGCCAGAGACGGGAGCTCACTCCATCATGCGGCACTCGGGTCTCAAACTGCTGAACTACCGACCTTCCAATCTGCAGTTCAGCATCTTAACCGCTTCAGCCACTGCAGCCCACATAAGGTGAAGGTTTCCCTTGCTCAAAAGCCATTCGAATCTGACTCTAGGGTGTGGTGCTCATCTCTGTTTCCAAGTCGAAGAGCCAGTGCTGTCCGAAGACATTTCCGTGATCATGTAGCTGGCCTGACTAGACACTGAGGCACACAGAACGCTGTTACCTTCCCACCAAAGCAGAACCTATTTATCTACTTGCAATTTCTTCCTTTCAAACTGCAGGAGCTGGGGCCAGAGACAGGAGCTCACTCCATCATGCGGCACTCGAGTCTCAAACCGCTGAACTACCGACCTTCCAATCTGCAGTTCAGCATCTTAACCGCTTCAGCCACTGCAGCCCACTCTGACCATGAAAAGTGTTTCCTAATATCCAGCCAATATCTTTCTGTATGTAATTTAAACCTGTTGCTTCGTGTCATCTCCTCTGCCGCCAACTGGATCAGCTCCTTGCCCTCCTCCAAATGACAGCCTTTCAAATATTGAAAGAGAGCAGTCATGTCCCCCCTCAATCTCCTCTTCTCCAAACTAAACATTCCCAAGGTCCTCAGCCTTTCCTCGTAGGGCTCCATCTCCAGACCCCTGATCATCCTCGTCACTCTCTTCTGCACCCTCTCAATTTTGTCCACATCCTTTTTGAAGTGAGGCCTCCAAAACTGCACACAGGACTCAAGACACGGCCTGGCCAAGGCAGTCTACAGAGGGGCTACGACCTCTTGCGATTTCGATGCTGTGGCCCTTTTAATATAACCCAAGGCTGAATTTGCCTTTTCCCCCCCCACCACTGCACCTCACTAACTGTTCATATTTAGTTAACGGTCCACTCTTTCGCATACACTACTCCCCAGAAATGTATCCCCCGTCCAGTATTTGTGCTTGACATTTTTGTGGCCCAGATGTAATACTGTGCATTTGTCTTTGTTGAATTGCATTCCTGTTCGCAGTTGCCCACTTCTCCAGAGTATTCAGTTCTTGTTGAATTTTAACTCTGTCTTCTTGGGTGTCTGCTACTCCTCTCAATTGTGCCATCTCAACATCTGCTGCCACCTGAGATTGAGGAGTCCGATATTGAATCTGGGTCTATTCATATGTGCTCTACTGCTGATCGATGACCCCTCCCCATTTTTTTTAAGTCCTTAGAAATAAGAAGGAACTGAATCGACAAAAGAAAGTTTGATGCAGGCAGAAGCTTTATTGGGGGGAAAGGAGAGAAGGTGACATCATTTGCAGTGATGTCTTTTGCAGTTCTTTACTCAGCCAACAGTGGCTTTCCCACTGCCCATTTGGCTGGGATAACTTAAAAGTTACACATCAAATGAATACAAAGATACATGATGGTTATTGTTGAGGCAGGACAACCTTTGTGGTCCCCTGAAACATTCAGAGGGCCACAGAGGGAAGATGTTCGTACACTTCTGGACTTGAGTTCAACATAAGTTTAGGGAAACGAAATGAAGCATAGAGGGAAAAAAAATTCAAGGTGAGAGTAGCAAGAATACAAACTAGCTATCACATGTTTGTGGTTGCGAAGAAGAAGAGGAGTTGCATTTACACCCTGCCCTTCACTCGGAGTCACAGGGCAGCTTGCCGTCTCCTTCCCTTCTGCTTCCCACAACAGACACCCTGTGAGGTAGGCGGGGCTGAGAGAGCTCTGAGAGAACTGCTCTTGAGAGAGCAGCTCTGAGAGAGCTGTGACTGGCCCATGGTCACCCAGCTGGCTCCATGGGGTGGAGTGGGGGAATCAAACCCGGTTCTCCAGATTAGACTCCACCACTCTTAACCGAACTAGCTTTTGAGATGTTGTTAAGCAACAACAGATCCCAATTTGAACTGGGAAGTGCCATGCTTTCTGACGCCCAAGTCCGTGAAGTTGTCTCGCCGTCAATCCGTTCCATGCTTTTTTTCCAGGTTGCCGTTTCATTCCTTCTCGTGTGAAGCCCTGTTTCCATCTTAACAGATGCAGCCACAAGGGGAGCAGCCGGCACAGGCTGTGTACCCTCCCACACGCAGAGGATCACAGGCGGCGGCCAGGACTGATCCTGGGACTGTAACAACACAAGGAGGCGGCTGGATCGTGACTTCCGACGGTGGGATCTGGTTGATGCAGGAGACGCTGGCCCCATTGGCGATGCCAAGGCAGCGTGCCGATGTTGAGCTACCACAGCATGAAGAGGGGCCGCATGGACAGGGGCAGCAACCCAGTGAGCCCAGACCGCCTGTTGGGTAGCCACATGGGGGGCAGCATGGGGAGCAGCAAGGCTTGGGGCAGCAAGGCTTGGGGCAGCAAGGCTTGGGGCAGCAAGGCTTGGGGCAGCAAGGCTTGGGGCAAGATGGGATGGCGCAGGATGGAGGACAGCAGCAAGACATCTTGGAAAGGTGAAGGTGAGTCTGGAATGACATCAGGAAACAACAGTTAAATGACAATGGGATAGGCTGGAGAATAAACCGGTTAAAGTCCGAAGCATCAGCATTTCCCCCAGGGAGTAAACCCAATTCTGCTCAGGGTGTGTGTGGAGTAAACAAGTTGGTGAGATGGAGAAATAAAGAGGTTTGGGTTTTTTTCTTGTGAACAATTTAGTATGGCTTGAGTGGCATCTAAGCTAACCTCATGAAATGAACCTTGGGCTCTTTTCAGACTGAGAAATGCAAGACAGAAAAGCATTTAAGATATTATGTTGTCGAAGGCTTTCACAGCCAGAGTTCATTAGTTGCTGTAGATATTCCAGGTTGTGTGGCCGTGGTCTTGGCCCTACAATGCCAAGACCACAGCCACACAACCCGAAAAATCTACAGCATTTAAGTTATTGTTGGCTTGATTTTTTTAAAAAATAAAAAAACAAATTGGAGATATCTTTTTGGGTATATGTGCAGTGGAGCTAGAGTCGAGTCCTTAGAGAACAACAAAATTTTGGTGGTTTTGGTCTTTGAGAGTCTAAGGTCCCTTTGTCAGGTATCTGTACCCAGGGATGTCAAATATACAGCCAAGGCTCTTATCTGGCCCACGAGAAAATGGGTCCCTCCTGCTTCCCATATCACAGCTTGCTTTTGCCCAACTCTCTCCAGCTTCCTACTTCCAGGGGAGAGAAAGAAAACCAAGCCTCCTTTCCTTCAATTGACTGAGGGCTCCTCCTCCTTTGGGGAAGTATGGAGGGAGAGGGAAAGAGCCAGAGAGAATAAGAGAGAATGTGTCCCATAGCACCTTTAAGACCAACAATGTTTTATTTCAGGTGTAAGTTTTTACACCTTCTTTAGAGAGACGGAGGGAGGGAAAGAGCCAGGGAGAACATGCCGAGGGGGGAGAGATCGGGTGAGATCCCCCTTTCCTGTTTTAACAGATGAAGAGAGTTGGGGAAGAAACCTAACTTCACAGCTTACATTCTTTATTAGTGGAAAGGAGCAAGAGTCCAGTAGAACCTTAAAGACTAACAAGATTTGTGGTAGGGTATGAGCTTTCATGAGTCACTATTCACTTCTTCAGACTTACTTCCATTTATTCTTTGCATCCTTTTGGACTGAATCCTCCTGGACCAAATTGAGACCTAGGTTTCCTGTGTCATTACCAGTGCTAATATCTCCACGTCTACTGCACCTCTGCTTATCACACCTAATCTAATTAAGCCTGCTCTTGCCATTTGGCTTCTGAACTCATCTTTATAAAATTCATATCTCTGGAGCCTCGTGTTACATTTTATGGCACACGTGGCCTGGCCCAACAAAGTGACATTTATGTAAGATCTGACCCTCATAACAAATGAGTTCGACAGCTCTGATCCAACTTAACCTCATGAAATGAACTTTGGGCTATTTCCAGATTGAGAAACGTGAGACAAAAGGGTATTTTAAAAATTGCTTGCTTGATTTTTTCTTTTTAATGTGGAGACATCGTCTTCGGTATATGTGTAGCAAAGCTAGATTTGAGTCCAGCAACACCTTAGGGACTAACAAATATTGGTGGTTTAAGTTTTCAAGAGTCAAAGTTCCCTTTGTCGGGTATCTATAGCAAAAGGATCTATGCTTCATACTGCAGTGGAGATAAAACTGAAGAGTATGTTACTGGACACAAAATTAGCTTTTGAGAGGGCCTCAGATCATTTTCTCAGTTTCTGTCCTTACAGTCCTAGGACTTCTGCTTCGGGAAAGGTGACTAACAGCACTTGGGTGGTACCTGCTACCATTTCAGATTGACAAAGGGTGGTTACAAGATTGGCAGTGGTTGGGAGCAAAACTTTAGTGCCTTGCAGAGCATGTCAGGACAGGGAATGCCAGAATGAAATTATGCAAAATGTGTAGTGCAAGAAAAGGAGAAAATGTCTACAGACTCTCAGATGATTTCTGATAGAATTTAAAACTTAGCTATGGGTGTCAACTCCATGCACAGATATTCCTGCAGATTTGGTAGTAGACTACGGGGAAGGCAGGGTTAGGGAAGGGGACAGGAATCAGTGGGGTAGAATGGCACAGAATCCACATTCCTAAGCAGTGTTCCCTCTAAGCTGAGTTAGTGTAAGCTAGCTCACTGTTTTTTTAGCCTCTAGCTCGCACATTTTTGTCTTAGTTCAGAAAGGATGGCTCCAGAGCAAACTAATTTGTGCAGTAGCCAAATTGCTTGCTCACAACTTTAACGCTAATAGATCACAAAGTAGAATTTTTGCTCACAAGACTCCATAGCTTAGAGGGAACATTCTGGGGAAAGGTGACTGACCGCACGGGGGGTGGTACCTGCTGCCATTTCAGATTGACAAAGGGCTGTTAAAAGATTGGCAGTGCAGCAAGAATTCTCTATGCTAAGAATTGGAAGAAATCAGAGATACCAATGGAAAATGAACTTTTGACAAAAAAAAAATTGAAACAGCAGAAATGGACATATCGTCCGACTTGTTGAAAGATCGAGATAAACAAAATGTGAGAGATAATTGGATACCATTTTATGACTGGGTGAAAAGAAGTTCTGAAGACCAGGAACAATGAAGAAGGCGGCGGAAGAGGAGGAGGTTGGATTTATACCCCACCCTTCACTACCCAAAGGAGTCTCAGAGCGGCTTACGAACTCCTTTCCCTTCCCCTTCCCATAACAGACACCCTATGAGGTAGAAGAAGAAGAAGAGATTGGATTTATATCCCGCTCTTTGCTACCGAAGGGAGTCTCAGAGTGGCTTACAAACTCCTTTCCCTTCCCCTCCCCACAACAGACACCCAGTGAGGTAGGTGGGGCTGAGAGAGCTCTGAGAGGAACTGCTCTTTTTTCAAGAACAGCTGTGCCAGAACTATGGCTTGCCGAAGATCATCCAGCAGGTGCAAGTTGAGGAGTGGGGGAATCAAACCCGGTTCTCCTAGGTCAGAGTCTGCACACTTAACCACTACACCAAACTGGCTCTCTATATGAATATAACTATTATATAGCTAGGAATATAACTATTATAATTTTCGAGCGACTCTGACTTGAACTGTACAGAACTCTTTCCAGGAATCATAACAGAAGATCTGAGCAATCTGAATAATGGGCATTAGTTTTAGTAATTGCACGAACAAAAGAGAGCTGGAAACAAAGAACGAAGATGGAAAAAATTGTAACCGCTGTTATATAAGCATGATGGAATTTCCCTTTATGTCTTATTCCATCCTCTGTGCCCTTCCTATCCTATAATGTTTTAAAGCCAATTAAAAATTAAAAAAAAAAGATTGGCAGTGGTTGGGAACAAATGTTTAGGGCCTTGCAGAGCGTGTCAGGACAGGGAATGCAAAATGTGTAACGCAAGATGAGGAGAAAATGTCCGCAGACTTTCAGAAGATTTCCTATATAATTTAAAACTTAGCTAGGGGTGTCAATTATAGGCACAGAAATTCCTGCAGATTTGGTCGTAGACCACGAGGGAGGCAGGGTTAGGGAAGGGGAGGGGGAATCAGTGGGGTAGAATGAGACTCAATCCACATTCCAAAGGGGTCACTTTTTTGCAGGTGCTACAATCTGCATTGTCTGAACATCAGCTGAGACTACAGGAGAGAGCCAGGCTGCACCTGGTTGTTGACTACCCTAAAATGAGTGGATAATTGAACGTATGAAACTTCTACCTTGCATTTCTTTCACAAAAGTGTTTCAAAGAGGCTTTGGAGAGGCAGCGTACAATGTTTCTCAGTACATTTCTACACTAAGGCCAATACGTTTCAAAGAGATCCACTTGCATTTCCCCTTTTCTCCCTGTGCCTTGGGATCTCTTCAGGTGCCCTCTCCTTCCTTCCTTCCTTCCTTCCTTCCTTCCTTCCTTCCTTCCTTCCTTCCTTCCTTCCTTCCTTCCTTCCTTCCTTCCTTCCTTCCTTGCCTCCTTGCCTCCTTCCCTCCTTCCCTCCTTCCTTCCCTCCTTCCTTCCTTCCTTCCTTTCTTCCTTCCTTCCTTCCTTCCTTCCTTCCTTCCTTCCTTCCTTCCTTCCCTCCCTCCCTCCCTCCCTCCCTCCTCCCTCCCTCCCTCCCTTCCTTCCCATGTGAACACTGAGTCATAAAAATGCCACTGATCACATCAAGATCTAGTCCAAAGGAGAAACTTCCTAAAACTTGCTTCCTGTCTTCCTGTCTTTCTTACTGTATATATAAGTAAAGTAAAGGTAAAGGTTTCCCTTGCTCGAAAGCCAGTCGAATCAGACTCTAGGGGGCAGTGCTCATCTCCGTTTTCAAGCCGAAGAACCAGCACTGTCCAAAGACATCTCCATGGTCATTTGGCCGGCATGACTAGACATGGAACACTGTTACCTTCCCACTCAAGCGGTACTTATTTATCTACTTGCAATTTCTTGCTTTTGAACTGTTAGGTTGGCAGGAGCTGGGACCAGAGACGGGAGCTCACTCTGTCATGTGGCACTCAGGTCTCGAACTGCCAAGCTACCAACTTTCCAGTCTACAGTTCAGCATCTTAACCACTGGGCCACCGCAGCCCCTTAATGTATATATAGTAAACAATAAAAAGAAGGTATAATGGACTTACCAAGGATAGGACCAGAAGAGAAGCAAAGCAAGAGAAGCTGAGCAGAGGTGTGGAGATGGTTGAAGGTGGCCAGAGCTTTTATACCATCTCTTCGGAATGTCAAGTGGATGATTGATTTCTGAGTGTTGGATTTGCTAAATATTTTAAGCTCCCCATGGCATTTTGTAAGGTGTTAAATGTCATATTATAGGTTGAGCGTATTTTACCCTGTTGTCTTCCCTCATTATACAGCATTATAGGACCTGGTTCTAAACAATTTCACTTGAGTCAGTTCAGAAATGAACCTGTGGCATCCCTGGGCTGACCAGAGCAGAAGCAAATTACCTGCTTTGCCTGGAATGTAGACATTTTAATATAGCAGTATTCATGTCTGGCCCTTGCCTGGGGCCATCCCATGGGGTCCTCATCGGGGGTCACCCCCCAAGTCCAGTCAAACTATGGCTGCCCAGGCATTACTGGCTGCCCCAGAGCTCAGTCACATCCTGAGCCCTCGGCAGCTTTGGGTGGACATTTTTGGGGTGTGGTTCTTCCATTGTTATGTTGAGCTCCTCCATTCTTGTTCCATGGAGTTGCAGCCTGCCGTTGGCTTCTGCATCAAAAACAAGACAGGCTTCGCTGTGAAGACCATTGAGAAAAATGAACTCACCAAAGAAAACCACTGTTCTGAAACTTGTTGTCTTCTACATGGCTCCAGTGCTGTGGTGCCCAGCCTCCCCCCCACTGCCTCATCACCGGCATCTGAACCACATCTGGCCCCACACCTCCACCAGCAGTAGCACACCACTTTTGACCTAGCCATCTTTTCTTCCAGTCAAGCTTGTTGAAGCACCCCATCACCACCTGGACTCTGTGGGGTGGCATGACACAATTGCTTTCCATCAGGTAGGCTAAAGTTCAGTTATAGCATCTCCTTTCTACTATTCTCCCAATTTCAGACTTTGATGAGAAAGAGCATCTAACTATAAATACATGTTGATGGGGTCTGAACTGGTGGAGACTGACCAAGAGAGAGATCTTGGAGTCGTAGTAGATAGCTCAATGAAAATGTCAAGACAGTGTGCGACTGCAATAAAAAAGGCCAACACTGTGCTGGGGATTATTAGGAAGGGAACTGAAAACAAATCAGCCAGTATCATCATGCCCCTGTATAAATCGATGGTGCAACCTCATTTGGAATACTGTATACAGTTCTGGCCACCACACCTCAAAAAAGATATTATAGTATTGGGGGGAAAGTGCAGAAAAGGGCAAATAGAATGATAAAAGGGTTGGAACACTTTCCTATGAAGAAAGGTTAAAGTGCATGGGGCTCTTTAGCTTGAAGAAATGACGACTGAGGGGTGACATGGTCGAGGTCTACAAAATTGTGCATGGGATAGATCAGGTAGAGAAAGAAGTACTTTTCTCCTTTTCTCACAATACAAGGACTTGTGGGCACTCAATGAGATTGCTGAGCAGTCAGGTTAGAACAGATAAAAGGAAGTACTTCTTCATCCAAAGAGTGATTATTAACACATAGAATTCACTGCCACAGGAGGTGGTGGTAGCTACAAGCATGGATTGCTTCAACAGGGAATTAGATAAACATATGGAGCAGAGGTCCATCAGTGGCTATTAGCCACAAGGTACAGGTAAGAACTCTCAGGCTGGGGCAAGTGATGCTCTGTATCCTTGGTGCTTGGGGAGGTCAACAGTGGGAGGGCTTCTGTGTCCTGGCCCCACTGCTAGACCTCCTGATGGCACCTGGTATTTTTGGCCATTGTGTGACACAGAGTGTTGGACTGGATGGGCTATTGGCCTGATCCAACATTGGCTTCTCCCCCCCTCCCACTTTCTTCTTGTTCCAAAGAAAAATGACCCCTCCTAACTTATAGTGTATACGAAACAGTTAAGACCAGCTGGGATTCATTCCAATGGCTAGAGAAAATATCTCCCACATTCCAACACTAGTTGAAATAACTTAAAAAGGGAAACCGTGCCGCCATTAACCCCTTCCAATTTGGTGCTGTTATCTAGACATAGAGTGAGATATTTGCCGTCACCACTATCTCCTCATTTTAACCATGGTCTTCTGCAATATATATCTATAGGTAGACATCCTTTTTTTTTAAGGCCAATCTTTTTTTAATTATTATTATTATAATCATCATTTTAAAAAAAACAGTGAAAGCATCAACAAAACATCAATAGGGTTGAAATAACTACACTATAAGGCAGACTTCAATACTACCTTATACAAATCTTAATCATTACATTGCTAAAATAAATTTGGAATAACAGTGATTGCTAAAGGAATACGGGGAATCTACATTCTTTAAAAGGTTTTTTTTCCTAATATGGATACCACTTATTCAGGAAGTTTGACTCAGACATAGGATACTCATTTGACCTCTTAACATCCACTATTTTATCAAAAATTATATAGTCCCACAGACACACATACCGCTCCTTTACCTCAGGTAGCTGGGAGGCCTTCAGATGAGAGGCAATTACTTTTTTTAGCTACCAATAATAGTGTTGCAATTAATTTGGGGTGGGGGGATGTCAGGAATATCTAAGTCAGGCCAAACGTTCAACAGTATTGAATGTATTGTAAAAGGAATTGTATGTCCGGTAATATAAATTATTTGTTGAGCAGTATCTTTCCAAAATTTAAGAGCTATTGGGTAAAACCGCCAACAATGAATGTATGTTCCTTCCCCTCCACATCCTTTTTAGCAATGAGAACTATATCTCAAATTTATATGTGCTATTTTAGTTGGTGTGGAATACCACTGCGTGATGAATTTATATGTTTGGTATAGAGAGTTTAAAGACCTGGTATGGAGGGAATGAGAGGACCAAATACTTTCCCAAGTTTGATCTCTTAAAGAATTCTCACAATTACACATCCAGGCACTACGAAAAGATAGCAAAGTGGACCTGCCATAGCAAATTAAATTATAAATTTTTGAAATCAAGCTTTGTGAAGAAGTCAACGGAGCATTAAGCAGTTTTTCAAAGGGGGTGACAGGTTTTAGCAAATATTTCCTAATTTCTGGTGTATTTCTTAGGTGCTGTAATTGGAGACATTCTATCCAGGGGATTTTCTCCTGGATTCCTGATTCTAGTTGCAATATACTGTGTATTATTCCACTTTTAACAATACCAATAAACCTTAAGTTGTTTGTCTTCACAATCACCCCTCTCTCTCTCTCTTCCTTTCTTTTCTGAATGTACCTTGTCCGAGCTTTGATATATTTTGCTCAGTTAAATCTTTCCCTTTCTTTTAACTCAGATTTCTGTCAGCTTCTTTCCCTCACACTCCTATGATACTTTGACAATATTAGGATTTGACTCTCTCTTGTCTCTCATATGTCCTCTATAAGCATTACTTATTTCTTCCCTAGAATCCCAATGCTTTTCAGAGCACTCTGTTGGATTCTGAACAGAAGACTGAACTGAGCCTATAATAGTATTATTGTGGCTTACTTTGCATGGTGGCTGTTTGGATAAAAAGCAATAAAACACTCTGGCAAATTTGAAAGGCTGTTGCAAAAATTTAGAGGCTGCAGGGATTACACCCTGCCTTGACAACCTGGGCAAGGATATCACAAGGGTGTGGAAAGTTAATCTTTTAGCTCTTTGTGATGTGATTGATCTAATCAGGCTGAGTTCAGTCTGGCAATGTGAAGCAGGAGGGAGTCGTGGCAAAAAAGCCTCTGAACAAACTGTTCTGGGTTTTCCTGGCCACACTGTGCAGACTGATGCGGGAGCAAACTAGGAGGAGGGACGAGGGAGCGTTCAGACTGCTGACCCGGAGGTGCAGCTGTAAACGGCTTTTCCCTGGTAATTTGGCTATGTGCACACGTGCGCATATGTGCATATCCACTCAAGCACACAAGCGCATCAGGGCGATTTGGGGAGGAACCCGTTGGGCCGGCACCGCATTGGGTGGTACCAGGTGCCATCAGGAGGCCCACAAGTGGGGCCAGGATGTCTCCAATTACAGCACCTAAGCCAATGGCCCATCTAGTCCAACACTCTGTCACACAGTGGTCAAAAATACCAGGTGCCATCAGGAGGTCCAGCAGTGGGGCCAGGACACTAGAAGCCCTCCCACTGTTGCCCCCCCCCAGCACCAAGAATAGAGTGCATCACCTGCCCCAACCTGAGAGTTCCTATCTATACCTTGTGGCTAATAGCCACTGATGGACTTCTGCTTCATATCCTTATTCTAATTCCAGACTTTTTTTTTTTCTGTGCGGATACCTATTCCCTCCAACAGGGGCCTCACTCTCCCCCAACAGCTTTTCCTAAATAGTCAGTAGACTTCCTGGGTTTGTAGAAAAATCCAAACAGTGAGGAAATCCCTTCAGGGACAGTTGAATTCCCCCCAAAAGCCTTTTGAAATGGCCTCTGCAGGGACCTGACTCCAGGCAGCAACGGTGGTGAGAGATTAGAACGTTGGGGGGAGGGGGAGGAGAGGCTTCTGACTGGCTCTGTCAGTCAAGGGTGGGGGGAAGGGCCCTTTCTTTCCAGGCCTCTTTCGGCCTCGGAGGGAGGGGGAGGGAGGGAGGGAGCCTTGGGGCCAGGCTGGGGGATTCCTAGAGGTTTTGGGGTGGAGTGCAAGGAGGGCAGGATTTGGGGAAGGAAGAGGCCTCAGCTGGGTATCATGCCACAGAATCCACCCTCCAAAGCAGCCATTTTCTCCAGGGAGACAGATCTCTGTTGTTCACAGATCTCTGGAGTTCACTCTCCAGGCCCCACTTGGAGGTTGCCAACCCTAGGCCTGGCAGCAGTATAGGGTTGCCACGTCCCCCATGGGCACTGGCAGGGGATGGGGTAGTGGGGTTGCCAGCTCCAGGTCTGGAAACTCCTGGAGATTTGGGGATGGAGTCTGGGGAGGACAGGGACCTCAGTGGGGTACAATGCCCTAGAGTCCACCCTCCAAAGCATCAATTTTCTCCAGGGGAAGTTATCTCAGTAGTCTGTAGCTGAGCAGTAATTCCAGGGGATCCCCAGATCCCACCTGGAGGCTGGCATCCCTAGGCAGCACTCTCTGGGTGACTTGATACCACCTAATTTGCATGACTCAACTTGGCCTGGCTGCTTGCTGCTGTTCAGCAGCCACCCTATGAAAGCCAGCAGTGATGTAGCAGTTAGAGCCTCAGAGCAGGGTCTGCAAGACCCAGGTTCAGATCCCCATATTGCGGTGGAAGCTGACTGGGTGATTTTGGACCAGTCACATACTTTCAGCCTAACCAACCTCACAGGGTTGTTGTGCAGATAAAAAGGTGAGAATAATGTAAGCTGCTTTGGTCCCCACTGTGGAGAAAGACTATAATTTTCCTTGGTAGAAACTGTGGGGGAGGGGGGTGGAGACAAAAAGCTGAAGACAGATAAAGGCAGATAAAGGTTAAGTTGGCTGTTGGGTGGGAAGGAAATAGGGTTGCCAACTCTGGATTGGGAAACTCCTGGACATTTAAGGGGTGGATCCTGGGGATGGTGGGGTTTGAGGAGGGGAGGAACTTCAGACCAGTATAATGCCATAGACTCCACCCTCCAAACCAGTCATTTCCTCCATGAGAACTACCATTGCCAGCCTCTGGGTGAGGGCTGGAGATCACCCAGAATTACAACTGTTGTCCGGGTGACAGAGATCAGTTCCCCTGGATAAAATGGCTGCTTTGGAGGCTTGAGTCTATGGCTCCACCCCCAGAAGGGAGAAAGAGTGTGAGATAGGTAAGGGTAGAGGGGAGGAAGCAAAGGTGTGAGGAATGGGATGACCATCCCGCAAGTTTCTTGCGGGTCTCCACTTGTGTTTATCTAATTCCCTCTTGAAACTGTCCATACTTGTCCTCAGGTGTCGTTTCTCCAGGCTAAAGAGCCCCAAGCATTTTAACCTTTCTTCATAGGGAAAGTGTTCCAACCCTTTTATCATTCTAGTTGCCCTTCTCTGCACTTTTTCCAATGCTATAATATCCTTTTTGAGATGTGGCGACCAGAACTGTACACAGTATTCCAAATGAGGTCGCACCAATGATTTATACAGGGGCATGATGATACTGGCTGATTTGTTTTCAATTCCCTTCCTAATAATCCCCAGCATAGTGTTGGCCTCCTTTATTGCAGTTACATACTGTCTAGACAGTTATCTACTATGACTCCATGATCTCTCTCTTGGTCAGTCTCTGCCAGTTCAGACCCCATCAATGTGTATTTATATTGAGGATATTTGGCTCCCATGTGCATCACTTTGTACTTGGCCACATTGAACCCCATTTGTCATGTTGATGCCCACTCACCCATCCTCGACAGATCCCTTTGGAGTGCCTCACAATCCTCCCTGGTTTTCACCACCTGAACAACTTCATGTCATCTGCAAATTTAGCCACTTCACTGCTTATTCCCAATTCCAAATCGTTAATAAACAAGTTAAAAAAAATCGGACTGAGTACTGATCCCTGTGATACCCCACAAGAGGACTTGTCCTTTTATCCCATGACTATTGAACTTACTTAGGAGCCTTTGATGAGGAACTGTATCAAAAGCTTTCTGGAAGTCAAGGTAAACAACATCTATTGGGTCTCCCCTTGCCCACATGTTTGTTCACTCCCTCAAAAAATACTAACAGGTTAGTGAGACAAGATCTTCTCTTACAGAACCCATGCTGAGTCTGCCTCAATAGTTTTTGTTCATCAGTGTGTCTACTAATTCTTTCCTTAATAACAGTTTCCACCAACTTGCCCGGTATTGACGTCAGACTGACTGGCCTGTAATTTCCCGGACCTCCCCTGGAGCCCTTTTTAAAGATGGGAGTGACATTAGCTACCTTCCAGTCCTCAGGAATGGAGGCAGATTTTAAAGAAAGATTACATATTTTTGTCAGGAGATCCACTAGTTCACATTTGAGTTCTTTCAGAACTCTCAGATGAATGCCATCCGGACCTGGTGATTTATTAGTTTTTAAATTGTCCATCAGGAGCTGCGGTGGCTCAAGTGGTTAAGACGCTGAACTGCAGGCTGTGGAAGGTCAGTAGTTCAGCAGTTCGAGACCCGGGTGCTGCATGACAGGGTGAGCTCCTGTCTCTAGTTCCAGCTCCTGCCAACCTAGCAGTTCGAAAGCTAGAAATTGCAAGTAGATAAATAGGTACCACTTCGGTGGGAAGGTAACAGCGTTCCGTGCACCTTGGTGTTTAGTCATGCCGGCCACATGACCACGGAAACATCTTCGGACAGCGCTGGCTCTTCGGCTTTGAAACGGAGATGAGCACCGCAACCCTAGAGTCGGATTCGACTGGCTTTCGAGCAAGGGAACCTTTACCTTTACCTAAATTGTCCATCAGTCATAGGACTTCCTCTCTTGTCACCTCCATCTGATTCAGGTCTTTCAAGCCCCCTCCCGAAATCGGTGCTTCTGGAGTGGGCAAGCACTTCTCATCTTCCACAGCGAAGTCAGAGGCAAAAAATGCATTCAGCTTCTCAGCCATTTCCCTGTCATCCTTCATTACTCCTTTTACCCCTTGGTCATCCAAGGGCCCCACTGCCTCCCTGGCTGGTTTCCTACTTCTAATGTATTTGAATAAAGTTTTATTGTTGGCCTTTATGTTTTTTGCGATATGCTTCTCATATTCCCTTTTTGCTTGCCTGATCACAGACTTATATTTTATTTGCCACAGCCTGTGTTCCTTTTTATCAACCTCACTGAGACTAGCTTTCCACCACTTAAAGGAATCCTTCTAACCTTTTACAGCTTCCATTACTTTATTTGTTAACCATGCAGGCTTTTTTCTATACCTATTTGTGCCTTTCCTATCCTGCAGTGTATATTTTTTCTGAGCTTCTAGGATTGTATTTTTAAATAGTCTCCAAGCTTCCCCAGCGGTTTGACCTTTTCCAATTTTCCTTTCAATTTCTTCCTCACATGTCCCCTCATACCAGAGATGTTACCCCTTTTAATGTTAAAAGTGGTTGTGTCAGTCTTTTTGGGCAACTCCCTATCTGTACAAATATTAAACTCAATAACATTATGGTCACTGTTCCCAAGCAGTGCAATCACTTTTACATCTCTTACCAGGTCTTGGGTGTTCCCCCCGGTAGGTTCTGTGACCATCTGTTTCATAGCACAGTCATTGAGAGTGTCTAGAAACTCAATCTCTTTTTCCCGACTTGAACACATATTGACCCAATCAATGTGTGGGTAGTTAAAATCACCTATTACAACACAGTTATTTTGTCTAGCAGCTATCTTTAATTCATTCATCATTTTATAATCCTCCTGTATCTTTTGATCTGGTGGGTGATAACAAATTCCCACTGATAACAAACTTCCTTTTGGGCCCATTATTTCAGCCCATAGCATTTCCAGAAGCAAATCCAGAAGTGAATTACAGAAATGAATCATGGTGTCATGTACCGTCTCAACAGCTGCTGCCTGGGATCAAGGAGCCCACTACTGAACCAGGGTCTATTCCAATATGCTCTTCCACTGAGCAATGACCCTCCCCACTTTTCAAATGCTTAAAAATAGGAAGAAACTGAATCCACAAAAGAAATTTTGATGCAGGCAGAAGCTTTATTGGGAAAAAAGAAGAGGGGTTGATATAATTTGCAGTGATGCAGTTGGAAGGATGACAAACATACCTTCTTTACTCAACAAACAGCAGCCTTTCCACTGCCCATTTAACTGGGATAACTGAAAAGCTAAAAAGCAAATGAATACAGAGGTGAACGCTGGTTACTGTTCAGGGAGGAAGACCTTTGTGGACTCCTGCAACATTTTGGAGGCCCACAGATGGAAAATGTTCATACCCTTCTGGTCTCAAAGTCAACATAAATTTAGGAAAACAAAATGAAGCATAACTGGGGGGAAAACCCCTTTGAAGGTGAGAGTACAGAGAATACAAATTAAATATCCCATTTTTGGTCATGAGCATTTGAGATGTTCTTAAGAGCCAACTGGTCTTGATTTGAACTGGAAAGTGTCATTCTTTCTGACACCCAAGTCCGTGAAGTTGTCAGCCATCAATCCATTCCATACTTTTCAAGTAGCCATTTAATTCCCATTCTTGCAAAGCTCCCCTTTCTGCTTAACAGAGGCGACCACAAGGGGGGCAGCCGGAACAGGCAGTGTACCCTCCCACACGAAGAGGCTCACAGGAGGCAGCCAGAACTGGCCCTGGGATCACAACGGTAGAAGGAGGTGGCTGTATCGTGACTTCCGATGGTGGGATTTGGTTGATGCAAGCGACGCTGCCCCCGCTGGTGAGGCCAAGACAACGTGCCGATGTTGAGCTACCACAGCATGAAGAGGGGCCGCATGGACTGGGGCAGCAATTCAGTCTGCCCAGGCCGCCTGTTGGGTATCCACATGGGGAGCATGGAGAGCATGGGGAGCAAGATGGGATGACACAGGATGGAGGACAGCAGGACATCTTGGGAAGGTGGCGGCGAGTCTGGAATTACATTGTGAAAAGATGGGAAATGTCAATGTGATCATCTGAAGAATAAACCACTATAGCTTGAAGCATAACTATTTTGCCCAGGGAGTACAATCTATTTACCTTAGAAAGTATGAGGGTCAACAAGTTGGCAAGATGGATAAATGCATACAGTTTTCATAATATATAAACTTTCAGTGTTTTTCAGACTGAGAAATGCAAGACAAAAAGGTATCTAAAATATTGCTACTTTGGTTTTTTTTTAAAAAAAAATGGAGACATCTCCTTTGTTACATGTGTAGCAAAGCTAGACCCAAGTCCAAGATCGTGTTACAGTCCAACAACATTTCGGTGATTTAAACTATCATGAGTCTAAGCACTCTTTGCCAGGTATCTGTAGCAAAGTAACTGTGCTTTCATTCTGCTGTGGAGCAGGCCTGTAGCCAGGATTTATTTTTTTTAGTCAGGGGGCATTTAAATTTCTTAGGGGGCACTGGCTAATCAAATGGAATACTCACCACTTGGGGCCCTTGAGCAGAATGGGAAGTTGTGGGGCCTTGCCAGTAAGTTGGGGGGCCTAGCCCCAAGATCCCCCACTGTAGCTACAGGCCCAGAGTGAAGATAAAACTGAAGATAATATAATTGGATAAGGAATTAACATTTGAGAAGACCTCAGATTAATTTCTCAGTTTCTGTCCTCACAGTCCTAGAACTTAGATGATTGACAGCATGTGGGTGGTATCTGCTACCATTTCAGACAGACAAAGGGTAGTTAAATGAGACTGGCAGCGGTTGGGAGCAAATCTTTAATGCCTTGCAGAGTTTGTCAGGACAGGGAATGCCAGAATGAAATGATGCAAAATGTTTAATGCAAGAAAAGGAGAAAATGTCTACTGACTTTCTGAAGATTATCTATACAATTTAAAACTTAGGTAGGGATGTCAACTCCAGGCACAGACATTCATGTAGATTTGGTAGTTGGGTTAGACTGTGTTAGGGAAGGGGACAGGAATCAGTGGGACAGAAAGACATTGAGTCCCCATTCCGAAAGTGGCCATTTCTTCTGCAGATGGAATTGTCTCTGTTGTCTGGAGATGTGTTGTGATTCCAGGAGATCACCAGGACCTACTTGGGGGCTGACTACCCTAAAATGAGCAGATAATCGACTGCATGGAACTTCCACTTTGTGTTGCATTCATGAAGATATTTCAAATAGGCTCTGGAGAGGCAACATTCAAATTCTCTCACTACATTTCTACATTAAGGCCAATACATTTCAGGGAGGGACACTTGCATATCCCCCTTTTCTCCCTGTGCCCAGGGATCTCTTCAGGTGCCCTCTCCTTCCTTCCTTCCTTCCTTCCTTCCTTCCTTCCTTCCTTCCTTCCTTCCTTCCTTCCTTCCTTCCTTCCTTCCTTCCTTCCTTCCTCCCTCCCTCCCTCCCTCCCTCCCTCCCTCCCTCCCTCCCTCCCTCCCTCACATCCATCCATCAATGTGAACACTGAGAGATGAAAATGATTTGGATGAAGGAATAGAGAACATAACACAAGCCAATGTTGGATCAGGCCAATGGCCTATCCAGTTCAACATTCCATGTCACACAGTGGTAAAAAATACCAGGTGCCATCAGGAGGTCCAGCAGTGGGGCCAAGACACTAGAAGCCCTCCCACTGTTGTCCTCCCCAAGCACCGAGAATACAGTGCATCACTTGCCCCAGACTGAGGTTCCTATCTTGACCTTGTGGCTAATAGCCACTGATGGACCTCTTCTCCATATGTTCATTTAATTCCCTTTTGAAGCCATCCATCCTTGTAGCTGCCACCACCTCCTGTGGCAGTGAATTTTGTTCTTTGTTACATGTGCAACTTCTCCTTTGTTACATGTGTAGTAAAGCTAGATGGGAGTCCACCTTGCATTTCATTCATTAAGGTGTTTCAAATAGGCTCTGGAGAAGCCACATCCACATTTTCTCAGTACATTTCTACATTGAGGCCTATACATTTCAGAGAGTGATCTCTGCTTCTTTAGGGATCTCTGCTTCTTTCCTTCCTTCCTTCTGATTTGAACATTGAGAGATTAAAACGTCACTGATCTCCTCAAGGTATCTTTCCAAAGGTGAAACTTCCTACACTTGCTTCCTATCTTTCTGTCGTTCTTTCTTACCATATATATCGTAAACAAGAAGGTATAATGGACTTACCAAGGGTTGTATCTGAAGAGAAGCAAGGAAGTGAGGCTGAGCAGAGTGGTGGAGATGGTTGAAGGTGGCCAGAGCTTTTATACTGTCTCTTAATTATGTCAAATCGATTATGGTTTTCTGAGAGTTTAATTTGCTAAATGTTTGAAAGCTCCCCATGGTACTTTGTTGAGGTGTTTAATGTCATATTAGAGGGTGAACACATTTTACCCTGCCATTCTCCCTCATCATGCAATATTATAGGACTTGGTTCTCAACAATTGTCCATGAGTCAGTTCAGAAATGAACCATTTGGGATCTCCTGTCTGACCAGAGTGGAAGCAAGTTACCTGCTTTTCCTGGAATGCAGGCATTTTCAAATACCAGGATTTTAATGTTTGGCCCTTCCCTGTGGCCCTCTCCTGGTGTCCTCACTTGGGGTTCATCCCCCAAGTCCACTCAGACTATGGCTGCCCAGTCACTTCTTGCTGCCCCAGAGCTCATTCACTTCCTGAGCCTTGGGGGCCTCTGGGTGGACATTTTTGGGGCATGGTTATTCTGTTAAAAGAAACTTTTCTGCATGCAGCCTTTCAAAGATTATGAAAACACCCCCTGGGCATCCCCCCAAAATTGCTTCCCAAAGTCTCCCAGAGTCTCCCCAACCTCTCTGAGAAGGTGGGATGCTCAAACACCCCTCAAATGGAAACATTTTGGGTACACCCAATCACCCAAAAATCAGTGTCCAGAGGTCTTCCTCATTGAGATGAGACCATGGATGTATCACTCGATACCCCAAATGGAACAAAGTGCAAATTGGGGTGGTGTACCACACAGGGTCGGTGCACCCAAAAGTACAGTCTTCACAGTGAGGACCAATGCAGCTCACATTATTCTCCTCTCTCCCTGTGATTGGTGTGAAATCACCCACTCAGCTTCCACAGCAAGAAGCTGGGTCCAGCAGACCCTGCTCTGAAATGCTACTGTGCCACACTGGCTTTCCTGGAGGGCTGCTGCTACTGAACAGGAACAAGCAGCTAGGCCTGGTTAAGTTATGCCAGTCAGGTGTCATCAAGTCACCCAGAGGGTGCTTCCAGGCCTAGGGTAGCCAACTTCCAGGTGGCACCTGAAGATCACCTGGTATCACAACTGAACTCCATACAAGAGATCTCTCTCCCCCTGGAGAAAATAACTGCTTTGGAGGGTGGACTCCATGGCATGCTATTCAATTGAGGCCTCTTCCCAAACACTGGCTTCCATAGACTCCACCAGAAAATTTCCAGGAATTTCCCAGCCTGGAGCTGACAACCCTAGTCAGGTCTGGCCTCAATGAGTTCCCCACAAAGGCTAAAGGAGGCCTGGAAAGGGCCTTCAGCCCCTGCCTTTTCACTGGTGGAACCAAGCTTGGTTGTCTAGCAACAGCCATTTTGGGGAAAGTAAGCCAAAGAGCAGAAGTAGGAGAGAATGGTTTGATGGCCGGTGGCTCACCTCAGTAGCCAGCCAGCCACAGAGGAGCCAATCAGGAGAAGCATCTTCATCAGGAGAAACAGCAGTTTTGCCAGTTTATTCTGACAGGGAAGAGTGGCCAAGCCAACAGTGGGCAGGGGAAAGGAGCGGACCCAGCACCCAGCCAATGGCAAACAAGTACTCCTGAGTGGCGGTTGACAGGCCAATGGGTGATGGAACACACAGCACAGCCATTGGGAGAGCTGGAAAATGCCAGTACACTAGGGCTTATAAATATGTATACATGTGGTAGCAGTAAAGCCCATTGTAAAAGCAATACAATGAGCTCTACAGAGATGTGATGTGTAATGAATGCATAGGCTGGAAGTATTTTAAGTACATATTAGCTGTATGTAATAGAAAGGCACAAATGTGGAACCCTATGTTACCTTATGTTACACAATAACTGGTGTCCAAGGTCACACAATGTGAGGTAGAAAGTTCAGCACACAGGGCTATGTGGAGTAATTTCTACAACTGGGCAGTCTGCAAAATCATTTTGTGTTGGACATCCTTGTCATTCAATGTGGTCATGGTTGCACTGTCCACCCTGTTATAGAACAGGTCTCAAGGGAAGTTGAGTTGAAAGCGAGTGGTTGTAACAAAAGTCTCAGTAGCTTATGCTGGAATGATGAAGAGGATTATGGGCATATGAGTGTTGTGAAACCTTTATAGTTTTAACTGTGAAAAGGCATGTGTATGTTGTAAGCAAAGGTGTGTATTGAAGCTGAGGATTTAAATGCATGGCTAGACACATTATTTTTCAGTAATTTGCTTTTTGCCAAAAGCCATGAAAAGGACACTTGCTGTTTTGAGTAAAGATGCATAAAAAAGCTGTCACTCATGGAACTGGAGAAACATCTTTTAAAGTGAACATCAGTGCTTGGCAGATCCAAATGTAATAAGAATGACTGATAGGTCACATGTAGTCTGTGTCTTGTTTATTGCCACATCGTTCCCCTTTAAACATTTGTCTATGTGTATCTGTCTCTGCCTGTTTCCCTCCTTGGTTAAGGCTAAATCAGGACCACAAAAGTGAGGAACAACGCCTGGTTATAATTTCTACAGGAACCCAAGTTGTGACCTGGGTTCCTGGTTTTTTCATTTCTTTTTCCGCTGTAAATATGTATCTGGATGTCTGTATCTGTCTCTGTCGGTTTACCTCTCTCTTTGTAATTGGTTTTCACACTCTGGGTGTGGTTAAAGGTTCCCCCCACTAGCAGGTTTTATCCCAGTGTCACACACTCCCTGTATTTTTTAAAATGTATATGTCATTCTCCACTTCAGCCAGGTTTTCCTGCACTCCTCCTGTTTGTACATGCCTACGTAGATCTGTCTTTGACTGTGTCTGTATTCGTACTTTGCGGCATGCCTCAGTTTTTGGCTTCCTGTTTTCTGTGTGTCTGGTCCCATCCTCTGTCTCTGCTTGTGTGTGTATCCCCTGGCTTTTTTGTGATAACTTAAACTGTTCCCCCCCCCCACCGCCTCTGCTACACTGACAGCTTTTTACTTGGTGGGTTTTTTTTCCCCATTCTGGAAAGTGTTGCCTCAGCAAACTTGATTTGAAGGCTAAAGATGGCAGGTTTTCTCCCATTGAGGGAATCAATCGTCATCTGGCAAGGAGACTGAAGACAGTAGCCATGTTCACCAAAGCAAAGCAACCATCTTCTGAGGAAAATTTTGGCAGGCACTGCTTCTGCTTCTCAGGCAACACAGCCAGTGAATAGGGACAGCTTCTGAGTGACACATCATGGAGCCAACTGATTTAGGGGCATGTGGAATGTTCAGAAAGTGCCACCCCACTACTCAATTATATATAAGGAAAGATATGATTTATTAACCCTAACCCTAAATTATGGCACAGACCTGCATTCAGTTTATGCATGCCACATTTATACTCATATAACATGTCTGGTGTAAACGAATGTTATTTTCCCTGCCATCTGCCAAATCGTGACCAATCATCACTGCTTTTCACAGTCACTTGTCAATGCATTCTGGAATACCAAAGTCTAACTGTAAAAGATTTTCAAATCCCTGTCTTGCCTTTGTGTTCCGGCTGTCAAAAATTAACTGGACTGCAGAACCTTTGAGTGCCAAATGTTCATATGCAGTTCTAGCACCCTGAAAGTAGTGGTGCAAAGTGCCATAAAGTCACAAATGAATTATGGTGACCCTATAGAGAATTCAAGGCAAGAATTTAGGCAAGAAAGTTTGGGGATAAGCTTCCTGGTCCCTCGTTCTGGGTGGTGAATGCCCTGCCCCAGGTCCTGGTGTCTGCCACTGCTCTGAGGTCATCAGGAGAAAGTTTGACAAAAACAATAAAAAACAATGACCTCATGTTTGTCATTACATCACTTCCAGGGAGAACTCAGTAATGACAGAAGGTAACACTTGGAAACACCAGCACTTTTATATTCTTACTTTGATCAAAGTTGATACTATTGTGATCCCAATTCTCTGAGGATTGAGAAACAGCTTGTGGACACAAGCCCAGGAAATGAATTGAGAAGAAGAAGAAGAAGAAGAAGATTTATACCCCACTGTTCACTGCCCAAAGGCGTCTCAGAGTGGCTTACAAACTCCTTTCCCTTCCCCTCCCCACAACAGACACCCTGAGAGGTAAGTGGAGCTGAGAGAACTCTAACACAAACTGTCCTTGAGAGAACAGCTGTGCCAGAGCTTGTGACTGACCCAAGGTCCATCAGCAGGTGCAAGTGGAGGAGTGGGGAATCAAACCCGCTTCTCCCAGATAAGAGTCCGTGCACTTAACCACTACACCAAAATGCTTGCTTTATGAATGTCTAGTTGACTTTATTATTTCAGTTCTTTTAGTTTACAACTTCTTTAATTCAAATTTTATAATTGCATGGTTCAAGGGGTTCATTTTAATAAAGGGAGTAAGGCTGCAGTATAACAAAGAAGTACAAGAAGGTGGTTTCCTATAAGAAGTGGAACTATTAATCCTCTCTCTATTGTCTCCATCCTCTCTTGCTCTGGATTGCAAGACTAGATCTAATGGCTGGAAATTACAAGGGAGTCGATACCAGCTAAATATCAGGAGAAACTTCCTAACTGTGCAGTGGAACAGACTGCCTCGGGAGGTGGTGGGTGCTCCTTCGCTGGATGTTTCCAAGCAGAGGCTGGACGACCATCTTTTGGTATGTTGTAGGGCTATCTTTCGGCTATGCTCCCACAGAGTGGAGGGGGTTGGACTAGATGACCTGCAAGATCCCTTCCAACTCTAACATTCTATGATTCTATTCTATGATTCTGTATCACTGTCTAGAGTATGTCTATGTGTTTTTCCCCTGTATGCTTTATCATACTCTTGCTACTTTGTTTTTATACTTATAACTTTCGGGGAGGGGGTAATCACATAAGAACATAAGAAATCCCTTCTGGATCAGACCAAAGGTGCATCAGGTCCTGCATTCTGTTCATAGAGTGGCTGATAAGCTGCCTCTAGGAAGCCCACGAGCCAGATGAGGGCAGCAGCACCCTCCTACCCATGTTTCTGAGCCACTGATATTAAGAGTTATACTACATTTGGTAAAGGGGGGAGTACATACTCATCACGATTAGCTGCCATTGATAGTACCACCCTCCAAAAGTGTGTCGTATTTAATAAATTGTTCCTTGTTCCAGATCTATGTAACCCAACATCGACTGCATTGACTTCACTCTGTCATCCACCTTGACTCACAGAGTTGGATTTATACCCCACCCTTCACTCGGAGTCTCAGAGCGACTTACAGTCTCCTTCCCTTCCTCTCCCTACAACAGATACCGTGTGAGGTAGGTGGGGCTGGGAGAGCTCTGAGAGAACTGCACGTGAGAGAACAGCTCTGAAAGAACTGTGACTGACCCAACATCAACCAGCTGACTGCACATGGAGGACTGAGGACTGGGGAATCAAACCCAGTTCTCCAGACTGGATTTCACTGCTCTTAAGTACTACACCAAAGAACAACACCAAAAATGAAAGGAGGGGAGGATAAATAAAGGTTGCTCCTTGTATTGTTTAATCATCATTCTATCTCGTTTTGCGGTCTGTATTTCTTTACTTTGGTAATGTGCAGACTAGTGGGGAGTCTTTTATCATTTCAGAAATAATACTTTCCTGCTCAGGAGCAATAAAACTCAAATAACCAAGGAATGGTGGACAGGAAGCTGCAGAGGCAGGTACCTTTCTGATCTCTTTGGGATGTCCCAAAAGTGTCTGTCTGACTGCAGAACTAGAAGGATTTCTGTTCTGGTCCAGCAGACCATTTGAACAAGAGAAGTTCTCCTCTACTAGGTCATTGAACTCAAAGTAGACTCCTCTAAAGGGCATCAACTCATCATGACGTCATGTACCTTCTCAACAGCTACTGCCTAGGACTGAGGAGCCCAATCCTGAATCTGGGTCTATTCCTCTGTGCTCTACAACTGAGCAATAACTCCTCCCCATTTTTCAGGTTCTTAGGAAAAGGAAGAAACTGAATCCACAAAAGAAATTTTGATGCAGGCAGAAGTTTTATTGGGAAAAAAGGAGAGGCACTGAGATAATTTGCAGTGAAGCAGTTTCAGGGATGACAAACATACCTTCTTTACTCAAGGAACAGTGGCTTTTCCACTGGCCATTTAGCTGGGATGACTGAAAGGCTACAAAGCAAATGAATGCAGGGGTGAATGCAGGTTAGTGTTCAAGCAGGAAGGCCTTTTGTGGACTCCTTCAACTTTCTGGAGGCCCACAGAGGGAAGATGCTCATGCCCTTCTCATCTCAAATTCAGCATAAGTTAAGGAAAACAAAATGAAGCATAATGGAAAAAAAACTTTCAAGGTGAGAGTACAGAGAATACAAATTAACTATCACCTGTTTCTGGTTATGAGCATCTGAGATGTTGTTAAGAGCCAACTGATCTTGATTTGAACTGGGAAGTGCCATTCTTTCTGACACCCAAGTCCATGAAGTTGTCAGCTGTCAATCCGTTCCATACTTTCCAGGTAGCCATTTCATTCCCATTCTTGTGAAGCTCCTCTTTCTGCTTAACAGAGGCGACCACAAGGGGGGCAGCCAGAACAGGCGGTGTAGCCTCCCACACGAAGAGGCTCACAGGAGGCAGCCAGAACTGGCCCTGGGACTGTAACAACACAAGGAGGTGGCTGTATCGTGACTTCTGATGGTGGGATCTGGTTGATGCAGGAGACGCTGGCCCCACTGGTGATGCCAAGGCAACGCGCCGGTGTTGAGCTACCGCAGCATGAAGAGGGGCCGCACGGACTGGGGCAGCAACCCAGTCTGCCCAGACCGCCTGTCGGGTAGCCACATGGGGAGCATGGAGAGCATGGGGAGCAAGATGGGATGGCACAGGATGGAGGACAGCAGGACATCTTGGGAAGGTGTCGGCGAGTCTGGAATTACATTGTGAAAGGATGGGAAAGGTCAACATGATGTTCTGAAGAATAAACCACTTAAAGTTCGAAGCGTAACTATTTCTCCCCGGGAGTGAATCCTATTCATCTCAGAACAAATGAGGGTGAACAAGTTGGTGAGACAGATAAATGCATAGGTTTTTCAGAAAAGATTTTTTTTTAATGGCTTGAGATACTACATCTAACTTACCCTCCTGAAATGAACTTTGGGCTATTTTCAGACTGAGAAATGCGAGACGAAAAAGTATCTAAAATATTGCTTGCTTGATTCTTAAAAAAAAAAAAAAAATGGGACCTCTCCTTTGTTACATGTGTAGTAAAACTAGATCGGAGTCCACCTTGCATTTCATTCACTAAGGCGTTTCAAATAGGCTCTGGAGAGGCAACCTCCAAATTTTCTCAGTACGTTTCTACATTAAGGCCAATACATTTCAGAGAGTGCCACTTCTATCCCTATGCCGAGGGATCTCTTCATGTGTCCTCTGCTTCTCTCCCTCCTTCTGATCTGAACAGTGAGGGATACAAATGCCACTGATCATGTAAAGATTTTTTTTTTCCCCCCAAAGGAGAAACTTCCTAACCTTGCTTCTCATCTTTCTTTCTTACCGTATATATCACAAACAAGAAGAAGGTATAATGGACTTACCAAGACTTGTATCTGAAGAGAAGCAAGGAAGTGAGGCTGAGCACAGTTGTGAAGATGGTTGAAGGTGGCCAGAGCTTTTATACTATCCCTTAAGAATGTCAAGTAGGTGATTGCTTTCTGAGTGTCTAATTTGCTAGATGTTTGAGAGCTCCCCATGGCACTTTGTTGAGGTGTTTAATGCCATATTAGAGGGTAAGCATATTTTACCCCGCCATTTTCCCTCATCATGCAGTATTATAGGACTCGATCCTCAACAAGTGTACATGAGTCAGTTCAGAAATGAACCATTTGGGATCTCCTGTCTGGCCAGAGTGGAAGCAAATTACCTCCTTTGTCTGGAATGCAGACATTTCCATATACCAGTATTTTAATGTTTGGCCCTTCCCTGTGGCCTTCTCCTGGGGTCCTCATTTGGGCTTCATCCCCCAAGTCCACTTAAACTATGGATGCCTGGTCACTTCTGGCTGCCCCAGAGCTCAGTCACTTCCTGAGCCTTGGGAGGCTCTGGGTGGACATTTTTGGGGCCCAGTTATTCCATTTTTATGCTGACCTCCTTCATCCTCATTCCCTGGAGTTGCAACCTGCCATTGTCTTCTGCATGGCTCCAGTGCTGTGGTGCCCAGCCTCCCCCACACCAGCCCATCACTGGCATCTGAAGGAACCACCAACCGCATCTAGCCCCACTTCATCAGCAGTAGGATGCCACTTGTGGCCCAGCCATCTCTTCTTCCCACGAAGCTTGTTGAAGCAGCCTATTTCCACCTCGACTCTGTGGGTGGCAAGACACAGTTGCTTTCCATTGAGTAAAGTTCAGTTATACCATCTTCTTTCAACTATTCCCCAATTTCAGACTTTGATGGGGAAGAGAATCTCAGTTTACCTGCAGATTTCTTCTTCTTTTATCTTGCTTTCAGAGGTTCTTCAAGTAACTGGATGCTGTCCCTTTCTTAAGCAAAGTTTCGCCAATCTTTCTGAAAGATAATGTGTTGTATTGTCCATTTGGTAAACAGTCCTTTTAAGGATTTCATGATGCAATTACCAAACTAACAGTGGAAGGAGAAACAGTAGGCCGATTCAGGTGTATCATCTGAAGGTTGCTCAGCACCAGCTTGGTCTGAGCTGAAGTATTCTCCCACCTCCCTTTCTTCTTGTTCTGAAGAAAATAACCCCTCCTAACCTATAGATACTGAATGAGAAGGGAGCACTCACTGGAGAAGACCCTGATGCTGGGGAAGATTGAAGGAAAAAGAAGAAGGGGACGGCAAAGGATTAGATGGTTAGTGTTATCGATGCAACGAACATGAAATTAAGGAAACTCCGGAGCACAACGGAAGACAGGAGGGCCAGTGTGATGTGGTCCATAAGGTTGCGAAGAGTCGAACTCGACTGTGCGCCTGGACAACAACAACAACAACAATAACAACAACAACAACAACAACAACATATAGAGTATGGGAAACGTCCAGCTAGGATTCATTCCAACATGAGAGAACATATCTCCCACATTCCAACACCAGGTACAATAAATTAAAAAGGGAAAATCTGACACTGTTAACCCCTTCAAACCTGGTGCTGTCATCTAGACACATACACACACACAGAGCCTTGTGCTCAGCTCTGTCTCCTCATATTCAGTGGTCTTCCTCAATATATCTCTACAAGTAAACATCCTTAACACATGAAGGTAGACTCTTTTTCTCAGTAGCAGCCTCTGTGCTTTTAATTCCATAGCCAGGTTCTTACTTGGGTCTGGGGGTCTTGAAGTCCTAATCTTTCAGGAGTCCTTAGTCGAGGGGATGTGATTAGTGTAATAATTAAGGTTTTGATTATGTGTCTGTGAAGGTTGGTTTGTAGGGGGGACAGCCAAAGTAGTGTAGTGGTTAAGGCAGGCAGACTCCAATCTAGATAAGTGGGGTATAAAAACCTACCCATCTTCTCTTCTTTCTACGTGGGAAGGGATTCTGATTTATTGTCCTGGGTGGAATGGGATGCTGAGTTGTTGTCCATTCTGGATGTTAGGCCTCATGAGGTTATGGTGAGATCTAAATACCAGTCATTATAGGGTTAATATATTTATTGTGATTCTATCAAGAGACCTGACCTGGTAGTGCAACCTGGCTCAGAGCCAATCCTTAATGTCAGGCCATGGTCACACGGCAAGGAAATTGTGATGTAATTGTGATTTGTTCCTGGTAGCATTGCATGAGGAGGCTCTGGGCACTGTCTCTTTCCACCAACCACTCGTCTGCCAGCCCCTCCGGCACTTCCTTCCCCCTACCCGCCTTCAGCAACTTTCCCCGCTGCCTCCTGCTGCCCAACCAGCCCTGGCTCCACACTGCTGGCAAGCCGGGTCCTCCTCCCCTCCCCTCCTAATGCTGCAGCTTTGGGTCCGTCACCTGCAAGCCTGCCTGGCACTTTCCCCGACCACCTCCCCCCCCCCGCAACTTTACCTCCTGCTGCCCACCGCAGCTTCACTCCTGTGGTGGGCAGGAGCTTTCTCCGTGCTTGATGAGCGCATGGACATTTATAATGAATTTTTTAAGCACAGGATTGCTCAGGCACTCAGCCGGAAGCTGTTAAAAATAAACCTCACAGCTCAAAGAACAGTCAGATGGCCCCAATCGTGATCGTTGCGAGAGGTGGCTGTTCAGATGAGCAAAATCACAAATTTAAAGCAGAAGTACCCAGAAAATACTTGATTTTCCCAGGGGCAGGAAAAACCAGGAGCGTTGCGGGAGTGAGCCTGCTTTGGTGCGGGAGGCGGATTGGCACATGTGAACGGAACATTTCAATGCGACAGGGAACAGCAGTAAACCCTGATCAAAAGGTCCATGTGATTGTTGTGCTTGAGAAACGGATTGGATGGTTTTAATTACCAGTGTTTGGGTTGGCTAATGAGCTTGAGCTTCTTCCTGTCAAGGTTCCAGAAGAGAGGTTACTTGTTTAGCAGGCTCTCCCTAGGCTTTTACCTTTTCCTCTTAGAGACTTTTGGTATGCATTAGCCTACTTTGCTATATAAATATGTAGGTTAGGACTTTATTGGAATGTCGGCAGCACATATAGTAAAACTAAAATGATACAGAGAAGATTAGCATGGCCCTACACAAGAGAGCCAGTTTGGTGCAGTGGTTCAGTGTGTGGACTCTAATCTGGGAGAACTGGGTTTGATTCCTCACTCCTCCCCTTGCAGCTGCTGGAAGACCTTGGCAAGCCATAGTTCTGTCAGAGCTGTCCTTGAAAGTGCAGTTCTGGAAAGAGCTCTCTCAGTCCCACCTACCTCGCAGGGTGTCTGTTGTGGAGAGAGAAAAGGGAAAGGAGTTTCTAAGCTGCTCTGAGACTCTGAGTGAAGGGTGGGGTAGAAATCCAATCTCCTCCTCCTCCTCCCCTTCCTGATAGATTTAGATGAAGAACTTTATTTTAATTAATAACTCTAGTCTCTGTACCTTATTTACCCAACAAGGCCAACACTGTTTTTTGCTTTTGATTGGCTCAGTTCAAGCATCCATCTTTGATCAAAATAGATTTCAGACTCTGACTGCAGATTGTTAGAAGAAGTTGTGACTTTTCCTGACGATGGCAGCAATGAGGAATTCTCAGAATCATTGGCACTTGCCCTAACCCTGTCCTTCAGACTGGACGTGTTGCCACTTCTCAATTTATGATTCTGGTTTGCTACGGTGTGTCTTTCACTTTCTCATTATTTCTCATTCTTTGTTGTCATTTCTCACTCTTCCTCTAGGTATTTAATGCTGCCACCAGAAATACAATACCAAACGTATTATTGAACCTTTCTTATAGCATAGTGCCCAAGTTATAAGGTTCCTTCATTTGACTACATAGTCCTGAGGATGAGACGCTTGGATTTTAATAGCATATGGCTCCAGGTTTTCATAAAACAAAATATAGCTTTATTTGTACAAGCAGCATATTGGTTTCAGGATGTTTAGCAATTTATCTCTTCAGTAAATAAAACGGTGGGTGCTAAGCATCTTTTACTATGTTGTTATCTTCAGAATCCCTCTCCTCTATCAAATCTTCTTTTCTCTTCTGAATGCGTCTGAAGCTTTAATATATTTTGCTCAGTTAAATCTTTCCCTTTCTGTTAATTCTGGTTTCTGTCAGCTTCTTTCCCTCACACTCATATGACAATATTAGGATTTGACTCTCTCTGCTCTCTAATACGGTCCCGTTCACAAGCAGAAGTAGCCACACAATATGCACGAAGGATGGGTGGATTTTCTGGGTGTGATCACATGAGGAAATCTAGCAAGTGTCCCGTACTCATCTCCAACCTGTTTCACTCTGCCGAAGACGCGGAGCAAAAAATGCCGGGGAAAGGGCAGTAGCAAATGGGTTTGCAACAGGCTGCAGTTGGACTTCCCCGTGTAATCGCTCTGGTGTGCTCCCAGTGATCCCTCATTGGAGCGCATCCAGAAATGCGCGGCAGAGGAAAAAACCCGATTCACCTGCCTCTGTGTCTGATCACACTGTGGCAGGTCAAATTGATGTGGCGGAAAAAGCCTCGCTCCCCCCCCCCGCATTATCTGGCACGTGTGACCACACCTCAAGTAACTGGATGCTGTCCCTTTCTTAAGCAAAGTTTAGCCATTTTTTTTCCTGAAAGATAGTGTGTTTGGCAAACAGGTCTTTTAAAGGATTTCATGAAGCAATTACCAAACTAGCAGTGGAAGGAGAAACAACAGGCCTGTTAAGTATGCAACTCAACACGAAGGATTTCAGCAACAAGTGATTTCAGCTTTATTTAACGGCAAAACTCCAACTCAGGGACACACCACAAACAAGTGGAGCACAGCTCCCTTTTTAAACTGTCCCGGGCTGTCAAAGCCACACCCATAACAAGATAAGAACCAATAACAATGCAGGGATAAAGGCCAATCAGGACTGTTCCCTCTTTGATACATTCTCACATAGTGATTGGATATTTACAGTGGTTTCTCAGAAACCAGCCAATGGTAATGCGACAGATTAAGAGCCACATTCGGACTGAAGCTTAACATAGGATGGATTCACACTTTAATACATAACAAGGCCGATACAGGTGTATTGTCCAAAGGTATTCTTCTCCCACCCCCCTTCTTCTTGTTCCAAAGAAAAATAACCCCTCCTAAGTTATAGCGTACTAGGAATAAGGCCCATTGTGGGAATAAATACAACAAGCCATTGGCTTCTGCATGGCTCCAGCGCTGTGGTGCCCAGCCTCCCCCCACTGGGATACCACTGGCATCTGAAGGAACCTCCAACCACATGTAGCCCCACTTCTCCATCAGCAGTAGCATGCTACTTGTGGCCCAGCCATCTTTTCTTTCAACCAAGCTTTCTGAAGCACCCCATCACCACCTGGACTCGGGGGGCGGCATGACACAATTCTTTCCCTTGAGTAAAGTGCAGTTTTGGGTGCTCAGTGTCAATTTGCTGTGCTGACCTCAGCAGGGTGTAATGGCACAGCATCCACCATTTTCTCCAGAGGGACTGATCTCTGCTACCTGAAGAGGAGTTGTCATTTTGATTGCTCTCCACCCCTCACCTGGAGACTGACAATACTCTCTCTTCTCTCTAATGTGTACTCTATAAGTATTACTTCTTTCTTCCCTAGGGTCCTAATGCTTTCCACCAGAACTCTGATGGATTCTTAATAGAAGACTGCTCTCTCAGACTCTGTTGACTGAACTTAACAGACGTCAGCTCTCTCTCTGCTGCCTCTTCCCTGGTTTTCTGTCGAACGTCAACTGCTGACTGACTGACGACCACTGCTTTTTCTCACCGCACCTTTTCCACTTCACTTACCTCCTCCCGTACACTCTCAGCCCTCGGCAAATCACTTCACTCACTCGTCTCCCATTTATAGCCACTTTCTCTCCTGTAACTTATCAAACATTAAAAACAAAACAAAACATGCATTTAAAACTTTAAAATGTTACAGGGCCATGGGTGTAAACTTCTTTGGAGGGTCTTGGGGGCTCAAGCCTCCTGGATTTGGGTAACCAGTTCCAGGAAATATTGACGAACTCCCATGTGGGACTCACTCACAATGGCAGCAGAATCACAGGACTGCCCACCCTCCTTTTGCATCATATTACAATTTCCATGATTCCTATAACTAATTACAACAAAAACAACAACAACTTTCTAATTGAATTGATCAGAAAAAGCAGGCCAACCTGATATAAGTATGAAGGTAGAGTCTGGGTAGGCATAATGCTAAAGGTATGACCTTCCTGGAGTCCTGTGTCCAGTTTTGGGCACCACATTTTTTGGAAGGATGTTGACAAGCTCGAGCGTGTCCAGAAGAGGGCAACCAGGATGGTGAAAGGGTTTGAATCCAAGTCTTATGAGGAAAGGCCGAAAGAGTTGGGTATGTTTAGCCTGGGAAAGAGAAAGCTTAGAGGGGACATGATGGCAGTCTTCAAGTATTTGAAGGGCTGTCATGTAGAAGATGGAGCAGGTCTATTCTCTCTTGCTCCAGATTGCAAGACTAGATCTAATGGCTGGAAATTAAAAGGGAGTTGTTACCGGCTAAATATCAGGAGAAACTTCCTAAGTGTAAGAGTGGCTGAGCAGTGGGACAGACTGCCTCAGGAGGTGGTGGATGCTCCTTCGCTGGATGTTTTCAAGCGGAGACTGGACAACCATCTTTTGGGTATGTTGTAGGTATGTAGGGCTATCTTTCGGCTACACTCCTGCAGAGTGCAGGAGGTTAGACTAGATGACCTGCAAGGTCCCTTCCAACTCTAACATTCTATGATTCCAACAACCTTCCCCTCAACACCTTAAAAGAGAGGCATAAGAACCAAGAGGCTTCTGAGGAGGTGTCTGTTCCTTTTAACTAACACCCTTTTCACACCAGGAGGATGTTAGGCATACCTTCTGTCACGTCACTCATAGTGACAGCTCCCTCCCCCCATTGGTTGGGGAAGGGAAGCTGCCCTGCCTCACTATTGGCTGGAATGGAGGAGGGGTGAGTTCAGGTTTCTGGGAAGTAGAAGGCTGTGGAAAATGGCTGCCACTGATTTGTACAGTGGGGTGGCAGGAAGCTTGAATGGCTGGGCTATGTGTTTATACAGGAAATGCAGATTGCAAACCTGTGCTTATGAAACAGTGAGAAATAAATGCTGGAAAGAGAAATGGGCGAGCCTCTGTGGATTTTTTTTTTTGGGGGGGTGCAGGGGAAGGAGAGAAGGCATGTCATGGTGTTTTGCCTCTTTGTTTGTTGCTTCTTCTTCTTTTTGTACAGGGGAAGGAGGGAAGGAATGTCACGGTGCTTGTGGTTTGGGGGGGGAAATAAAAGTAGAGCTGAAAAAACTTTTCAAGGTTCCCTTTTCCAACTTGTGCTGCAAAAACGTGGGCTGAGAACTAGCGTGGTACACGCTCATGCACAGATGCAGAAAAAATCAAAGCCTTTTTCACAGCCCCCAAACCCTTCTCTTAGTTGGTAGGAGAAGAAACAATAATTTCCCCTTCAACCCACCATTGGTGCCTTAGAGTCACCATTGCACACACACACACACACACACACACAAAGCCCCAGAGAGAGAGAACGTTATCCATCCCTTCAAACTTGCCTGCTGTCTCTCACTGCAGAACCCTTCCACTTCAAGCCTCAGAGTGTCCCAAGCTGGCCAGCCGTTTCCATGTGAAAATGCCCTCCCCGCCTCCCCTTTGCTTCCAAGCCTGTGTGGAAACAGGTCGAATCTGCATTGCATTTTTAAATCAGTTGGACGTGCGAAAGTATGCTAGCACTGTTGAGGTGTGAAAATGAAACCAAATGTAGACAGCTTTTTTGAAGATGGAGTCAAAAGGCTGGGACACCGGTGGGAAAGACAAATGCAGATTTGACCAGAGAGAGAGAGAGAAATTCAAGTCCTCCATGCAAAAAGCCTTCTTTTTTTCACAAACAGCAATCAATGGTTTCTGAATACAATTTTTATTTTTATACAAGAGACATTAGCTACAGACTTTTTAGCAGAGTGTGAATGCTTTTTACATTTTATTATAGAAAGGTTGTCAAAGACATGCAGTTCTGAACTGTATTATACAGAAATTTTTTCAACAAGTGTCACATAGGGTTGGTGGCATTTCTGGAACTTTGCTCTCAAATTGTCACAGGGTCTGGGTGCTGAGCGTACACCTTCCACAAGGTTGACCAGTGCTATAATGTGATTTCGGTTCATGCTGAAACAATTCAGGGAACAACCTACCACAGTGATCACAGACAGCACAGGGCCCATGTTCATATTGCAACACACATATTTTAAGTTCTCTGCATAAAAAGCAGATGGCCGTATCAAACATTCATGTGCCAGCTGAGCTGGTTCATCTAGAACACGACCTTCAAATTTGGAGTAAGAGAGGTCATTGGTGCAGTAATTGATGACCGAATAAGCTGCTGTAATCAGTTTGTACATTGCAGAATGTGACTTTTGTTTGTCCACAGGAGGGATGTCATCACCGGCCATTCCCACATCTTCTTGTAGGACTCTGTGAACGGGACCATGATTCTCAGCCAAATCCAGAAGGCGGCATTTCTACAAACAAACAAACAAACATGAAAAACGAGGGGGAGGACCCTAAACCACATCCCCCATGGCCTTCACACATATTTTCCATTCAGCTCTACCCCCCTGAAAGAACACATCTCTACCCTGGAAACACCGTCTCTTCTCTGGTGTACAGATTACAGTCCCTTCTTGTTTCTTTTCTTTTTCCGGTGAAGTAAAAAGGTGCTTTGGAAGACAATCCAATTCATTCTCATTGTCAGAGTAACTGCTAAGCCTCTGCCTTCTGGCAGTAGTTTTCCTCTTCACTGGTGCCCCAGCCGCCACAGGTTCAAAAACAGTTACTGGTGTACTCTCCATGGTATGCTGGACACTGCAGAATTTTGCCCATCTCTCCCATTTTAAAGAGCAGACCCTGTGCTCATTGGCGTGTTTGAACAGCAGCAAGAACTCTCCCATTGGCTGTGGAATGCCGATATGAATTCATCCAGGGGCCTGTTGCCTGCTTTGGGTCCCCCTTTGGGGAGAACGGTATAAGGAAAGTGATAGAATACTGCATTGTTTTTATACGCTCAAATTAACACATCAGAATAAGAATGATTCCAAGGACCCAGGTCAGAGTTACAAACACATCGGCATGCCCACTGGGACTTAAATCCAGCTATAATTTTTAAACCATGGTTATAGATCATTAAACAACTACCAAGAGAATTGGACAGAAACACGGGTGATGCTCTAAATTTTTCCTGTTCCCCCCATGCACATTTTGTACAGTTCTAGAAACAAAAGGTAACATCCTAGTTGAAAACAAACCAAAGCTATGTGATTTCAGGAATATATTTTATTCTAATGATTTATTTTAATGATGTTACCCGCCCTGAGCCCACCTGTGGGATGGGTAAGATTTAAATGCAAATAATAAATAAATAATTGTATCATTTAGCACTGCCACAAGGTATTCTATTGTTAATCAACTGAGCATATTACCATTTGGCAAATCAATGTTAGAGTAAGTCTAGGGAACTTTCTACAGTGTGAGTACATATTATATTTTCTTTCAGTTATAAGAATCATAATGTGACCGGCCAAGACACTTGCTGAGAAGTCAAAATCAAAACAATCGGGGTCCGTTGCATTCTAAAACAAAGATTTGCAATGATGCTTTAGAAACTACCACAAAGTTACCATTGGAACACCTTTGTATTAAAACTGGAACTTCAAATGAGGCATTTTCTAGAACTGCTCCTGTTTATTTATGGTATATGTAGCATACAATATATTAAAATGGCATTATTGTCTAGAATGCTGGTACCTCAAAGGAAATAAATGCATGCATCCGGCTTAAAAACCACAAGACCATTTCTTTTATCACTGATTGGTTATCATCCATTCGAACCCTGCTATAAAATCATATTTTTGGTGCTTCCAAGATATCAAGGGGAAGAGTTCCCATACAAAATAGACCAGCAGAGGCCCCCCAGGGTCTTAGGTAGAAGTCTCACATCACCTACAGCCTGATCTTTATTTAATTGGACATTTCAGGAACTGAACTGGGGACCGTCTGCATATCCAGCAGCTGCTGTGAACAACTTTGCCCAAGTACGCTTGAGGAAAAGTATTTAAGGTATCTCTCCTTATAAATAATTATCTTTTGGTTTCGCAAGATTCCATGCATTCCCATTGGCTGTAAAATGCCCTCCCTCAGCCATTGGCCATCAGCCGCCACTCAAGAGTATTCGTGTGCCATTGGCCGGGTGCTGGGTCTGCTCCTCTTCCCCACCCACTCCCCTGGCAGATAGCTCTCTCTCCTGAGGAAGACAGTTCTCTTGACTCCTGTGAGGGACTGTCCCCTCAGTGCCTGTTGGTAGGCAGGCAAGCTTGGTTCTGTGAGTAAAAAAACAAAGGACTTTCAGCTTAACCCCCTCCCCCGCCCATAACCCCCTCCCCAACGGCCACTTTCCTGTCAGAATAAATGGAAAAAGGCTCTTTCTCCTGCTTAGCTTCAGCATGGCTGGCTGGCTGGCTAACGAGGTGGGCCAGCGACCATCAGACCATTTTCTTCAACTCCCCGCTGTGCAGCTGACTTCCCCCTAGGGCTGCCAATCTCCATGTGCGACCTGGAGATCTCCCACTGTTACAATTGACCTCCAGATGACAGAGATCAGTTCCCGGGAGAAAATGGTTGCTGTGGAGGGTAGACTCTATGGCATTATACCCTGAGAGTCCTTCCACACACACCCCAAATGCTGCCCTCCACAGGATCCACCCCCCCAAATCTCCAGGTATTTCCCTAATCAGAGTTGGCACCTGTACTTTCTTCTCTGTCAGTAAAAGGCCCTTTCCACACCTATGTTGGCCTTTGGGAGAAAACTCATTGGGCCCAGTACTGATCAGGTTGCCAACTCCGGGTGGGCAATTCCTGGAGATTTGAGGGATGGAGCCTGGAGAGGATGAGGTTTGAGGAGGGGTGGCACCTCAGACAGGTACGATGCCATAGACTCCACCCTCCAATCCAGCCATTCCCTGATGGGGAACCATTGTTGCCAATCTCCAGGTGGGGGCTGGAGATCATTCAAAATTACAACTGCTCTCTAGGAGGGAGGGGGGAGGAGATGGAAAACTAAAGGTAGGTTGATGGTTGGCTGGGAGGGAGATAGGGTTGTCAACTCCAGGTTGGGAAATTCCTGGAGATTTGAGGGGTCGAACCTGGAGAGGGTGAGTGTTGAGGAGGGGTGGGACCTCAGACAGGTACAATGCCATAGGCTCCACCCTCCAAACCAGCCACTCACTCCTGGGGAACCACTGTTACCAATCTTGGGAGTGGGCTGGAGATCACTCAAAATTACTACTGCTATTCAGGTAGCAAAGATCAGTTCCTCTGGAGAAAATGGTGGACTCTGTCATTATACCCTGCTGAGATTGCCGCAGCAAATTGTCACTGAGTGCCCAAAGCCGGGGCACTCTCCCAGAGCCTCTTTCTAGAGCCCGTTGTATTTATTTCCACAACGGGCCTTATTCCTAGTTTATAATAACTGCCTTTTGCAATTGGACGAAGACGAATAAAGGGAATCAGCAGGATACAACTGGTGGCAGGCCTTCAACTTGAGTTGAGCAAACATCTTTGAACTGAAGGTTGTCGTCTGCGACCTCCCACAGTGACAACATCTCAGCTATCCTATCAGGCCTTTATCTACTGCCACAACATGTCTTTCTCTGTATCCATGGTGGGAGTGAGGAAAACTCAAGCATCAGCTGGTTTGGTTCCGGTTCTACTCCCTTGTCACAATGAGGAAGGAAATGTATCTCTGGGCTGCTTGGCTGTGGCTTCTTATTTGGCACAAATGGGAAATGTCTCACTCTAGTGAAGCCTTGCATGGATGGAGGGAGAACAACCAGAAACTGAGGCTGATTTCCCACTACAGTTGCCTCGGGGTTGCGCCGCCGTTTGCCCCGATACTGTTTGTCAATTTCACACCCGAAGCCACGGGGCTGCATTTTGATCTGCGGCTTCGCCCGATTTCCCCCGCAGTTTCATGATCCTCAAAAAACAGGATCACGAAACTGCAGGGGAAATCGGGCGAAGCCGCGGGTCAAAATGCAGCCCCGCGGCTTCGGGTGTGAAATGGACAAATAGTATCAGGGCAAACGGCGGCGCAACCCCGAGGCAGCTGTAATGGGAAATCAGCCTGAATCTCAGCTGGAATGGACTTTTTGCTCATCAGCTTTGAGTCAGGTTCCGATCGCTCCTCCTCCCTCCCCAGGTCACAAAAAAGTTGCTGCATCCCAAGAGGACTCCCAACCCCTGCAAAGGGGTTGCTTGGTTCACTTTATTTCAGTCCTTTTAGTTTACAACCGCTTCACTTCAGACTTTACAACTGCACAGTTCAAGGGTTTATTTTAATAAAGGGAATAAGGCTGCAGTATAACAAAGTTGTACTAGAATACCTATACATTTTGGTTTTTTTTTAATCACATGAGAATGTAAGAAGACCCTTCTGAAACTGACCAAAGGCACATGAAGTCTTGCATTCTGTTCATACAATGGCTGATCAGCCACGTTCAGGAAGCCCACGAACCGGATGAGTGCAGAGCAACCTCCCTGAGCCATTGATACAAAAAAAATTACACTACATTTGGTAAAGGAGGGAGTACATATTGATCATGATTAGCAGCCATTAATAGTACCATCCTCCCTAATTTTGTCATGTTCAATAGAGACCTGTGACTGGCCAAAGATCACCCAGCTGACTGCATGTGGAGGACTGGGGAATCCAAGCTGGTCCTCCAGACCAGAATTCACTGCTCTTAAGCACTACTCCAAACTGGCTCTTAACCACTAAAGCACTATGCAAAACATGAGGGAAGAGGCGTATAAATAAAGTTAATGATTAAAGAATCAGAAAAAACGTTGCTGTGCCTTGGTGTTTAGTCATGCCAGTCACATGACCACAGAAACGTCTTCAGACAGCGCTGGTTCTTCAGCTTTGAAATGGAGATGAGCACCACAACCCTAGAGTCAGATTCGACTGGCTTTCGAGCAAAGGAACCTTTACCTTTACCTTATTTCTATAGCGTAATTGTTTTACCTGATTATTCAGTCTGCATTTTTTACTTTGATAATGTGCCATTGGAATAATTTTTAAAGGAACAGGAAGGGTAAATTTTTCATGACATAAATAAACAAAATGGGCACTGGAGTACGTGGCTTTAAAAATGACTAGTGGGGAGTATTTTTTTTTCATTGCAGAAATAATATTTTCCTGTTCAGGAGCAATGAAACTCAAATAACCAAGGACTGGTAGACAGGAAGCTGCAGAGAGCAGGTACCTTGGTGCTTTCTTTTGGATTTTCCAAAAATGTCTGGCTGATGGCAGAATTAGAAGAGTACCTGTTCTAGCCCAGCAAGCCATGTGAACAGGCAAAGTTGCCTTCTACTGGGTCATTGAGCACTATCTGGACTCCTCTAAATGGCATCAGCTCATCATGGTATCAGGTACCTTCTCAACATCTGGGTCTATGCCTATGTGCTCTGCCACTGAGCAATGACCCCTCCCCAATTTTCAAGTTCTTAGAAATAGGAAGAAACTGACTCCACAAAAGAAATTTTGATGCAAGCAGAAGCTTTATTGGGGAAAAAGGAGGGGGGTTGATATAATTTGCAGGGAAGCAGTTTCAGGGATGACAAACATACCTTCTTTATTAGTTGCTGTAGATTTTCCGGCCTGTGTGGCCGTGGTCTTGGCATGCCAAGACCATGGCCACACAGCCCGGAAAATCTGCAGCAACGAATGAACTCTGGCCATGAAAGCCTTCGACAACATGCCTTCTTTACTCAGCAAACAGCAGTCTTTCCACTGCCCCTTTAGCTGTTGATGACAGAAAAGCTACAAAGCAAATGAATACAGAGGTGAACTTAGGCAGGAAGACCCTTGTGGATTCCTGCAACGTTTTGGAAGCCCACAGAGGGAAAATGCTCATGCCCTTCTCATCTCAAATTCAACATAAGTTAAGGAAAACAAAACAAAGCATAACAAAACAAAAACTTTCAAGGTGAGAGTACAGAGAATATAAATTAACTATCACCTGTTTGTGGCCATGAGCATTTGAGATGTTGTTAAGAGCCAACTGGCCATGATTTGAACTGGGAAATGTCATTCTTTCTGACACCCAAGTCCATGAAGTTGTCAGCCGTCAATCCGTTCCATACTTTTCAGGTACCCATTTCATTCCCATTCCTGTGAAGATCCCCTTTCTTCTTAACAGAGGCGACCACAAGGGGGGCAGCCGGAACAGGCTGTGTACCCTCCCACACGAACAGGCTCACAGGAGGCAGCCAGAACGGGCCCTGGGACTGTAACAACACAGGGAGGTGGCTGTATCGTGACTTCCGATGGTGGGATCTGGTTGATGCAGGAGACGCTGGCCCCACTGGTGATGCCAAGGCAACGTGCTGGTGTTGAGCTACCACAGCATGAAGAGGGTCCGCACGGACTGGGGCAGCAACCCAGTCTGCCCAGACCGCCTGTTGGGTAGCCACATGGAGAGCATGGGGAGCAAGATGGGATGGCACAGGATGGAGGACAGCAGGACATCTTGAGAAGGTGGTGGTGAGTCTGGAATTACATTGTGAAAAGATGGGAAAGGTCAACATGATGGTCTGAAGAATAAACCACTTAAAGTTTGAAGCATAACTATTTGTCCCAGGGATTAAATCCTAATCAGCTCAGAAAGAATGAGGGTAAACAAGTTGGTGAGATCGATAAATGCATAGGTTTTCCATTAAAAAAAATTATAGTTTGAGCTACTGTATCTAACTTATGCTCATGAAATGAACTTTGGACTGTTTTCAAACTAATAAAAGCAAGACGAAAATGTATCTAAAATATTGCTTGCTTGATTTTTTTTTTTTTTAATTTGGGACATCTGCTTTGTTACACGTGTAGCAGAGCTAGTTCTGAGTCCAGGAACACCTTAGATACCTAGACAATTTTAGTGATTTAAGCTTTCAAATGTAAAAGCAGCCTTTGTCACGTATCCATAGCAATGTAACTGTGCTTTCATTCCGCACTGGAGAGAAAACTGAAGAGTATATCACTGGGCAAGAAATTAACTCTTGAGAGGGCCTCAGATTTATTTTCTCCCTTTCTGTCCTTACAGTCCTCGGACTTCTGCTTGGGGAAAGATGATTGGCAGCTTGCAGGTGGTATCTGTTGCCCTTTCAGATAGGCAAACGTTAGTTAAACGAGATCAGCAGTGGTTGGAAGCAAATGCTGAACGCCTTGCAGAGTTTGTCGGGACAGGGAATGCCAGAATGAAATGGTGCAAAATGTGCAATGCAAGAAAAGGAGGAAAATGTCTACCTATAGAATTTAAAGCTTTGCTAGGGATGTCAACGCCAGGCACAGAAATTCCTGCAGATTTGGTAGTAGTAAATCACGAGGGTGGCAGGGTCTGAGAAGGGATTGGGAATCAGTGGGGCAGAATGACGCTGAGTCCCCATTCTGAAGTGACTACTTTACTGCATGTGGAATTATCTGTGTTGCCTGGAGATCAGTTGTGCTTCCAGGAGATGGCCAGGGTCCACCTGGAGGTTGACTACCCTAACATTAGTGGATAACTGAGTTTGTGGAACTTCCACCTTGCATTTCATTCATGAAGATGTTTCAAAGAGACTCTGGAGAGGCAACAAGCAAATTTTCTCAGAACATTTCTACATTAAGGCGAATACATTTCAGAGAGTGACACTTGCATCCCCCCCTTTTCTCCCTATGCTTAGGGATCTCTTCAGGTGCCCCCTCCTTCCTTCCTTCCTTCCTTCCTTCCTTCCTTCCTTCCTTCCTTCCTCCCTCCCTCCCTCCCTCCCTCCCTCCCTCCCTCCCTCCTTCCTTCCTTCCTTCCTTCCTTCCTTCCAATGTGAACATTGAGAGACGAAACTGTCACTGATCCCATCAAGACCTTTTCCAAAGAGAAACTTTTTAAACTTGCTTTCTGTCTTTCCTTCTTACCGCATATATCATAAACTACAAGAAGAAGGTATAATGGACTTACCAAGGGTTGTGTCTGAAGAAAAGCAAGGAAGTGAGGCTGAGCAGTGTTGTGGAGATGGTTGAAGGTGGCCAGAGCTTTTATACTCTCTCATAAGAATGTCAAATAGGTGATTGCTTTCCGAGTGTTCAATTTGCTAAATGTTTGAAAGCTCCCCATGGCACTTTGTTAAGGTGTTTAATGTCATATTAGAGGGTGAACACATTTTACCCTGCCATTTCCCCTCATCATGCAGTATTATAGGACCTGGTTCTCAACAATTGTCCATGAGTCAGTTCAGAAATGAACCGGTGGGATCTCCTGTCTGACCAGAGTGGAAGCAAGTTACCTGCTTTTCCCGGAATGCAAACATTTTCATATGCCAGGATTTTGATGTTTGGCCCTTCCCTGTGGCCCTCTCCTGGGGTCCTCAATTGGGGTTCATCCCCCAAGTCCACTCAGACTATGGCTGCCTGGTCACTTCTGGCTGCCCCAGAGCCCATTCACTTCCTGAGCCTTGGGGGAGGGCTCTGGGTGGACATTTTTGGGGCACGGTTATTCCATTGTTATGCTGAGCTCCTTCGTCCTCATTCCCTGGAGTTGCAGCCTGCCATTGTCTTCTGCATGGCTCCAGTGCTGTGGTCCCCAGCCTCCCCCCACTGGCATCTGAAGCAACCACCACCCACGTGTAGCCCCACTTCTCCATCAGCAGTAACATTCCACTTGTGGCCCAGCCATCTTTTATTTCAACCAAGCTTTTTGAAGCACCCCATCACCACCTGGACTTGGGGGGCTGCATGACACAATTCTTTCCATCGAGTATAGTGCAGTTTTACCATCTCCTTTCAACTCTTCCCCAATTTCAGACTTGATGAAGAAGAGAACCTCAGTTTACTTGCAGATTTTTTTTCTTTTTTCTCTTCTTTTCAGAATCTTACCAGAGGTTCCTCAAGTAACTGTATGTGTCCCTTTCTTAAGCAAAGTTTAGCCATTTTTTTCTGAAAGATAGTTTGTTCGGCAAACAGGTCTTTTAAAGGATTTCATGAGGCAATTACCAAACTAGCAGTGGAAGGAGAAACAGCAGGCCGATTCAGGTGTATTGCCCACAGATATTCTTCTCCCACCCCCCTTCTACTTGTTCCAAAGAAAAATAACCCCTCCTAAGTTATAGCGTACTAGGAATAAGGCCCATTGTGGAAATAAATACAATAAGCCATTGGCTTCTGGATGGCTCCAGCATTGTGGTGCCCAGTCTCCCCCCACTGGGATATCACTGGCATCTGAAGGAACCACCAACCATGTGTAGCCCCACTTCTCCAATAGCAGTAGCATGCCACTTGTGGCCCAGCCATCTTTTCTTTCAACCAAGCTTGTTGAAGCACCCCATCACCACCTGGACTCAGGGGGGGGGGTGGTGGCATGACACAATTCTTTCCCTTGAGTAAAGTACAGTTTTGGGTGCTCAGTGTCAATTTGCTGTGGTGACCTCAGCAGGCTATAATGGCACAGCGTCCACCATTTTCTCTAGAGGAACTGATCTCTGCTAATTGAAGAGGAGTTGTAATTCTTGTTAGGAGATGAACTTTGAAAATGCTTTTATTTGTTATTTTCTGACCTGCACACACACCTGAATGGTGCTAGCAAGCGTTTTTGCATTGGGAGAAATGTATGCTTTGTTGGATGTGACTCTCTGCACTAGGAAGGTACCACACAGCCCGTACTTTCATGCAAATGAAGTCACAGACACACACCTTGCATGCCTCTACCCATGAGACATTGGGAACAAGAAGCATCTCTATTAGCATCTCCATTATGGTTCTCTAGAAGGATGTAAAAATGACAGCCTTTCCACCACTGAGGAATCTATACCTTGCATGTAACCCACAGGATGCTTGGCATTTGCATGTGTTAAGACTGTTTCCTGTTCTGTCACTTGAACCAAGCCAAAGTCATCTGCACATCCAAGGTTTCCATGCCAACCCATCTTTGCACCTTGACCAAATGCTCCCTTGTAGAAAGGTGTAGACTTTCAATATTGCCCCACCTTAGTAGGAGGGTACCCCACATCCTATAGCCAATAGGTATAGGGATGGGACGGACCAGAGACACCCCAAGCCAGCCCCCAATACTAGCTGATAAAAACGAGGTGCAACCTTTGTTCTAGGTCGCCTTGGCCCATCTTTCTTCACTAGCTAGCTAAGTAACTTAAGATAACTTCCACGTGCTTTCTTGGACTGCAGCCAAGAAGCCCACACTTGTTGGCAGGTTCCAGCAGCGTGTAGTGAGAGTTTTCCTTTGTTAGAAATTATTCTTATATTCTTCATTGTGGAAGGTCGAAACTACAGGATCAGATAAGTATTATGAGCTTTTCCCCTGCCTAAATACTTCTAGTTTAAAACCCCAAATTGTGCTTCCATTTCTACTGTAGCTAAAGGAACTTGTGTGTATGTGTGAGTGAATCTGTTTTTGTTTGCCTGTGTACTAAAAAGATATTCAGTAAAGAGAATCTTGATTCAGCTTAAGAAACCTTGTCAAGTGTTCTCTTTTGGGGAAACGGGTTCTTGGTGCGAAGTTCGCTTTCTCTGTATACATTGGCCAGCAACTCAAATAAGTTAGTCCACCTACTGTGTAGATAAGCAGTCCGGCTAACATTCTGATTGATTTCCACCCCTCACCTGGAGACTGACAATATTAGGATTTGACTCTCTAATACGTGTTCTATAAGTATTACTATTTTCTTCCCTAGAATCCCAATGCTTTCCACGGCACTCTGATGGATTCTGAACAGAAGACTGCTCTCTCAGACGTGGTTGACTGAACTTAACAGAAGTTAACTGCTGACTGACCGACAACCACTGCTTTTCCTCACCACACCTTTTTCACTTGACTTAGCTCCTCCCGTACACTCTCGGTCATCAACAAATCGCTTCGCTTACTTGTCTCCCATTTTCACCCCCTTTCCCTCCTGTAACGTATCAAATATTTTTTTTTAAAAAACATACTTTTAAAACTTTAAAACGTTACAGGGCTATGGATGTAAACTTTGGGGGGGGGGCTCGGGGGCTCAAGCCTCTTGGATTTGGCAGGAGGACTGAGCCTCCCTTTCAGGTAGCCTGTCATGTATTTGGAATGTAAGGGAGTACGTCCTCCTCCTGCAAGTTCTCATCTGTTCATTTCTCTGTTAATTCTTTATCCTATGTTTGACCTTCTGGTGTCTGAGCCTGCTACGGCACTACGCTGGGAAATAATGGCTTTTTAATTGTTTTTCTCTCCTGCCTGCTTGCTTTGCCTGTGCACGCGAAACATAATCATTGGCTTTGCTTAGACCAGGGGGTTGTTTGAAATCACTATAAGTCAGGGGCCTCCATTTTCAGAGGCTATTTCTGACACAAGGATTGTGTATGCATCTTTAGTTATGATTTACCAATAAACAGATTCTGACTAGTAGGCCTGACACTCCCCCAGGCAGGAAACATTGACAAACTCTCATGAGGGACTCACTCAGAATGGCAGCTGAAGCACAGGACTGCCCACCCTTCCTGTTGCATCCTGTTACAATTTCCATGATTCTCATAACTCACAACAACAACAACTTTTGAATTCAATTGGGGGAAAAAAAACCCAGAGAGGCATAAGAACCAAGAGTCTCCTGAGGAGGTGTCTGTTCTTTTTAACTAACATCCTTTTCACACCAGGAGGATGTTAGACCTTCTGTCATGTCAATCATAGTGACAGCCCCCTCCCCCCATTGGCTGGGGAGGGGAAGCTGCCCTGCCTCACTATTGGCTGGAATGGAGGGGTGAGTTTGGGTTGCTGGGAAGGAGGAGGCTGTGGAAAATGGCTGCCGCTAATTTGTACAGTGGGGTGGCGGGAAGCTTGAATGGCTGGGCTGTGTGTTTATACAGGGAATGCAGATTGCAAACCTTTGCTTATGAAACAGAGAGAAATAATTTTTGGAAAGAGAAATGGGCAAGCCTCTATGGATTTTTTTTTTGAGGGGGTGCAGGGGAAGAACATATAAGAACATAAGAACATAAGGGAAGCCAATGCTGGATCAGGCCAATGACCCATCTAGTCCAACACTCTGTCACACAGTGGCCAAAATATACCTGGTGCCATCAGGAGGTCCAGCAGTGGGGCCAGGCCACTAGAAGCCCTCCCACTGCTGCCCCCTCCAGCACCAAGAATAGAGTGCATCACCTGCCCCAGACTGAGAGTTCCTATCTATTTGTTGTTGTTCAGTCGCACAGTCGAGTCCGACTCTTCGCGACCCCATGGACCAGTTTACACCAGGCCCTCCTGTCTTCCGCTGTCCGCTGAAGAAGTATTTCCTTTTATCTGTTCTAACCTGACTGCTCAGCAATTTCATGAAGTTCTTGTATTGTGAGAAAGGGAGAAAAGTACTTCTTTCCCATCCATTCCAAGACTCCGTCACACAGTTGCCAAAAATATCAGGTGCCATCAGGAGGTCCACCAGTTTCAGATGCCGGATGTTTGTGCTGGTGAGGGTATTTAGTGGGTTTACATTTCTGAGCTCGTTCTGTTCAGACACCAAATGGAGAGTTCGGGTCCTGACTTCCAAGATATCAAGTGGAAGAGTTCCCATACAAAACAGACCAGTAGTGGCTCTCCAGGTCTTAGGTAGACCTGTTCCATGGCCTTTATTTAATCTGACATTCCAGGAAATGAACTGGGGGACATCTGCATATCAAGCTGTGGCTCTAAACAACTTAGCCCCAAGTACACTTGAAGAAAAGTATTTAGAACTGCCTTTTGCAGTTGGAGGAGGTGGAATAAAGAGATAAAGAGTTGCGTTGAGCAAGCATCTTTGAGCTGAAGGTTGTTGTCTGGGACCTCCCACAATGAAAACAGCTCAGCTATCCTATCAAGCCTTTATCTATTACCACAGCATGTCTTTTTCTGTATCCATGGTTGGAGTTCGGAAAACTCAAGCATCAGCTGGTTTGGTTCAGGCTCTGCTTTCTCGTCACAATGAGGAAGAAAAGGTATCTCTGGGCTGCTTGGCTGTTGTTAAGTATGAGACTCAACAAAGGATTCAGCTTCAAGTGATTTCAGCTTTATTCAACAGCAACTGTAAGTCAGGAACACACAACTGAACACACACAACAAGGGAAGCACAGCTCCTTCTTTTAAACTCTTCCCGGGCTGTCAAAGCCACACCCATAGTCAGATAAGAACCAATAGTAACGCTGGGATAAAAGCCAATCAGGATACAGGGATAAAGGCCAATCAGGACCCTTCCCTCTTTGCAACAATATCACTCAGTGATTGGGTAATCACACAGGTTTCGCAGAAACCGACCAATAGCAATGCGACATCTGAAAAGCCACGTTCAGACTCAAGCTTAACATGTGAATAGATAGGAGCGATTCACATTCAGTACATAACAGCTGTGGCTTCTCATTTGGCACAAGTGGGAAACGTCTCACTCTGGCGAAGCCTTGCACGGATGGAGAGAGAACAATCAGCAGCTGAATGTAATGAGCTCTTCAGCTTTGAGTCAGGTTCTGATCCCCCACAGGTCACAAAAAACGTTGCCATGCCCCAAGAGGACTCACAACCCCTGCAAGGGGGATTGTAGCCAGCCTCCTCAGCCCTGAATCTGGGGTGGTTTTTCCCAAGAGAGAGACACACATCCCAAACGACCTCTGCACCTTCACAAGCAGTGCTTTCATGAAGCCAGGCTTGGCTTAGTCAGTGGCTTTTGCTGAGAGGCTAGGAGAACCACATCTTGGCTGAGAAAACTCAGGCCAAAGAGAATTCTCGAGGCTGGCTGCACTGCCAAGCATCTGCCATGCAAGCAACAACCCCCCCCCCAATTCTGTCAGCTTAGTCCAAAAAGGACTAGAATGGGCAGGTCTCTGCCCTGGCCTCAGGCATCTTCTACTGACCAAATGACGAGTCTTTTGTCTGTCAAATGTACAGGCAGGGACAAAGAGCCTCTGGTCTGTGCTATTGTCATGAATGAAGTGTGTTGCACATTTCCATCCCCATCTCCTGTTTCACCCATATGTCAGGAAATACTTTTGGAATAATCCTCTCATTCCTGTCTCCATATATTTGTCTAAGATATCTGTGTTCTAATACCTATGCCAGACCTACCAAGGAAACATTAATTCTCCATATCTAGTGAGTGGTATCCCATTCAGGTTCATCCTGATGCAGATTAAGAAACATCACCTCTTTTGTCTGGCACCAGGGGAACGCCAGGCCACTCTATTGTTCTACTATGGACAGTAGGGCTGTGCATTCGGCATTGCCAAATTGGAAAAAAAAAACAACCCAAAAAATACATTATTGGTATTTTTTGGGTATTAGTTAAGCCAAATCACATTCTCTAATCTGGTTCGGCTGCCGATAAGGTGCTCCCAAATAAAAGCTGATCTTATTCAGCTTTTATTTGAAGCCCCAAATTGGGGATTAAAAGCAATGGTCAGTTTCAGATCACCAAAACTGGCCAGTTCTGCCTTGCTATCCCCAGGTGCCCTGCAGCCAATCCTGGGAGGGAAGGCAGTTTAAACTGCCTCCCCCCTTGGGTTCCCCAGGTGCCCTGCAGCTGTGGGACGCTTGGGGAAGCCGATCTTAGAAAGAAAGGAAGTTTAAACTGCCCCCCCGCCCCCCCAGATTTCTCAGGCACCCCACACCTGCAGGGTGCCTGGGGGAGCCAATCCTGAGAGGGAAGTAAATTTAAACTGCCTCCCCCTCTTGGGCTCCCCAGGTGACTTGCAGCTGCAGGGAGCCTGGGGAACCTGATCCTGAGAGGAAAGGCAGGCTTGAGAAGGGAGGGGGCATTTAAACATGCCTTCTTCCTGAGTCTTCCCTTCCACAGCCAACCTGCTGCTTCATCTGGTCAATTTCACTCCTCAACTGATCTGCAGGGGAGTGAAACTGACTAGAGGTCAGGCGCTGGGGAAGGAAAGACTCCAGTGCCCTTTATAATGGCTGAATATATTCGGCATTACCGAATTTTCCCGAACCCTAATATCTTACTGATATTGGGATTCGGGAATATTGATATATACCGATATTTTTCGAGGTTGGTTTACCCGAACCTGAAAAATACAAAAAAAAAAAAAAAAAATGTGCACACCCCTAATGGACACTTCCAGCCATCCATCCAGCACCTGGCTTAATCTCATTATAGCTAGACTGTGCCCCTCTGAAAGCAAACTGGCCCCACCTAGGGCTTGTCCCTCTGTATGCCACACCTCCTGAGGATCATAATTGGTCCATAAAATATTTATCTTCACCTGGGGCAAGCCCACCCCCATTAGTTAGCATTGTTTTCCAAAGTCTATATCCATCAGAGCACATGGCCTCAGATTGTGTGTCTGCCCCTGATGCCAACTGGCAGTTCACCCCTAAACCTCTGCTTTGGGCCATAAATTCATCTACATGGAGAGGTTGTATAACCCTGTAACTGACCCCTCTGTTTGCTATCAATCACCTCTGCTTTCTTCGTTCTGTATTGTTTGCTCTTCTTAAATGCTTAGTGTGTTGTAATGAAGTAAATGCTTTACTAAAAACTATTTAGTTTACTCTTCAACTCTGGAGTTTTCCTACTGAGCCGGATCTCAGTTTACAAGTGGTGCGCGATTTCTGTATCCCTCTGGCCTATCCTGCCACATAGCTAACTTCCCCAAACAACAAGGTAGGCCATTGGTGGTAACAGGATTGCTTTATTAACATCGTTGACTTTATGATTTCAGTCTTTTTAGTTTACAACTTGTTTCGTTTATAATTTTATAACTGCATGGTTCAAGGGGTTCATTTTAATAAAGGGAATAAGGCTGCAGTATAACAAAACAGTACTAGAAGGTGGTTTTCTAAAAGAAGTGGGACCATTAACTATACCACTGACTAGGATGCTTATATATTTTTTTCCTGTATGCCTTATCCTAATCTTGCTGCTTGGTTTTTATACTTATACATTTTGGGGGATTTTTAATCACATGAGAGCATAAGAAGACCCTTCTGAATCTGACCGAAGGCGCATCAGGTCCCGCATTCTGTTCATACAATGGCTGATCAGCCGCCTTCAGGAAGCCCACAAACTGGATTAGTGCAGAGGTGACCTCCCACCCACATTCCTGTACCATCTTCCATAAATTTGTCATGTTCCATAAATTGTGTCTTGTTCCAGATTTCTGTTACCCGACATTGACTGCATTGGCTTCCGCTCTGTCATCCACACTGAGTCTCAGTGAAGAAGAAGAAGAAGAAGAAGAAGAAGAAGAAGAAGAAGAAGAAGAAGAAGAAGAAGAAGAAGAAGAGATTAGATTTACACCCCGCCCTTCACTCGAAGTTTCAGAGTGGCTTACAATCACTTTCCCTTCCTCTCCCCACAACAGACACTCTGTGAGGTAGGTGGGGTTGAGTGAGGTCTGAGAGAACTGCTCTTGAGAGAGCAGCTCTGAGAGAACTGTGACTGACCCAAGGTCACCCAGATAGCTGCATGTGGAGGAGTGGGGAATCCAAGCCGGTTCTCCAGACCAGAGTTCACTGCTCTTAAGCACTACACTAAACTAGGTCTTAACCAACAAGGCACTAAACAAAACATGAGAGAAGGGGAGTATAAAGAACGTTAATAATTAAAGAACCAGAAAAAATGTTGCTACTTCTATAGTTAGCAGACTGTATCTTTTTTACTTTTTACATAAACTATTTACATAAATAAACAAAATGGGCACTAGAGTTGTTGTTGTTGTTGTTGTTCAGTCGCAGTCGAGTCCAACTCTTCACGACCCCATGGGCCAGATTCCGCCAGGCCCTCCTGTCTTCCGCTGTCCGCTGAAGTTTGCTCAATTTCATGTTCGTTACATCGATGACACTGTCTAACCATCTCATCCTTTGCCGTCCCCTTCTTCTTTGACCTTCAATCTTTCCCAGCATCAGGGTCTTCTCCAGTGAATGCTCCCTTCTCATTTGGTGGCCAAAGTATTTGAGCTTCAGCTTCAGGATCTGGCCTTCCAGGGAACAGTCAGGGTTGATTTCTTTTAGGATTGACTGATTTGATCTCCTTGCAGTCCAAGGAACTCTCAAGAGTCTTCTCCAGCACCTAGAGTAGATGGCTTTTAAAAAAACTAGTGGGGAGTGTGTTTTTTTCATTACAGAAATAATATTTTCCTGCTCAGGATCAATAAAACTCAAATAACCAAGGACTGGTAGACAAGAAGCTGAAGAGGACAGGTATCTTTGTGATATCTTTGGGATGTCCCAAAAGTGTCTGGCTGACTGCAGAACTAGAAGGATCTCTGTTCTGGCTCAGCAAGCCATATAGACAGGCAAAGTCCTTTTATACTGGGTCATTGAACTCAAAGTGGACTCCTCTAAATGGAATTGGCTCATCATGGTGTCATATACCTTCTCAACAGCTGCTACATTTGATCGAGCAGCCCAATATGGAATCTGGGCAAGGCTCTTTTTGTAGCAGAAACTCCTTTAGATATTAGGTGACACACCCCTAAGGAAGTGAATCCTCCAAGAGCTTACAGAGCTCTACTTACAGTGGCTAATGTGAGATCCTGGAGGATTGGCTACATTAGGGGTGTGTCGCTTAATATGCAAAGGAGTTCCTGCTGCAAAAAGAGCCCTGAATCTGGGTATATTCCTATGTGCTCTTCCACTAAGCAATGACCCCTCCCCACATTTCAAGTGCTTAGAAATTTGAAGCAACTGAAACCACAAAATAAGTTTTGATGCAAGAAGAAACTTTATTGGGAAAAAAGGAGAAGGGTTGATACAATCTGCAGTGAAGCAGTTTGAAGGATGACGAACATACCTTCTTTACTCAACAAACAGTAGCCTTTCCACTGCCCATTTAACTGGGATAACTGAAAGGCTACAAAGCAAATGAATACAGAGGTGAATGCAGGATACTGTTCAGGCAGGAAGGCCTTTTGTGGATTCCTGCAACATTTCGGAGGCTCATAGAGGGAAGATGTTCATACCCTTCTGGTCTCAAAGTCAACATAAGTTTAGGAAAACAAAATTAAGCATAACATGGGGGGAAAAACCCTCTCAAGGTGAGAGGACAGAGAATACAAATTAACTATCACCTGTTTGTGCTCATGAGCATTTCAGATGTTGTTAAGAGACAACTGATCTTGATTTGAACTGGGAAGTGTCATTCTTTCTGACTCCCAAATCCATGAAGTTGCCAGCCATTGATCCAGTCCATACTGTTCAGGTAGCCATTTCATTCCCATTCCTGTGAAGCTCCCCTTCCAGTTTAACAGAGGCGACCACAAGGGGGGCAGCCGGAACAGGCAGTGTATCCTCCCACGCGAAGAGGCTCACAGGAGGCAGCCAGAACTGGTCCTGGGACTGTGACAACACAAGGAGGTGGCTGTATTGTGACTTCCGATGGTGGGATCTGGTTGATGCAGGAGACGCTGGCCCCACTGGTGATGCCAAGACAACGTGCCGGTGTTGAGCTACCACAGCATGAAGAGGGGCCGCAAGGACTGGGGCAGCAACCCAGTCTGCCCAGGCCACCTGTTGGGTAGCCACATGGGGAGCATGGGGAGCATGGAGAGCATGGGGAGCAAGATGGGATGGCACAGGATGGAGGACAGCAGGACATCTTGAGAAGGTGGCGGCGAGTCTGGAATTACATTGTGAAAAGATGGGAAAAGTCAATGTGATCATCTGAAGAATAAACCACTTAAAGTTCGAAGCATAACTATTTCTCCCCAGGAGTGAATCCTATTCATCTCAGAAAGTATGACAGTAAACAATCTGGCGAGATGGATAAATGCATAGGTTTTTCATAAAATGTTTGTTTACGGCTTGAGCTGAAAGGGAGTTAGATAAGCATATGGAGTGGAGGTCCATCGATGGTTATTAGTTACAATGTATAGATAGGAACTCTGGGGCAAGTGATGCTCTGTATTCTTGGTACCTGGGGGGAGGGTCAAAAGTGGGAGGGCTTTTAGTGTCCTGGCTCCACTGGTGGACCTCCTGATGGCACCTGGTATTTTTGGCCCCTACATGACACAGAGTGTTGGACTGGATAGGCCATTGGCCTGTTCCAACATTGGCTTCTCTTATATTCTTATGTTCTCTTACGTACTACATCTAACATAAACTCATGAAATGAACTTTGGGCTGTTTTCAGAGTGAGGAATGCAAAACAAAAAGGTATCTAAAATATGGCTTGCTTGACATTATGGCTTGCTTGACATTGGTTACATGTATGCGAAAGCTAGATCTGAGTCCCAGAGTGGCTTAGACACCAACACACTTTTAGTGATTTAAGCTTTCAAGTGTCTAAGCACCCTTTGTCAGGTATCTGTAACAAAGTAGCCATGCCCTCATTCTGCAGGGAAGGTAAAACTGAAGAGTATATCACTGGACAAGGAATTAACATTTGAGAAGGCCTCAGATTAATGAACTCTCGAGAGGGCCTTAGATTTATTTCTCGGTTTCTATCCTCTCAGTCCTAGGACTTCTGCTTAGGGAAAGATGATTGACAGCACGTGGGTGGTGTCTGCTGCCCTTTCAGATGGGCAAAGGGTACTAAAACAAGACTGGCTGTGGTTGGGAGCAAATCTTTTATGCCAGGACCCACCTGGAGTTTGACTACCCTAACATTAGTGGATAATCGAGTGTATGGAACTGCCACCTTACATTTCATTCATGAAGATGTTTCAAATAGGCTCTGGAGAGGCAATATCCAAAATTTCTCAATGCATTTCTACATTGCAGAGGGACACTTGCATTTTCCCCTTTTCTCCCTATGCATAGAAATCTCTTCAGGTGCCCACTCCTTCCTTCCTTCCTTCCTTCCTTCCTTCCTTCCTTCCTTCCTTCCTTCCTTCCTTCCTTCCTTCCTTCCTTCCTTCCTTCCTTCCTTCCTTCCTTCCTTCCTTCCTCCTTCCCTCCTTCCCTCCCTCCTTCCCTCCTTCCGATGTGAACATTGAGAGATAAAAATGCCAATGATCACATCAAGATTTTTTCCCCCAAATGAGAAACTTCCTAAACTTGCTTCCTATCTTTCTGTCTTTCTTTCTTACTGTATATATCGTAAACAAGAAGAAGAAGGTATAATGGACTTACCAAAGGTGGTACCAGAGGAGAAGCAATGAAGTGAAGCTGAGCACAGTTGTGAAGATGGTTGAAGGTGGCCAGAGCTTTTATACTATCCCTTAAGAATGTCAAGTAGGTGATTGCTTTCTGAGTGTCTAATTTGCTAAATGTTTGAAAGCTCCCCATGGCACTTTGTTAAAGTGTTTAATGTCATATTACAGGGTAAGCATATTTTACCCTGCCATTTTCCCTCATCATGCAGTATTATAGGACTCAATCCTCAACAAGTGTACATGAGTCAGTTCAGAAATTAACCTGTGGGATCTCCTGTCTGACCAGAGTGGACGCAAGTTACCTGCTTTTCCTGGAATGCAGACATTTTCATATACCAGTATTTTAATGTTTGGCCCATCCCTGCAGCCCTCTCCTGGGGTCCTCATTTGGGGTTCATCCCCCAAGTCCACTCAAACTATGGCTGAGTGGGTGATTTCAGACAAATCACAGATTGTCAGCCTAACTTACAGGGTTGTTGTGCCTAACTCACAGGGTTGTTGTGCAGATCAAAAGAGGGAGAGGGGAATTATGCAAGCTGCTTTGGTCCCCACTGCGGAAAAAAGACTGTACTTTTCCTAGATAGAGACTGCAGGGAGGGGGAGGAGATAGTAACTTGAAGTCAGAGGGGCAGATAAAAGTAGGGTGATGGTTGACTGAGAAGGAGATAGGGTTGCCACCTTCAGGTTGGGAAATCTCTGGAGATTTGAGGGGTAGAGCCTGGAGAGAGTGAGGTTTGAGGAGGGGTGGGACATCAGACAGGTACAATGCCATAGACTCCACCCTCCAAACCAGCCAGTTCCTCCTGGGGAACCATTGTTGCCAATCTCCAGGTGAGGGCTGGAAATCACTCAGTATTACAACTGCTCTTCAGGAGGGAAGGGGGAGGAGATGGAAAGCTGAAGCCAGAGGGGCCGATAATGGCTGGCTGATGCTTGGCTGAGAAGGAGATAGGGTTGCCAACTCCAGGTTGGAAAATTCCTGGAGATTTGTGGGATGGAGCCTGGAGAGGGTGGGTTTGAGGAGTGGTGGGACATCAGACAGGTACAATGCCATAGACTACACCCTCCAAACCAGCCATTTCCTCCTGGGTAACTATTGTTGCCTTTACAGATGGAGAAAATAGTAAGCTCTGTGGTCAACACAGCAAATTGATGCTGAGTGCCCAAAGCCCAGAGCCTCTTTTTAGAGGCTGTTGTATTTATTTCCACAATGACCCTTATTCCTAGTTGTTCCATAAATGTTAATGTCATTTGATGGCCCCTTCATGGTGGAATATTGCTTTGTAGGGGCAAACACATGTAAGGGAAGAACAGGTGTGAGTAAGATGTTAGACATACCTTCAATCATGTCAATCATAGTGACAGCCCCTCCCCATTTGCAGGGGAAGGGAAGCCCCCTGCCTTGCTATTGACTGGAATGTAGGAGGGGTGAGTTCGGGTTGCTGGGAAGAAGGAGGCTGTGGAAAATGGCTGCTGCTGATTTGTACAGTGGGGTGGTGGGAAGCTTGAATGGCTGGGCTGTGTGTTTATACAGGAAATTCATATTGCAAACCTGTGCTTTTGAAACAGTGAGAAATAAATGTTGGAAAGAGAAACAGCAATCCTCTGTGGTTGTTTTTTTCTTTCTTTTGTACAGGGGAAGGAGGAAAGGCATGTCATGGTGCTTGTGGTTTGGGAAAAAAAATAAAATGAGAGCTGAAAAACTATTTGTTTTCAAGGTTCCCTTTCCCAACTTGTGCTGCAAAAACATGGGCTGAGATCCAGCATGGTACACATTCATATACAGAGACAGAAAGAGACAAAGGCCAAATCTGCATCTTCATTTTTAAGGCAGTCTGGACGCCGTCTTTCTTTATACTGGTGTGATGCTTGTTTCAAAGTGGTATGAAAAAATCTGCTATTTTTTTCTGCTTGCTTGCTGGGAATGTTGGTGTTCTCCTCCCTCTTCTCTAGCATGCCCGGCATTTTCCAGCACCCATTAGCTTTACACAAGGCAATAAATTACTTAAGGCAACAAACCAACAAGCTGTAAACTTCTCTTTACATTCAAAGAGAAGGATTTTCTCAGCTTTCAGTTTTGCCCAGCTTTTGGTTTAAACAAGAAAGCAAAAATAGCAAAAATAGCCAAAAAACTGTAAAGACTGGGTGTTTAATTTGCAGAATGTATGTATGTATGTATGTATGTAGAAGGGATCTTTCTCTAACTTTTCAGGCAATATACAAATCACAAAACAAGATAAAATCATTCACTCTTAGCTTGTCAAGCAAAGGAAAAGTTTCTTACATTCTTCTATGTGCTGTCAGAAGGTAAACAGAGGAGATAAGCCTCCTATTAGCACTTGGGTGGGTGGGGGCTTAGAAGCCTCCTATTAGCACTTGGGTGGGTGGGGGCTTAGAGTGCTTTTAACCACACCTGGTTGAGCCGGAGAGAACCCACGATCAATGGGGTTCAATGAGGACAAGTGCAAAGTGATGCACATTTGAGCCAAAATCCTAAGTATACAATCATTTCCCCTTCAACACACCATTGATGCCTTAGAGTTAGCATTGCATGGTCACACACACAAATGCGTGGGTTCTGTAAGGGAAGATCTTCTCTCACTAACCTGTTAGTGTTTTTTGAGGGAGTGAACAAACATGTGGACAAGGGGGACCCAAAAGATGTTGTTTACCTTGACTTCCAGAAAGCTTTTGATAAAGATCCTCATCAAAGGCTCCTAAGTAAGCTCAATAGTCATGGGATAAAAGGACAAGTCCTCTTGTGGATCAAAAACTGGATTATAAATAGGAAACAGAGAGAGTATAAATGGGAAACTTTCTCAGTGGAGGATGGTAAGCAGTGGGGTACCACAGGGATTGGTGCTCGGTCCGATGCTTTTTACCTTGTTTATTAACAATTTAGAATTAGGAGTAAGCAGTGAAGTGGCTATTGCTGAGCAGTTGTGTTAAAACAGATAAAATGAAGTACTTCTTCACCCAAAGAGTGATTAACATATGGAATTCACTGCCACAGGAGGTGGTGGCAGCTACAAGCATAGACAGTTTCAAGAGGGAATTAGATAAACATATGGAACAGAGGTCCATCAGTGGCTATTAGCCACAAGGTATAGATAGGAACTCTCAGTCTGGGGCAGGTGATGCACTCTATTCTTGATGCTGGAGGGGGCAGCAGTGGGAGGGCTTCTAGTGTCCTGGCCCCACTGCTGGACCTCCTGATGGCACCTGGTATTTTTGGCCACTGTGTGACAGAGTAGATGGGTCACTGGCCTGATTCAACATTGGCTTCTCTTATGTTCTTATGTTAATGAGAGAGGTGGGAGCCCAGGAGGTCGCAAACATGACCATAAGTCAGTAAGCAGAGACAGGGAGAGTGGTGAAGGAACCCTCTTGGTGGCCTGTCATTCTGAGACCCCTCAAGCTCCCGCTTCAACCGTCTGCCTACTCCCCCACCCCTGGGTGCCCGCCCCAAGGGACATCGCAGCAGCAGACAGAACAGCTTTAGGCGGACGACCAGCACTGAGTACCTGGGAGTGTGACACTGTTGTAGTTTTCCTGTGTCATTGAGACATTGCAGATGTCTGCCTGCTAACTGACTGGTTATTTCAGAACTCTATCCAACAAGGGAATCCATCCCAATTAATCCCTCAAGGGGGGGGGGGTAGGTGAAATTAGTTTCTGAGGTGTCTGTCTGTGTGCTAAGTTCCCCCTTCCTAACAGTGTACCAAAGTAGCACGTACCTCTCCCCACTATTCCTCTCTCTGCACACTCTGTATGAATGGGAAGAAAGGATAAGAAATTGAAATAAACAAAGCACTTGCTAGGGGGTGTGCAGGACCCCCCCCTCCTCCCAGTGTACCCAAGCCAGTCTATGTGAAGTGAAATAAATCTTGAGGAAATAAATCACAGGGAATTGCAATAAATGAAAACACCAGTTCTGCAGTATGTGCCATGGTACAGAGGCATGCTCTAGAGAACTCCAGCTTTTTGGAGAGGACGGAGGGAGTGTGCCAAGGTGACAGGTGTGATTTCAGGGTGGCAGGAGCTGTTTTGGTGATCTTTCAGTGCACTGATCCTATGTGGTAGACCACCCCAAGTTGCACTTTGTTCCATTTGGGGTATTGAGTGACACCTCCATGGTCTCATCTCAATGAGATGGAACTCTGGGCACCGATTTTGGGGTGATTGGGGGTTGTGCTCGAGTGTCCCACCTTCTCAGAGAGATTGGGGAGACACCGGGAAGCAATTTTGGGGGTGCTAGCGGGTGTTTTCACGCTTTTTGAAACACTGCATGCAGAGAAGTTTCTTTTAATGGAATAACCATGCCCTTCAAAATGTCCACCCAGCGCCCTCCCAAGGCTCAGGAAGTGAATGAGCTCTGGGTCAGACAGAAGTGACCAGGCAGCCATAGTCTGAGTGGATTTGGGGAATAAACCCCAAGTCAGGACACCAGGAGAAGGCTGCAGGGAAGGGCCAAGCATTTAAATATTGGTATATGAAAATGTCTGCATTCTGGGCAAAGCAGGTAACTTGCGTCCACTCTGGTCAGGCAGGAGATCCCACAGGTTCATTTCTGAACTGACTCATGTACACTTGTTGTGGACCGACTCCTATAATACTGCATGATGAGGGAAAATGGCAAGGTAAAATGTGTTCACCCTGTAATATGACATTAAACACCTTAACAAAGGGCCACGGGGAGCTTTCAAACATTTAGAAAATTAAACACTCCAAAATCAATCATCTATTTGACGTTCTTGAGAGAGAGTATAAAAGCTCTGGCCACCTTCAACCATCTCCACAACCGTGCTCAGCTCCACTTCATTGCTTTTCCTCTGGTACCACCCTTGGTAAGTCCATTGTACCTTCTTCTTGTTGTTTATGATATACAAGGGGAGAAACGAAGACAGAAAGATAGGGAGTAAGTTTAGGAAGTTTCTCCTTTAGGAGGGGGAATCTAGATGGGAGCAGTGGCATTTTTACCTCTCAATGTTAACATCGGAAGGAAGGAAGGAAGGAAGGAAGGAAGGAAGGAAGGAAGGAAGGAAGGAAGGAAGGAAGGAAGGAAGGAAGGAAGGAAGGAAGGAAGGAAGGAAAGGGCACCTGAAGAGATTTCTACTCACAAGGAGACAAATGTCGCTCTCTGAAATGTATTGGCCTTAATGTAGAAATGTACTGAGAAAAACTGGATGTTGCCCCTCCAGAGCCTATTTGAAACATCTTCATGAATGAAATGCAAGGTGGAAGTTCCATGCACTTGATTATCCACTAATTTTAGTGTAGTCGACCTCAAGGTGGGCCCCCAGGTGGGTCTTTGCAATCTCCTGGAATCACAACTGATTTATTTATTTGCATCTCCAGACAATACAGATAATTCCACCTGTGGGAAAGTGGTCAGTTTGGAATGGGTCACTTCTACCCCACTGGTTCCCGTCCCCTTCCCTAACCCTGCTACCCCATGGTCTACTAGTACCAAATCTGCAGGGATTTCTGAGCCTGCAGTTGACATCCCTTGCTAGGTTTTAAATTCTACAGGTAATTTTCAGAAAGTCGGTAGACATTTTCCTCCTTTTCCTGCATTACATATTTTGCGTCATTTCATTCTGGCATTCCCCGTCGTGACAAACACTGCAAAGGCTTTAAAGATTTCCTCCCAACCACCGCCAGTCCTGTTTAACTACCTTTTGTCTGTCTGAAATGACAGAAGATACCACCCACATGCTGTCAATCATCTTTCCCAAACAGAAGTCTGAGAACTCTGAGGACAGAAGCTGAGACATTAATCTGAGGCCTTTTTGAAAGTTAATTCCTTGCCCAGTGATATATTGCTCAGTTTTCTCTTCAGTGTGGAATGAAAGCACAGTTACTTTGCTACACATACCTGACCAAGGGTGCTTTGACTCTTAAAAGCTTAAATCATTTAAAATTCTGTTGGTGTCTAAGGCCCTCCTGGACTCAAATCTAGATTTGCTACACATGTAACAAAGGAGATGTTCCAATTTTTTTAAAAAAATCAAGCAAGCAATATTTTAGATACCTTTTCACCTTGCTTTTCTTAGCCGGAAAATAGCCGAAAGTTCATTTCATATAGAAGCTCAAGCCATATATATATATATATATATATATATATATATATATATATATATATATATTTGAATAACCTATGCATTCATCCATCTCACCAGCTTGTTTACTCTCATACTTTCTGAGTTGAATAGGATTCACTCCCGGGGAGAAAAAGTTATGCTTCGAACTTTAAGTGGTTTATTCTTCAGATGATCACATTAACATTTCCCATCCTTTCACAATGTAATTCCAGACTCACCACCACCTTCCCAAGATGTCCTGCTGTCCTCCATCCTGTGCCATCCCATCTTGCTCCCCATGCTCCCCGTGTGGCTACCCAACAGGTGGTCTGGGCAGACTGAGTTGCTGCCCCAGTCCATGTGGCCCTTCTTCATGCTGCGGTAGCTCAACATCGGCACGTTGCCTTGGCCTCACCAGTGGGGCCAGCGTCGCCTGCATCAACCAGATCCCACCATCGGAAGTCACGATACAGCCCCCTCCTTCGACCGTTGTGATCCCGGGGCCAGTTCTGGCTGCCAGCTGTGAGCCTCTTCGCGTGGGAGGATACACTGCCTGTTCCGGCTGCCCCCCTTGTGGTCGCCTCTGTTAAGGGGAAAGAGGAGCTTCGCAAGAATGGGAATGAAAGGGCTACCTGAACAGTATGGAACGGATTGACGGCTGACAACTTCACGGACTCGGGTGTCAGAAAGAATTACACTTCCCAGTTCAAATCAAGATCAGTTGGCTCTTAACAACATCTCAAATGCTCATGGCCACAAACAGGTGATAGTTAATTATATTCTCTGTACTCTCATCTTGAAATGTTGTTTTTTTCCCCATTATGCCTCATTTTGTTTCTCTAAACTTAGGTTGAAAAGCATGGAGCATTTTCCCTCTGTGGGTCTCTGAAATGTTGCAGGAATCCACAAAGTTCTGCCTGCCTGAACACTAACCTGCATTCACCCCTGTATTCATTTGCTTTGTAGCCTTTCAGTTATCCCAGCTAAATGGGCAGTGGAAAAGCCACTGCTCCTTGAGTAAAGAAGGTATGTTTGTCATCCTTCAAACTGCTCCACTGCGAATTATCTCAGTGCCTCTCCTTTTTTCCCCCAATAAAACTTCTGCTTGCATCAAAATTTCTTTTGTGGATTCAGTTTCTTCCTTTTTCTAAAAACCTGAAAAATGGGGAGGGGTCATTGTTCAGTGGAAGAGCACAGAGGAATAGACCCAGATTCAGGATTGGGCTCCTCAGTCCTAGGCAGCAGCTGTTGAGAAGGTCCATGGTGTCATGATGAGCCGATGCCATTTAGAGGAGTCCACTTTGAGTTCAATGACCTAGTAGAGGAGAACTTTGCTTGTTCAAATGGTCTGCTGGACCAGAACAGAAATCCTTCTAGTTCTGCAGCCAGACAGACACTTTTCAGAACAGCCCAAAGAGATCAGAAAGTTACCTGCCCTTTTCAGCTTCTTGTCCACCATTCCTTGGTTATTTGAGTTTTATTGCTCCTGAGCAGGAGGTATTATTTCTGTAATGATAAGACTCTCCACTAGTCCTTTTAAAAGCCACCTACTCTGGGGCCCATTACCTTTTTTTATGGCATTTAAAAATTTATATCCTTCCCGCATATTACTAAAGTAAAGAAATACAGACCGCAAAACGAGATAGAACGATGATTAAACAGTACAAGTAGCAGCCTTTATTTATCCTCCCCACCTCTCATTTTTGGTGTTGTTCTTTGGTGTAGTGGTAAAGAGCCCGTTTGGTGTAGTGCTTAAGAGCAGTGAACTCCAGTCTGGAGAACCAGGTTTGATTCCCAAGTCCTCAGTCCTCCACGTGCAGCCAGCTGGGTGACATTGGGTCAGTCACAGTTCTCTCAGAGCTGTTCTCCCACATGCAGTTCTCTCAGAGCTCTCTCGGCCCCACCTACCTCACACAGTGTCTGTTGTAGGGAGAGGAAGGGAAGGAGCCTGTAAGCTGCTCTGAGACTCTGAGTGAAGGGCGGGGTGTACATCCAACTCTGTGAGTCAAGGTGGATGACAGAGTGAAGTCAATGCAGTCGATGCTGGGCTACATAAATCTGGAACAAGGAACAATTTAATAAATACAACACATCTCTGGAGGGTGGTACTATTAATGGTTGCTAATCATGATGACAATGTACTCCCTCCTTTACCAAATGTATCGTGCCTCTTTATATCAGTGGGTCAGGGACGTGGGTTGGGAGGGGGCTGCTGCCCTCATCTGGTTCATGGGCTTCCTGGAGGTGGCTGCTCAGCCATTCTATGAACAGAATGTAGGACTTGATGAACCTTTGGTCTGATCCAGAAGGGACTTCTTATGTTCCCATGTGATTAAAAATCCCCCCCCGCCCTGAAAGGTATAAGTATAAAAACAAAGCAGCAAGAGTAGGATAAGGCATACAGGGGGGAAAACATATAGACATATTCTAGACAGTGATACAGAATCATAGAATAGAATCATAGAATAGAATCATAGAATGTTAGAGTTGGAAGGGACCTTGCAGGTCATCTAGTCCAACCCCCTGCACTCTGCAGGAGCATAGCTGAAAGATAGCCCCACAGCATACCCGAAAGATAGTCGTCCAGCCTCTGCTTGAAAACATCCAGCGAAGGAGCACCCACCACCTCCCAAGGCAGTCTGTTCCACTGCTCAACCACTCTGACAGTTAGGAACTTTCTCCTGATATTTAGCTGGTGTCGACTCCCTTGTAATTTCCACCCATTCGATCTAGTCTTGCAATCCAAAGTAAGAAGGAATAGAGGGAGAATTAATAGTTCCACTTCTTATACGAAACCACCTTCTTGTATTGCTTTGTTATACTGCAACCTTATTCCCTTTATTAAAATAAACCCCTTGAACCATCTCTCCTTATAATAAAAGAGTTTTGGTGTTCCTCCTGGACACCTTTCCACAGCCTTTTGCCTGCTCAGCTGCCATTCTTACAGTCTCCCAATCCCGTGGCTGCATTGGCTCGCTCCATTGGCTCAGCTCTGCCCACTGAGCCAGCGGGCAGCATTTTGCCCTCAGTCTAGAGGGAGCTGGCGAAGGGGATGGATGCTCCTCTGGGAGAGCAGCAACCCCTCCACAGGAAAGAAGGATGCAGACTAGCGAGCGGTGGCAAGCAGGGGAAGCATTTACCTTCACTGCCCCTTGTGGCCCCTCTCCCTTGGCCGCAAGGCCTGCACTTTGTCAGGGTGATAGCTCAGCAGGCTACACCACAGAGAAGGCTGCCCAGTGCATTTCAAAGGCTCCCCTGCCTTCCTTCAGCAGCAGCAGCTGCACCAGGAAGGATCTGGCCTAGAGGAAATGAGCCGCGGCTCCTGGAAAGCCGGACTCTTTCCTGAGGAAGACACTTCTCTGGGCTCCTGTGTGGGACTAACTGTGACTAACTGTCTCCTTAGTGGCTGTTGGTAGGCAACCAACTTCTGTCAGTAAAAAAAACCCCACTTTCCTGTCAGAATAACCTTAAAACGGCTCTCTCTCCTTTTTGGCTCCACTATCGCTGGCTGACTAATGAGGTGGGCCAGCGACCATCAGACCATTCTCTTCAACCCACTGCTGTGTGGCTGACTTTCCTAGGGTTGTCAATCTCCAGGTGAGACCTGCAGAGCTCCCACTATTAAAATTGATCTCCAGATGACAGAGATCAGTTTCCCTGGACAAAATGGCTGCTTTGGATGGTAGACCCTATGGCATTGTCCCCTGTTGAGTCCTTCTATCCCCCCAATTCCCACCTTCTATCCCTCCCCCTCCACAGGATCCACCCCCCCAAATCTCCAGGTATTTCCATAATCAGAGTTGGCAACTGTGCTTTCTCCACAGTGCCTGTTGCTAGGCAACTAGGTTCTGCCAGTAGAAGGCCCTTTCCACACCTGTTTTGGCCTTTGGGAGAAAACTCATTGGGGCCAGTCCTGATTGGCTTGCCAACTCCAGCTGGGAAATTCCTGGAGATTCGAGAGGTGGAGCCTGGAGAGGGTGAAGTTTGAGGAGGGGTGCAACCTCAGACAGGTACAATGCCATAGACTCCACCCTCCAAACCAGCCATTCCCTCATGGGGAACCAGGTGGGGGCTGGAGATCACTCAGAATTACAACTGCTCTTCAGATGGCCGACATCAGTTCCTCTGGAGAAACCGCCGGACTCTGTGTCATTATACCTTGCTGCGGTCACTACAGCAAATTGGCTCTGAGTGCCCAAGGCCAGGGCAGTCTCCCAGAGCCTCTTTCTAGAACTCGTTGTATTTATTTCTTATTCCTAGTGCAGTTATAAAGTCTGAATTAAGGAAGTTGTAAACTAAAAGAACTGAAATCATAAAGTCAACTAGACACTAACAAAGCAATTCGTTTGCTGGGGTTGGGAGGGATATTACATGTCCACTACCTGTTTCTCAGTCCTCAGAGAATCGGGATCACAATAGTACCAACTTTGATCAAAGTAAGAATATAAAAGTACTGGTGTTTTCTAGTGTTACCTTCTGTCATTACTGGTTTCTCCCTGGAAGTGATGTAATGACAAACATGAGGTCACTGTTTTTGATTGTTTTTGTCAAGCTTTCTCCTGATGACCTCAGAGCAGTGGCAGACACCAGGACCTGGGGGCAGGGCATTCACCACCCAGAACAAGGGACCAGGAAGCCTGTCCCCAAACTTTCTTGCCTAAATTCTTGCCTTGAATTCCCTATAGGGTCACTATAATTCATTTGTGACTTTATGGCACTTTGCACCACTACTTTCAGGGTGCTAGAACTGCATATGAACATTTGGCACTCAAAGGTTCTGCAGTCCAGTTAATTTTTCACAGCCGGAACACAAAGGCAAGACAGGGATTTGAAAATCTTTTACAGTTAGACTTTGATATTGCAGAATGCGTTGACAAGTGACTGTGAAAAGCAGTGATGATTGGTCACGATCTGGCAGATGGCAGAGAAAAATAACATTCGTATACACCAGACATGTTATATGAGTCTAAATATGGCATGCATAAATTGAATGCAGGACTGTGCCATAATTTAGGGTTAGGGTTAATAAATTATATCTTTCCTTATATATAATTGAGTAGTGGGGTGGCACTTTCTGAACATTCCACATGCCCCTAAATCAGTTCGCTCCATGATGTGTCACTCAGAAGCTGTCCCTGTGCACTGGCTGTGTTGCCTGAGAAGCAGAAGCAGTGCCTGCCAAAACTTTCCTCAGAAGATGGTTGCTTTGCTCTGGTGAACACAGCTACTGCCTTCAGTCTCCTCGCCAGATGACGATTGATTCCCTCAGTGGGACAAAACCCGCCATCTTTAGCCTTCAAATCAAGTTTGCCGAGGTAACACTTTCCAGAATGGAAACAAAAACCCACCAAGTAAAAAGCTGTCAGTGTAGTGGAGGCGGGGGGGGGGGGAGAACCATCTCAAGTTATCACAAAAAAGCCAGGGGATACACACACAAGCAGACACAGAGGATGGGACCAAACACATGGAAAACAGGAAGCCAAAAACTGAGGCATGCCGCAAAGCACAAATACAGACACAGTCACAGATAGATCTACAAAGGGATGTGCAAGCAGGAGGAGTGCAGGAACACCTGGCTGAAGTGGAGAATGACATATACATTTTAAAAAATACAGGGAGTGTGTGACACTGGGATAAAACCTGTGAGTGGGGGGAACCTTTAACCACACCCAGAGTGTGAAAACCAATTACAATGAGAGAGGTAAACCGACAGAGACAGATACACATATCCAGATACATATTTACAGCAGAAAAAGGAAGGAAAAAATCAGGAACCCAGGTCACAACTTGGGTTCCTGTAGAAATTATAACCAGGCATTGTTCCTCACTTTTGTGGTCTTGTTTTAGCCTTCATTACACATCACATCTCTCTAGAGCTCGTTGTATTTCTTTTACAATGGGCTTTACTGCTACCACATATATACATATATAAGCCCTAGTGTACTGGCACTTTCCAGCTCTCCCATTGGCTGTGCTGTGTGTTCCATCACCCATTGGCCTGTCAACTGCCACTCAGGAGTACTTGTGTGCCATTGGCTGGGTGCTGGGTCCACTCCTTTCCCCTGCCCACTGTTAGCTTGGCCACTCTTCCCTGTCAGAATAAACTGGCAAAACTGCTGTTTCTCCAGATGAAGATGCTTCTCCTGATTGGCTCCTCCATGGCTGGCTGGCTACTGAGGTGAGCCACCGGCCATCAAACCATTCTCTCCTCTTCCTGCTCTTTGGCTTACTTTCCCAAAAATGGCTGTTGCTAGGCAACCAAGTTTGGTTCTACCAGTGAAAAGGCAGGGGCTGAAGGTCCTTTCCAGGCCTCCTTTAGCCTTTGTGGGGAACTCATTGAGGCCAGACCTGACTAGGGTTGTCAGCTCCAGGTTGGGATATTCCTGGAAATTTTGTGGTGGAGTCTATGGAAGCCAGCGTTTGGGAAGAGGCCTCAATTGAATAGCATGCCATGGAGTCCACCCTCCAAAGCAGTTATTTTCTCCAGGGGGAGAGAGATCTCTTGTATGTAGTTCAGTTGTGATACCAGGTGATCTTCAGGTGCCACCTGGAAGTTGGCTACCCTAGGCCTGGAAGCACCCTCTGGTTGACTTGATGACACCTGACTGGAATAACTTAACCAGGCCTGGCTGCTTGTTCCTGTTCAGTAGCAGCAGCCCTCCGGGAAAGCCAGTGTGGCACAGTAGCATTTCAGACTGGGTCTGCTGGACCCAGGTTCTTGCTGTGGAAGCTGAGTGGGTGATTTCAGACCAATCATAAGGAGAGAGGAGAATAATGTAAGCTGCATTGGTCCTCACTGTGCAGATTGTAATTTGGGTGCACTGACCCTGCGTGGTACACAACCCAAAGTTGCACTTTGTTCCATTTGGGGTATTGAGTGATACCTCCATGGTTTCATCTCAATGAGTAAGACCTCTGGGCACTGATTTTTGGGTGATTGTGGGTACCCAAAATGTTTCCATTTGAGGGGTGTTTGAGCATCCCAACTTCTCAGAGAGGTTGGGGAGACTCTGGGAGACTTTGGGAAGCAATTTTGGGGGGTGCCCAGGGGGTGTTTTCATCATCTTTGAAAGGGTGCATGGAGAAAAGTTTCTTTTAACAGAATAACCATGCCCCAAAAATGTCCACCCAGAGGCCCCCAAGGCTCCGGAAGTGAATGAGCTCTGGGGCAGCCAGAAGTGACTGGGCAGTCATAGTTTGAGTGGACTTGGGGGATGAACCCCAATTGAGGACACCAGGAGAGGGCCGCAGGGAAGGGCCAAACATTAAAATCCTGGTATATGAAAATGTCTGTATTCCGGGAAAAGCAGGTAACTGGCTTCCACTCTGGTCGGACAGGAGATCCCACAGGTTCATTTCTGAACTGACTCATGGACAATTGTTGAGAACCGAGTCCTATAATACTGCATGATGAGGGGAAATGGCAGGGTAAAATATGTTCATCCTCTAATATGACATTAAACACCTCAACAAAGTGCCATGGGGAGCTTTCAAACATTCAGCAAATTAAACACTCAGAAAACCATAATCTATTTGACGTTCTTAAGAGAGAGTATAAAAGCTCTGGCCACCTTCAACCATCTCCACCACTCTGCTCAGCCTCACTTCCTTGCTTCTCTTCAGACACAACCCTTGGTAAGTCCATTATACCTTCTTGTTTATGATATATATGGTAAGAAAGAAAGACAGAAAGATAGGAAGCAAGTGTAGGAAGTTTCACCCTTGGAAAAATACCTTGATGAGATCAGTGACATTTTCATCTCTCAATGTTCACATCAGAAGGAAGGAAGGAAAGAAGCAGAGGCACCTGAAGAGATCCCTAGGTGTCGCTCTCTGAAATGTATAGGCCTCAATGTAGAAATGTACTGAGAAAATTTGGATGTTGCTTCTCCAGACCGTATTTTAAACACCTTAGTGAATGAAATGCAAGGTGGACTCCGATCTAGCTTTACTACACATGTAACAAAGGAGAAGTTACACATGTAACAAAGAACAAAATTCACTGCCACAGGAGGTGGTGGCAGCTACAAGCATGGACGGCTTCAAAAGGGAATTAGATAAACATATGGAGGAGAGGTCCATCAGTGGCTATTAGCCATAAGGTCTAGATAGGAACTTTCAGTCTGGGGCAAGTGATGCACTGTATTCTTGGTGCTTGGGGAGGGCAACAGTGGGAGGGCTTCTAGTGTCCTGGCCCCACTGATGGACCTCCTGGTATTTTTGGCCACTGTGTGACACAGAGTGTTGGACTGGATGGGCCATTGGCCTGATCCAACATTGGCTTGTCTTATGTTCTTATGTTCTCTATTCCTTCATTCAAATCATTTTTATCTCTCAGTGTTAACATTGAGGGAGGGAGGGAGGGAGGGAGGGAGGGAGGGAGAAAGGAAGGAAGGAAAAGGAAGGAAGGAAGGAAGGAAGGAAGGAAGGAAGGAAGGAAGGAAGGAAGGAAGGAAGGAAGGAAGGAAGGAAGGAAGGAAGGAAGGAGAGGGCATCTGAAGAGATCCCTAGACATAGGGAGAAAAGGGGGGAATGCATGTGTCACTCTCTGAAATGTATAGGACTCAATGTAGAAATGTACTGAGAAAATTTGGATGCTGCTTCTCCAGAGCCTATTTGAAACACCTTAGTGAATGAAATGCAAGGTGGACTCCGATCTAGCTTTACTACACATGTAACAAAGGAGAAGTTACACATGTAACAAAGAACAAAATTCACTGCCACAGGAGGTGGTGGCAGCTACAAGCATGGATGGCTTCAAAAGGGAATTAAATAAACATATGGAGCAGAGGTCCATCATTGGCTATTAGCCACAAGGTCAAGATAGGAACCTCAGTCTGGGCAAGTGATGCACTGTATTCTTGGTGCTTGGGGAGGGCAACAGTGGGAGGGCTTCTAGTGTCCTGGCCCCACTGATGGACCTCCTGATGGCACCTGGTATTTTTGACCACTGTGTGACATGGGGTGTTGAACTGGATAGGCCACTGGCCTGATCCAACATTGGCTTGTCTTATGTTCTCTATTCCTTCATCCAAATCATTTTCAAATCTCAGTGTTCACATTGATGGATGGATGAATGGATGGATGGGAGGGAGGGAGGGAGGGAGGGAGGGAGGGAGGAAGGAAGGAAGGAAGGAAGGAAGGAAGGAAGGAAGGAAGGAAGGAAGGAAGGAGAGGGCACCTGAAGAGATCCCTGGGCACAGGGAGAAAAGGGTGATAAGCAAGTGTCCCTCCCTGAAATGTATTGGCCTTCATGTAGAAATAGACTGAGAAAATTTGCTTGTTGCCTCTCCAGAGCCTATTTGAAGTATCTTCATGAATGCAGTTCCATGCAGTCAATTATCTTCTCATTTTAGTGTAGTCAGCCCCCAGGAGGATCCTGATGATCTCCTGGAATCTCAACTCATCTCCAGACAACAGAGACAATTCCACCTGCAGATGAAATGGCCACTTTCAGAATGGGGACTCAGTGTCTTTCTGTCCCACTGATTCCTGTCCCCTTCCCTAACACGGTCTAACCCGACTACCAAATCTATATGAATGTCTGTGCCTGGAGTTGACATCCCTACCTAAGTTTTAAATTGTATAAAGAATCTTCAGAAAGTCAGTAGACATTTTCTCCTTTTCTAGCATTAAACATTTTTTCATCATTTCATTCTGGCATTCCCTGTCCTGACAAACTCTGCAAGGCATTAAAGATTTGCTCCCAACAGCTGCCAGTCTCAATTAACTACTCTTTGTCTGTCTGAAATGACAGCAGATACCACCCACATGCTGTCAATCATCTAAGTTCTAGGACTGTGAGGACAGAAACTGAGAAATTAATCTGAGGCCTTCTCAAATGTTAATTCCTTATCCAATTATATTATCTTCAGTTTTATCTTCACTCTGGGCCTGTAGCTACAGTGGGGGATCTCGGGGCTAGGCCCCCCAACTTACTGGCAAGGCCCCACAACTTCCCATCCTGCCCAGGGGCCCCAAGTGGTGGGTATTCCATTTGATTAGGCAGTGCCCCCTAAGAAATTTAAATGCCCCCTGACTAAAAAAAACCCCTGGCTACAGGCCTGCTTCACTGCAGAATGAATGCACAGTTACTTTGCTACAGGTACCTGACAAAGAGTGCTTAGACTCTTGATAGTTTAGATCATCCAAATTTTGTTGTACTCTAACATGCTCCTGGACTCAGATCTAGCTTTGCTATAAGTGTAACAAAGGAGACCCAAGGTAGTAATCTTTTAGATACCTTATCGTCTTGCATTTCTCAGTCTGAAAAACACCAAAAGTTTATTTCATGACCATAAGTTAGATGTAGTAGCATTTATCCATCTTGCCAACTTATTGACCCTCATACTTTCTGAGGTAAATAGATTGTACTCCCTGGGCAGAATAGTTATGCTTCAAGCTATAGTGGTTTATTCTTCAAATGATGATGTTGACATTTCCCATCCTTTCACAATGTAATTCCAGACTCACCGCCACCTTCCCAAGATGTCCTGCTGTCCTCCATCCTGTGTCATCCCATCTTGCTCCCCGTGCTCTCCATGCTCCCCGTGTGGCTACCCGACAGGTGGTCTGGGCAGACTGAATTGCTGCCCCAGTCCCTGTGGCCCCTCTTCATGCTGTGGTAGCTCAACATCAGCACGTTGTCTTGGCCTCACCAGTGGGGCCAGCGTTGCCTGCATCAACCAGATCCCACCATCGGAAGTCACGATACAGCCACCTCCTTCTACCGTTGTGATCCCGGGGCCAGTTCTGGCTGCCTCCTGTGAGCCTCTTCGTGTGGGAGGGTACACAGCCTGTTCTGGCTGTCCCCCTTGTGGTCGCCTCTGTTAAATGGAAGGGGAGCTTCACACGAATGGGAATGAAATGGCTACTTGAAAAGTATGGAACGGATTGACGGCTGACAACTTCATGGACTTGGGTGTCAGAAAGAATGACATTTCCCAGTTCAAATCAAGGCCAGTTGGCTCTTAACAACATCTCAAATGATCATGGCCACAAACAGGTGATAGTTAATTGGTATTCTCTGTACTCTCACCTTGAAAGCTTTTTTTGTTTTGTTTTGTTTTGTTTCATTATGCTTCATTTTGTTTTCCATAACTTCTGTTGGATTTGAGATGAGAAGGGCATGAGCATTTTCCCTCTGTGGGCCTCCAAAATGTTGCAGGAATCCACAAGGTATTCCTGCTTAAGTTCACCTCTGTATTCATTTGCTTTGTAGCCTTTCAGTTATCCCAGTTAAATGGGCAGTGGAAAGGCTACTGTTTGTTGAGTAAAGAAGGTACGTCTGTCATCCTTCAAACTGCTTCATTGCGAATTACATCAATCCCTCTACTTTTTTTTTTCCAATAAAGCTTCTTCCTGCATCAAAATTTCTTTTGTGGATTCAGTTTCTTCCTATTTCTAAGAACTTCAAAAGTCGGGAGTGTTCATTGTTCAGTGGTAGAGCACATAGGAATATACCCAGATTCAGGATCGGGCTCCTTGATCCCAGGCAGCAGCTGTTGAGCGGATACATGACACTGTGATGAACAGATGCTATTTAGAGGAGTCCACTTTGAGTTCAATGACCCAGTATAAAAGGACTTTGCCTGTCTATATGGCTTGCTGGGCCAGAACAGAGATCCTTCTAGTTCTGCAGTCAGCCAGACACTTTTAGGGACATCCCAAAGAGATCAGAAAGATACCTGTCCTCTTCAGCTTCTTGTCTACCAGTCCTTGGTTATTTGAATGTTATTGCTCCTGAGCAGGAAAGTATTATTTCTGTAGTGATAAAAGACTCTCCACTAGTCCTTTTAAAAGCCACCTACTCTAGTTCCCATTATGTTTATTTGTGGCATTAAAAAAACCCAACAGTTATTCTTCCAGTTCCTTTAAAAAAGTATTCCATTGGCACATTACCAAAGGAAAAAAATACAGACTACAAAATCTGGTAAAACAATGATTAAACTACAGAAGTGTGAGCTGGAGGCTAAAAAAACCTGTGAGCTAGCTCCCACTAACTCAGCTTAGAGGGGCAACAGTGGGAGGGCTTCTAGTGTCCTGGCCCCACTGGTGGACCTCCTGAAGGCCCCTGGTATTTTTGGCCACTGTGGGACAGAGTGTTGGACTAGATGGGCCATTGGCCTGACCCAACACTGGCTTATGTTCTTATAGATAGAATACACTGTCTGGAGCATGTGATGCTCTGTATTCTTGGTGTTTGGGGAGGGGGTTTAACAGTGGGAGGGCTTCTAGTGTCCTGGCCCCACTGCTGGACCTCCTGATGGCACCTGGTATTTTTGGCCGCTGTGTGACAGAGTGTTGGACTGGATGGGCCATTGGCCTGATCCAACATTGGCTTCTCTTATGTTCTTATGTTTAATGTATAGATAGAACACTATGTCTGGGGCAAGTGATGCTCTGTATTCTTTGTTTTTTGGAGGGGGGCAACAGTGGGAGGGCTTCTAGTGTCCTGGCCCCACTGGTGGACCTCCTGAAGGCACCTGGTATTTTTGACCACTGTGGGACAGAGCGTTGGACTAGATGGGCCATTGGCCTGATCCAGCATTGGCTTCTCTTATGTTCTTATGTTCTTGAGCAGCAACATTTTTTTCTGATTTTCTATTTATTAACTTTATTTTATTTATTCATTTATTTAATTCAATCTGTATCCTGCCCTTCCCGCCGAAGTGGGCTCAGGGCGGCTCAAATTAAAATTAAAAGACAATAAAAGACAAATTCAGTCCATACGAAACACATCATAAAATTCATATACATTGCAAGTCGCAAGTCACAAATAAATACAGTTAAAGTGCTAGTGGCGGTAACTATAGGCAATTTGCTACAGTTTATTTATACTCCCCTTCTCTCACCTTTGGTGTAGTACTTAAGAGCCCATTTGTTGTCGTGCTTAAGAGCAGTGAACTCTAGTCTGGAGAACAGGGTTTGATTCCTCAGTCCTCCACATGCAGCTAGCCTGGTGACCTTGGGCCAGTCACAGTTTTCTCAGAGCTCTTCTCTCAAGAGAAGTTCTCTCAGAGCTCTCTCAACCCCGTCTACCTCACAGAGTGTCTGTTGTGGGGAGAGGAGGGGATGGAGATTGTAAACCAATCTGAGACTCCGCATGAAAGGCGGGGTATAAATCCAACTCTTCTTCTTCACTGAGACTCAACATGGATGCCAGTGAAGCCAACGTAGTTGATGTCAGATAAAAGAAATCTGGAACAAGGAATAATTTACTGAACATGTCAGAGTTATGGGGTACTATTAATGGCAGCTAACCATGATGAGTATGTACTTACTCCTTTACCAAATGTAGTATAACTCTTCATTCCTCTCCTGTGGAATTCACTGCCACAGGAGGTGGTGGCAGCTACAAGTATGGACAGTTTCAAGAAGGAATTAGATAAACATATGGAGCAGAAGTCCATCAGTGGCTATTAGCCACAGGGTATAGATGGGAACTCTCAGTCTGGGGCAGGTGCTGCACTCTATTCTTGGTGCTGGAGGGGGCAGCAGTGGGAGGGCTTCTAGTGTCCTGGCCCCACTGCTGGACCTCCTGATGGCACCTGGTATATTTTGGCTGCTGTGTGACAGAGTGTTGGACTAGATGGGCCATTGGCCTGATTCAGCATTGACTTCTCTTATGTTCTTATGTTCTTATGTTCATATCAGTGGCTCAGAAACATGGGTGGGAGGGTGCTGCTGCCCTCATCTGAATCGTGGGCTTCGTGGAGGTGGCTGATCAGCCATTGTATGAACAGAATGAAAGACTTCATGTGCCTTTGGTCTGATCCAGAAGGGTCTTCTTACGTTCTCATGTGCTCACTTATCCCAGAAAGGTATAAGTATAAAAACCAAGCAGCAAAATTAGGATAAGGCATACAGGAGGGAAAAACAAATAAGCCAACTCTAGTCGCTGGTATAGTTAGAAAACCACCTTCTTGTACTGCTTTGTTATACTGCAGCCTTATTATCTTTATTGAAACGAATGCCTTGAACTGTGCCATTGTAAAGTTTAAATTAAAGCAGTTGTAAGCTGAAAGGACTGAACTCATAATCAGGTATTAAGGCAGCTATCCCCCTGCAGTGCCCGGAAGTCCTCTTGGGATGAAGCCACTTTTTTGTGGCCTGGGGATGGTCACAGCCTGAGTCGAAGCTGATGAGCAAAGAGTGCATTTCAGCTGAGATTCAGCTTCTGATCGTTCTGTCTCCGGCTGAGTTCAGACTGGTAGTTTGCCCCGAGATAGGCACATTTCAGCAACGTTTCACAACCAGATTAAAGGGGGCATTCACACCGGCACATCTGTCTGGCATTCCCCACCCGTAGTCAACCCGTTCTGTTCCACTTCGCTCCCGCGTTTAAAAGATACCTGGTGAAAGTGGTAGCAAATCCTGGAGAGTGTGTTTATCCCGCTTCATTCTGCTTCCGGGAAGTGTGAATGCTAACCCGAAAAGCCGGGAACAACCCACAGAATCATTAACAAATGCGATATCACTGTATACAGTATACAGCAAATAAACACGCACTGCACAAATAATGCAGAGCACAAGTGCTCAAAAAGTTATGCACAAAATCAATTTATATAAGAGGACCATATATATCAATGAAACCAAAATTACATCATATAGTGTGCAGGTCTATAAATAGTACAAGTCCATAAATGGTATACAAACAAAATGAATAGTACAAATCCATAAATGGCACACAGATAAAATGGACGAAGACTCCGGATTTTGATCTTCGTTTCGATAATTCTTCTTCAGTAAGTTCACACTACTTCATACAGTACTCATAGTGTACAGAAGACTCTTAGAAGGAAAAATTCTTAGTATAGCACTCACAGTGTATAAAAGCCTTCAACTCAACATTACAGGAAAAATTCATTCCTATTATAATCATTCAAAGCTGGGCATCCGATCAACAATAGCACATGCTCTGCAATAGTCGGTAAGCCAACAACCAATGGTAATAATGTCCGCTGGGTGTTTCTATGCATAAGGTGTACTTGATTGCCCTGGAGAGGCAACAGCGATATGGTTGGATGTGCTCCGCTCTACCGCCCAATGCGGTGCTGGCACAAAGGGGTCCTCTCCAAATTGCCCTGACACCCTTATGCGCATTAATGCATATGCGCACATAGCCGAATTACCAGGAAAAAGCCGTTTACAGCTGCGCCTCCAGGCCAGCAGTCTGAACGCTCCCACGCACCTCCTTCTGGTATGCTCCTGCATCAGTCAGCACAGCGTGACCAGGAAAACCTGGAACAGTTTGTTCCAGGGCTTTTTTGCCATGACTTGCTCCCACATCAAACTACCAGTCTGAACTCAGCCTCCATCCATGCAAGGCTTCACCGGAGAGAGATGTTTCCCATTTGTGCCAAACAAGCAGGCACAGCCAAACAGCCCAGAGATACATTTTATTCCTCATTGTGACGACAAATCAGAGCCTGATTTTTTCCTAAATCCAACCATGGATACAGAGAAAGACATGTTGTGGTAGTAGATAAAGGCTTGGTAGGATGGCCGAGATGTTTTCATTATGGGAGGACCCAGACAACAGCCTTCACTTCAAAGATGCTTGCTCCACGCAAGCTGAAGGCCTTGTCCCCAATTGTATCCTGCTGATTCTCTTTATTCCACCTTGTCCAACTGCAGAAGGCAGTTATTATAAATAACTTAAATGCTTTTCTTCAAGTGGACTTGGGGCTAAGTTGTTCAGAGCAACTGCTGGATATGGAGATGTTCCCCAGTTCATTTCCTGGAATGTCCAATTAAATAAAGGCCAGGCAGTAGGTGATGTGGGAATTCTACCTAGGACCCCGGGGAGCCACTGCTGGGGCCCGGTCAGACATGCCAGCTAACGCGCAGGGGGAGGGAGGCTATTGGTAGTGCGGTAATTTGACCCACTGCTGCATGATCCCACGCAACGGCGGGTGAGGTGGAGTAGTTACCGTGCAGCCTGCTCCCTCGAGGACTCAGCGATGCCAGCCTGCTTCCTTAAGGGCTCAATGATGTCAGCAGAGCGCGCTGGGGCAATCACCCCAGGAACTCCATCCTCGGCCATTGCACAGTCACTTGATACTGCAGTTTCCGTAGTGTTTTTTAAGTGCGCTTCTTTGCCTCCCTCCTACGGGTCTATGACGGGTGCAGGACGCTGCCCAGAGGTGCCAGTGTGAACGCACCCGTAAAATCCGCCTGCCACTCGTCGGACTCCCGAGGTAACTATTGCGTGTGATCGCAGCCCTGGTGTATTTTGTATGGGAACTCTTCCCCTTGATATCTTGGAAGTCAGGACCCCAACTCTCCATTTGGTGTCAGAAAAGAACAAACTCAGAAATGTAAATCTACTAAAAACCCTCACCAGCACAGATATTCGCCATCTGAAACAAAATAAGGGACAAAGCCCAACCATCATATATCACAATTTATGAGACAATAGGTTATGAGCCATGTGTCTAACACCAGGAACAAACTCTGTCACATCAAAAAAAAAAATGATTTTATGGCAAGTTTTAGATGGGTCATAACCGATTAGTGATAAAATAAGTGGTTTTGTGGCTTTTAAGCCGGATGCATGCATTTCTTTTCTTTGAGGTCCCAGCATCTTAGGCGGTAATAGCATTTTTATACATTGTATGCTACACATACCATTAATAAATGGGAGCGGTTCTAGAAAATACCTTGTTTAAAGTTCTGGTTTTAATACAAAGGTGTTCCAATGGTACCTTTGTGGTAGTTTCTAAAACATCATTGCAGATCTGTATTTTGCAATGCAACAGACCCCGATATATGTAGTCACACTGTAGAAAGTTAGCCTCATTACTCTAATTTTAATTTGCCATACAGTGGGTGCGGTCACATGTTCCAGATAACGTGTGTGGGGGGAAGCGAGGCTATTTGCTCTGCAGCAATTTGACACGCCACTGTGTGATCAGACACACCGGCGGATGAAACTTTTTTTTCCCATTGCCGCATATTTCCAGTGCACTTCAGCGAGGGATCACTGACGTAATGGGAATATGCCAGAGCGATCACATGGGGAAGTCCATCTGCGGCCCATCACGAACCCGTTTGATACAGCACTTTCCCTGGTATATTTTAACTCCGCTTCTTTGGCAGAGCGAGGCGGGTTGCCGACAGGTGCAGGATGCTTGCCAGATGTCCCCGTGTGATCACACACTTAAAATCCACCCGGCATTCATGCCTATCATGCTACTACTTCTGTGTGTGATCGGGGCCAGTAATATGGTTAATGGATTTACAATAGAATACTTCGAGGCGTTGCTAAATGATACAAAATATTCCTGCAATGGCATACCTTTGGGTTTTTTTCAGCTAGGATGTTACCTTTTGTTTCTAGAACTATACTAAATATGCATGGGGGGGGACAGGAAAGATTTAGATCGTCAACTGTGTTTCTGTCCAATTCTCTTGGTAGTTTTTTACCTTAATGATCTATAACCATGGCTTAAAAATTATACCTGGATATAAGTACCAGTGGGTGTGCTGATGTGTTTGTAACCCCAGCCTGGGTCCTTGGAATAATTTGTATACTGACGTGTTAATTCGAGCATATAAAAACAATGCAGTATTTTATCTACTTTCCTTATACCGCTCTCCCCAGAGGGAACACAAAGCAGGAAACAGGCCCTTCTATGAATTCATCTTGCTGTTCCATGGTCAGAGGAGAGTTGCTGCTGCTGTTCAAATGCGCCAATGAGCATGGAGCCTGCTCTTTAAAATGGGAGAGATGGGCACAGTTCTGTAGTGTCCAGCATACCATGGAGAGTACGCCAATAACTGTTTTTGATCCCGTGGCCTCCAGAGCACTGGTGAAGAGGAAAACTACTGCCAGAAGGTGGAAGTTTAGCAGTGACTCTGACAAGGAGAATGAATTGGATTGTCTTCCAAAGCACCTTTTTTCTTCACCAGAAAAAAAGAAACAAGAAGGGACTGAAAGCTGTACCCCAGAAAAGAGATGGGCCAAAACTGCATGTATCTTTCCCACCAGTGTCCCAGCCTTTTTACTCTATCTTCAAAAAAAGCTGTCCACATCTGGTGTCATTTTCACACCTCAACAATGCTAGCATACTTTCACACATCCACATATGTTTATCATCCTTCCAGGGTGGCTCCACTGTCATTGCACCTCCACACTGCTTTAAAAGAATCTTCTCCAAACAACATTCAAACAAGCATAGAGAAAGTTGGCGTCACAGCAGCATGCAACTGATTGAAAAAAGCAAATGCAGATTCGACCATGGTGTTTCCAAGGTGGGGAGAGCTCTACTTTGAATCAGCAACCAGATTTGCTATTTCAGGTGTGTATAGCTGAATGGAAAATATGTGGGTTTTCGCCTCATTTTTTGTGTTTGTTTTTTAGAAATGCTGTCTTGTGGATTTGGCTGAGAATCATGGTCCAGTTCACAGAGTCCTACAAGAAGATGTGGGAATGGCTGGTGATGACATCCCTCCAGTGGACAGACAACAGTCATGTTCTGCAGTGTACAAACTGATTACAGCAGCAGCTTATTCAGTCATCAATTACCACACCAATGACCACTCTTACTCCAAATGTGAAGGTTGTGTTCTAGATGAACCAGCACAGCTGGCGCATGAATGTTTGATACGGCCATCTGCTTTTTATGAAGAGAACTTAAAACATGTGTGTTGCAATCTGAACATGGGCCCTGTGCTGTCTGCGATCATTGTGATAGGTTGTTCTCTGCATTGTTTCAGCATGAACCAAAACCACATTATAGCATTCGACAAACTTGTGGAAGGTTTATGCTCAGCACCCAGAGAGCCATGTTTCAGAAATGCCACCAACCCTATGTGACACTTATTGAAATTTATTCTGTATAATATAGTTCAGAATTGCATGTCTTTGACAATCTTTCTATAATAAAATCTAAAAAGCATTTGCACTCTGCTAAAAAGTCTGTAACTAATGTCTCTTCTATAAAAATAAAAATTGTATTCAGAAACCATTGGTTGCTCTTTGTGAAAAAGGCGGCTTTTTTGCATAAAGGACTTGAATATCTCTCTCTCTCTCTCTCTCTCTGTATAGTGTTAGCCTAATTGCTCTTAGTTATGATCAAAATAAATGGATTTGTGAGTTATTATCAATATGCAATCAGCTAAGGGAGCGATCACCTGTTTATACAGAGATCCCACCCTTCCAGAGATACCAGTGACAGACGCAGAGACTGTATTAGGTTGGAATAAAAGTCCTTTTACTGGAAATCTTCTTCACACACAAAGAATACACACACACATGCACTTAATCAAGACTAGGAAAATAAAGAGAGATATCCAGCACGGTTGCTTGAGCAGGAGTTCGTTGGTGGGGCAATAATTACCTGTCCTCTTCGAGTGAGCCATTCCGACGGAAGAAGGAGGGGAAGAAATGAAAAAGGAACATGTGGCTTGAACCAGCAAGCAACACGTGGAACTCTGGCTGCAGATCTAGAGTTTAAAGATGGAGGAAGGGTATTGGGATAGCAAGCTGGACATAAGAGGGATAAGGCTTAGATAGGGGTCCTAGAGCAGAAGGGTTGAGCATGTGGTTGGGTTTCCCCTTTTATGTGGGGGTGTGGGGGCTGGCCATACCCCCTGGTCACACCTCCTGGTTAGTCCGTCTCTGAAAACATACTATTGGCTAGAAGGAATAGGGGAGGGGAGCTAAGGAATGGTCAATATTGAGAGCTAGAAACTTGTGTCTGGCACCTGGATGCAGGTGATATGAGTCATTGGGCCAAAGCCATTGTTCCTTGATTGCCTTAGCTGGGTCATTGATGGGTGAATGATTAGTTGCTAAGCAATGATGAATAGAGTCTCTGAGCTATGTGTAGCTTTGCAGGTGACAGGGGGGAAGAGGCTGCCTATATGCACTGGAGAGGTCTCCTAATGGCATTTTGGAGTCCTTTGTCCTCATGCTTTGGCATGGCGTGGTATTTGGTGCTTTTGTGCATACTATGGAACTGATCCATTCACAATCAAATGAAAGGGCTGGTAACCTTGGAGGGCCACTGGAACAGCAATGGAAGAAAGGATGGTGTCCTTCTCTCAGGGTGCAGTCTCAACTGGCATCACAGTGGGTACCATGTTGTACAGTTCCTTAAGCATACTTTGCATAGTCCATATCTTATTACAGTTCAGAAAAGGCATGAAAAAGCCTTGCAGGGAAACAACAGCTGTTTCCACACAGGCTCAGAAGTGTCAGTGTATGTAAGATATGAGCTGTCAGATCCAGATCATGTCCATCTAAGTGACAGTTAACACCTGCATGCTAGAGGCTCTAGCTGGAGCAAACCGGTTCTGACCAGCACCTCTGCTGGAGTGTCAGAGTGACTCAGCAGTCAGTGCCGATTGGTCAGTCATTGTATATAAGCATTCTGTGTACAGTCTATTCAACTCTCTCTTTGTATGTGGATGTATGGCGGAGCACTTTGTTGGATTGACTTGTGTATACCTGCATCACATAATAGTGTAAATAAATCCTTGTATATATTTCCTCCCCACTACCTGTGTGGACATTGGACTTTGTGTGACTTAGCTCTATAGCACGCTGTACTACTCTGCAGTGGTGAGGCTTCACCAGATCCTAACACCGCTTCCTGACGAGAAGCGGGTGGGGGTGAGGGCATTTTTGCATGAAAATGGCTGGCAGGCGATAGACAGCAGGCAGTGAAAGATTTGTTCTTTTGCTCCTTTTGCCCCTCTCACCCCTGTATACCCTAAAAATCTAATAAAGTGTACTATTAAAGAGAGAGAGAGAGAAGGTTCTGGGGCCTGTGAAAAGGTTTTGTCTCTTTCTATCTCTGTGTCTGAGCATATACCATGCTGGCTCTCAGCCCACATTCTTGCAGCACAAGTTGGAAAAGGGAACCTTGAAAAGGAAAAGTTTTTCCAGCTCTACTTTTATTTTTCTCCACACCACGTAAGAACATAAGAACATAAGAGAAGCCAATGCTGGATCAGGCCAATGGCCCATCCAGTCCAACACTCTGTGTCACACAGTGGCCAAAAATACCAGGTGCCATCAGGAGGTCCAGCAGTGGGGCCAGGACACCAGAAGCCCTCCCACTGTCGACCCCCCACCCAAGCACCATGAATACAGAGCATCACTTGCCCCAGAGTCCCTATCTATACTAACAGCCAATGCTGGATCTCTGCTCCATATGTTTATCCTATTCCCTCTCCAAGCCATCCATGCTTGTAGCTGCCACCACCTCCTGTGCCAGTGAATGACATGCCTTCCATCCTTCCCCTGCACCCCCCAAAAAAAAATCCACAGAGGCTTGCCCATTTCTCTTTCCAAAAATTATTTCTCACTGTTTCATAAGCACAGGTTTGCAATCTGCATTTCCTGTATGAACACACAGCCCAGCCATTGAAGATTCCCGCCACCCCACTGTACAAATCAGTGGCAACCATTTTCCACAGCCTCCTCCTTCCCAGCAACCTGAACTCACCCCTCCTCCATTTCAGCCAATAGTGAGGCAGGGCAGCTTCCCCTCCCCAGCCAATGGGGGGAGGGGATGTCACTATAATTGACATGACAGAAGGCATGTCTAACATCCTCCTGGTGTGAAAAGGATGTTAGTTTAAAGGAACAGACACCTCCTCATGAGACTCTTGGTTCTTATGCCTCTCTGATTATTTTTTTCCAATTGAATTCAAAAGTAGTTGTTGTTGTGAGTTATGAGAATCATGGAAATTGTAATAGGATGCAACAGGAAGGGTGGGCAGTCCTGTGCTTCAGCTGCCATTTTGAATGAATCCCTCATGGGAGTTTGTCAATATTTCCTGGAACTGGTTGCCCGGGGGAGTGTCAGAATCTGTTTATTGGTAAATCATAACTAAAGGTGCATACACAATCCTTGCATCAGGAATAGCCTGTGAAAATGGAGGCCCCTGATTTATAGTGATTTCAAACAACCTCCTGGTCTAACCGAAGCCAATGATTATGTTTTGTGCGCACGGGCAAAGCAAGCAGGCAGAAGAAAAATACAATTTAAAAGCCATTATTTCCCAGCGTAGTGCCATAGCAGGCTCAGACACCAGAAGGTCAAACATAGGATAAAGAATTAACAGAGAAATGAACAGAGGAGAACTTGCAGGAGGAGGACGTACTCCCTTACATTCCAAATACATGACAGGCTATCTGAAAGGGAGGCTCAGTCCTCCTGCCAAATCCAAGAGGCTTGAGCCCCCGAGCCCCCCCCCATGAGATTTACACCCATGGCCCTGTAACATTTTAAAGTTTTAAAAGTATGTTTTAAAATATATATATAATATATATATAATACATTGTATATACATATACATACAGGAGGGAAAGGGGGTGAAAATGGGAGACGAGTAAGCAAAGTGATGTGTTGATGACCGAGATTGAACGGGAGGAGCTAAGTCCAGTGAAAGAAGATGTGCTGAGAAAAAGCAGCAGTTGTCGGTCAGTCAGCAGTTGACGTTCGACAGAAAACCAGGCGGCAGAGTCTGAGAGAGCTGACTTCTGTTAAGTTCAGTCCACAGTGTCTGAGAGAGCAGTCTTCGGTTCAGAATCCATCAGGGCGCTGTGAAAAGCATTGGGATTCTAGGGAAGAAAAAAGTAATACTTACAGACTACATATAAGAGAGTAGAGAGAGTCGAATTCTAATATTGTCCGTCTCCAGGTGAGGGGTGAAGATCAGTAAAAAATTACAACTCCTCTTCAGGTAGCAGAGATCAGCTCCTCTGGAGAAAATGGTGGACTCTGTGCCATTATATCCTGCTGAGGACACCACAGCAATTTGACACTGAGCACCCAAAACTGCACTTTACTCAATGGAAAGAATTGTGTCATGCCGCCCCCCTGAGTCCAGGTGGTGATGGGGTGCTTCAACAAGCTTGGTTGAAAGAAAAGATGGCTGGGCCACAAGTAGCATGCTACTGCTGATGGAGAAGTGGGACTACACGTGGTTGGTGGTTCCTTCAGATGCCAGTGATATCCCAGTGGGGGAGACTGGGCACCACCAATACTGGAGCCATGCAGAAGCCAATGGCTTATTGTATTTATTTCCACAATGGGCCTTATTCCTAGTATGCTATAACTTAGGAGGGGTTATTTTTCTTTGGAACAAGTAGAAGGGGGTGGGAGAAGAATATCTGTGGGCAATACACCTGAATCGGCCTGCTGTTTCTCCTTCCACTGCTAGTTTGGTAGTTGCTTCATGAAATCCTTTAAAAGACCTGTTTGCCAAACACACTATCTTTCAGAAAAAATGGCTAAACTTTGCTTAAGAAAGGGACACATACAGTTACTTGAGGAACCTCTGGTAAGATTCTGAAAAGAAGAAAAGAAAGAAGAAATCTGCGGGTAAACTGAGGTTCTCTTCCTCATCAAAGTCTGAAATTGGGGAATAGTTGAAAGGAGATGGCAAAACTGCACTTTACTCGATGGAAAGAATTATGTCATGCTGCCCGCAGAGCCCAGGTGGTGATGGGGTCCTTCAACAAGCTTGGCGGGAAGAAGAGATGGCTGGGCCAAAAGTAGCATGCTACTGCTGATGGAGAAGTGGGGCTAGATGCGGTTGGTGGTTCCTTCAGATGCCAGTGATGGGCCAGTGGGGGTGAGGCTGGGCACCACAGTACTGGAGCCATGCAGAAGACAATGGCAGGCTGCAACTCCAGGGAATGAGGACGAAGGAACTCAGCATAACAACGGAATAACCGTGCCCCAAAAATGTCCACCCAGAGCCCTCCCCCAAGGCTCAGGAAGTGAATGGGCTCTGGGGCAGCCAGAAGTGACCAGGCAGCCATAGTCTGAGTGGACTTGGGGGATGAACCCCAATTGAGGACCCCAGGAGAGGGCCACAGGGAAGGGCCAAACATCAAAATCCTGGCATATGAAAATGTTTGCATTCCGGGAAAAGCAGGTAACTTGCTTCCACTCTGGTCAGACAGGAGATCCCACCGGTTCATTTCTGAACTGACTCATGGACAATTGTTGAGAACCAAGTCCTATAATACTGTGTGATGAGGGGAAATGGCAGGGTAAAATGTCTTCACCCTCTAACATGACATTAAGCTCCTTAACAAAGTGCCACGGGGAGCTTTCAAACATTTAGCAAATTGAACACACGGAAAACAATCACCTATTTGACGTTCTTAAGAGAGAGTATAAAAGCCCTGGCCACCTTCAACCATCTCCACAACGCTGCTCAGCCTCACTTCCTTGCTTCTCTTCAGACACAACCCTTGGTAAGTCCATTATACCTTCTTCTTGTAGTTTACAATGCATACGGTAAGAAGGAAAGACAGGAAGCAAGTTTTAAAAGTTTCTCCTTTGGAAAAGGTCTTGATGGGATCAGTGACAGTTTCATCTCTCAATGTTCACATTGGAAGGAAGGAAGGAAGGAAGGGAGGGAGGAAGGAGGGAGGAGGAAGGAAGGAAGGAAGGAAGGAAGGAAGGAAGGAAGGAGGGAGGGAGGGAGGGGGGGAGGGAGGGAGGGAGGGAGGGAGGAAGGAAGGAAGGAAGGAAGGAGGGAGGAGGGAGGGAGGGGGGGGAGGGAGGGGGGGGGAGGGAGGGAGGGGGGGGAGGGAGGGAGGGAGGGAGGGAGGGAGGAGGGAGGAGGAAGGAAGGAAGGAAGGAAGGAAGGAAGGAAGGAAGGAAGGAAGGAAGGAAGGAAGGAAGGAAGGAAGGAAGGAAGGAAGGAGAGGTCACCTGAAGAGATCCCTAAGCATAGGGAGAAAAGGGGGGGATGCAAGTGTCATTCTCTGAAAAGTATTGGCCTTAATGTAGAAATGTTCTGAGAAAATTTGCTTGTTGCCTCTTACGAGCCTCTTTGAAACAACTTCATGAATGAAATGCATGGGGGAAGTTCCACAAACTCAGTTATCCACTAATGTTAGGGTAGTCAACCTCCAGGTGGGCCCTGGCCATCTCCTGGAAGCACAACTGATCTCCAGACAACACAGATAATTCCACCTGCAGTAAAGTGGTCACTTCAGAATGGGGACTAAGCATCGTTCTGCCTCACTGATTCCCAATCCCTTCTCTAACACTGCCACCCTCGTGATCTACTACTACCAAATCTGCAGGGATTTCTGTGCTTGGAGCTGACATCCCTAGCTAAGCTTTAAATTCCATAGGTAATCTTCAGAAAATTGGTAGACATTTTCCTTTGTTTCTTGCATTGCACATTTTGCATCATTTCATTCTGGCATTCCCTGTCCCGACAAACTCGGCAAGGCGTTCAACATTTGCTCCCAACCACTGCCGATCTCGTTTAACTAACGTTTGCCTATCTGAAAGGGCAGCAGATACCACCAGCAAGCTGCCAATCATCTTTCCCCAAGCAGAAGTCTGAGGACTGTAAGGACAGAAATGGAGAAATAAATCTGAGGCCCTCTCAAGAGTTAATTCCTTGCCCAGTGATATACTATTCAGTTTTCTCTCCAGTGCGGAATGAAAGCACAGGTACTTTGCTATGGATACGTGACCAAGGCTGCTTTTACTTTTGAAAGCTTAAATCACTAAAATTGTCTGGGGATCTGAGGCACTCCTGGGCTCAAATCTAGCTCTGCTATACGGGTAACAAAGGAGATGTTCCAAATTAAAAAAAAATAAATAAATGAGCAAGCAATATTTTAGATACCTTTTCGTCTTGCTTTAATTCGTCTGAAAATAGCCCTAAGTTCATTTCATGAGCGTCAGTTAGATGCAGTACCTCAAGCCATATTATTTTTAATGGAAAACCTATGCATTTATCCATCTCACCAACTTGTTTACCCTCATTCTTTTTGTGCTGGATAGGATTTACTCCCTGGGACAAATAGTTACACTTCAAACTTTAAGTGGTTTATTCCTCAGATGATGACATTGACCTTTCCCATCTTTTCCTAATGTAATTCCAGACTCACCACCACCTTCCCAAGATGTCCTGCTGTCCTCCATCCTGTGCCATCCCATCTTGCTCCCCATGCTCCCCATGCTCTCCATGCTCCCCGTGTGGCTACCCAACAGGCGGTCTGGGCAGACTGGGTTGCTGCCCCAGTCCCTGTGGCCCCTCTTCATGCTGTGGTAGCTCAACACCAGCACGTTGCCTTGGCATCACCAGTGGGGCCAGCGTCTCCTGCATCAACCAGATCCCACCATCGGAAGTCACGATACAGCCACCTCCCTGTGTTGTTACAGTCCCAGGGCCCGTTCTGGCTGCCTCCTGTGAGCCTGTTCGTGTGGGAGGTTACACGGCCTGTTCCGGCTGCCCCCCTTGTGGCCGTCTCTGTTAAGTGGAAAGGGGATCTTCACAGGAATGGGAATGAAATGGCTACCTGAAAAGTATGGAACGGATTGACGGCTGACAACTTCATGGACTTGGGTGTCAGAAAGAATGACACTTCCCAGTTCAAATCAAGGCCAGTTAGCTCTTAACAACATCTCAAATGCTCATGGCCACAAACAGGTGATAGTTAATTTGCATTCTCTGTACTCTCACCTTAAAAGCTTTTTTTGTTTGTTTTGTTTCATTATGCTTCATTTTGTTTTCCTTAACTTATGTTGAATTTGAGATGAGAAGGGCATGAGTATTTTCCCTCTGTGGACCTCCAAAATGTTGCAGGAATCCACAAGGTCTTCCTGCCTAAGTTCATCTCTGTATTCATTTGCTTTGTAACCTTTCAGTTATCCCAGTTAAATGGGCAGTGGAAAGGCTACTGTTTGTTGAGTAAAGAAGGTATGTTTGACATCCTTCAAATTGCTTCACTGCGAATTACATCAACCCCTCTCCTTTTCCCCCCAATAAAGCTTCTGCTTGCATCAAAATTTCTTTTGTGGATTCAGTTTCTTCCTATTTCTAAGATTTTCAAAATTGCGGAGGGGTCCTTGCTCAGTGGCAGAGCACATAGGCATAGACCCAGATGTTGAGAAGGTACCTGATACCCTGATGAGCCGATGCCATTTAGAGGAGTCCACATAGTGCTCAATGACCCAGTAGAAGGCAACTTTGCCTGTTCACAGGGCTTGCTGGGCTAGAACAGAGATCCTTCTAGTTCTGCCATCAGCCAGACACTTTTGGGAAATCCAAAAGAGAGCACCAAGGTACCTGCTCTCTGCAGCTTCCTGTCTACCAGTCCTTGGTTATTTGAGTTTCATTGCTCCTGAACAGGAAAATATTATTTCTGCAATGAAAAAACATACTCCTCACTAGTCATTGTTAAAGCTACGTACTCCAGTGCCCATTTTGTTTATTTCTGTCATTAAAAATTTACCCTTCCTGTTCCTTTAAAAAGTATTCCAATGGCACATTATTGAAGTAAAAAATGCAGACTGAATAATCAGGTAAAACAACGATTTCACTATAGAAGTAAGGTAAAGGTAAAGGTTCCCTTGCTCGAAAGCCAGTTGAACCTGATCCTAGGGTTGCAGTGCTCATCTCCATTTGAAAGCCGAAGAGCCAGTGCTGTCTGAAGACATTTCTGTGGTCATGTGGCCGGCATGACTAAACACCAAGGTGTAGCAACATTTTTTCTGGTTCTTTAATCATTAACTCTATTTATACTCCTCTTCTCTCATGTTTTGTGTAGTGCTTTGGTGGCTAAGAGTCAGTTTGGTGTAGTGCTTAAGAGCAGTGAACTCTAGTTTGGAGGACCGGCTTGGATTCCCCAGTCCTCCACATGCAGAAAGAAAATATAATATGTACTCACACTGTAGAAAGTTACCTAGACTTGTTACTCTAACTTTGGCTGAGTTCAGACTGGCAGTTTGAAGAAGGACCCAGTCGTGGCAAAAAGCCTGGTCACACTGCATGGACTGATGCGGGAGGAGCATACCGGGAGGAGGCACATGGGAGCATTCAGACTGCTGGACTGGAGGCATGGCTGTAAATGGCTTTTCCCTGGTAATTCAGCTATGCGCGCATATGCACATAGGTGCCTATGCACATCCCCATGCGCACAGCTGGCGGAACACGCTATAGACATGGGTTGCTCCCAACTTTTCAGGTTAGTGTTCACACTTCCAGGAAGCGGAATGAAGAGGGATAAAGGCACTCTCTGGGATTTGCTACCGCTTTCAGCAGGTATCTTTTAAATGTGGGTGCGGAGCGGAACAGCACGGGTTGACTATGGGTGGGCAACACCAGGCAGATGTGCCCGTGTGAATGCCCCCTTTAATCTGCTTGTAAAATGTGGCTGAAACGTGGCTATAGTGGGACAAACTGCCATTCTGAACTCAGCCTTTGATTTGCCGCCTTGTGGCGGTGCTAAATGATACAATTATTTATTTATTATTTGCATTTAAATCCCACGCATCCTGCAGGTGGGCTCAGGGCGGGTAACATCCTTAAAATAAATCATTAGAATAAAATATATTCCTGAAATCAGATAGCTTTGGTTTGTTTTCAGCTAGGATGTTACCTTTTGTTTCTAGAACTATACTAAATGTGTAGGGGGGAATAGAAAAAAAATTAGAGCATCACCCGTGTTTCTGTCCAATTCTCTTGGTAGTTGTTTAATGATCATGATTTAAAAATTATAGGTGGATATGAGTATCAGTGGGCATGCTGATGTGTTTATAACTCTGACCTGGGTCCTTGGGATCATTGTTATTCTGATGTGTTAATTCGAGCATATAAAAACAATGCCGTATTCTACCTACTTTCCTTACACCGTTCTCCCCAGAGGGGGACCCAAAGCAGGCAACAGGCCCCTGGATGAATTCATCTTGGCATTCCACAGCCAATGGGAGAGTTCTTGCTGCTGTTCAAACATGCCAAAGAGCATGGGGCCTGCTTTTTAAAATGGGAGAGATGGGCAAAATTCTGCAGTGTCTGGCATACCATGGAGCAGGGCTCTTTTTGTAGCAGGAACTCCTTTGCATATTAGGCAACACACCCCCATGTAGCCAATCCTCCAAGAGCTTACAGAGCTCTTCTTACAGGGGCTACTGTAAGCTCTTGGAGGATTGGCTACATTAGGGGTGTGTCACCTAATATGCAAAGGAGTTCCAGCTACAAAAAGAGCCCTGCCATGGAGAGTACACCAGTAACTGTTTTTGAACCTGTGGCTGCTGGGGCACCAGTGAAGAGGAAAACTACTGCCAGAAGGTGGAAGCTTAGCAGTGACTCTGACAAGGAGACTGAATTGGATTGTCTTCCAAAGCACCCGGAAGAAGAAAAGAAACAAGAAGGGACTGTAATCTGTACACCAGAGAAGAGATGGTGTTTCCAGGGTAGAGAGAGCTCTACTTTGAATCAACAACCAGATGTGCTCTTTCAGGTGGGTAGAGCTGAATGGAAAATATGCGTGAAGGCCATGGGGGATGCGGTTTAGGGTTTCCACCCTTGTTGTTCATGTTTGTTTGTTTTTAGAAATGCCGCCTTGTGGATTAGGCTGAGAATCATGGTCCAGTTCACAGAGTCCTACAAGAAGATGTGGGACTGGCCAGTGATGACATCCCTCCTGTGGACAGACAAAAGTCACATTCTGCAATGTACAAACTGATTTCAGCAGCAGCTTATTCAGTTATCAATTACTGCACCAATGACCTCTCTTACTCCAAATGTGAAGGTTGTGTTCTCGATGAACCAGCATAGTTGGCGCATGAATGTTTGATATGGCCTTCTGCTTTTTATGAAGAGAACTTAAAATACGCATGTTGCAATCTGAACAGGGGCCCTGTGCTGTCTGTGATCACTGTGGTAGGTTGTTCCCTGCATTGTTTCAGCATGAACCAAAATTACTTTATAGCATTGGCTGACCTTGTACATTCAGCACCCAGACCCTGTGAGAATTTGAGAGCAGTGTTTCAGAAATGCCACCAGCCCTATGTGACACTAGTTGAAAAATTTCTGTATAATACACTTCAGCACATCTCTGACAACCTTTCTACAATAAAATATAAAAAGCATTCACACTCTGCTGAAAATTCTGTAACAAACATCTCTTGTATAAAAGTAAAAATTGAATTCAGAAACCATTGATCGCTGTTTGTGAAAACAGAAGGCTTTTTGCATGGAGGACTTAAGTTTCTCTCTCTCTCTCTCTCCCTCCCTCTCTCTCTTCACACAGGGACAGAAGCAAAGTGGGTGGTGAGGGCATTTTTCCATGAAAATGGCTGGCAAGCTTGGGACACTCTGAGTCTGAATCTGCATTTGTCTTTCCAACCAGTGTGCTAGCCTTTTGACACATTTGGTGTCGTTTTCACACCTCAACAGTGCTAGCAAATTTTTGCACGTCTGCATATGTTTATCATCCTTTTGGGGCGGCTCCACTGTCATTGCACCTCCACACTGCTTTAAAAGGATCTTCTCCAAACAACATTCAAACAAGCATAGAGAAGGACAGTGTCACAGCAGCATGCGACTGATTTAAAAATGCAAATGCAGATTTGACCTCTGTGTCTCTCTCTCTGGCTGAATATGCATATATCTTTCCCACCAGTGTCCCAGCCTTTTGACTCCATCTTCAAAAAAGCTGTCCACATCTGATGTCATTTTCACACCTCAACAGTGCTAGCATACTTTCACACATCAGCATATGTTTATCGTCCTTTCGGAGTGGCTGCACTGTCATTGCACCTCCGCACTGCTTTAAAAGGATCTTCTCCAAACAACATTCAAACAAGCATAGAGAAAGACAGTGTCGAGGCAGCAGGCAACTGGTCCTGGAGGAGAAATTTAGGCTGCTGGGCAGGAAACTCAAGGCCAGGACCTCCAAGGTAGCCTTCTCGGAAGTGCTACCTGTTCCACGCGCAGGGCCGGAGAGACAGGCACAGATCAGGAGTCTCAATGCGTGGATGAGACGGTGGTGTAGGGGGAAGGGTTCAAGTTTGTTAGGCACTGGGATGCTTTTTGGGACAAGAGGGAGCTGTACAAAAGGGACGGTCTCCACTTGTCCCGAGAAGGAACCAGGCTGCTGGCGCTCAAAATCAAAAAGGTGGCAGAGCAGTTTTTAAACTGAATAATGGGGGAAAGCCGACAGGAGATGAAAAGTCTCTGGTTCGGGATGGCTCATCTCAAAGAGATGAAGGGGTAGCTATTACTTTTGTACAAGGAAATGGATTACAATTGTACACTGAGACTGTGGCTAATGATAGGAACTGCCTGGCAAGGTCTCGAGGCAGCAAGAGGAAGGCTGTGGGCTTAACAAACGTGGGAAACTATAAGTGTTTATACACAAATGCTAGAAGTCTCCGAGGTAAAATCGGGGAGTTGGAATGCTTGGTGTTGGGGGGGGGAATAGACATTGTGGGTATTTCAGAAACTTGGTGGGATGAGGAAAATCAGTGGGATACGGTGATTCCTGGTTATAAATTATATCGGAAGGATAGGGGGGAAAGGGTTGGAGGTGGGGTGGCTCTGTATGTCAGAGAGGGTATACCATCCAGTAAGATTGAGAGGGTAAGAGAATTGGATTCCCTTCTGGAAATGCTATGGGTTGAAATAGTGGGTCCAAAAGGAGGCTTAACAGTGGGAGTTTGTTATCGCCCACCAGATCAAAAGATAGAGGAGGATTATAAAATGATGACTGAATTAAAGATAGCGGCTAGACGAAATAACTGTGTTGTAATAGGCGACTTTAACTACCCACACATTGATTGGGTCAATATGAGTTCTAGTCGGGAAAAAGAGATTGCGTTCTTAGACACTCTCAATGACTGTGCTGTGGAACAGATGGTCACAGATCCTACCAGGGGAGAGGCGATCCTGGATTTGGTCCTAAGTAACACCCAAGACCTGGTGAGAGATGTAAAAGTGACTGCACCACTTGGAAACAGTGACCATAATGTCATTGAGTTTAACATTTGTACAGATAGGGAGTTGCCCAAAAAGACTGACGCAACCACTTTTAACTTTAAAAGGGGTAACTTCTCTGGTATGAGGGGACATGTGAGGAAGAAATTGAAAGGAAGAGTGGAGAAGGTCAAAACCATTGGGGAAGCTTGGAGACTATTTAAAAAGACAATCCTAGAAGCTCAGAAAAAATATATACCGCAGGTTAGGAAAGGTACAAATAGGTATAGAAAAAAGCCTGCATGGTTAACAAATAAAGTAATGGAAGCTGTAAAAGGTAAGAAGGATTCCTTTAAGCGGTGGAAAGCTAGTCTTAGTGAGGTTGATAAAGGGAACACAGACTATGGCAAATAAAATGCAAGTCTGTGATCAGGCAAGCAAAAAGGGAATATGAGGAGCATATCGCAAAAAACATAAAGACCAACAATAAAACTTTCTTCAAATACATTAGAAGTAGGAAGCCAGCCAGGGAGGTAGTGGGGCCCTTGGATGACCAAGGGGTAAAAGGAGTAGTGAAGGATGATAGGGAAATGGCTGAGAAGCTGAATGCATTTTTTGCCTCTGTCTTCACTGTGGAAGAGGAGAAGTGTTTGCCCACTCCAGAAGCACTGATTTCGGGAGGGGGTTTGAAAGACCTGAATCAGATTGCGGTGACAAGAGAGGAAGTCCTCCGACTGATGGACAATTTAAAAACTAATAAATCACCAGGCCCGGATGGCATTCATCCGAGAGTTCTGGAAAGAACTCAAATGTGAACTTGTGGATCTCCTGACAAAAATATGTAATCTTTCTTTAAAATCTGCCTCCATTCCTGATGACTGGAAGGTAGCTAATGTCACTCCCATCTTTAAAAAGGGCTCCAGGGGAGATCCAGGAAATTACAGGCCAGTCAGTCTGACATCGATACCGGGTAAGTTGGTGGAAACTGTTATTAAGGAAAGAATTAGTAGGCACATTGATGAACAAAAACTATTGAGGCAGACTCAGCATGGGTTCTGTAAGGGAAGATCTTGTCTCACTAACCTGTTAGTGTTTTTTGAGGAATGAACAAACATGTGGACAAGGGGGACCCAATAGATATTATTTACCTTGACTTCCGGAAAGCTTTTGATACAGTTCCTCATCAAAGGCTCCTAAGTAAGCTCAATAGTCATGGGATAAAAGGACAAGTCCTCTTGTGGATCAAAAACTGGCTTATAAATAGGAAACAGAGAGTGAGTATAAATGGGAAACTTTCTCAGTGGAGGGTGGTAAGCAGTGGGGTACCACAGGGATCAGTACTCGGTCCCATGCTTTTTAACTTGTTTATTAACGATTTGGAATTGGGAGTAAGCAGTGATGTGGCTAAATTTGCAGATGACACGAAGTTGTTCAGGGTGGTGAAAACCAGGGAGGATTGTGAGGCACTCCAAAGGGATCTGTTGAGGATGGGTGAGTGGGCGTCAACGTGGCAAATGGGGTTCAATGTGGCCAAGTGCAAAGTGATACACATTGGAGCCAAAAATCCTAAATATAAATACACGTTGATGGGGTCTGATCTGGCAGAGACTGACCAAGAGAGAGATCTTGGAGTCGTAGTGGATAACTCGCTGAAAATGTCTACACAATGTGTAGCTGCAATAAAGAAGGCCAACGCTATGCTGGGGATTATTAGGAAGGGAATTGATAACAAATCAGCCAGTATCATCATGCCCCTGTATAAATCATTGGTGCAACCTCATTTGGAATACTGTGTACAGTTCTGGTCACCACATCTCAAAAAGGATATTATAGCATTGGAAAAAGTGCAGAGAAGGGCAACTAGAATGATAAAAGGGTTGGAACACCTTCCCTATGAAGAAAGGTTAAAATGCTTGGGGCTCTTTAGCTTGGAGAAACGACGGCTGAGGGGTGACATGATCGAAGTTTATAAGATTATGAATGGGATTGAGCAGGTTGAGAAAGAAGTACTTTTCTCCCTTTCTCACAATACAAGAACTCGTGGACACTCTATGAAATTGCTGAGCAGTCGGGTTAGAACAGATAAAAGGAAATACTTCTTCACCCAAAGAGTGATTAACATATGGAATTCACTGCCACAGGAGGTCGTGGCAGCTGCAAGCATGGACAGTTTCAAGAGGGAATTAGATAAACATACGGAGCAGAAGTCCACCAGTGGCTATTAGCCACAGGGTATAGATGGGAACTCTCAGTCTGGGGCAGGTGATGCACTCTATTCTTGGTGCTGGGGGGGGGGGCAGCAGTGGGAGGGCTTCTGGTGCCCTGGCCCCACTGCTGGACCTCCTGATGGCACCTGGTATATTTTGGCCGCTGTGTGACAGAGTGTTGGACTGGATGGGCCATTGGCCTGATTCAACATTGGCTTCTCTTATGTTCTTATGTTCTTATGTTCTTATGTTCTTATGTTCTTATGTTCTTATGTTCTTATGTTCTTATTTAAAAATGCAAATGCAGATTCGACCTGAGAGAGCAGCCTTCTGTTAAGAATCCATTAGAGAGCAGAGAGAGTCAAATCCTAATATTGTCAAAGTTTCATAGGAGTGTGAGGGAAAGAAGCTGGCAGGGGAAAGAAAGGGAAAGATTTAACTGAGCGAAATAAATTACAGCTTGGATGAGGTGCACTCGGAAGAGAAAAGAAGATTTGATAGAGAGGAGCAATTGCGAAGAGAGCAACTGAGTCAGAGATGCTTAGCACCCGCTGTCTTATTTACTGAAGAGATAAACTGCTAAACATTCTGAAACCAATATGCTGCTTGTACAGATAAAGCTTTATTTTGTTTTATGAAAACCTGGAGCCATATGCTATTAAAATCCAAGAGTCTTATCCTCAGGACCATATAGTCAAATAAAGGGGCCTTAGAACTTGGGCACTATACCATAATAAAGGTTAAGTAATAAGATTGAGATTGTATTCATGGTGACAGCTTTATATACCTAGAGGAAGAGTGGGACATATCAAGAAAGTGTGAGAAATAATGAGAAAGTGAAAGGCACACCATCTCTAACCACAATAATAAAAGTGAGAAGTGACAACATGCCCAATCTGAAGGACAGGGAGAGGGCAAGTGCCAATAATCCTGAGCATTCCTCATTGCTGCCAGGAAAAGTCGCAACTTCTTTGAGCAATCTATAGACTCTGGCTGATTTCCCACTACAGCTGCCTCGGTGTTGCGCCGCTGTTTGCCCTGATACTATTAGTCAATTTCACACCCGAAGCTGCGGGGCTGCATTTGACCCGCGGCTTCGCCCGATTTCCCCTGCAGTTTCATGATCCTCAAAAAACAGGATCATGAAACTGCGGGGGAAATCGAGCGAAGCCACGGGTCAAAATGCAGCCCCGCGGCGTCAGGTGTGAAATTGACCAATAGTGTCGGGGCAAACGGCGGCGCAACACCGAGGCAGCTGTAGTGGGAAATCAGCCAGAGTCTGAAATCCATTTTGATCAAAGATTTGAAAGACCCTAAAATTAAATATTATATCTTATTTGCTTATTTTTTAATTCCTTAAAAATATATATTTGGGGCAGTTCTCTTTGCCTTTAAATCCCTTTTTACATTACTGCTGTTTAATACACATCTTTTAGGATACTGTACTGTATTTGTTTGTACTGCACCCTGCTACTCTTATATTGTGCTCTTTGTATAATCTCAATAATGGTTTATGTTGACATTGCTATGTAATGGTTATTTCGCCTATTAACATTTGAAAATTTCAATAAAAATGTTTTTTTTTATTTTTAAAGATGGATGCTTGAACTGAGCCAATCAGAAAATCAGTGTTGGCCTTCTTGGCTAAATAAGGCACAGAGACTAGAGTTTTTAATGAAAATAAAGTGCTTTATCTAAATTTATTAGGAAGGGGATAAACAGAAAACTTCTAATAATGTCCTAACCTACATATTTATACAGCAAAGTAGGCTAATACACACCACAAGTCTCTAAAATGAAAACATAAAAGCCTAGGGCTAGGCTGCTGAGTAAGTAACCTCTCTTCTAGAACCTTGACAGGAAGAAGCTCAAGCTCATTAGCCAACCCAAACACTGGTAATTAAAATCATCCAATCAGTTTCCCAAACACAACAATTGGCATACAGGATTGGCTCTGAGCCAGGTTGCACTACCAGGTCAAGTCTCTGATAGAATTATAACAAATATGTTAACCCTAAAAGGACTGACATTTAGATCTTGCCATAACCCCACTGGGCCTAACATCCAGAATGGACAATAACTCAGCATCCCATTCCAACTAGGACAATAATTCAGAATCCCTTCCCACTAGAAAGAAGAGGAGATGGGTTGGCTTTTGTACCCCACTTATTTCTACCTTAAGGAGTCTCAAAGTGACTTACAATTGAAGTCCTTTCCTCTCTCCACAGGAAGCCCCACTGGACATACCTGGGACTGAGAGAGTTCTGAGATAGCTGTGGAAGGCCCAAGGTCACCCAGCAGGCTTCATGTGGAGGAGGGGGAAGCAAACCTGGTTCTGCAGATTAGATTCTGCCTCTCTTAACCACTACACCACCTTAGCTGCCCCCCCTACAAAGCAACCTTCCCAGAGACATAATCAAAGCCTTAATTATTACTTGCCTCCATTCCTGAGGACTGGAAGGTAGCTGATGTCACTCCCACCTTTAAAAAAGGTTCCAGAGGAGATCCGGGAAATTACAGGCCAGTCAGTCTGATGTCGATACCGGGTAAGTTGGCGGAAACTGTTATTAAGGAAAGAATTAGTAGGCACATTGATGAACAAAAACTATTGAGGCAGACTCAGCATGGGTTCCGTAAGGGAAGATCTTGTCTCACTAACACATTAGTGTTTTTTGAGGGAGTGAACAAACATGTGGACAAGGGGGACGTGATAGATGTTGTTTACCTTGACTTCCAGAAAGCTTTTGATAAAGTTCCTCATCAAAGGCTCCTAAGTAAGCTCAATGGTCATGGGATAAAAGGACAAGTCCTCTTGTGGATCAAAAACTGGCTTATAAATAGGAAACAGAGAGTGAGCATAAATGGGCAATTTTCTCAGTGGAGGGTGGTAAAGCAGTGGGGTACCACAGGGATCAGTACTCGGTCCGATGCTTTTTAACTTGTTCATTAATGATTTGGAGTTGGGAGTAAGCAGTGAAGTGGCTAAATTTGCAGATGACACGAAGTTGTTCAGGGTGGTGAGAACCATGGAGGATTGTGAGGCTCTCCAAAGGGTCGGCAAGTGGGCGTCAACATGGCAAATGGAGTTCAATGTGGTGTACATTGAAGCCAAAAATTTTAATTGTAAATACACATTGATGGAGTCCAAACTGGCAGAGACTGACCAAGAGAGAGATCTTGGAGTCATAGTATATAACTCACTGAAAATGTCTAGACAGTGTGCAACTGCATTAAGAAAGGCCAATGCTATGCTGGGGATTATTAAGAAGGGAATTGAGAACAAATCAGCCAGTATCATCATGCCCCTGTATAAATCAATGGCGTGACCTCATTTGGAGTATTGTGTACAGTTCTGGTCACCACACTTTAAAAAGGATATTATAACATTGGAAAAAGTGCAGAAAAGGGCAACTAGAATGATAAAAGATTTGGAACACTTTCCTTATGAAGAAAGGTTAAAATGCTTGGGGCTCTTTAGCTTGGAGAAACGATGGCTGAGGGGTAACATGATTGAGATTTATAAGATTATGCATGGGATAGAGCAAGTAGAGAAAGAAGTACTTTTCTTCCTTTCTTGCAATACAAGAACTCGTGGGCAGAAGTCCATCAGTGACTATTAGCCACAGGGTATAGATGGGAACTCTCAGTCTGGGGCAGGTGATGCACTCTGTTCTTGGTGCTGGAGGGGGCAGCAGTGGGAGGGCTTCTAGTGTTCTGACCCCACTGCTGGACCTCCTGATGGCACATGGTATATTTTAGCCGCTGTGTGACAGAGTGTTGGACTAGATGGGCCATTGGCCTGATTCCACATAGGCTTCTCTTATGTTCTTATGTTCTTATGTTATTTTCACTCAATAAAATTGCTGAGCAGTCAGGTTAGAATGGATAAAAGGAAGTACTCCTTCACCCAAAGAGTGATTGACACATGGAATTCACTGCCACAGGAGGTGGTAGCAGCTACAAGCATGGGCAGCTTCAAGAGGGAATTAGATAAGCATATGGAGCAGAAGTCTATCAGTGGCTATTAGCCACAAGGTATAGATAGGAAAGAAGGAAAGCTAAAGGCAACAGTTAAAAGGAAAGATTTGCCCAATTGAATGCAGATTTCCAGAGAAGAGCAAGGAGAGATAAGGAGGCTTTCCTGAATGAACAATGCAAAGTAATAGAGGAAAACAATAGATTGGGAAGGACTAGAGATCTCTTCAAGAAAATTGGAGAAATCAAGGGAATGTTCCATGCAAAGCTGGCCATGATAAAGGACAAAAACGATAGGGACCTAACAGAAGCAGAAGAAATTAGGAAAAGATGGCAAGAATACACAGAAGAACTATTCAAGAAGGACCTCAATGTCCTTGACAATCACGATGGTATAATCACTGACTTTGAGCCAGACATCCTGGAAAGCGAAGTTAAATGGGCCTTAGAAAGCATTACTAACAACAAAGCTAGTGGAGGTGATGGTATCCCAGCTGAGTTATTCAAAGTCTTAAAAGAGGATGCTGTTAAAGTGCTGCACTCAATTTGCCAACAAATTTGGAAAACACAACAGTGGCCACAGGATTGGAAAAGGTCAGTGTACATTCCAATCCCAAAGAAGGGCAATGTCAAGGAATGTTCAAACTATCGCACAATTGCACTCATTTCACATGCTAGCAAGGTCATGCTCAAAATCCTACAAGCTAGGCTCCAACAGTACATGGATAAAGAACTGCCAGAAGTACAAGCTAGGTTTCGAAGAGGTAGAGGAACTAGATATCAAATTGCCAACATTCACTGGATTATGGAGAAAGCAAGAGAGTACCAGAAAAACATCTACTTCTGCTTCATTGACTACGCTAAAGCCTTTAATTGTGTGGATCACAATAAATTATGGCAGGTTCTTAAAGAGATGGGAGTACCGGACCATCTCACATGTCTCCTGAGAAACCTGTATAAGGGTCAAGAAGCAACAGTTAGAACCGGATATGGAACAATTGATTGGTTTAGCATAGGAAAAGGAGTACGACAAGGATGCATATTGTCACCTTCCTTATTTAATTTATATGCAGAGTACATCATGCAAAATGCTGGCCTGGATGAATCACAAGCTGGAGTTAAGATTGCTGGGGAAAAGATCAATAACCTCAGATATGCAGACGATACCACTCTGATGGCAGAAAGTGAAGAGTATCTAAAGAGCCTCTTGCTCAGGGTGAAAGAGGAGAGCGCAAAAGTGGGCTTGAAGCTCAACATCAAAAAAACTAAGATCATGGCATCTGGCCCCATCACTCCTTGGCAAATAGAAGGGGAAGTCGTAGAAGTAGTGACAGACTTCACGTTCCTAGGATCCCAGATCACTGCAGATGGTGACTGCAGCCATGAAATTAAAAGATGCCTGCTCCTTGGAAGGAAAGCGATGGCAAACCTAAACAGCATGATAAAAAGCAGAGACATCACCTTGCCAACAAAAGTCCGCATGGTCAAAGCAATGGTATTCCCCGTAGTAATGTATGGCTGCGAAAGTTGAACTATAAGGAAGGCCGAGCACCAAAGAATAGATTCTTTTGAACTATGGTGATGGAGAAAACTCTTGAGAGTCCCTTGGACTGCAAGGAGATCAAATCAGTCAATCCTAAAAGAAATCAACCCTGATTGTTCCCTGGAAGGCCAGATCCTGAAGCTGAAGCTCAAATACTTTGGCCACCAAATGAGAAGGGAGCATTCACTGGAGAAAACCCTGATGCTGGGAAAGATTGAAGGTCAAAGAAGAAGGGGACGGCAAAGGATGAGATGGTTAGACAGTGTCATCGATGCAACGAACATGAAATTGAGCAAACTCCAGCGGACAGCAGAAGACAGGAGAGCCTGGCGTAATCTGGTCCATGGGGTCGCGAAGAGTCGGACTCGACTGTACGACTGAACAACAACAACAAATAGATAGGAACTCTCAGTCTGGGGCAAGTGATGCTCTGTACTCTTGGTGCTTGCGGGGGGGGGCAATAGTGGGAGGGCTTCTAGTGTCCTGGCCCCACTGCTGGACCTCCTGATGGCACCTGGTATATTTGGCCACTGTGTGACAATGTTGGACTAGGTGGGCCATTGGCCTGATCCAACATTGGCTTCTCTTATGTTCTTATGTTAATTTCATCCCCTGTAGTGGAGACTCCTAAAAGTTTAGGAGTTCAAGAACCCCAGTCCTGGTATAGAACACAAATTGGAACACCCTGTTGCTTGGTTTCTTTATTTACAGTTGCCACAAGTGTCACCACCTGAAACTTGTTCCTTTTTTTGTCAAACCACAGACAGAATTGGAATTTATTTCACACTCATATGATTCTCAGAACCATGGTTTAATTTTGGCTCTCTATAATCTCCTTCTCTAGGAACCTCAACCTAAACTTCTCTCCTATCAAATTTCCTGGAAGGTTTGTGACTCCTCTAAGAACATAAAGAACATAAGAGAAGCCAATGTTGGATCAGGCCAATGGCCGATCTAGTCCAACATTCTGTCACACAGTTGCCAAAAATACCAGGTGCCATCAGAAATGGGTTGGGGACAGGTGCAGGACGCTTGCCAAATGTTCCCCTATGATCGTGCCAGTAAAATCCACCCAACATTTGTGCCTGTCCCGTGGCTACTTCTCCATGTGATCGAAGCCTTTGTTAGTTACCTTGCATTTTTTACTGTTTGCATATCTATTCTAATGTGTGTGATGTTAATATTATGCAATTTCTTGTTATTTCTTCATATTTTCCATAAAAATTAATTTAAAAAGAAAGAAAAGAGTCCCAGACCTAAGTAAGAACTTGGCTATGGAATTAAAAACACAGAGGCTGCTACTGAGAAAAAGAGTCTACCTTCATGTGTTAAGGATATCTACCTGTAGATATATATTGCAGAAGACCACTGTTAATACAAAAAATAGAGGTGACCACTACTCTATGTGTGTGTGTTTCTAGATGACAGCACCAGGTTGAAACGGTTTAATGGCATCAGGTTTTCATTTTTTAAGTTATTGCACCTGGTGTTGGAATGTGGGAGATATCTTCTCTCCCCTTGGAATGAATCCTAGCTGGACTTAATTGTTTCATATACTCTATAAATTAGGAGGGATTAATTTTCATTGGAATAAGAAGGGTGGGGGGAGAATACCTCAGCTCAGACCAGGCCAGTACTGAACAACCTTAGTATGATACACCTGAAATCGACCTACTGTTTCTCCTTCCACTGCTAGTTTGGTAATTGTTTCATGAAATCCCTTAAAAGAACTGTTTGCCAAATGGGCAACACAACACACTCTTTTGCAGAAAGACTGGTTAAACTTTGCTGAAGGACAGCATCCAGTTACTTGAAGAACTGCTGGTAAGAATCTGAAGGCAAGAGAAGAAAAAAGAAGAAATCTGCAGGTAAACTGAGGTTCTCTTCCTCATCAAAGTCTGAAATTGGGGAACAGTTGAAAGGAGATGGTAGAACTGAACTTTATTCACTGGAAAGCAATTGTGTCATGCCACCCCCAGAGTCCAGGTGGTGATGGGGTGCTTCAAAAGTGGTGTGGTATGGCTGATGGAGAAGTAGGGCTAGATGTGGTTGGTGGTTCCTTCAGATGTCAGTGATGGGCCAGTGGGGGGAGGCTAGGCACCACAGCTCTGGAGCCATGCAGAAGACAATGGCAGGCTGCAACTCCAGGGAATGAGGACAAAGGAGGTTAGGATAACAACGGAATAACCGTGCCCCAAAAATGTCCACCCAGAGCCCCCAAGGCTCAGGAAGTGAATGAGCTCTGGGGCAGCCAGAAGTGATTGGGCAGCCATAGTTTGAGTGGACTTGGAGGATGAACCTCAAATGAGGACCCCAGGAGAGGGCTGCAGGGAAGGGCCAAACATGAAAATACTTGTATATGAAAATGTCTGCATTCCGGGCAAAGCAGGTAATTTACTTCCACTCTGGTCAGACAGGAGATCCTACAGGTTCATTTCTGAACTGACTCATGTACAATTGTTGAGAACCGAGTCCTATAATACTGCATGATGAGGGAAAATGGCAGGGTAAAATGTGTTCACCCTCTAACATGACATTAAACACCTTAACAAAGAGCCATGGGGAGCTTTCAAACATTTAGCAAATTAAACACTCAGAAAACAATCACCTATTTGACATTCTTAAGACAGAGTATAAAAGCTCTGGCCACCTTCAACCATCTCCACAACTCTGCTCAGCCTCACTTCGTTGCTTCACTTTAGATACAACCCTTGGTAAGTCCATTATACCTTCTTCTTGTTTGTGCTATATATGGTAATGTGATACAGGATAAGTGTTTGCTTTTATGGAGGAAAAAACCCTAGAAGATAAACTGAGCTTTTACAGCCTCACAGAACAATTTATATGTTCCTGGGGATATTTGCAGGCCAAATCAGTTATGAGGCAAAGAGTCTGCAGATCCAAATGAGTAAAATTGAGAATCCTATATTTGATCTATCCACATGTAGTAAGCTAACTTTGGAAACATACGTAAAAATGCTAGATAACGCCAAACACAGAAGAATTTTTACACTCCTAAGATACAATGCTTTGCCCTCTGCCATTTTAGAAGCCAGATATAATAAAACCACGAGAATAGAATGCATTTGTGAAAGGGGAGGAGAAACTTTGGAGCATGTCTTCCTTGACTGTAGATTATATCAGCACAACAAAGAGATATTGATAAATACCATCATAAAATCACATCCAGGGCATAGCAGGGGGACTCTCCTTTCAATTATGTTGGCAGATAAAAACCTGAGTATTACTCATATGGTGACTAAATTTGGCTGGTGAACTTATTGTATCAGGAGAAAATGGAGGGACCATAATTAACCAGTTAAATTTAATTTTTACTTGGTCTGTATTGGGATTTGTAAACATTTTAAATATTTTAATGTCTAGAATTTATAGTGTCATACAAGACATACTATTTTATCATTGCTCTGATAGTCGTTGTATTAACTGTATTGATTTTATTATGGTCTTTGACCACAATAAACTTATCTTGTCACTATCTTACGGTAAGGAAGAAAGACCGAAAGATAGGAAGCAAATTTACGAAGTTTCTCATTTGGAAAAAAAAATCTTGATGAGATCAGTGGCATTTTTATCTCTCAATGTTAACTTTGGAAGGAAGGAAGGAAGGAAGGAAGGAAGGAAGGAAGGAAGGAAGGAAGGAAGGAAGGAAGGAAGGAAGGAAGGAAGGAAGGAAGGAAGGAAGGAAGGAAGGAGAGGGCACCTGAAGAGATCCCAAGGCATAGGGAGAAAAGGGGGAAATGCAAGGGTCCCTCCCTGAAATGTATTGGCCTTAATGTAGAAATGTTGTGAGAAAATCTGAATGTTGCCTCTCCAGAGCCTATTTGAAACATTTTCATGAATGAAATGCAAGGTGGAAGTTCCATGCACTCGATTATCCTCTAATGTTAGGGTAGTCAGCCTCCAGGTGGGTCCTGGCCATCTCCTGGAATCACAACTCATCTCCAGACATCACAGATAATTCCACCTGCAGAAAAATGGCCACTTCAGAATGGGGACTCGATGTCATTCTACCCCACCGATTCCCATCTCCTTCCCTAACCCTGCCACCCCTATGGTCTACTACCAATTCTGCCTGGAGTTGACATCCCTAGCTAAGCTTTAAATTCTATAGGTAATTTTCAGAAAGTCAGTAGGCTTCTTCTCCTTTTCTTGCATTGCACATTTTGCGCCATTTCATTCTGGCATTCCCCGTCCTGACAAACTCTGCGAGGCATTAAAGATTTGCTCCCAACCATTGCTAGTCTGATTTACCTACCCTTTGTCTATCTGAAATGGCAGCAGATACCACCCACTTGCTGTCAATCGTCTGTCCCCAAGCAGAAGTTCTAGGACAGCAAGGACAGAAACAGGAAAATTAATCTGAGACCCTCTCAAATGTTAATTCCTTGTCCAGTGATATACTCTTCAGTTTTCTCTCCACTGCAGAATGAAAGCACAGTTACTTTGCTATGGATACGTGACAAAGGCTGCTTTTACTTTTGAAAGCTTCAACCACTAAAATCGTCTGGGTATCTAAGGCACTCTAGGACTCAGATCTAGCTTTGCTACACATGTAGCCAAGGAGATGTCTCCGATTTTCTTTAAATATTTTAAATACCTTTCCATCTTGCATTTCTCAGTCTGAAAAAGGCCCCAAGTTCGTTTCATGGGTTTATGTTAGCTGTAGTTGCTCGAGTCATTAAAAAAATAATATGAAAAACCTATGCATTTAATCCATCTCACCGACTTGTTTACCCTCATTCTTTCTAAGGTGGATAGGATTTTCTCCCGGGGAGAAATAGTTACGCTTCAAATTTTAAGTGGTTTGTTCTTCAGATGATCACATTAACATTTCCCATCCTTTCACAATGTAATTCCAGACTCGCCACCACCTTCCCAAGATGTCCTGCTGTCCTCCATCCTGTGCCATCCCATCTTGCTCCCCATGCTCTCCATGCTCCCCATGTGGCTACCCAACAGGTGGTCTGGGCAGACTGAATTGCTGCCCCAGTCCGTGCAGCCCGTGCGGCCCGTGTGGTCCATGCGGTAGCTCAACATCGGCACGTTGCCTTGGCATGACCAGTGGGGCCAGTGTCGCTTGCATCAACCAGATCCCACCATCAGAAATTACGATACAGCCACCTCCTTCGACCGTTGTGATCCCGGGGCCAGTTCTGGCTGCCTCCTGTGAGCCTCTTCGTGTGGGAGGGTACACAGCCTGTTCCGGCTGCCCCCCTTGTGGTCGCCTCTGTTAAGCGGAAAGGGGAGCTTCACATGAATGGGAATGAAACGGCTACCTGAACAGTATGGAACGGATTGACGGCTGACAACTTCAGGGACTTGGGTGTCAGAAAGAATGACAACATCTCAAATGCTCATGACCACAAACAGGGGATATTTAATGTGTATTCTCTGTCCTCTCACCTTGAAATGTTTTTTTTTCATTATGCCTCTTTTTGTTTCCCCAAACTTATATTGAATTTGAGATGAGAAGGGTATGAACATTTTCCCTCTGTGGGCTTCTGAAATGTTGCAGGAGTCCAAGAAAGTCTTCCTGCCTGAACAGTAGCCTGCATTCTCCTCTGTATTCATTTGCTTTATAGCCTTTCAGTTATCCCAGCTAAAGGGGCAGTGGAAAGGTTACTGTTTGCTGAGTAAAGAAGGTATGTTTGTCATCCTTCAAACTGCTTCACTGCAAATTATATCAATCCTTCTCCTTTTTTCCCAATAAAGCTTCTGCCTGCATCAAAATTTCTTTTGTGGATTCAGTTTCTTCCTATTTCTAAGAACTTGAAAAGTGGTGAGGGGTGATTGCTCAGTCGAAGAGCACAGAGAAATAGACCCAGATTCAGAATTGGGCACCCTGATCCCAGGCAACAGATGTTGAGAAGGTACATGATAAAATGATGTGCAGATTCCTATCCACATTGAGTTCAATGACCCAGTATAAGAGAATTTTGTCTTTTTATATGGCTTGCTTGTCCAGAACAGAGATCCTTCTAGTTCTGAAGTCAGCCAGCTTCCTGTCTATGAGTCCTTGATTATTTGAGTTTCATTGCTACTGAACAGGAAAGTATTATTTCTGTAATGGTAAAAGACTCCCCACTAGGGCACTCAGCATCAATTTGCTGTAGTGACCTCATCAGGGTATAATGACACAGAGCCCACCATTTTCTCCAGGGGAACTGATCTCTGCCATTTGTAGAGCAGCTGTAATTCTGAGTGCTCTCCAGCCCTCAACTGGAAACTGGAAACAATGGTTCCCCAGGAAGAAATGACTGGTTTGGAGTGTGGAGTCTATGATATTGTACCTGAGGTCCCACCCCTCCTCAAACCCTACCCTCTCCTTTCTCCACCCCTGAAATATCCAGGAATTTCCCAACCTGGAGATGGCAACCCTATCTCCTTCCCAGCCAGCCATCACCCTACCTTTATCTTCCCCTCTGACTTCAGGTTTTCATCTCTCTCTCCTCCCTGCAGCCTCTGTCTAGGAAAAGTACAGTCTTTTTCTGCAGTGGAAACCAAAGCAGCTTACATCATTCTCCCCTCCCCCTTTTGATCTGCACAACAACCTTGTGAGTTAGGTTAGGCTGAAATCACCCACTCAGCTTCCACAGCAAAAACCTGGGTCTGGCAGACCCTGCTCTGAAGTGCTAACTGCTAGGCCACACTGGCTGTCCTGGGGATGCTGCTGCTGGTGAACAGGAGCAAGCAGCCATGCCTAGTCAATGTCCTTCAGGTGTCATCAAGCTACCCAGAGGGTGCTTCCGGGCCTAGGGTAGCCAACCTCCAGAAGGAGCCGGAAGATTGCCTGGTATCATAACTGAACTGCAGAAAATAGGTCTCTCTCAGCCTGGAGAAAACACCTGCTTTGGATGGTGGACTCTATGGAATTCTAGTCAGCTGAGCCCTCTTCCCTCCCCAACCTCTGGTTTCCATAGACTCCACCAGAAAATCTCCAGGAATTTCCCAACCTTGAGCTGGCAACCATAGTCAGGATTGGCCCCAATGAGTTCCCCACAAAGGCTAAAGAAGGCCTGCAAAGGGCCTCCTGCCACTGCCATTTTACCAATAGAAGCAAGCTTGGTTACCTAGCAACAGCCATTGGGGGGGAAGTGAGCCCCACAGCAGGAGAAGAAAGGAATGGTTTGATGGCCGGTGTATCACCTCAGAAGCCAGCCAGCTGCAGAGGAGTCAGATGAGACAGCCGTTTTGGCAGTTCATTCTGACATAGAAGTGAGACTAAGCCAAGCACTGGGTGGGGAAGAGGAGTGGACCCAGCCCCCAGCCAATGGCACAAGAGTATTCTTGAGTGGCGGTTGATTGGCCAGTGCCTGATGGAATGCACAACATAGCCAATGGGAGAGCCAGAAAGCTCCAATACGCTAGGGCTTATCTCTATCTTTATCTCTCTATCTATATGTTTTTAATGATTTATTGTTAATAGTTAATAATTTACTTATAATTTGTAACAATTTACACTTGCTAAACTTTACTAAACCTAACCCTAAATTATGGCACATACCTGCACTCAGTTTATGCCTGCCATAATTAGACTCATATAACATGTTTGCTGTAAAACAATGTTATATACCCTGCCATCTGCCAGTTCGTGACCAATTATCATAGCCTCTTGCTTCTTGTCAACGCATTCTGAAATACCGAAGTCTAGCTGTAAAAGATTTTCAAACCTCTGTCTTGCCTTTGTGTTCCAGCTGTCGAAAATTAACTGGACTGCAGAATCTTTGAATGCCAAATGCTGATATGAAGATCTAGCACCTTGAAAGTGGTGGTGTAAAGTGCCATAAAGTCATGGATGAATAATGGTGCCCCTATAGGGAATTCAAGGCAAGAGTTTAGGCAAGAACGTTTGGTGATAGGCTTCCTAGTACCTCATTCTGGGTCTTGAATTCCCCGCCCCCAAGTCCTGAGCACTGCCACCACTTTGAGGTCATCAGGAGAAAGCTTGACAAAAACAATAACCTCATGTTCATCAACTTCCAGGAAGAACCCAGTAGTAACAGAGTGTAACACTAGGAAACACCAGCATCTTTATAGTCTTACTTTGATCAAAGTTGGTATTGTTGTGATCCCGATTCTCTGACGATTGAGAAACACATGTGGACATATAATTTCCCCTACAAGTATTGTTTACTTTGTCACACAGAGGACAAGAAGAAAAAGAGAGAGAGTCCTTGCCCATAGCGTCTTCCACTATCACAATACACCAAACTACTTTTAATCAGTCATGGGACTATTCTTTTTTTCCCAAGGTGTAGGAATCCTTGGACCCTTTTTGCTGACACACCAGGCTTTAGGCTACTTCAGCTGAATCCACAGTTGCTGTTTTTCTTCCCCCTAAAGTTATTAGAACATATCCCAATAGCTCAGAAATCCATCTCCCCTCCCCCCAATCAAATGTAGTACAGGACCACACTCAGACATGGCCTCCTCAAGGAAAGAGCTCTTCGGTTGTAAATATCCTTTTGGAGAAGCTGTCCATCTGAACAAAATGAGGTTTTATTCTAATATTGAAAATTCAAATTTACATCTCATTGATTCACTAAATCAGGGGTGTCGAACTCATTTGGGACGAGGGCCGGGTCTGACCTAAATGAGACCTTGTTGGGCCGGGCCGTGTGTGTCATCGAATGTAATGCCAGGTAGCAGAGATATAAACTTTATAAAGGACACAAACACTAAGGTTTTGTGTGTGTTTTTTACTTACAATAAAAACATGCTTAAAACATCAGCACTCTTGCAATAGTTTGTTTATTCAACAGTGTCTGGTAACTGACACCTCTTGCCCTGAATTATTGCATCAAAATGTCTGTCCTGTTGCAATCTTGAGTATGCTGTTCAGGTGCGGATCTGTAAGCTGCAAACCTACAATGATGCAGCAAGCAGCAGAACTGTAAGAAGAAGCAGAAGACAGCCAGGGCCTGATAGAAGCCCTCTGGGGGCCTGATCCGGCCCCCGGGCCACATGTTTGACACCTGCCGGTTTGCGGCCAAGAGGGAAATGCTGTGTTGCTTTTTAGCTTCGTTCTATCTGTACTTTCTTCGTGTGTTTTTGTCTGTTTACTGTTCATTCGTTGTTGCTTATTGTCTATGTGATTGGGGATATTGGGGTCGCTCCGTGGGAGCTTGGCGTTTGATTTTTGCTGCTTGCTGGAAAAGGGCAGCACTCAGCTTTCAGTTACCAGAGTTTCCTTAGTGCTCTGTCTGTTCTTGGTTGTTTCTTTAGAGTGGGAGTTGCTTTGGATTCTTTCAAGGACGCTTCATTCCCCACTTGTGTTTACCATTATTAGTATTTTAGTTTAGTCTAGTCTTAGTTAATATTTTAGTTAAATATTCTTAATACTTAAAGTAATGAACTCCAATTAGTATCTTGCACTTGGTCCTTAAAGAGACTATGTTGCTCTAGGAGAGCATAGTGGTTTGTGTTCATTATTTTACTGCTACCTTCATTTAGGCTATTATTTCATTATTTATTTTTATGTGACACCCCTACACTAAATAATCTTACAAACCATATTTTCTTACAGGCACAAGGATCTTACAAGGGGGGGAAAAGACACAAAGAGAAAAGGGGGGAGTATGTATACATATGCACAAAATCCAGCAATCACAGAGCCAGTTTTTTGTAGTGGTTAAAAGTGTGGCAGACTGTAATCTGGGTTTGATACTCCACTCCTCCACATGAAGCCAGCTGGGTGACCGTGGGTCAATCACAGTTCTCTCAAAGCTCTCTTAGCCCCACATACCTCACAGGTTTCTGTTGTGGGGAGAGGAAGGGAAGGCGATAGTAAGCCACTTTCCTTCAGATACAGAAAAGTGGGGCATAAAAACCAAGCCTTCTTCTTCTTCTTCTAAAACAAAGATTCCAAATTTCCAAAGATTCCAAGATGGCTACAAAATGTCTTCATTTTCACTTTGACTGCCTGTGTTAGTTGAACTGATTAAACTTATCTTAAACTTGCTTCCTTAACCTGCTCTTTAGATTTATTCCAATACTTTAATAAATCAAAGCCAAATCTCAACAAGACTTTCTTGAGAACTGGTTTCACCTTCCCAAATCTTGTATGCTGTAATCCCCCCCCACCATAATACAAGAACTCATGGGCACTCAATGAAATTGCTGAGCGTTTGGATTAGAATGGATAAAAGGAAGTACTTCTTCATCCAAAGAGTGTTTAACAAACGGAATTCCCTGTCACAGGAGGTGGTGGTGGCTACAAACATGGATGGCTTCAAGAGGGAATTAGATAAACATATGGAGCAGAGGTTCATCAGTGGCTATTAGCCACAAGGCATAGGTAGGAACACTCAGGCTGGGGCAAGTGATGCCCTGTATTCTTGGTGCTTGGATGGGGGGGACAACAGTGGGAGGGCTTCTGTTGTCCTGGCCCTACTGGTGGACCTCCTCGTGGCACCTGGTATTTTTGGTCACTGTGTGACACAGACTATTGGATTGGACGGGCCATTGGCCTGATCCAACGTTGGCTTCTCTTATGCTCTTACCACATATCATATCTTATGAATCTATTCCTTTACATCAGGCAAATATGATTGCTTCCAAGCCCATGCTCACCGTTGTTGGCTACAACCATCATATTTTTAGGATCATATTTTTTCTCTCTCCCTTGAAATGCCTTCTGGCAAAATATGTAACAGAGCTATTTAGGTGAGCAAGTTATTTTACTGTTTAAGATGTTGTCTCACAAAATACGCCGATCAGAAAATCTTGATCTAACGTGGAAGCCCACCAAACATGGAGAAAAATATACGTATATCTTTCTTATATCATTGTCATAATTTAGAAGCACCTGCCAACACCTTTGCTGCCCTTTCTGGTATAAAATACCATCTGCACATAATTCTAAAGATGTTTTCTCTTATTCCTATATTCACAGTACAATCCTGACCCACACTAGTGCTGTGGCAGCCAGTTGCAGACCAGCCATGGTGCTGCTAGTTGGTTCCATAAGGGGTTAGTTACATGGAAACTGAGCAGAGGAAAAGATGCCCCAAAGCACTGCAGGTTGGTGACATGGCAGCGTCCATGATGATCCCACACCAGCATGCCTTTGTGGCATTCTTACGAGGCAGGGGCAGCACAAGAGGTGAGGCAGGGCAGGTCAATGGGAGCCATGATTCGAGGGGACACAGTCTGGTGCACGTCACTGCTAGGGTGTAAAAGAGATACCATGGAAGAGTCCCATTCCCACCTGGTGCCCTGCCTCTTGAAAAAGGCCCACCACCATGACTAGCTGCCACCAGGAAGGGTGGCTACTCAGGTTGCCACCCTTCAGTTTGGTGCATTGGTTAGGAGCACAGATTCTAATCTGGGAGAACCAAGTTTGATTCCCCACTCCTCCACATGCAGCTGCTGGTGTGACCTTGGGTCAGTTATAAATTGTTTCAGAGCTGTTCTCTCATGAGCAGTTCTCGAAAGAGCTCTCTCAGCCCCACCTACCTCACAGGGTGTTTGTTGTGGGCAGGGCCAGCCCCATGTTTTTTTTTGCACACTAGGTGCCCCCCTATTCTGGCATGCCCCCTTGCGCCCACCAATTTTCTGGTGCCCCCCAGAGATGGGCCGCTGCTGAGAGGCAGGGAAGACGGGAGGGTGGAGGGTGGCTCCCCTGCTCCCCTTGAACCGGCACTCATCCTCTTTCCCTCTTCACTTCCTTCTCTCACTCCTGACCCGGTGTCCCTCAGCTCACCTCCGAAGCAGCTTGGCTACCCGAGAGGCATGCTGTTCTGAGTGCACAGCACCAAGGACATGCAGATGTTCCCAACAGCCGGCCAGCTGGCTGGCTGGCATGTGTGTGAGAGAAAGCAAGCTCCCAGCTGAAGGTCTCGGTCCACTGGCTCTTGTTTGCATTTCTGCCCCCTTTTCTCTTCACTCCTCCTCTCTCTGGGATGAGGAAGTGCTCTCCTACGGGGAGAGGAGGGAAGCCCCCAGATGAGCACAGTGTGGGACTCTGAGAGGGAAGTCCCGCCGTCTGCTCCAAGCCCTGGAGTCGGGGAAGTGACAGCCCGGGGCTCTCTTTGCTTACTCAGAAGGCTCTCACTCATCTGGATTCTGCAGGAGGGGAGGGTGGGGTGGCAGGCAGAACAGAGCAGTGCCCACATCAAGCTGGTGCCCATAGGCAGCTGCCTAAACTTTGTCAATGACGGGCCAGCCCTGGTTGTGGGGAGGGGAAGAGAAAGGAGAATAGAAGCTGCTCTGAGACTCCTTGATGTAGTGAAGGGCGGGGTATAAACCCAATTGCCACCTCCTCCTCCTCCTTCCTGGGGTTCCTCTGGAATTTCAGCTTCTCTCCAGAGTGAGATCAGTGACTTTGGTGGGAAGGAGGACTCCCTGGGCCTTCACCCTATGGAGTCTGAGTACTCCCCAGGCCCCATCTCCAAATCCCTGGAGTCTCCCAGCCAGGATCTGGTAACCTGCCCCCCCCCCCCGTGAGAGGCCACAGGAGGCCTTTCTACCTTGGGGGCAACAGCCATGATCCTCAGAAGCACCTGAGGCTTGCACCCAGGAGAAGGAGTGTCAAGGCCTCTGGAGTCTGGTGGCAGACAGGGGTGTGCCTGTACAAACTCACCACCACCACCGGTGCCCAGAGGCCCTCCCACAATGCCACAGCTGTCTGCACCACCCCCACAGGTTACTTACACCATAGACGGTGCAGGAGGATGGGTGGGAGGTGATGGGACGCCTCCGAGAGACTCCTTGTGGTTCCCCAGGAGTCTCTCGATGCACCTCTGTCTCTCCACTGCCTCCCTCACCACCACCTCCCTCACCATGCCATTTCTGAGTGGCTCACTTTTTTTGGTTAATATTTGTCCCTTCAGTTATTTGAATTCACCTCATAAATGTGGCATAAGTGCCTTGAATGCTTCCAGAGCTTCTTAGTTTTGTTCTTCCAGTTCCTGAACACCTGGCATCACTTCCAAGGCCTCTTGGTGCTTAATGTTTTTTTTTTCCCCTACCTATTATGAACAAGACAAGTTATGGCCTAAACAGTTATGACCTAAACAAGTTATGGCCTAAACAGAGAACAGGCCTATTTAATCTCAACCTTCCTTATACCACCAGAGAGCAGGTGGTAAAACGCTCCAAGCCATATTGGGGAGGAGGAAGCCCCCAAACACCCTGCTGCTCCTCAAGCAGATACTGGCTAATCCGATGATGACTTCAAAGACAGTAAGGAACAAAAGCCTGCCTGGGCAAGGTGTAGCAGGCATAAGTGCCACAACAATGTTGGCTGCTTTCCAACGTTGACTGCCCTGTAAAAGGGCATAGAGTTTCCAGTTTGGGGGAAGCTGGGCCAGAGGCTAGTTCCTTAAAAGAACACGGGGCCCAGTGACACCATAAGGAGAAGCCAGTGACATCTCAGAGAGGGCCCTCCATTGCCACTATCAATGGAGGCGGGGCCATAGGGGATTTAGGGAGGTGCTCCCCAGAAATTTAAGTTGGCCCGGCTACTCCTGAGCACCCCCCCCAACAATACCAGTTTGGTGTAGTGGTTAAGAGCATGGATTCTAATCTGGGAGCACCAGGTTTGATTCCCCACTCCTCCACATGCACCTGCTGGTATGACCTTGGATTAGTCATAAATTCTTTCAGAAGAGGGCAACCAGGATGGTGAGAGGGTTGGAGCCCAAGTCTTATGAGGAAAGGCTGAAAGAGTTGGGTCTGTTTAGCCTGGGAAAGAGAAGGCTTAGAGGGGACATGATTGCAGTCTTCAAGTATTTGAAGGACTGTCAAGTAAAAGATGGAGCAGATCTATTCTCTCTTGCTCCGGATTGCAAGACTAGATCTAATGGGTGGAAATTACAAGGGAGTCGTTACCGGCTAAATATCAGGAGAAACTTCCTAACTGTAAGAGTGGTTGAGCAGTGGAACAGACTGCCTCGGGAGGGGGTGGATGCTCCTTCACTGGACGTTTTCAAGCAGAAACTGGACGGCCATCTTTTGGGTATGTTGTAGGTATGTAGGGCTATCTTTCAGCTCTGCTCCTGCAGATTGCCGGGGGTTGGACTAGATGAATTGCAAGATCCCTTCCAGCTCTAACATTGTACGATTCTATGATTCTATGAACTGTTCTCTTAAGGGCAGTTCTTGCAAGAACTTTTTCAGCCCCATCTACCTCACAGGGTGTCTGTTTTGGGGAGGGGAAGGGAAAGGGATTGTAAGCTGCTCTGCAACTGTTGTGTCCTGACATCAGGAGTATGAGCTGGCGAAATGCAGCAAAGCTTCGCTCTCTGAGAACAATAGGGACTAGGCTCCTGAGCTCGCCAGTAAAGAACCAATGGCAGCATTGGCGGGCAATTCAAACCCGCCAATAGGAATGTGGGGCGTCCCCCCCCCTTACTGTATATAGTTGGCCTCCGGCCATTACTGTTTGTCTTTGTCTTGTGTGAAGTACGAATAAACGCGTCTTCTCTTATGTCGTCATCCGAGTCATGAGGCCCGAAACCTAGTACTTTACAGTGGCGACGAAGGTGGGATTTCAACGCCTTCCTTGACTCCATGAGCGACGAAAAGGACGACAAGGCCACCCGCCGAGCATCGCATCACTGACCCTGAGAGCAGCACCGCACCGCTCGCCGAGCATCGCATTGCTGACCCCGAGAGCAGCACCGCACTGCTCGCCCAGGCGCACGCCTTCCCAGACGGAGCCATGGCCACCACTCATGTAATGCTCGAGAGCTTTGATCCGTCTCAGCCAGAAACCTGGGACGCATGGGTCGACCAGCTAATAAGCTATATGGAAGTCAACAAGATTCGCGACCCTGAGAAAAAATGGTCGCTCCTGCTGAGCGCGTGCGGCACCCAAACAGTCCGCCTCGCCAAGAGCCTCTTGGTGCCCCGCACGGCCTTGGAAAGCTCCTTTGGGGAGATCCTGGACGTCCTCAACGCGTACTTCAGCCCCCGGCCTACCTTCTTGGCCAAGAGGATGGACTTCCCGAGGCGAGTCCAGGCCCAAGGGGAATCCGCCGCCGCCTTCCTGGCCGCGCTGAGGGTGCTCGCAGTGGACTGCGGGTTCCCGAGGGTGGAAGACAACTTGCTGACGCAGTTCGTGTGGGGCCTGGCGGACTCCAAGCTGCGGCACAAGTTGATTGGCAACCGGAGGCTCTCCCTGGACGAGGCCATCGACGCTGCAACCGCACACAAGGCCGCCGAAGGGGAACGCCCGGCTGCGGCTGCCCATACGGTCAGGAGGGGTCCCAGCCCCGGGAACTCAGACACCAAAGAGGTCTACGCCCTCAGACCCCAACACCGCCGGCCGGCGCAGACCCAGCAGGCCGACAGGGAGCCAGCCAAGCCTTCTGGCAACCGGACCGTGTGCGCCAGCTGTGGGGAAGGCCACGGGAGGAAGACCTACAAGTTCCGGGATGCCGTCTGTCACGGGTGTGGGAAGCAGGGACACCTCGCATGGGTCTGCCGGTCCAAGGGCCCCCGGAACTCGAGATTGTCGGCCCCACCGCACCGCGCACCGTCCACCGCCTACGAGATGACGGAAGAGGTCGCAGAGTTGTACCATCTTACAGATCAACCACTACAGGTACTTCGCCTCCCCAACCCCAACCTCTCCTCCACCCCGAAGATCCAAGTAACCGTGCGGATCGAGGGGTCCCCCTGCTGCATGGAGGTGGACTCAGGATCAGCTGTGTCCATAATTTCCGTGGACATTCTTAAAAAACTTTGCCCGTCCGGGGGACCCCCTCTACGCCCATCGCTGCTCAGCTTGGTGGACTTTCAAAAGAACCCTGTCCCCATTCGGGGAGTCGGCACTTTCCGAGTGCAATACCGAGACTTTGAGGGGAACTTGGACTTGGTGGTGGTAGAGGGAAACCTTGTGAGTCTCCTGAGGCGTGCGTGGTTCGAGGCCCTAGGCATTACGATCGGGGGAGTGAATAAGTGCGGGATGCAGGACTGGCGGGCGGTGTGCAAGGAATTCCCCGAGGTCTTTGATGGGAAGCTGGGGTGCTATAAAGGGGCCCCGGTGTCGCTTCACTTAGACCCGATGGTGACGCCCATCCGGCGGCGCTTCCGCACCGTGCCCCTGGCCCTCCGCCCTAAAATAGAGGCAGAACTGGACCGGTTGGTGGCCCAGGGAGTCCTAGAGCCCGTCCCTAATGCACAATGGGAGACCCCGATTGTGACACCCGTGAAGCCGAACGGGGAAATCCGCATCTGCGTGGATTACAAGTGCACTATTAACCAGGCACTTCAGGCGCACGCATACCCCGTACCCGTAGTCAGCCACGTATTGGCCACATTGGCGGGGGCGCGCATATTTGGTAAGCTGGATCTCGCACAGGCGTACCAGCAACTCCCTGTGGATGAGGCCACGGCCGAGGCCCAAACCATAGTCACCCACCAGGGGGCCTTCAGGGTAAAGCGGCTGCAGTTCGGGGTCAGTGTGGCCCCAGGGATCTTCCAGAATCTAATGGACGATCAGCTAAAAGGGATCCCTGGCATGACGCCGTTCTTCGACGACGTCCTCATCACCGCGGCCACCCCGGAGAGCTTCGCCGCCCGCCTCCGAACTGTCCTGGGACGCTTCCAAGCCGCGGGGCTGAAGGTGAAGCGGGAAAAGTGCCTCCTCGGGGTGCCGGAGGTGGAGTTCTTGGGGTACCGGGTCGACACAATGGGCCTGCATCCGGCGAGGGACAAGGTGAAGGCCATCGTGGAGGCCCCTACCCCGAAGTCCAAGGCGTTCTTAGGCCTCCTGAACTTTTATCAGGCCTTTCTCCCACACAAAGCCGCCGTGGCAGAACCCCTACACAGACTGCTGGATAAGGCGACGCCTTGGGCCTGGGGAGTGAGGGAGGAGGCGGCGTTCCGGGGGTTAAGACACTCTTGATTTCTAATGCTGTACTCGCCCACTTTGACGAAAAGCTCCCGGTAATCCTCGCATGCGACACATCGCCGTATGTGGTCAGGGCAGTCTTGGCCCACAAGCTACCAGATGGGAGGGAAGTTCTGGTGGCTTACTACTCCCGCACGCTGTCCCCCGCGGAGCGTAACTATGCACAAATAGACCAGGAGGGCTTGGCCCTGGTGGCGGGGGTAAAAAAATTCCACAACTTTGTGTATGGGCGGCCCTTCACGCTCGTAACTGATCATAAGCCGCTCCTGGGACTGTTCGCGGCGGACAAACAAACGCCGCAGGTACTGTCGCCCCGGGTGTTGCGCTGGTCCTTGTTTTTAGCGGGCTATCAGTACCGGTTGGAGCATCGGCCGGGCAAGGCACTGGGTCATGCTGACGCCCTGAGCCGCCTGCCGCTGCCGCATACAGGGGAGGATCCGGCCCCAGCTCCCGCAGTATTGTTGATGGAGGAGCTGCCCAACCCCCCCCTTCAGGCTGCAGACGTGGCCGCCCGCTCGTCCCGAGATCCCATTCTCTCCCAGGTCCTAAACTGGGTGGTGAGGGGATGGCCAGTGGAACAGACAGGGCCAGAGTTCATGGCATACAAAGCCAGGAGGGAGGAGTTATCTGCCTTGAAAGGGTGCTTACTATGGGGGGACAGGGTGGTCATCCCGGGGCCCATGAGACAAGGGGTTCTAGAGACGCTTCACGAGGCCCACCCTGGTGTTGTACGAATGAAAGCTCTGGCAAGGAGCTACGTGTGGTGGCCCGGGATAGACGCAGAAATTGAAACCTGGGTCCGGGGGTGCACACGGTGCCAGGAAGTCCGCCCCAATCCCCCGAGAGCGCCAACCCAAAGCTGGGAGTCTACCCACAAGCCGTGGTCACGCCTACACGTAGACTTTGCTGGGCCGTTTCAGGGGCTCCAGTTCATGGTGACGGTAGACTCCTACTCGAAGTGGGTAGAAATAACTCCAGTGTCTACCACCTCTGCTAAAGCGGCAATAAGGGCCCTGCGCAAAATATTTGCTACGCACGGTTTGCCAGACACAATCATGTCGGACAACGGGGCCGCATTCACATCTGCTGAATTCCAAGCGTTCCTCGCAAGGAACTTAATCAGGCATATACGCTCCGCGCCCTTCCACCCGGCAACAAATGGACAGGCAGAGAGAACGGTACGCACCGCTAAAGAAGCCCTGAGCCGCATAACGGAGGGGGAGGGGGAGTTCCGGCTGGCCTACTTCCTCCTCACACAGTGCACCACCCCGAACCCCATCTCCAGGCATTGCCCCGCAAAACTATTGATGGGCCGCCGCCCCACGACCCTGTTAGACAGGCTTCACCCGGACCGAGCCCCAGAGAGAAAGCTGGTCGAAACCCAGGTGGCGCCCAGGAGCTTCCTCCCGGGGGAACCTGTCTACTTTAGGAATTACGGTGCGGGGCCTCAGTGGCTGGCCGGTCGCATCCTAAAACCCACCGGGCCAGTGTCATACGAGGTCCTGGCAGATGGGGACCGGGTCCTCCGTAAGCACATGGACCAACTCCGGAGGCGGCAAGACCCCAGCACAGGGATCCAGGCCCCGCTACCGGAATACACCGCGGCCACCCCAGCACCAGATCGGCTGCAGGCACCACCAGCGGAGCAAGTGCCTGAAAGACCGCGGAGCCCGGAGGGGGTCCCAGAGCAAGTCGAGCCACCGCCGTCGCTGCCGCAACCGCCACCGCCACAGCTGCCACCGCAGCCGTCGCTGCCACCAGAAATCCAAGCTCCTAGTGCGGGAGGACCACTCGAAGGGGGCCCCGCCAGTCCGGTACCGGCCCCACGAAGATTGTTAAGAGAACGGAGGCCACCAGCCTACCTAAAAGACTACGTCACCTGATGGGAGACAAACTATGGGGGGAGGGGTGTTGTGTCCTGACATCAGGAGTATGAGCTGGCGAAATGCAGCCAAGCTTCGCTCTCTGAGAACAATAGGGACTAGGCTCCTGAGCTCGCCAGTAAAGAACCAATGGCAGCATTGGCGGGCAATTCAAACCCGCCAATAGGAATGTGGGGCGTCCCCCCCCCCTTACTGTATATAGTTGGCCTCCGGCCATTACTGTTTGTCTTTGTCTTGTGTGAAGTACGAATAAACGCGTCTTCTCTTATGTCGTCGTCCGAGTCATGAGGCCCGAAACCCAGTACTTTACAGTGGCGACGAAGGTGGGATTTCAACGCCTTCCTTGACTCCATGAGCGACGAAAAGGACGACAAGGCCACCCGCCGAGCATCGCATCACTGACCCTGAGAGCAGCACCGCACCGCTCGCCGAGCATCGCATTGCTGACCCCGAGAGCAGCACCGCACTGCTCGCCCAGGCGCACGCCTTCCCAGACGGAGCCATGGCCACCACTCATGTAATGCTCGAGCGCTTTGATCCGTCTCAGCCAGAAACCTGGGACGCATGGGTCGACCAGCTAATAAGCTATATGGAAGTCAACAAGATTCGCGACCCTGAGAAAAAATGGTCGCTCCTGCTGAGCGCGTGCGGCACCCAAACAGTCCGCCTCGCCAAGAGCCTCTTGGTGCCCCGCACGGCCTTGGAAAGCTCCTTTGGGGAGATCCTGGACGTCCTCAACGCGTACTTCAGCCCCCGGCCTACCTTCTTGGCCAAGAGGATGGACTTCCAGAGGCGAGTCCAGGCCCAAGGGGAATCCGCCGCCGCCTTCCTGGCCGCGCTGAGGGTGCTCGCAGTGGACTGCGGGTTCCCGAGGGTGGAAGACAACTTGCTGAAGCAGTTCGTGTGGGGCCTGGCGGACTCCAAGCTGCGGCACAAGTTGATTGGCAACCGGAGGCTCTCCCTGGACGAGGCCATTGATGCTGCAACCGCACACAAGGCCGCCGAAGGGGAACGCCCGGCTGCGGCTGCCCATACGGTCAGGAGGGGTCCCAGCCCCGGGAACTCAGACACCAAAGAGGTCTACGCCCTCAGACCCCAACACCGCCGGCCGGCGCAGACCCAGCAGGCCGACAGGGAGCCAGCCAAGCCTTCTGGCAACCGGACCGTGTGCGCCAGCTGTGGGGAAGGCCACGGGAGGAAGACCTACAAGTTCTGGGATGCCGTCTGTCACGGGTGTGGGAAGCAGGGACACCTCGCATGGGTCTGCCGGTCCAAGGGCCCCCGGAACTCGAGATTGTCGGCCCCACCACACCGCGCACCGTCCACCGCCTACGAGATGACGGAAGAGGTCGCAGAGTTGTACCATCTTACAGATCAACCACTACAGGTACTTCGCCTCCCCAACCCCAACCTCTCCTCCACCCCGAAGATCCAAGTAACCGTGCGGATCGAGGGGTCCCCTGCTGCATGGAGGTGGACTCAGGATCAGCTGTGTCCATAATTTCCGTGGACATTCTTAAAAAACTTTGCCCGTCCGGGGACCCCTCTACGCCCATCGCTGCTCAGCTTGGTGGACTTTCAAAAGAACCCTGTCCCCATTCGGGGAGTCGGCACTTTCCGAGTGCAATACCGAGACTTTGAGGGGAACTTGGACTTGGTGGTGGTAGAGGGAAACCTTGTGAGTCTCCTGAGGCGTGCGTGGTTCGAGGCCCTAGGCATTACGATCGGGGGAGTGAATAAGTGCGGGATGCAGGACTGGCGGGCGGTGTGCAAGGAATTCCCCGAGGTCTTTGATGGGAAGCTGGGGTGCTATAAAGGGGCCCCGGTGTCGCTTCACTTAGACCCGATGGTGACGCCCATCCGGCGGCGCTTCCGCACCGTGCCCCTGGCCCTCCGCCCTAAAATAGAGGCAGAACTGGACCGGTTGGTGGCCCAGGGAGTCCTAGAGCCCGTCCCTAATGCACAATGGGAGACCCCGATTGTTACACCCGTGAAGCCGAACGGGGAAATCCGCATCTGCGTGGATTACAAGTGCACTATTAACCAGGCACTTCAGGCGCACGCATACCCCGTACCCGTAGTCAGCCACGTATTGGCCACATTGGCGGGGGCGCGCATATTTGGTAAGCTGGATCTCGCACAGGCGTACCAGCAACTCCCTGTGGATGAGGCCACGGCCGAGGCCCAAACCATAGTCACCCACCAGGGGGCCTTCAGGGTAAAGCGGCTGCAGTTCGGGGTCAGTGTGGCCCCAGGGATCTTCCAGAATCTAATGGACGATCAGCTAAAAGGGATCCCTGGCATGACGCCGTTCTTCGACGACTTCCTCATCACCGCGGCCACCCCGGAGAGCTTCGCCGCCCGCCTCCGAACTGTCCTGGGACGCTTCCAAGCCGCGGGGCTGAAGGTGAAGCGGGAAAAGTGCCTCCTCGGGGTGCCGGAGGTGGAGTTCTTGGGGTACCGGGTCGACACAACGGGCCTGCATCTGGCGAGGGACAAGGTGAAGGCCATCGTGGAGGCCCCTACCCCGAAGTCCAAGGCGTTCTTAGGCCTCCTGAACTTTTATCAGGCCTTTCTCCCACACAAAGCCGCCGTGGCAGAACCCCTACACAGACTGCTGGATAAGGCGACGCCTTGGGCCTGGGGAGTGAGGGAGGAGGCGGCGTTCCGGGGGTTAAGACACTCTTGATTTCTAATGCTGTACTCGCCCACTTTGACGAAAAGCTCCCGGTAATCCTCGCATGCGAGTCATGAGGCCCGAAACCCAGTACTTTACAGCAACTCCTTCAGATAATGAAGGGTGGGGTATAATCCAAACTCTTCTTCTTCTCCTCTACCCCTGGGATGGGCCAAACCTAGGAAAAAGTGGGAGTTGGTCAGTGGTTATAGTGTCATCTGTCATCTCCTGCTGTGTCCTGTTTCCGAAATTCACTTTTAGGATAGTTACTTTAAGATCTGCAAATATACATACCATGTCCATAGGACAAACTAATGGTCACAAATCTGACTCTAAGACAGGCAACTCAGAAAAGCCTGTAGGAATACATTTTTAAAGTTTTTTCTGGATATTCATTTACAGGAGTCTTGTAAGGAGTTCTACCTTATTCATAAGGGTGACTTTGTAGTGAAATTTAATAAAATATGGCATCACAGATTACTTTGTTTGGTAAATTCATGGCTGATCCAGGGCAGAACAGAAAAAAGTTGCCGTGCGCTTAATTTCTGAGCAATGTACAGAGTTCAGAGTAGTAGCAATCTTCTTCTTCTTACTTCAAACTCATATCCTAAAAGTGAGTACAAGTACATTTTGAGGAAATTCGGAACGGTGCCCATAGCCATGATGCCAAAGAAAACTGACAGTTATGCCACCTAGGATTTTAGACATCTTGTCTTCTTAGTATACTGCTTAGAAACTCCACCTTAAAAAAAACAGGCATTCAAAACAAATTATTAATAAAATCACATGATTAAATTGGTAGGAAATGACTGCATTCCTGTACATGGTTAATTTCTGTTCCAGAGGTTCAGCTTGCAAAATACATTTGGTTTCAACAAAGGATCTTCAGAAAGACAGCTTGTGAGCCAGTCTGGTGTAGTAGTTAAGTGTGCGGACTCTAATCTGGGAGAACCGGGTTTGATTCCCCACTCCTCCACATGCACCTGGCTGGATGATCTTGGGCAAGCCATAGTTCTGATAAGAGCTGTTCTTGAAAGGCCAGTTCTAGAAAGAGCTCCCTCAGCCCCACCTACCTCACAGGGTATCTGTTGTGGGGAGGGGGAGGGAAAGGAGCTTGTAAGTCACTCTGAGACTCCAAGTGAAGGGTGGGGTATAAATCCAATCTCTTCTTCTAATTAACAATGCAAACTGTTTCTATATGTACATATTTTTAAAATCAAATCAAATATTCTAATCCCCTATTATCCATTTTCCTGCTCCCACAAACATCCTCTCCTGCCATATCCCAGCTATCCTGTCCAATTTCCCCTCACCTCCCTACTCCAATAGTTGGCATATGTTGGTATGATTCCTTCCTCTAAGTACAACCCACTTGTTAAGAGGCAACTATTAAAAAAACAAACACCCCCCCCCGTAAATAAATGGCACACTGGATGTGTTTGTTCTATCTGATGTTCTTTGAATGAACTCATTAGCTATAACATTAAGATCACTTTCCTGAGAGGTCTGTTTATGTCCATGAAGAGGAGCCATGTGACTGAGCCTTGCCTGTCTCATGCCTGACCGTAGAAAGGTCTTTATTCTATGAAGGCATGACATGGGAATGGCCTTTCTGAAGTTCAGGAGGAAACAGGTATGGTAAGGCCAATTCTGATAAGTTCAGCTAATTGGCTGCTGGACCTCCTGATGGCACCTGGTATTTCTGGCCACTGTGTGACAGAGTGTTGGACTGGATGGGTCATTGGCCTGATCCAGCATTGGCTTCTCTTATGTTCTTATGTTCTGGTAGTAGCTGATGAAGACGTTTTTCCTTGATCTCCACTGAATAGATCAATCACACTATGATCTAAAAGTTTAACTTTCCACTCCCTTGCAATACCCTTGTCCAGGTTGTAAAGGCAGGGTGTCATCTGTGCAACTTCTAAATTTTTGTAACAGCTTTTCAAGTTTGCCAGGGTGTTTATAGCTGGTAATCCAAACAACCGCCATGCAAAGTAAGCCACAATAATACTATTATATGCTTGAAACCAGTTCATGTTAACTGGTGCTGCGTAGGTGGTGAGCAATTGTCAGTACACACCTAGTTTAACAACTGTTTAGAGTGTAGACATTTTTAAAAGAATGCTTAACAGGCTTGCTGGGGCCATTAAATAACTTTAAAAAGGAACTGGTTCATCATCCACTCCAGCAAATGTGGAAAATCACAGGCTTGAAGAAGACACAAAATATCTATCTACCAAAAAAATCCCCAAGTCCTATAGCAATACATATGCTGCAGTTTGTTCCGGGGCTTTTTTGCTGTGATTGGCTCCCGCTGCAAATTGCCAGTCTGAACTCAGTCATAGACTTATTCCACACACAGCAAAAAGCAACAGCAGCAAGCAAGCAAGCAAGCAAGCAAAGCTATTTCAACAAGGAAGCATATGCCCTACCCTTTCCCAGTGTTCCATTCCCAAAATACAATGTGATGATGACATAATTTACTCAAGGTAAAGTTCTGCATTTAGGTAGGAAAAATCAAATGCATAATTATAGATTTGGGGAGACTTGTCTTGGCAGTAGTATGTGCAAAAAGGATCTAGGGGTCTTAGTAGACCATACACTGAACATGAGTCAGCGGTGTGATGTGGTTACTAAAAGGCAAATGTGATTTTGGGCTACATCAACAGAGGTATAGTGTCCAGATCACAGGATGTGATGGTACCACTTTACTCTGCTCTGGTTAGACCTCAACTTGAGTATTGGGTTCAGTTTTGGGCACCACAATTTAAGAAGGATATAGACAAGCTGGAACGTGTCCAGAGGAGAGCAATGAAGATGGTGAGTGGTCCGGAGACCAAGTCTGATGCGGAAAGGTTGAAGGAGCTGGGTATGTTTAGCCTGAAGAGGAGACGACCAAGAGGTTATATGATAACCATCTTCAAGTACTTGAAGGGCTGTCATCTAGGGGATGGTGTGGAGTTGTTTTCTATTGCTCCAGAAGGTTGGACCCAAACCAATTTGTTGAAATTGAATCAGAAGAGTTTTCAGCTAAACATTAGGAAGAACTTGCTGACAGAGTTGTTCCTCAGTGGAACAGGCTTCCTCGGGAGGTGGTGGGCTCTCCTTCTTTGGAGGTTTTCAAACAGAGGCTAGATGGCCATCTGACGGCAATGTGGATTCTGTGAACTTACACAGATCATGAGAGGAAGGGCAGGACAGGTTGCCTCAGTGCTTAGTTCTTGTGGCCCTTTTTTACATGCCCAGGGAAATGCTGATTGCAACTTTGGGGTCAGGAAGCAATCCTGGAGATTTTTTGTCATCTTCTGGGCATGGAACAGCAGTCACTGTGGAGGGGGAGGTATTTGTGAATTTCCTGCATGGTGCAGGGGGTTTGACTAGATGACTCTGGAAGTCCCTTCCAACTCTATGATTCTATGATTCTATGAAAGCAATTGTGTCATGCCAGCCCCAGAGTCCAGGTGATGATGGGTTGCTTCAACAAGCTTCTTTGGAAGAAGAGATGGCTGGGCCAAAAGTGGCATGCTACTGCTGATGGAGAAGTGGGGCTACATGTGATTGGTGGTTCCTTCAGATGCCAGTGATGGGCCAGTGGGGGGAGGCTGGGCACCACAGCACAGGAGCCATGCAGAAGACAATGGCAGGCTGCAACTCCAGGGAATGAGGACAAAGGAGCTCAGCATAACAATGGAATAACCATGCCCAAAAAATGCCCACCCAGAGCCCCCCCAAGGCTCAGGAAGTGAACGAGCTCTGGGGCAGCCAGAAGTGACCAGGCAGCTATAGTCTGAGTGGACTTGGGGGATGAACCCCAATTGAGGACACCAGGAGAAGGCCTCAAGGAAGGGCCAAACATCAGTACTGGTATATGAAAATGTCTGCATTCCGGGAAAGGCAGGTAATTTGCTTCCACTCTGGTCGGACAGGAGATCTCACAGGTTCATTTCTGAACTGACTCTTGAGAACCGAGTCCTGTAATACTGTATGATGAGGGAAAATGGCAGGGTAAAATATGTTCACCTTCTAATATGACATTAAACACCTTAACAAAGTGCCACGGGGAGCTCTCAAACATTTAGGAAATTGAACACTCGGAAAACAATCACCTATTTGACGTCCTTAAGAGAGAGTATAAAAGCTCTGGCCACCTTCAACCATCTCCACAACTCTGCTCAGCTTCACTTCATTGCTTCTCCTCCGGTACTACCCTTGGTAAGTCCATTGTACCTTCTTCTTGTTGTTTGTGATATATATGGTAAGAAAGAAAGATAGAGAGGTAGGAAGCAAGTTTAGGAAGTTTCTCCTTTGGGGGAAAATTTTTTTGATGAGATCAGTGGCATTTTTATCTCTCAATGTTCACATCGGAAGGAGGGAGGGAGGGAGGGAGGGAAGGAGGGAAGGAAGGAAGGAAGGAAGGAAGGAAGGAAGGAAGGAAGGAAGGAAGGAAGGAAGGAAGGAAGGAAGGAAGGAAGGAAGGAAGGAAGGAGAGGGCACCTGAAGAGATCCCTGGGCATAGGGAGAAAAGGGGGGATGCAAGTGTCCTTCTCTGCAACATATTGACCTTAATGTAGAAATGTAGTGAGAAAATCTGGATGTCGCCTCTCAGGAGCCTATTTGAAGCTCCTTCATGAATGAAATGTAAGGTGGACATTCCATGTACTCAATTATCCATTCATTTTAGGGTAGTCCACCTCCAGGTGGGCCCTGGCCATCTCCTGGAATCACAAGTGATCTCCAGACAACACAGATAATTCCACCTGCAGAAAATTGGTCACTTCAGAATGGGGACTCAGTGTTTATGGGGACTCAGAGCCAGTTTGGGGTAGTAGTTAAGTACGTGGACTCTAATCTGGGAGAACTGGGTTTAATTCCCCACTCCTCCACTTGCACCTGGCTGGATGACCTTGGGCAAGCCATGGTTCTGATAAGAGTTTCTGTCAAGAGCTCTCTCAGCCCACCTACCTCACAGGGTGTCTGTTGTGGGGAGGGGAAGGGAAAGGAGTTTGTAAGCTGCTCTGAGACACCTTTGGGTAGTGAAGGACGGGGTATAAATCCAAACTCTTCTTCTTCTCTTCTTCTTAATTCCTTGTCCAGTTTTATGTCCACTGCAGAATGGAAGCATAGTTACTTTGCTACTGACAAAGGGTGTTTAGACTCCTGAAAGCTTAAATTAGTACAATCGTGTTCATGTCTAAGGTGCTCCTGGACTCAGAGCTAGCTTTGCTACACGTGTAACCAAGGAAAGGTCTCCAAAGTAAAGGAAAATGCCTTTTCCCTTTGCATTTCTCAGTCTGAAAAAAAAAGCCCTAAGTTCATTTTATGAGGTTAGGTTAGAGGTAGTAGTTCAAGCCTCTCCAGCACCTACTTGAAATGTCTTCCTGAATGAAATGCAAGGTGGAAGGTCCATCCGCTCAATTATCCACTAATGTTAGGGCATTGAACCTCCAGTTGGGTCCTGGCCATCTCCTGGAATCACAACTGACGACAGAGATAATTCCACCTGCAGAAAAGTGGTGCCTTCAGAATGTGGATTCACTGTCATTCTACTCCACTGATTCCCGTCCCCTTCCCTAAACCTGCCTCCCCCATGGTCTGCTACCAAATCTGCAGGAATTTCTGTGCCTGCAGTTGACATCCCTTGCTAGGCTTTAAATTCTACAGGTCATTTTCAGAAAGTCAGTAGACATTTTTCTCCTTTTCCTGCATTACACATTTTGCGTCATTTTATTCTGGCATTCCCTGTCCTGACAAACTCTGCAAGGCATTAAAGATTTGCTCCCAACCACTGCCAGTCCTGTTTTACTACCCTTTGTCTACCTGAAATGGCAGCAGATACCACCCACATGTTGTCAATCATCTTTCCCCAAACTTAAGATCTAGGACTGTAAGAACAGAAACTGAGAAATTAATCTTAGGCCTTCTCAAAAGTTAATTCCTTGTTCAGTGATAAACTTTTCAGTTTTCTCTCTGCTCCAGAATGAAAACATAGTTACTACAGATATCTGAGGGAGGTACTTTGACTCTTGAAAGTTTCAAACATGCAAATTTTGTTGGACTCTAAGGCATTCCTGGACACAAATTTAACGTTGCTAACCATATAACCAAGGAGATGTCTCCAAATTTTAAAAAATCAAGCAAACAATGTTTTAGAAATCTTTTTGTCTTGCATTTCTCAGTCTGAAAATAGCCCAAAGTTCATTTCACAAGGTTAAGTTAGGTGTGGTAGCTCAAGCCATAAAACTCTTTTATGAAAAAACACACTATGTATTTATGTCACCAACTTGTTTACCCTCATTCTTTCTGAGCTGAATAGGATTTTCTCCCTGGGAGAAATAGTTATGCTTCAAACTTTAAGTGGTTTATTCTTCTGATGATCACACTGACATTTCCCATCTTTTCCTAATGTAATTCCAGACTCACCACCACCTTCCCAAGATGTCCTGCTGTCCTCCATCCTGTGCCATCCCATCTTGTTCCCCATGCTCCCCATGTGGATACCCAACAGGCGGTCTGGGCAGACTGGGTTGCTGCCCCAGTCCATGCGGCCCCTCTTCATGCTGTGGTAGCTCAACATCAGCACGTTGCCTTGGCCTCACCAGTGGGGCCAGTGTCGCTTGCATCAACCAGATCCCACCATCAGAAGTTACGATACAGCCACCTCCTTCGACCGTTGTGATCCCAGGGCCAGTTCTGGCTGCCTCCTGTGAGCCTCTTCGTGTGGGAGGCTACACTGCCTGTTCCGGCTGCCCCCCTTGTGGTCGCCTCTGTTAAGCAGCAAGGGGACCTTCACATGAATGGGAATGAAACGGCTGAACAGTATGGAACGGATTGACGGCTGACAACTTCATGGACTTGGGTGTCAGAAAGAATGGCACTTCCCAGTTCAAATCAAGATCAGTTGGCTCTTAACAACATCTCAAATGCTCATGACCACAAACAGGTGATAGTTAATTTGCATTTGTCCTCTCACCTTGAAAGTTCTTTTGTTTCGTTATGCCTCATTTTGTTTCCCCAAACTTATGTTGAATTTGAGATGAGAAGGGTATGAGCATTTTCCCTCTGTGAGCCTCCAAAATGTTGCAGGAGTCCACAAAGGTCTTCCTGCCAGAACAGTAATCTGCATTCTCCTCTGCATTCATTTACTTTGTAGCCTTTCAGTTATCCCAGCTAAAGGGGCAGTGGAAAGACCAATGTTGGTTGAGTAAAGAAGGTATGTTTGTCATCCCTGAAACTGCTTCACTGCAAATTATATCAACCCCTCTCCTTTTTTCCCAATAAAGCTTCTTCATGCATAAAAAAAATCTTTTGTGGATTCAGTTTCTTCCTATTTCTAAGAACTTGAAAAATGGCGAGGGGTCATGGCTCAGTGGTAGAGCACATAAGAATAGACCTAGATTCAATACTGGTCTCCTTGATCCAAGGCAGCAGATGTTGAGAAGGTGTTGGGCGAAATGCTCTCTAGGGGTTGAGCACTTCGCCACAGGTATAATTAACCTTTGGGACCTTTTGGTCTGTGTCTACGAGGAATGGGCTGCCGCGGAGACTTCCCAGTGAAGAGGCGAGAGACAGGACTCAGAATAATGTTTGGTTTACTTAAAGCACAGTTCCAATAACACTCAACAAATACAATTCACACACACACACATTCAAGGTCTAGGAATAAAAGATAGATAAAGCACAGTTACATGAGCAGGTTATCGTTGGTTTCGTTGAGGGCAATATTTACCTCCAAGGCGCAGCTCCTAAGCTTCCAGCGAGTGGGGTAAGGTGGGGTAAGAAGGATGGAAGAAGGGACACGTGGTCTAGACCAGCTAACAACGCACGTGTATAGTTCCAGCTGCAGACTGGAACGAAGTGAGGCAAGGGTTCGGGTACAGGATGGGGGCTTAAGAGGGTAAAAGCAGACAGACAGAGGTCGTGGTTTCAGCAGCGGCAGCAAGGAGGGGGTGCAGCAGAGAGAGCTTCTCTTCTCTATTTTCTTTTCTTCTCTTTTTTTCTATAGCTAACCCAGAGATCGCATTATTATAGCGTCTTGGGTGCTGGGCGTGGAAGGCCAGGTGGTGTACACCTACTGACCTTCCCAGCCGGCTGTGTCAGTGTCAATTTCAAATCTTACTGGCTACTCTGTCCATTGGATACCTGAGGGCTGGGCAGAGGAGGCTGGCTGGCAGGCAGATGATTTCTCCAGGTAGCTGATGGCTCTGGTATTGTTGTGTGTATGGCTCTCCTATTGTCGTCTGGGGTGGGGAAGGCACTTAATCTCATAATGCAAACGACTGGCAGATGGAAAGTCCTTTGTCTGCTGTATGGCCCTTAATCTGTGTAGGTGACATGCGGCAGGTATGCAATGGAGTCCCTCAGAGTAAAAAGACAGCTTTTTCCTTTCCCTATGGGCTTCTCCTTTGGCATCCATTTTACAGTCTACACAGACCATGTGGTAACAGCAAACAGTCCACAGCAAAGCCCCATAATGGTGTCGGGGCTAACAAAGGTACATGACACCCTGAGGAGCAGATGTCATTTAGAGGAATCCACTTTGAGTTCAATGACCCAGTAGAAGGCAACTTTGCCTTTTCACATGGCTTGCTGGGCAAGAACAGAAATCCTTCTAGTTCTGCAGCCAGACAGGCACATTTAGGGACATCCCAAAGAAATCACAAAGATACCTGCCCTCTGCAGCTTTGTGTCCATCAGTCCTTGGTTATTGGAGTTTTATTCCTCCTGAGCAGGAAGCTATTATTTCTGTAATGATAAAACACTCCCCACTAGTCCTTTTAAAAGCCACCTACTCGAGGTCCCATTATATTTATTTATGGCATTTAAAAGATTTTTATCCTTCCTATTCCTTTAAAAAGTGTTCCAATGGCATATTACCAATGTTAAAAAAATACAGAATGCAAAATAAGATAAAACTATGACTAAACTACAGGAGCAGCAACATTTATTTATACTCCCTTTCTCTCATGTTTTGTGTTGTGCTTTGTTGCAGTGGTTAAGAGCCAGTTTGGTGTAGTGCTTAAGAGCAGTCAACTCTAGTCTGGAGAACCAGGTTTGATTCCCCAGTACTCAGTCTTCCACATGCAGCCAGCTGGGTGACCTTAGGTCAGTCACAATTCTCTCAGAGATATTCTCTTATGTGCAGTTCTCCCAGAGCTCTCTCAGCCCCACCTTCCTCACAGGGTGTCTGTTATAGGTTAAGGAACAGAAGGAGATTGTAAGCCATTCTGAGACTCCGAGTGAAGGACAGGGTATAAACCCAATCTCTTCTTCTTCACTGGGACTGAATATGGATGACAGAGTGAAGTCAATGCAGTCGATGTAGGGTTACAGGAATCTAGAACAAGGAATAATTTGTTAAATATGACAAATTTATGAAGGGTGGTACTATTAATGGTTGCTGATCATGATGAGTATGTACTCCCTCCTTTACCAAATGTAGTGTAACTCTTTATATCAGTGGCTCAAGAATGTGAATGGGAGGGTACCTCTGCACTCATCTGGCTTGTGGGTTTCCTGGAGGTGGTTTATCAGCCATTGTATGAACAGAATGCAAGACTTGTTACACCTTTGGTCTGATCTAAAAGGGACTTCTCATGTGATTAAAAATCCTTAAAAAAGGGTATAAGTATGAAAACAATGCAGCAAGAGTAGGATAAGGCATACAGGGAAAAAAATATAAAAGTCTGTGGTATAGTTAATAGTCCCGCTTATTTTAGGAAACCGCCTTCTTGTACTTCTTTGTTATCCTGCAGCCCTATTCCCTTTATTAAAATGAAACCTTTGAACCATGCAGTTATAAAGTTTAAATTAAAGCAGTTGTAAACGAAAAGGACTGAAATCATAAAGTCAACCAGACATTCATAACACAATCCCTTTGCTGGGGTTGGGACCAGTGTGCCCTCTAAGCTGAGTTAGTGAGAGCTAGCTCACAGTTTTTTTAGCCTCCGGCTCACTCATTTTTGTCTTAGCTCAGGAAGGATGGCTCCAGAGCAATAGCCAAATTGCTCAATCACAACTTTAATGCTAGTAGCTCACAAAGTAGAATTTTTGCTCTCAAGACTCCAGAGTTTAGAGGGAGGATTGGGGGGATTGGGATTACCACTTGCCAGACACTGAATAAATGGCAGCTCTGTGCAGGTGCTTGCATGGGGAGGTTGCAGAGTTACTTGCACAGCTTGCCTCCCAGCAAGCAAGGGACTATTCATATTTTAAGCAGCTAGCTCTTTGGCAGTTTGGGCTTTCAACAGAGCAACTTCAGCAAAATTTTCATCAGGCAGCTCCTAAACTGAAGGAATCTTACAGCTCATTTATCAGCAGGGTACAGAGAACATGTCTTCACTGGACTGAGTTGGAACAAGTGCAGACATTTTATGACTTATTAGAATTGATAGTCTGGGAGCACAATTATCAAGTCATGCCAGCAGGGCATGCAGCATTAGTGCATGTTCACAGGCCTTTCACTTCCCAGGAGCTGGCAATGGCCTTGGTTGAAATAGCTGCAGCAGTCTATTCAGCTTCGAATTGGCAAGAAGGTGAAAAGGTGCCAGGAGAAGAACTTATGCCTCCCTCTGAGCAGTACAGACAAGAATAACAAAATGATTTTAGGGCAGTTCCTAGGCAGCAAGCTCAGTTTGTGGCCAAGATCCCACTTAAGGAAGGAAAGAGGTTAGGAAATTTAATTTCAGCCCAGGTGATTTGTCAATATTGCAGACAACAAGGACATATTAAAGCCCAGTGCCCTAAATTGGTGGCTAGAGGTGACAGACATCAACCAAAAGGGCAAATCATCTCGTGTTGGTCCCAAGCCCAGCTAAATGCTGGGGTGGAACAGCAGCCTGGAGATTGGAAAATGGAGGTTCAAGACCATTTAGCAACTGGTGATACAAATTAAAGAGTGCAGGGGGGGTAAGTTGGGTCCCTGAGACTCTAGAAGATTGATTGAAAACACAGGGGTAAGAAATGAACAAAAGCAAGGAAGCCCCCAAGGCCATAAGCAATGACTGGGGGAATGTTCAGAGACGAATTTCATTGAGTTAGCTACCTTGCCAAAGAAATCTGTTTCTATTATATTAGCCCAGGACAAGCACACTGGTGTGCTCAAAAAAGGGCCATGCAAGTGAGGTTGCAAGACTACATTGACCTTCAGGCGGTGTGGGATAGTGGGGCAGACATGCCATGTGTGTCTGAGGATATTTTCCATGGGCTAAGGCTCCAGGAAGATGGTAAAATAGAAATACAATCTTATGACTCCAAACCCAAACCATTGCCAAAGCGGTGTTGGAATTTTGTGTTGCATATGGGTTTCCTAGAGTAGTGACGTCAGATCAGGGAACTGTGTTTCTGAGTAAAGTGATGCAGAAGTTGTATGATCTAACAGGAGTGATGCAACAATTAAGTGTAGTTTATCATCCCCAGTTGCACAGGCAGCTGGAAAAGTGGGGAGGGACTCTTACCCTTATGTTAAAGGCTTTGGCGGGGTGTGTGTGTGAAAATTACAAGGGAGTCCTTACTGGCTAGATATCAGGAGAAACTTCCTGACTGTAAGAGTGGTTGAGCAGTGGAACAGACTGCCTCGGGAGGTGGTGAATGCTTCTTCGCTGGATGTTTTAAGTGGAGGCTAGACAGCCATCTTTTGGGTATGTTGTAGGGCTATCTTTCGGCTACGGTCTTGCAGAGTGCAGGGGGTTGGACTAGATGTCTTGCAAGGTCCCTTCCAACTCTAACATTCTATGATTCTATGATTGTGCAGAACATCAAAGGAACTGGGATGAGTTCTTACCATTCTTGGAATGGTATATAGGGAAGTGGTACACCCTTCATTGGGAGGGTTTCCTCATAATGAAATGGTATGTAAGAGAAAGCTGCTTGGCTGAGAGTGAACTGTGAAAAGGTTTGGGCCTCAGAGACACCCCAGCCTGCCACAGAGTATTTTGCAAACCTACAAAAGGTCTTGCAGAGTGTAAGACAAACAGCTCATGAGGCAATGGCAGAGGCCGGGCAAAAGCAGAAATGGTATTTTGATAAATCTGCCAGGTCCAGACTGCTACAGGATGGAGTCCATGGTGACCTTTGCAAGCTGAGCTTCATATTTGAGTTTTGGTCCTTGCATCTGTTAAACACACTTTATTATATTGTATGCTAATTTGCTGCTGAACTTCTTCCTGTACGTGTGGACTGGTAACTTCCATTTCAGTGTACCTGAAGAAGTCTGCAAATACACAAAATCTTACACCCTGAAGAAACTTTTATTAGCCTTAAATGTGCCACCGGACTCAAACTTTGTTCTTGATGCATGAGACAAACAGGTCTACCCATCTGTATCTCTATATTCAGTGTTTTACCATTTGACGGTGTTTTCTCATCCCTTCAAGTAAAATGTCAAAGTTCATTATAACTCAGTAAACAATCCCAAATCATAAGGCAAATTTGATTGTGTGTCAATATTTAGTAGGCTTACATTTCTGAGCTCGTTCTGTTCAGACACCAAGTGGAGGGGTGGGATCCTGACTTCCAAGATACCAAGGGGAATATTTCCCCCCCAAAAAAATTAAAATACACCAGCATTGGCTCTCCAGGGTCTTAGGTAGAAGTTTCACATCACCTACTGCATGGCCTTAATTTAATTTGACATTCCTGGAAATGAACTGGGGACTATCTGCATATCCAGCAGCTGATCTGAATCACTCATCCCCAAGTCTGCTTGAAGAAAAGTGGCTGAGTTCAGACTGGCAATTTGCCCCGATAGGGACCCGGGCCAGCGACGACTCAATCCCGGAGTAAATGGGGCATTCACACAGGCACATCTGCCTGGCGTCCCCCACCCGTAGCCAACCCGTGCTGTTGGGCTTCACCGCTGGATTAAAAAGATACCTGATAAAACCCGTAGCAAATCCGAAAGCTGCGTGTGTCACGCGTTTCTCCGCTTCTGGGGAGTCTGAACGCGCAGCTGAAAAGCCGGGAGCAACCCACGTTGGGCAGAAGGCAGCAGCAGTGTTATTGGCTGTGCTCCGCTCCACTGCCCAAATTAATGGGGAAACGGCAAATATAGCACACCTCCGGCGCGGCAGTCTGAACGCTCCTGCACGCCTCCATCCCATATCTTCCGGCAGCGGCCCCCACTGTGTGAACGGGAAAACCCGGTATAGTTTATTCGGGGCTTTTTTGCTACAACTGGCTACCGGAGCAAACTTCCAGTCTGTACTCAGTCAGTATTTCAGTTATTTATAATAACTGACTTTTGCAGTTGCACAAAGAGGAATAAAGACAATCAGCAGGATAGAATTGGGGAGAGGCCTTCATCTTGTGTTGAGCAAGCATCTTTGAAGCAAAGGTTGTTGTCTGGGACCTCCTACAATGAAAACATCTCAGCAATCCTGCCAAGCTTTTATCTACTATCACAACATGTCTGTTGTGTCCGCAGACCACTACGGGCCATCAGCGAAGGAGCCTGAGCTTGAGTACCTGTGAACAATGGGACTGGGGCTCCTGGCTCCCACATAGGGGACCCAATGGGAACGGCGGCGGGAATTCATATCTGCCAATGGCACCAAGGGGCGTTCCCCTTCACTTGTATATAGTTGGCCTCCTGGCCAGGTAGCTTTGTCTTGTGTTGTATAATAGCGAACCATACTGACCACTACATCGTCGTCTGTGGTTTCATTATGCATCTAACCCACTATACAACAATGTCGTTCTCTGTTTCCATGATTGGAGTTACGGAAATTCAAGCATCAGCTGCTTTGGTTCAGGTTCTGCTTTCTTGTTTCTCTGGGCTGCTTTGCTGTGACTGCTTGTTTGGCACAAATAGGAAACATCTGACTCTGGTAAAGCCTTGCATGGATGGAGAGAGAACAATTAGAAGCTGAATCTCAGCTGAAATGCACTCTTTGTTCATCAGCTTTGAGTCAGGTTCTGATCACCCCCAGGCCACAAAAAAAGTTGCTGCATCCCAAGAGGACTCCCAAGCACTGCAAGGAGATTGCTTTATGAAGAAAAAGGAGGAGGAGGAGGAGGAGATTGAATTTATACCCGCCCTTCACTCAGAGTCTCAGAGCGGCTTGCAAACTCCTTTCCCTTCCCCTCCCTACAACAGACAACCTGTGAGGTAGGTGGGGCTGAGAGAGCTCTTTCCAGAGCTGTCCTTCAGAGAACAGTTCTGACAGAAGAACCATGGCTTGCCCAAGGTCATCCAGCAGCTGCAAGTGGAGGAGTGGGGAATCAAACCCAGTTCTCCCAGAATAGAGTCTGCGCCCTTAACCACTACACCAAACTGGCTTGGGTTGACCTTATAATTTCAGTCCTTTTAGTTTTACAATTGCTTTAATTTAAACTTCACAACCTCACAGTTCAAGGAGTTCATTTTAATAAAAAGAATAAGGCTGCAGTGTAACAAAGGACTACAGGAAGAAGGTGGTTTTCTAAAAGAAGTGGGTCTATTAACTATACCAGTGACAACAGTATGCTTATATATTTTTTTCTTTTTTCCCTGTATGCCTTATCCTAATCTTTCTGCTTGATTTTTATACTTATACCTTTTGGGGAGTTTTTAATCACATCAGAATATAAGAAGACCCTTCTGGATCAGACCAAAGGCTCATCAAGTCATTCATTCTGTTCATACAAGGGCTAATCAGCCGCCTCCAGGAACTGCACAGGCAGGATGAGGGCAGCAGCGCCCTCCCACCCACGTTCCTGAGCCACTGATATAAAGAGTTACACTACATTTGATGAAGGAGGGAGTAAATAAATAAAAATTTCATGATTAGTTGCCATTAGAAGAAGAAGGAGAGAAGAAGAAGAAGAGGAGGAGGAGATTGGATTTATATCCCACACTTCACTTTTGAGTCTCAGAGTAGCTTACAAACTCCTTTCCCTTCCCCCCCACAACAGACACCCTGTGAGGTAGGTGGGGCTGAGACAGCTCTGACAGAAACTGCTCTTTCAGGAACAGCTGTGCCAGAGCTTGTGACTGACCCAAGGTCATATCAGCAGGTGCAAGTAGAGGAGTGGGGAATCAAACCCAGTTCTCCCAGATTAGAGTCCGTACATGTAACCACTACACCAAACTGGCTCCTCCCTAGTGCCATCCTTCATAAATTTGTCATGTTTAACAAATTATTAATTGTTCCAGATTCCTGGAACCCGACATTGGCAGCATTGACTTTCACTCTGTCATCCACACTGAGTCTCAGTGAAGAAGAAGAGTTGGATTTCGACCCCGCCCTTCACCCGGAGTCTCAGAGTGGCTTACAATCTCCTCCCCTTCCCCTCCCCACAACAGACACCCTGTGAGGTAGGTGGGGCTGAGAGAGCTCTGAGAGAACTGCTCTTGACAGAAGAGCTCTGAGAGAACTGTGGCTGACCCCAGGTCACCCAGCTGGCTGTACGTGGAGGACCCGGTTCTCCAGACTAGAGTTAACTGCTCTTAAGCACTAAACCGAGCTGCCTCTTTACCACTACACCAAAGCACTACACAAAAAGTGAGAGAAGGGGAGTATAAATAAAGATAATAAATAGAAAATCAGAAATAAAAAATGTTGCCACTTCTACAGTTTAATCCTTGTTCTACCTGATTTTGCAGTCTGTATTTTTTTTCTACTTCAGCAATGTGCCATTGGAACACTTATTAAAGGAACAGGAAGGATATATATATATATTTAAAATGCCACAAATAAACATAATGGGCACTAGACCAGGTGGCTTTAAAAAGGACTAGTGGGGAGTCTTTTATCATTACAGAAATAATACTTTCTTGTTCAGGAGCAATAAAATTCAAATAACTAAGGACTGGTGGAAAGGAAGATGAAGAAGGCAGGTGCCTTTGTGATTTGCCAAAAGCTTCTGACTGACTGCAGAACTAGAAGGATCTCTGTTCTGGCTCAGCAAGCCATATAAACAGGCAAAGTTCTCTTATCCTGGGTCATTGAACTCAAAGTGGACTCCTCTAAATGGCATCGGCTCATCACGGTTTTCAAGGGGAGACTGGACAACCATCTTTCAGGTATGTTGTAGGTATGTAGGTATGGAGAGCTATCTTTCAGCTATGCTCCTGCAGAGTGCAGGGGGCTGGACTAGATGACCTGCAAGGTCCCTTCCAACTCTAACTTTCTATGATTCTATGTACCTCCTCAACATCTCCTGCCTTGGATAGAGGAGCCCAATTCTGAATCTGGGTCTATTCCTGTGTGTTCTTCCACTGAGCAAGGAACCCTCCCCACTTTTCAAGTTCTTAGAAACAAGAAGCAGCGGAATCCACAAAAGAAATTTTGATGCAGGAAGAAGCTTTATTGGGAAAAAAAGGAAAAGGGTTTTTTTTATACAATTTGCAGTGAAACAGTTTCAGGGATGACAAACATACCTTTACTCAACAAACAGTAGCCTTTCCACTGCCCCTTTAGCTGGGATAACGGAAAGGCTACAAAACAAATGAATACAGAGGAGAATGCAAGTTACTGTTCAGGCAGAAAGGCCTTTGTGGACTCCTGCAACATTTCAGAGGCCTTTCCACTGCCCCTTTAGCTGGGATAACGGAAAGGCTACAAAACAAATGAATATAGAGGAGAATGCAAGTTACTGTTCAGGCAGGAAGGCCTTTGTGGACTCCTGCAACATTTCAGAGGCCCACAGAGGGAAGATGTTCATACCCTTCTGGTCTCAAATTCAACATAAGAGTCGAAAAACAACATGAAGCATAACAAACAAACAAACTTTCAAGGTGAGAGTACAGAGAATGCAAATTAACTATCGCCTGTTTCGGGTTATGAGCGTTTGAGATGTTGTTAAGCGCCAACTGATCTTGATTTGAACTGGGAAGTGCCATTCTTTCTGACTCCCACGTCCATGAAGTTGTCAGCCATCAATCCGTTCCATACTTTTCAGGTAGCCGTTTCATTCCCATTCGTGTGAAGCTCCCCTTTCCGCTTAACAGAGGCGACCACAAGGGGGGCAGCCGGAACAGGCAGTGTAGCCTCCCACACGGAGAGGCTCACAACTGGCAGCCAGAACTGGCCCTGGGACTGTGACAACACAGGGAGGGGGCTGTATCGTGACTTCTGATGGTGGGATCTGGTTGATGCAGGAGACGCTGGCCCCACTGGTGAGGCCAAGGCAACGCGCCGGTGTTGAGCTACCACAGCATGAGGAGGGGCCGCACGGACTGGGGCAGCAACTCAGTCTGCCCAGACCGCCTGTTGGGTAGCCACACGGGGAGCATGGAGAGCAAGATGGGATTGCGCAGGATGGAGGACAGCAGGACATCTTGAGAAGGTGGTGGTGAGTCTGGAATTACATTGTGAAAGGATGGGAAAGGTCAATGTCATCATCTGAAGAATAAACCACTTAAAGTCTGAAGTGTAACTATTTCTCCCAGGGACTAAATCCAATTCAGTTCAGAAAGAATGAGGGTAAACAAGTTGGTGAGATGGATAAATGCACAGGTTCTTCATAAAATAGTTTTTTATGGCTTAAGCTCCTACATCTAACCTAACCTCATGGGCTATTTTCAGACTGAGGGATGAAAGACGAAAACGTATCTAAAATATTGCTTGCTGGATATTTTTTTGTTTTAAAATCTGGAGACATCTCCTTGGTTATATGTGTAGCAAAGCGAGATTTGAGTCCAAGAGTGTCTTAGAGCCCAACCAAACTTTGGCAATCTAAGCTTTCTTTTTTTAATTAATAATATTATTAATTTTTTTAAAAAAAGAGAAAGTAAGGTAGGGAAATAAAGGGTAAGGGAAGGTATATAATAAGGAAGGGGAAAAATATTTCTTACAATTACTTCTACTAATTCCATTCCATTCCATTCCATTCCATTCCATTCCATTCCATTCCATTCCATTCCATTCCATTCACAATTCTACTTATAAAGTCAGATAATGGGTTTTCAAGAGTCAAAGTTTCCTTCGTCAGGTATCTGTAGTAACTATGCTTTCAGAGATAAAACTGAAGAGTCTATCATTGGACAAGAAATTTATATTTGAGAAGGTCGAAAATTAATTTCTCAGTTTCTGTCCTTACATTCCTAGGACCTCTGCTTGGGGAAAGATGATTGACAGCATGTGGGTGGTATCTGCTGCCATTTCAGACAGACAAAGGCTGAGTTCAGACTGGCAGTTTGAAGTGGGAGTGAGTCGTGGTAAAAAGCCCTGGAACAAACTGTTCCGGGTTTTCCTGGTCACACTGTACAGACTGATGCTGGAGCATACCAGGGAGGAGACACAAAGGAGCACCACACTGTTGGCCCGAAGGCATGCTGTAAGGCGTGGCTTTCTTTTTTGCTAATCTGGAGATATGCGCTCATGCGCATAAGCATTTATGCACATGAACACAAAATCAAAATCATGGATTTTAGCATTCACACTTTGTTGGTGCGGGATATACGTCGGATAGACACACATTCCAGGGTTTGATACCACTTTTACCAGGTATCTTTTAAACTCAAGAGCAAAGTGTTACAAGACAGGCTGAGTACAGCTGGGGAACGCTGGACAGATGTGCCTGTATGAACGGCCCCTTTAATCCGGTTGTGAAACATTGCTGAAATGTGCCTATCTCAGGGCAAACTGCCAGTCTGAACACTGCCTCAGGGTAGTTAAATGAAACTGGCAGTGGTTGGGAGAAAATCTTTAATGCCTCGCAGAGTTTTTCAGGACTGGGAATGCCAGAATGAATGTATGCAAAATGTGTAATGCAAGAAAAGGAGAAAATGCCTACTGACATTCTGAAGATTACCTACAGAATTTAAAACTTAGCTAGGGTTTTCAACTCCAGGCACAGAAATTCCTGCAGATTTGATAGTAGTAGACCACAGGGGAGGCAGGGTCAGAGAAGGGATTGGGAATCAGTGGGGCAGAATGACACCGAGTCCCCATTCTGAAGTGACCACTTTACTGCAGGTGGAATTATCTCTGTTGTCTGGAGATCAGTTGTGATTCCAGGAGATGGCCAGGGCCCACCTGGAGGTTGACTACCTTAAAAGTAGTAGATAATGAAGTACATGGAACTTCCACCATACATTCCATTCAATAACGTGTTTCAAACAGGCACTGGAGAGGCAGCATACAATTTTTTTCAGTAGGTGTCTACATTAAGGCCAATACATTTCAGAGAGTGACATCTGCATTTCCCCTTTTCTCCCTATGCCTAGAAATCTCTCCAGGTCCCCTCTCCTTCCTTCCTTCCTCCCTCCCATCCTCCTTCCTCTCCTTCCTCCCTTCCTTCCCTCCCTCCCTCCCTCCCTCCCTCCCTCCCTCCCTTCCTCCCTCCCTCCCTCCCTCCTTCCTTCCTCCCTCCCTCCCTCCCTCCCTCTCCTTCCTTCCTTCCTTCCTTCCTTCCTTCCTTCCTTCCTTCCTTCCTTCCTTCCTTCCTTCCTATCCTTCCTGTCCTTCCTTCCTTCCTTCCTTCCTATCAATGTGAACTTTGATCTTTCAAAAGGAGGAACCTCCTAAACTTGCTTCCTGTCTTCCTGTCTTTCTTCCTTACTGTATATATCGTAAACAACAAGAAGAAGGTGTAATGGACTTACCAAGGGTTGTACCAGAAGAGAACCAAGCAAATGAAGCTGAGCAGAGTTGTGGAGATGGTTGAAGGTGGCCAGGGCTTTTATACCATCTCTTGGGAATGTCAAAAGGATGGTTGATTTCTGAGTGTTTAATTGGCTATATATTTGAAAGCTCCTCATGGCATTTTGTAAGGTCGTTTAATATCATATTAGAGGGTGAACATGTTTTTTACCCTGACATCTTTGCTCATTATACAGTATTATAGGAGTTGGTGCTAAACAATTTTACCTCAGACAGTTCAGAAATGAACCTGTGGCATCTCCTGGCTGACCAGAGTGGAAGTAAATTACCCGCTTTGACTGGAATGCAGACATTTTAATATACCAGTATTGATGTTTGGCCCTTGCCTGGGACCCTTTCCTGGGGTCCTGACTCAGGGTTCATCCCACAAATCCAGTCAAACTATGGCTTCCCAGTCACTTCTGTCTGCCCCAGAGCTCATTCACATCCTGAGCCTTGGGGGGCTCTGGGTGGACATTTTGGGGCTATGGTTAGTATATTATTATGCTGAACTGCTTCGTCCTCATTCCTTGGAGTTGCAGCCTGCCATTGGCTTCCGCATGGCTCCAATGCTGTGGTGCCCAGCCTCCCCCCACTGGCCCATCACCGGCATCTGAAGGAACCACCAACCACATGTAGCCCCACTTCTCTTTTTTTATATATATATAGTTTGTTTATCGATTTTCCACCACAGAACGACAAATTTTACATATACAATCATCTCTGGAGTTTACATTACGTTACACGTTGTCTCTTATTGCTTTGTTAAATTTACGCCATCTTTTTTGATACACCTTATCGTCTTTCCCTGACAAAATCGTATTTATTTTATCCATTTCAGCTATTTCACACATTTTTCACGATTAGTTCATCTCTACTAGGTATTATTAAGGAGCTGCGGTGGCTCAAGTGGTTAAGACGCTGAACTGCAGGCTGTGGAAGGTCAGTAGTTCAGCAGTTCGAGACCTGAGACTGCCGCATGACGGAGTGAGCTCCCGTCTCTAGTTCCAGCTCCTGCCAACCTAGCAGTTCGAAAGCAAGAAATTGCAAGTAGATAAATAGGTACCATTTTGGTGGGAAGGTAACAGCGTTCTGTGCGCCTTGGTGTTTAGTCATGCCAGCCACATGACCACGGAAACGTCTTCGGACAGCGCTGGCTCTTCGGCTTTGAAATGGAGACGAGCACCGCAACCCTAGAGTCAGATCTGACTGGCTTTCGAGCAAGGGAACCTTTACCTTTACCTTTACTAGGTATTATATCTGTTTTCCAGCATTTTGCAATAAGGATTCTAGATGCAGTAAGGATATATAATATAATATATAGATCATCCTTTTTAATTCCATCTAATGTTATGTAGCCCCACTTCTCCATCAGCAGTAGGATGCCACTTCTCAGCCAAGCTTGTTGAAGCACCCCATCACTACCACCTGGACACTGTAGGGTGGTGTGACACCATTGATTTCAGTTGTGTAGCCTGAAGTCCAATTATACCTTCTCCTTTCAACTAGTCCCCAGTTTCAAACACTGCTGAGGAAGAGAACTTCATGTTCCCTGCAAATTTCTTTTTTTTTCCCCTCTTGCTTTCAGATTCTTACCCAGGGGTCTTCAAATAACCGTGGACACTGTACCATTTTTAAGATCAAAGTTTAGCCAATCTTTTTATTTATTTTGTTTTTATTTATTGTTATATTTATACCCTGCCCTCCCAGACAAGGCCAGCTCAGGTAGACATCCTTAACACATGAAGTTACAGTCTTTTTCTCAGTAGCATCCTCGGGAGCCACAAGGTATAGATAGGAACTCTCCGTCTGGGGCAAGTGATGCTCTGTATTCTTGGTGCTTGGGGGAGGGGGCAACAGTGGGAGGGCTTCTAGTGTCCTGGCCCCACTGCTGGACCTCCTGATGGCACCTGGTATTTTTTGGCCACTGTGTGACAGAGTGTTGGATTGGATGGGCCGTTGGCCTGATCCAACATTGGCTTCTCTTATGTTCTTATGTTCTTATGTCTGGCCCCCAAAGATATAATAAACTATGCCGATAAAAAATTACAATTTTTCCAGTTCCAGGTGGTCAGCCATGTTGGTCTGAAGCAGTAGAACAAATTTACAGTCCAGTGGCACCTTTAAGACCAACGAGGGTTTATTCAAGGTATGAGTTTTTGTGTGCATGCACACTGCGTGCACCTGGGTTTTGGCCACTGTGGGATACAGAGTGCTGGACTGGATGGGCCATTGGCCTGATGCAGCACCCTTTCTCTTGTGTTCTTATGTCTGGGGCAGTGTTGCTCTGTATTCTGGGTGCTTGGAAGGGAGCCATGGTCTATCTAGTCCAGCATCCTGTCTCATACAGTGGGCAATCAGTTCCTCTAGATAGCCAACAGTGGGAGGGCTTCTACTGTCCTGGCCCCACTGTTGGACCTCCTGATGGCACCTGGTATTTTTGGCCACTGTGTGACAAGAGTGTTGGACTGGATGGGCCGCTGGCCTGATCCAGCACTGACTTCTCTTATGTTCTTATGTTCCATAGTCAGTTTTTGACTTGGGTCTGGGGTTCTTGAACTCCTAAACTTTCAAGCATTCCCATTAATTATTGTGATAATTAAGGCTCTATACCCCTATACTACTTGAGACTCCTGCAATCTAAGAATCAATGCACAGAACTCAGCAACTGAACATGTAATCTCTGCATTCTTATCTGATAGAAGCCAGTGAAGTCTTGCTTTGTTTGTATTGATGTGACCAGGTATCCTATCAACTAATGGGGTAATGATTTTAAGACAAGCCTCTCTGTAGAATGGGCAACTGAGAAACATATGCTCTACTGTTTCGACCTCGCGTGAAGTGCATGAACATAGCCTTTCAGAGTAGGGGTTTTTATTGTATCTGCCTTGAATAACTACAGATGGAAGGGCAGAACACCTGGCTAGGGCAAAGTCCCTTCTAGAGTTCTTTCTCTCCAGTGAAGTCAGATATGTTGCCAGCTCAATGGTGCTTTTGATATTTAACAACACCATGAGTTTGGAAGCCTTAGAGATGTCAGATTGTCGTTTGATATCCTCAACTCTTTGTTTAATTAGTCCTTTGGCTCGTTCAGATCCATAGGATAAAAGTAGCTGAGGTGAGAAACCTGTTCTATGAGTGTGAACTGCCTTAATCCAACTGGATTTGAAATCATCCTGGAATATCAGGGGAAGTAAGCCTTGTGGGTTGAAATGACCTTTCAGCCACAATATAGACAGATCGAATACAAACCCTGGCTTCAAACCCGAGATTACCAGACACCAGTCGTATCCAGGCATTTGGCACACAATTAGGAACTTGCAGAACAGCTCTTAAAAATTTGGATTGGACTCTTTCTTCTGATGAGCCACCGACATTAAGAGTTACACTACAATTGGCAAAACGTGATCCACTGGAGAAGGAAATGGCAACCCAAGAAAACCCCATGGACAGTAACACAAGGCTAAAAGACAGGAGGGTTAGGGTCCACGAGCTTGCAGAGCATCAGATTCGACTGTGCGACTGAACAGCAAGAACAACAACAACTAATTGGCAAAGGAGGGAATATATATTCATCATCCTGGGCAGCTGTTAATAGTACCATCCTCCATAAATTTGCCATGTTCAATATATCATGCCTTGTTCCTGATTTCTGCAACACAACATTGACTGCATTGACGCCTGCTCTGTCATCCGCCTTGAGGTCGAATCTGCATTTGCACTTTTAAATCAGTTTCGTGCTGCATCTGCATTTTTAAATCGGCTTCGTGATGCTGTGATGCTGTCTTTCTCTATGCTTGACAACGTCACAGCAGCACAAAACTGATTTAAAAATTCCAATGCAGATTCGACCTGAGTCTCAGTGAGAGAAGGGGAGTAAAAAGAAAGTTAATATGTAAACATTCAGGAAAATATGTTGCTGCTTCTATAGTTCAATCATCTTTGAATCTCCTTTAGCGGTCTGTATTTTTGATGCTGGTAATGTGCCATTGGAAGTCTTTTTGTTTGTGTTTTTTTAAAAATAATTTTTAAAAGAAATGGGAGGATAAAAATCTATTTAGAGCCAGTTTGTTGTAGTGGTTAAGTCTGTGGACTCTAATCTGGGAGAACGGGTTTGATTCCCCACTCCTCCACTTGCAGCTGCTGGATGACCTTGGGCAAGCCATAGTTCTGTCAGAGCTGTTCTCTCAAGGGCAGTTCTTGGGAGAGTTTCTCTCAACCCCACCTACCACACAGGGTGTCTCTCGTGGGGAGGGGAAGGGAAAGGAGTTTGTAAGCCACTCTGAGACTCTGAGTGAAGGGCAGGGTATAAATCCAATCTCTTCTTCTTCTCTTCTTCTTTAGTGCCATAAATAAACACAATGGGCACTAGAGTAGATGGCACTTAAAAGGACTGGTGGACAGTCATTTTTTATCATTACAGAAATAATACTTTCCTGTTCACAAGCAATAAAACTCAGATAACCAGCTACTGGAGAACAGGAAACTGCAGAGGGCAGGTACCATTGTGATCTCTTTTGGATCTCTCAAAAGTGTCTGTCTGGCTGCAGAACTAGAAGGATCTCTGTTCTGGCCCAGCAAGCCTGTTCGTATGAACAGGCGAAGTTGCCCTATATTGGGTCATTGAACTCAGTGAACTTCATCCTGGTGTCAGGTACTTTCTCAACATCTGTCGTCTGGGATTGAGGAGCCCAAAATGGAATCTGGGTCTACTCCTATACGCTCTACCACTGAGCCATGAACCCTCCCCCCTTTTCAAGTTCTTAGAAACGCGAAGCAATTGAATCCACAAGAGAAATTTTGCTGCAGACAGAAGCTTTATTTGGGGGGAAAAAGGAGAGGTATTGATATAATTTACAGTGAAGCAGTTTCAGGGATGACAAACATACCCTTTTTACTCAGCAAACAATGGCTTTTCCACTGCCTGTTTAGCTGGGATAACTTAAAGGTTACAAATAAAACGAATACAAAAATAAAGAAAGGTGATTGTTGAAGCAGGGAGACCTTTGTGATCTCCTGAAACACTGGGAGGCCCATAGAGGGAAGACGTTCATATCCTTCTGGTCTCAAATTCAACCTAATTTTAGGAAAAGAAAATGAAGCATAGAGAGAGAAAAAAACTTTCAAGGTGAGGATAGAGAGAACACAAATTAACTATCACATGTTTGTGGTCATGAGCATTTGAGATGTCCTAAAGGGCCAACTGGTCTTGATTTGAACTGGGAACTGTAATGCTTTCTGACACCCAAGACCGTGAAGTCATCAGCCGTCAATCCATTCCATACTTTTCAGGAAGCCATTTCGTTCTCATTCGTGTGAAGCTCCCCTTCCAGCTTAACAGATGCGACCACAAGGGGGCAGCCACCACAGGCAGTGTAGCCTCCCACACGGAGAGGCTCACAGGAGGCAGCCAGAATCGGCCCTGGGATCACAACGGTCGAAGGAGGTGGCTGTATTGTAACTTCTGATGGTGGGATCTGGTTGATACAAGCGACGCTGGCCCCACTGGTCATACCAAGGCAACGTGCCGATGTCGAGCTACCACAGCAAGGAGAGGGGCCGCATGGACAGGGGCAGCAACCCATTGAACCCAGGCCACCTGTTGGGTAGCCACATGGGGGGCAGCATGGGGAGCAGCAAGGCTTGGGGCAAGATGGGGTAGCACAGGATGGAGGACAGCAGCAAGACATCTTGGAAAGGTGGAGGTGAGTCTGGAATGACATCATGAAAGGATGGGAAATGTCAATGTGATTGGCTAAAGAATAAACCCGTTATCATTTCTCCCAGTTTAACTCAGGAAGCATTTTGGGGTAAAGAAGTTGGTGAGATAGATAAATATATAGATTTTTCATAAATGATTTGGTATGGCTTGAGCTACCATACCTGACCCAGGGGTGTCAAACATACAGCCACGGGCTGGAACTGGCCCCTGTAAGGCTCTTATCCTGCCCGTGAGGAAATGGCTCCCTCCTGCTTCCTGCAATCGCAGCTCGCTTTTACCCAGCTCTCTCCAGCTTCCTGCCTCCAGGGGAGAGAAAGAAAGCCAAGCCTCCTTTCCTTCAATTGACTGAGGGCTCCTCCTCCTCCTCCTCCTCCTTTGGGGAGGTAAGGAGGGAGAGGGAAAGAGCCAGAGAGAGTGAGAGAGAGTATGTCCCATGGCACCTTTAAGACCAACAATGTTTTATTTCAAGTGTAAGTTTTTATGCGCATGCATACTTCTTTAGAAAGAGAGAAAGAGGGAGGGAAAGAGCCAGGGAGAACATGCTGGGGGTAGGGAAGAAACCTAACTGCACAGCTAACATTCTTTATTAGTGGAAAGGAGCAAGGGTCCAGTAGTACCTTAAAGACTAACAAAATTTGTGGTAGGGTGTGAGCTTTCGTGAGTCACTACTCACTTCTTCAGACTTACTTCCCTTTATTCTTTACATCCTTTTGAACGGAATCCTCCTGGACCAAATTGAGACCTAGGTTTCCCGTGTCATTACCAGTGCTGATATCTCCATGCCTACTGCATCTCTGCTTATCACACCTAATCTAATTAAGCCTGCTCTTGCCATTTGGTTTCTGAACTCATCTTTATAAAATTTATATCTCCAGAACCTCATGTTACATTTTATGGCACACATGGCCTGGCCCAACCGAGTGACATTTATGTAAGATCTGGCACTCATGACAAATGAGTTCAACACCTCTGATCCAACTCAACCTCATGAAATGAACTTTGGGCTATTTTCAGACTGAAAAATGTGAGACAAAAGGGTATTTGGGATACTGCTTGCTTGATTTTTTAAAAAATTTGGAGACATTGTCTTGGGTATATGTGTAGCAAAGCTAAATTTGAGTCCAGCAACACCTTTGAAACTAACAAATATTGGTGGTTTAAGTTTTCAAGAGTCAACGTTCTCTTTGTCGGGTATCTATAGCAAAAGGATCTATGCTTCATACTGCAGTGGAGATAAAACTGAAGAGTATGTTACTGGACACAAAATTAGCTTTTGAGAGAGCCTCAGATCATTTTCTCAGTTTCTGTCCTTACAGTCCTAGGACTTCTGCTTCGGGAATAGTGACTGACAGCACTTGGGTGGTACCGGCTGCCATTTCAGATTGATAAAGGGTGGTTACAAGATTGGCAGTGGTTGGGAGCAAAACTTTAGTGCCTTGCAGAGCATGTCAGGACAGGGAATGCCAGAATGAAATTATGCAAAATGTGTAGTGCAAGAAAAGGAGAAAATGCCTACAGACTCTCAGATGATTTCCGATTGAATTTAAAGCTTAGCTAGGGGTGTCAACTCCATGCACAGATATTCCTGCAGATTTGGTAGTAGACTATGGGGAAGGCAGGGTTAGGGAAGGGGACAGGAATCAGTGGGGTAGAATGGCACAGAATCCACATTCCTAAGCAGTGTTCCCTCTAAGCTGAGTTAGTGTAATCTAGCTCACTGTTTTTTAGCTTCCCGCTCGCACATTTTTGTCTTAGCTCAGAAAGGAGGGCTCCAGAGCAAACTAATTTGTGCAGTAGCCAAATTGCTTGCTCACAACTTTAATGCTAATAGCTCACAAAGTAGAATTTTTGCTCACAAGACTCCACAGCTTAGAGGGAACATCGTTAAGTGGCCATTTTTTTCTGCAAGTGGAATTATCTCTGTTGTCTGGAGTTCAGTTGTGATTCCAGGAGATGGCCAGGAGAACCCACCTAGAGGTTGACTACCCTAAAACTAGTGGAAAATCGACTACATGGGACTTCCACCTTGCATTTCAATTCACAACGATGTTTCAAACAGGCTCTGGACAGGCAGCGTACAATTTTTCTCAGTACATCTCTACAGTAAGGTCAATAGATTTCAGAGAGAGCCACTCACATTTTCCCCCTTTTCTTCCTATGCCTATAGATCTCTTCAGGTGCCCCCTGCTTCTTTCCTTCCTTCCCTCTGATGTGAACGTTGACAGATAAAAATGCCACTGATCACATCAAGACCTTTTCCCAAGGAGGAACTTCCTAAATTTGCTTCCCGTCTTTCTTTCTTACAGTATATATCATAAACAACAAAAAGAAGGTATAATGGACTTACCGAGGATAGGACCAGAAGAGAAGCAAAGCAAGAGAAGCAGAGCAGAGGTGTGGAGATGGCTGAAGGTGGCCAGAGCTTTTATACCATCTCCTGGGAGTGCCAAACATATGATTAATTCCTGACTGCTTAATTTGTTAAATATCTGAAAACTCCTCGTGGCACTTGGTGAGTGTTTAATGTCATATTACGGGGTGAGGATATTTTACCCTGCAGTCTTTCCTCATTACACAGTATTATAGGACTTGGTTCTAAACCATTTTGAGTCAGTTCAGAAATGAACCTGTGGCATCTCCGGGCTGACCAGAGCGGAAGCAAATTACCTGTTTTGCCCGGAATGGAGACGTTTTCATAGGCCAGTATTAATGGTCGGCCCTCTCCTGGGGTCCTCACCTGGGATTCATCCCACTAATCTAGTCAAACTATGGCTGCCAAGTCACTTCTGGCTGCCCCAGGGGTCATTCTGTCTCACTTCTTGTGCTGCCCCTACCTCGCAAATATGCCACAAAGGCACGCTGGGGTGGAATCACCATTGACGTTGATGCATCAGCAGCCTGCAGCGCTGTTGGGGCTTCTGCTCAGCCACCACATAACTGACCCCTCAGGGAGTTGACTAGCAGCACCATGTCTGTGCTGCGGCTGGCCATGGCAGCAGTTGTGCGGCTCAGGATTGTGCTGTGAAATCAGGGAGGACATCTTTAAAATGAAGTATGTTGTTGTTGCTGCTGTCATTCAGTCACACAGTCGAGTCCGACTCTTCACGACCCCATGGACCACATCACACCAGGCCCTCCTATCTTCCGTCGTGCTCCGGAGTTTGCTTAATTTCATGTTCATTTCATCGATAGCACTGTCTGACCATCCCATCCTTTGCTGCCCTCTTCTTCTTTGACCTTCAGTCTTTCCCAGCATCAGGGTCTTCTCCAGTGAGGGTTCCCTTCTCATTCGGGGGCCAAAGTATTTGAGCTTCAGCTTCAGTCTCTGGCCTTCCAGGGAACAATCAGGGTTGATTTCTTTTAGGACTGACTGATTGGATCTCCCTGCAGTCCAAGGGATTTTTAAAGAACAGCTGTGCCAGAAGACCTATGGCTTGCCCAAGGTCATCCAGCAGGTGCAAGTGGAGGAGTGGGGAATCAAACCCAGACTCTAAACTGGGAGAAACGGGTTTGATTCCCCACTCCTCCACTTGCACCTGGCTGGATGACCTTGGGCAAGCTGTAGTTCTGATAAGGGCTGTTTCTTGAAAAAGAGCAATTTCTGTCAAGAGCTCTCTCAGCCCCACCTATCTCACAGGTTATCTGTTGTGGGGAGGGGAAGGGAAAGGAGTTTGTAAGCCGCTCTGAGACACCTTTGGGTAGTGAAGGGCGGGGTATAAATCCAATCTCTTCTTCTCTTCTTCTTCTTCTCCCAGATTAGAGTCCGTACACTTAACCACTACACCAAACTGGCTCACAGAACAACAGAAGAACTCCTCCCTTGAGGAGGCCATGTCTAAGTTTGGCCCTGTATGAAATTTGCTGGGGGAAAGGCATGGATTGCTGGGCTTTTGATCTCATTGTGAATGTGTTCCAATAGCTTTAGAAAAATCTGTGGATTCCGCTGAAGTATCCCAAAGCCAGTTTGGTGTAGTGGTTAAATGCACGGAATCTAATCTGGGAGAACCAGGTTTGATTCTCCACTCCTCCACTTGCACCTGCTGATGTGACCTTGGGTCAGTCACAAGCTCTGGCACAGCTGTTCCTGAAAGAGCAGTTTGTGTTAGAGTTCTCTCAGCCCCACCTACTTCACAGGGTGTCTGTTGTGGGGAGGGAGGGGAAGGGAAAGGAGTTTGTAAGCTGCTCTGAGACTCAAAAGTGAAGAGTGGGGTATAAATCTAATCTCTTCTTCTTTTTCTGGTGTGTCAACAAAAAGGTTCTAAGGATTCCTACATCTTTGAAAAAGCAAGAATAGTCTCATGACTGATCAAATATAATTTAGTGTCTTGTGATATTGGAAGATACTATGGGAATGGACTCTCTCTTTTTTTCTTTTTGTGCTCTGTGTGACAAAGTAAACAATAATTATAGGCAGGGCTCTTTGGAGCAGGAACTCCTTTGCATATGAGGCGACACTCCTAATGTAGCCAATCCTCCAAGAGCTTACAGAGCTCTTCTTACAGGGGCTACTGTAAGCTCTTGGAGGATTGGCTACATTAGGGGTGTGTCACCTCATATGCAAAGGAGTTCCTGCTACAAATGGAGCCCTGATTGCAGGGGAAATTACATGTCTACATCTGTTTCTCAACCCTCAAAGGGTTGGGATTACAATAGTAACAACTCTGATCAATGGAAGAGTATAACAGCGCTGGTGTTTCCTAGCGTTATACTGCATCACTACTGGGTTCTCCCTGGAAGTGATGTAATGACAGACATGAGGTCATTGTTTTTGTCAAGCTTTCTCCTGATGACCTCAGAGTGGTGGTAGATACCAGGACCTGGGGGCAGGGTATTCCCCACCCAGAACGGGGGACTAGGAAGCCTATCCCCACACCTTCTTGCCCAGTCTCTTGCCTTGAATAACCTATGGGGTCACTATGTTTCAGCTGTGATTTTAGGGCAGTTTCTACCACCACGTTCATGGTGCTTGATGTCAGCATTTGGCCTTCAAAGAGTTGGCAAGTCCAGATGGATTTGGAAAGTAGGACACAAAGGCAAGACAGGGATTTGAAAGTCTTTTATGGCTGGACTTTGGTATTCCAGAATGCATGACAATTGACTGTAAATAGCAGTAATAATTGGTCACCATTTGGCGAATGGTCGGGAATATGGCTTTGGTTTACAACAGACATATTATATGAGTCTAAGGCTGAGGGGTGACATGATCGAGGTTTATAAGATTATGAATGGGATTGAGCAGGTTGAGAAAAAGTACTTTTCTCCCTTTCTCACAATACAAGAATTTGTGGGCACTCCATGAAATTGCTGAGCAGTCGGGTTAGAACAGATAAAAGGAAATACTTCTTCACCCAAAGAGTGATTAACACATGGAATTCACTGCCACAGGAGGTGGTGGCAGCTGCAAGCATGGACAGTTTCAAGAGGGAATTAGATAAACATATGGAGCAGAAGTCCATCAGTGGCTATTAGCCACAGGGTATAGATGGGAATTCTCAGTCTGGGGCAGGTGATGCACTCTATTCTTGGTGCTGGAGGGGGCAGCAGTGGGAGGGCTTCTGGTGCCCTGGCCCCACTGCTGGACCTCCTGATGGCACCTGGTATATTTTGGCCGCTGTGTGACAGAGTGTTGGACTAGATGGGCCATTGGCCTGATTCAACATTGGCTTCTCTTATGTTCTTATGTTCTTAAGGCCATGGTCACACAGCAAGGTAATTGTGCTTTGTTCCCACTTTGTTTAAATTGGGAACATTTTTCTTAGGGTTGGGCTGACTAGATGCCCCTCTCTTCCAGCACCCACTCGCCTGCTGCTGTGCCGTCCCTCCAGGTGATCCCTGGAGGCTTGGGCAGCTGCTGCTCCTGCTGTCACTGTGGGGGGCTGCTGCTGCCACCATTGCCCCATGAAAAAAGGCTCCGCTGTCTCCACCATCCTCCTTGCTGGCCCCATCCAGGCTGCCGGAGCCCCCACCTCTCGTTCCCGCCTCCAGAACCATCTTTGTGCATTTTTTTTAAAAAGCTTCGGTTTGAGCGCTTGAACAAACATGCGCTTAATAAATCCATTATTAAATGTTAAATGGATTTATTAAGCACATGTTTGCTCAAGCACTCAAACCGGAAGCTTTTAAAAAAAAACACACACACACAAAGAGCGGTCAGACAGCCTTAATCACAATCATCGCGAAAGATGGGCTGTCCAGATAGGTGAAATCGCGCATTCAAAGTGCAAGTGCCAGGAAAATACCTGATTTTTCAGGGGTCCGGAAAACCTGGCAGCATTGCAGGAGTGAGCCTGCTTTGGCGTGGGAGGTGGATTGGCGCATGTGAACATGAAATTTACATGCATGAGGGAATAGCAGCAAACCCCGATCAAAAAGTCAGTGTGATCGCACCCTAAATATGGCATGCATCAATCAGTAACTGAGTGCAGATCTGTGCCATGTTAGGTTTAGGGTAAGTAAATTTTAGTAAATGTAAATTATTGGAAATTATTAGTAAATTACTATTACCAATAAACCATCAAAAATGATGGTGTAAATGTAACGTTTAGTCAGCAAATCTAGACAGAGATTTTGAAATCTCATACCACTTTTTGAGTGTCAAATTTGCTATTGGTTTTATGTTTCAAAATCTGGGCATTGAAACTGGTAGAGTTCATAATTTGTCAATGTTTCATTTAAACTCTGCTGCTAAAATTGAAGCTGTTACTTGTACTTGGCTGCAAGAGTAAAATCATAACTATAATGTCACTGAAGAGCTGCAACCGTCATTTAACCCAAACCAATGGTGACCATGTAAGCTAAGCTTATTATTCCTGCTAAAAACCTTTATTATGAGGTATGCTAATTTGCTGCTCAACCTCTTCTTGTATGTATGGACTAATAACTTCCATTTCAACATATCTGAAGAAGTATACAAGTACAGAAAAGCTTATAACTTGAAGAAAACTTGGTTAGTCTTAAATGTGCCACCAGATATTAACTTTGTTCTCCTGCTTTAGAACAACATGTCTACCCACCTGAATCTTTATATTTAGTGCTTTCCCAGTTGGCAGTGTTTCCCCAAGGGTGTGCATTCAGCTTTGCTGAATGGACTAAGTACCTGAAAAATACCTGATCGGGTTTTTTGGGTATGTATTCAGCTAAATCAGATTCTATAATCTGATTCAGCTACAGATAAGGTACTCCTGAATAAAAGCCGATCGTATTCGATTTTTATTCAGTTGCCCATCACCAAATCAGGGAAGAAAGGGAAAACAGATTGGGGAGGCATATTTAAATTCCTCCCTGATCTGTCTTCACTTCTCAGCTGACCTGCCATGGCTGGGGAAGTGAAGGGGAGGCAACTTTCAAAGCCTCCTGAACTGCCTCCACTTCCCCCAGTCGGCCTGCCACTGGATGCGGAGAGAGTGAAACTGATCCAGTCTACTTCTTGTTCCATTTCCGAGCCAGCATGCTGTTGCTTTAAAGCAGGAGTGTGCCCGGGGGCCAGATCAGGCCCCCAGAGGGCTTCTATCAGTCCCACAGTGTAACTGGCTGTTTTCTGCTGCTTCTTCCAGTTCTGCTGCTGCTGCTGCATCATCGTAGGTTTGCAGCTTGCAGATACCCACCTGAACAGCATACTCAAGATTGTAACAGCACGGACATTTTGATGCAATAATTCAGAGCAAGAGGTGTCAGTTATCGGATACTGTTAAATAAACAAAATATTGCAAGAGTGCCGATGTTTTAAGCAAGTTTTTAAGTAAAAAAACAAACAAACTTTGTGTTTGTGTTGTTTATAAAGCTTATATCTTTGCTACCTGGCATTACATTTTATGACACACATGGCCCAGCCCAACAAGGTCTCACTTATGTCAGATTCGGCCCTCATAACAACACTCATAACAGATCCGGCCCTCATAACAACATAACAACATAACAACATCCCTGCTTTAAGAGATGTTTCAACTGAGTGCAATAGGGACATCTGCTTTTTGGACTGTGGATATTTACTGTAAAGCTTTTGTTTGCAATTTACCTTTTGAGAATTTGAAGATGCTTTGGCAACTGTGAGTGATTAAACAATCCCCCCCCCCCGATCTACGCAAGTATGTTTATATAAAATATATTTACATGTGTTCCTATTGCTCTGTATGGTGAAATGTTTATTCCAGTTATTTTATGAAGAAGAAGAAGAAGAAGAAGAAGAAGAAGAAGAAGAAGAAGAAGAAGAAGAAGAAGAGGAGGAGGAGGAGGAGGAGGAGGAGGAGGAGGAGGAGGAGGAGGAGGAGGAGGAGGAGGAGGAGGAGTTTGGATTTATACCCTGCCCTTCACTGCCCAAAGGCATCTCAGAGTGGCTTACAAACTCCTTTCCCTTCCCCTCCCCACAACAGACACCCTGTGAGGTAGGGTGGGGCTGAGAGAACTTCTGACAGAAACTGTCCTTGAGAGAACAGCTGTGCCAGAGCTTGTGACTGACCAAAGGTCACATCAACAGGTGCAAGTGGAGGAGTGGGGAATCAAACCCAGTTCTCCCAGATAAGAGTCCGTGCACTTAACCACTACACCAAAGAAGAAGAAGAGGAGGAGGAGGAGGAGGAGGAGGAGGAGGAGATTGGATTTATACCCTGCCCTTCACTACCTGAAAGAATCTCAGAGCAGTTTACAATCCCTTTCCCTTCCCCTTCCCACAACAGACACTCTGTAAGGTAGGTGGGTCTGAGAGCTTTTCAAGAACTGTTCCTGAGAAAACAGCTCTGAAAGAACTTGTAAATGACCCAAGGTCACACTAGCAGCTGCATGTGGAGGAGTGAGGAATCAAACCCAGTTCTCCCAGATTAGAGTCCATGCTCTTAACCACTGTACCAAAGTGTATCTTCATTCACAGAAATATATATATATATATATATATATATATATATATATATATAGTGAGATGTTCCTTTGTAATCAAGCTTTGGTGAACTGTGACTTTCAATTAACTAGCTTGCCCATAAAGAAGACCTAAGGAAGATGTGGACTTATGCTATTTTCTGGAGTACTTTGGGGGCACAATTGTTTAGGCAGTGCATAAACATATTCCCTAGGAGTCCAGGTGTATGATTTATGTTTGGCGATCAAGAAGTCTGATAAGTGATTATCATATACAATATTATTCCCTACTGTATACAACATTTGTCTCTTGAATTAATTTATAAATTAGATTTATTGATGTTTATGACATATTTATTGAAATATAATTTGCTTTATATAATTTCACCTTATTACATTAATATTGCGTTTTTATACACAGTTGTTGTTGGTAGTTGGTTTCCTGTACTGTGTATCTCACTTCCTGTGATATATCTGGTAATCAAAGTTTGACAGCTCTCTTTCAACCAAAAGCTCTGAAGCCCGATCTAACATCAGCTCCTCGAGATGCCGTTACCATGGTGACTGGCTCCGACAGAAAATAACCAACATTAGTTAAGCAAAACCCTATCAAATTGTTTAGATCGTTTGAGACAGAGATGCTTTAAGAAATCCCAAAGCCTATGGCCAAACAGCTAGAAGACAGGGCTGAGATTAAATCAGGTTTCTCAAATGGCCAAAACTGCACTGGAAATAATGGGCCAAGAAGATATTGGGCAGTTCCAGCAGACATTGCTGGGCAAAATCTTTGATGAACACATAAAATGAAGAATGAGACCAGAGGAAGAGGTTCCCTCTCCAGCAAGAACAAGAGGAAATGTTTTTTAGTGGTATTTGCTAACAAAGAATGCAAAATTATGAAAGCAGGTAAAGTGTGTGCAATAGGCAGGTTGCAAAATAATGTTTATGTGCTGAACAACACCAAAGAAAATGTACAAGCTGTTACCAATGTTAACCCCCATAATAACTGTCAACATTTGTTACACCGTCGTCTAGGTCATGTGAGTTACAAAACTATTCAAAAGACCCTAGCCCTGACAGGCCAAGAGGGTGTAAAAGAGTGTAAAAACTACCTAGACTGTGAAATATGTAAGATGGCAAATTCTAAAGCATTTCCAGTCGCAAAACAGAGCTTAAAAGAGTCTCAAAAGCCTTTGGCTTTGGTTCATATGGATGTGGTTGGTCCTTTTCCAAAAAGCCATTCGGGTAAGAAGTATGTTCTCATTATTACTGATGACTGGTCGAGATTTTGCTGGGTGTATGTGATGAAGTGTAAGTCTGATGTCTTCTCAACCTTTAAATATTGGTATAAAAGAGTAAAGAACCAGTTTGGCAATGTGCTAGCCATCCAAACTGACATGGGAGAGAATTTACCTCCAATGCCTTTGAGCACTTCCTACAACAAAAGGGAATAAAACATAGGGTTGCCAATGTTTGTACTCCAGCAGAAAATGGTGTAGCCGAGCGCAAAGGTGGGGTTCTTCAGAACATGATGTATGCAATGTTGAAGGATTCTGGCCCGGGTATTGCGTTTTGGGCTGAGGCAATGAAAAATGCCTGTTATGTAAGCAACCGGATTTATTCACGCTCTGTAGAGGATATATCATACAGATTATTGTACAAACGTTTACCAAATCTGGAATATCTAAGGGTTTTTGGCTCCAAAGCATGGGTAAACATACCTCTCGAGCGCAGGAGGAAAGGGGGAGCCAAAGCCAGGAAATTGGTCTTCCTTGGTTATCAGTCTGGCATGAAGACCTATAGATTTGCTGATCAGTTCAACAAAGTGAGTTTCAGCAGGTCTGCCTCTTTTTGTGAGCATGAAAACTGGGGAAAGATTCATGCTAATGAAGTACCACAAATGGTTGCTTTACCTTGCTCTGATATCACTGAGGGTGTCAATAATGAGCCTGTGATCAAACAAGAGCAACAACCTGTAAATGTGCAGTCTGATGGTGTGCAAAATGAGAGAGTACTACCAAGGGTTTCTATGCACAGTACTAAGGGCATACCTCCTGTAAGATATGGCTATGATGTCAATCATGTTTTCATTAAGGAGCCTCAAACCTACAATGAAGTATTGCAAATGCCTACAGTTGAAAAGGAGGCTTGGTTTCAGAGTGGCCCTCATAAAGGCAGGGCAAAATAACATGGGAGTGGATCTTCTGGCAAATGCATCCATTTCTGAGAAGGTTTACATAGCACAAACTTGCTAGTGTTGTGTGCAGTTAGAATGGGTTTTACAACTGCTAACTGACTTCAATGTAAACTATGTACTACCAATTAATGTTTTCTGTGACAATGTGGCTACACAACAGCTGGCTGATACACAGAGTATTAGAATAAGAAGCAGGCACATTAACATAAGGTACATGAATGTTAAAGATGTACTACAACGAGGTTTAATTAAGTTAACCTATTGTGCTTCCAAGTCAAACGTAGCTGACTTGTTTACCAAGTGCCTTGATGTGAAAACGTTTACTGATTTGAAGATCAAATTGAACATCCAGATGCAGACTTAAGGGGGAGTGTTGAGATCCACATGTTCTGTAAGTCTGGCTAGATGTATTTGATCTAGTGACAGGTAGCTGTCAGCCAGGAATCTCTGTTAGAGCTGGCTATAACCGGTTCAGGGCAGTCTTGCCACTGCTATCACAGTGACTCAGCACTGAAGCCTGATTGGCTGGTGTTTGTATAAATGTACAGTGAGTGACGTACAGTTTCTCCTCCTCATTTGTATGATTGCAGCAGAGCACTTTGACACTCTGTTTGATGGTGGCTGTGGTGTGTAAATAAATGTATATAGTTTGCACCTAGCTGAAGCCTCCAGTATTTATTTGGATACTCGCACTCTCTTCTGTCCCCTCCGTGCCTATCACTTCTGCTATTCGAACCCGCGACAGATTGGACTCTCGGATAGTTACTGGTTGGAGAACCACACTCAAAGAGTAGTTGTCAATGGCATTTCATCTGAATAGAAAGAGGTGTCCAGTGGGGTGCCATAGGGCTCGGTTCTGGGCCCAGTACTTTTCAATATTTTTATAAATTATCTGGATGAGGATGTGGAGGGGCTACTCATTAAATTTGGAGATGGCGCCAAATTGGGAGGAGCAGCAAACACACCAGAAGGCAGAGATAGAATTTAATGAAATCTGAACATGCTGGGAAAGTGGGGGGATGTGAACAAGCCACAATATAACAAGGGTAAGTGCCGAGGTCTACATCTGGGTAACGAAAATGAGAAACACACAAACTGGATGGGGGATACACTTCTGGGTAGCAGTGTGCGAACAAGATCTTGGGATATGGATGGACCATAAGTTTAATATCAATAGCCAGTGTAATGCGTCAACAAAAAAAAGCTATTGTGATATTGGAGTGTATCAACAAAGGCATAACATCCAAAACACAAGAAGTCATAGTCCTGTTGTACACTGCATTGATCAGGCTCCACCTGGAGTCTTGTGTGAAGTTCTGGAGGCCTCACTTCAAAAAGGATGTGGACAGAATGGAGCGGGTGCAGAGGAGAGTGACGAGGGCGATCGGGGGCCTGGAAACCAAGAAGCCCCATGAGGAAAGGCTGAGGGACTTGGAATGTTTAGTCTGGTGAAGAGGAGGTTGAGAAGAGACATGATAGCTCCCTGGAAGTATTTGAAGGGCTGTTGCTTAGAGGAGGGCAGGGAGCTGTTCCTGTTGGCAGCAGAGGACAGGACTCTCAAGAGTGGGTTTAATTTAAGGATGAGAAGGCACCGGCTGGATATTAGGAAAAACCCTTTTCCAGGAAGAAATGTTCAACAGTGGAATCAGCTGCCTAGGGAGGTATTGAGCTCCCCTGCACTGGCAGTCTTTATGTAGCGGCTGGACAAACACCTGTCAGGTGTCATGTACCTTCTCAACATCTGCAGCCTGGGACATAGGAGCCCAATACTGAATCTGGGTCTATTCCTATGTGCTCTATCACTGAACTATGAAGCCTCCCTACTTTTCAAGTTCTTAGAAATAAGAAGCAATTGAATCCACAAAAGAAATTTTGATGCAGGCAGAAGCTTTATTGGGAAAAAAAGGAGGGTGGTTGATATAATTTGCAGTGAAGCAGTTTCAGGGATGACAGACATACCTTCTTTACTCAAGAAACAGTGGCTTTTCCACTGCACATTTAGCAGGGATAACTGAAAGTCTACAAAGCAAATGAATACAGAGGAGAACGCAGGTCGTCCCCTGAAATATTTGGGAGGCCCACAGAGCGAAGATGTTCATACCCTTCTGGTCTCAAATTCAACGTAAGTTTAGGAAAACAAAATGAAGAATAACAAAAAAACAAACTTTCAAGGTGACAAGTACAGAGAATACAAATTAACTATCACCTGTTTGTGGCCATGAGCATTTGAGATGTTGTTAAGAGCCAACTGATCTTGATTTGAACTGGGAAGTGTCATACTTTCTGACACCCAAGTCCATGAAGTTGTCAGCCGTCAGTCCGTTCCATACTGTTCAGGTAGCCGTTTCATTCCCATTCATGTGAAGTTCCCCTTCCTGCTTAACAGAGGCGACCACAAGGGGGGCAGCCGGAACAGGCAGTGTACCCTCCCACACGAAGAGGCTCACAGCTGGCAGCCAGAACTGGCCCTGGGATCACAACAGTAGAAGGAGGGGGCTGTATCGTGACTTCTGATGGTGGGATCTGGTTGATGCAGGAGACGCTGGCCCCACTGGTGATGCCAAGGCAACGTGCTGGTGTTGAGCTACCACAGCATGAAGAAGGGCCGCACGGACTGGGGCAGCAACTCAGTTTGCCCAGACCACCGACAGGGTAGCCACACGGGGAGCATGGGGAGCATGGGGAGCATGGGGAGCAAGATGGGATGGCACAGGATGGAGGACAGCAGGACATCTTGGGAAGGTGGTGGCGAGTCTGGAATTACATTATGAAAAGGTGGGAAATGTCAACTTAATAATCTGAAGAATAAACCACTTAAAGCTTGAAGCGTAACTATTTCTCTCAAGGAGTAAATGCAATTCAACTCAGAAAGAATGAGGGTCAACAAGTTGGTGAGATAGATAAACACAGAGCTTTTTCATAAATGTTTTTTTTTTTAATGGCTTGAACTACTACATCTAACTTACACTCATGAAATGAACCTTGGGCAATTATCAGATTGAAAAAATGGAAGACAAAAAAAAGTATTTAAAATATTGCTTGCTTGATTTAAAAAAAAAATTGGAGACATCCCTTCGGTTATATTGTGTAGCAGAAACAGATCTGAGTCCAGAAGCACCTTAGAGACCAGCAAATTTGGGGTGATTTAAGCTTTCAAGAGTCAAAGCACCCTTTGTCGGGTCTCTTTAGCAAAGTATCCATGCTGTCATACAGTGGTGGAGATAAAACTGATAAATGCATTACTGGATACAAAATTAGCTTTTGAGAGTGCCTCAGGTTACTTCCTCAGTTTCTGTCCTTAAAGTCCTTGCACTCCTGGGCCGAGTTCAGACCGGCAGTTTGAAGTGGGAGCGAGTCGTGGCAAAAATGCCCCGGAACAAACTGTTCCAGGTTTTCCCGGTCACACTGTGCCGACTGATGCGGGAGCATACCAGGGAGGAGGCATGAGGGAGCGTTCACACTGTTGGCCTGAAGGCACGGCTGTAAGGCACTAATTCTGTTTCACTAATCTGGAGATATGTGCTTATGCACATGAGCGCATATGCGCATGAGCACACAATCAAAATTGCAGATTTTAGTCTTCACACTCTGTTGGTGCAGGATATACGCAGGATAGACACACTTTCTGGGGTTTGATACCACTTTTAACAGGTATCTTTTTTAACTCGAGAACAAAGCATTACAAGATGGGTTGAGTACGGCTGGGGAACGCCGGACAGATGTGCCTGTGTGAACACCCCCTTTAATCCGCTTGTGAAACATTGCTGAAACGTGCCTCTCTCAGGGCAAACTGCCAGTCTGAACTTGGCCCTGCTTGGGGAAAGGTGACTGACAGCACGGGGGGGGGGTGGAACCTACCGCAATTTCAGATTGACCAAAGGTGGACAATGTTTGCAGAGCTCTTCAGGACAGGGAATGCCAGAATGAAATTTATGCAAAATGTGTAATGCAAGAAAAGGAGAAATTGTCTTCAGATTTTCAGAAAATTACTTATAGATTTTAAAACTTAGCTAGGGTTTTCAACTCCAGGTGCAGAAATTACTGCAGATTTGGTGGTAGACCATGGGGAAATCAGGGATAGAGAAGGGGGTGGGAATCAGTGAAGTAGAATGACACTGATCCATATTCGTAAGCACATAAGAGAAGCCAGTGTTGATTCAGGCCAATGGCCAATCCAGTCCAACACTCTGTGTCACACAAGGGCCAAAAATACCAGGTGCCATCAGGAGGTCCACCAGTGGGGCAATAAGGACACAAGAGAAGCCAGTGTTGATTCAGGCCAATGGCCCATCCAGTCCAACACTTTGTGTCACACAGTGGTCAAAAATACCAGGTGCCATCAGGAGGTCCACCAGTGGGGCCTTCCAAAGTGGCCATTTTTCTGCAGGTGGAATTATCTGTGTTGTCTGGAGATCAGTTGTTATTCCAGGAGATTGCCAGGACCTGGAGGTTGACTACCCTAAAATTAGTGGGTAATAGAGTGCATGCAACTTCCACCATGCAATTCACTCACTAAGGTGTTCCAAACAAGCTCTGGAGAGGCAGCACACTTATTTGCTCAGTACATTTCTACATTAAGGCCAATACAATTTCAGAGATAGCCACTCACATTTCCCCCTTTTTCTTTCTATGTCTAGGGCACCTTCTGCTTCTTTCCTTCCTTTTTGGTGTGAACACTGAGAGATAAAAATGTTGGCTGAGTTCAGACTGGTGGTTTGCCCCAAGATAAGCACATTTCAGCAATGTTTCACAACCGGATTAAAGGGGCCATTCACACAGGCACATCTGTCCAGCGTTCCCCAGCCATACCCAACCTGTCTTGTAATGCTTCCCTCCCAAGTTTAAAAGACACCTAGTAAGAGTGGTATCAAACCCTGGAAAGTGTGTCTATCCTGTGTATATCCCACACCAACAAGGTGTGAACGCTAAGATCTGTGTTTTTTTGCTTGTGTGCATGTGCGCAGAAGCGCGTATCTCCAGATTAGTGAAACAGAAAGCCACGCCTTATAGCCACGCCTTCGGGCCAATAGTGTGAATGCTCCCTCACACCTCCTCCCGGTATGCTCCCACATCAGTCGGCGCAGTGTGACCGGGAAAACCTGGAACACTTTGTTCCGGGGCTTTTTTGCCATGACTCCCTCCCGCTTCAAACTGCCAGTCTGAACTCAGCCGTCGCTAATCTCATCCACAGCTTTTCCAAAGGAGAAGCTTCCTAAACTTTTCTTCTGTCATTCTTACTGTATATGGCGTAAACAACAACAAGAAGAGACAATGGACTTACCGAGGGTAGCACCAGAAGCGAAGCAAGCAAGTGAAGCTTTGCAGAGCTGTGGAGATGGATGAAGGTGTCCAGAGCTTTTATACCATCTCTTGGGAATGTCAGATAGATGATTGGTTTTCCAATGTTTAATTTGCTAAACGTTTGAAAGCTCCCCATGGCATTTTGTTAAGGTGTCACCCTATCATATTATAGGGTGAACGTATTCTAGCCTGCAGTCTACCCTCATCATTCAGTATTATAGGACTTGGTCCTAAACAGTTTTACATGAGACAGTTCAGAAATGAACTGTGGCATCACCTGGCTGACCAGAGTGGAAGGAAATTACCTGCTTTGTCTGGAATGCAGACATTTTAATATACCAGATTTAATGTTTGGCCCTCTTCTGCAGCCCTCCCTTGAAGTCCTCATCTGAGGTTCATCCCCAAAGTCCAGTTGAACTAAGGTTACCCAATCACTCCTGGCTGCCCCGGAGCTCAATCACATCCTGAGCCTTGGGTGTTTCTGAGCAGACATTTTTGGGGCATGGTCATGCAGAGCTCCTCTGTCCTCATTCCCTGGAGGTACACCCTGTCGTTGGCTTCTCCATGGCTCCAGTGCTGCCATGCCCAGCCTCTCCCCACTGCCCCATCACCGGCATCTGAAGGACCCACCAACCATATCTGGCCCCATGCCTCCATCAGCAGTACCACTTGTGGCCCAGCCATCTTTTCTTCCAGCCAAGCTTGTTGAAGCACCCCATCACCACTACCCGGACTCTGTGGTGTGGCATGACACAGTTGCTTTCAGTCAAGTAGCCTAAAATTCAGTGATACCAGGTCCTTTCAACTATTCCCCAGTTTCAGATATCCATGAGGAAGAGAACCTCATTTTCCCTGCAAATCTCTTCTTTTTCCTCTTGCTTTCAGATTCTTACCCAGGAGTCGTCAACTAGCTGGATGCTGTCCCTTTCTTAATCATAGTTTAGCCAATCTTTCTGAAAGATAGACATCCTTAATACTCCTTTGCATGTTAGGCCACACACCCCTAATGTAGCCAACCCTAATGAGTTTCTGCTGTTGGGTGTGGCCTATTATGATAATGAGTTCCTGCTCTGCGTGGCCATCTCGGGAGCCAGCCGGAACTCTGTTCCTGTGTGTTCCTGCCCCAAAATAGCCCTGGACCTTTCACAGTTCTCTCAGAACTCTCCAAGGCCTGCATATGTTATGAGGAGCCTGCTGTGGGAAAAGGAAGAAACTTTGATTGTAATGGTGGTGGGCCTTTTTCAAGAGGCGAGGCAACCGGGGGCGGGAATGGGGCTCTTATCAACCACCCTTTATACCCCCTAGCAGTGAGGCAGACCAGACTCTGCTCCCTCGAATCGTGGCTTCTATTGGCCCGCAGTGCATTGCCTTTTATGCTGCCCCTGCCTCACAAAAATGCCATAAAGGCAGACTGGAGTGGAATTGCTATGGACGCTGCCACACCAGCAACCTGCAGCATTTTGGGGGCATCTTTTCCCCCTGCTCGGCCACCACATAATTAACCCCATAGCTGTGCTGTGGTTGGCCACAGCAGCACTGTCGCAGCTCAGGATTGCCCTGTGAATATAGGAATAAGGGGAAACATCTTTAGAATTATGTGTAGGCATTTTACACCAGAAAGGGCAGCAAAGGTGTTGGCAGGTGCTTCTAAATTATGCCATGGATGTAACAAAGGATATATACTTTTTTTTTTTTGCATGTTTGGTGGGCTTTCCCATTGGCTCAAGATTTTCAAATTGGCATATTTAGGGGGAAAACAACCTAAGCAGCAAAATAACGTGCTCTCCTAGATAGCTCTGTTATGTTTTTCTACCAGAAGGTAATTTCAGGGAGAGAGAAAAATATATGATCCTTAAAAATATGAGGGTTGTAGCCAACAACTGTGAGCACGGGCTCGGAAGCAACCATGTTTGCCTGATGTAGAGGAATGGATTAGTAAAATATGGTATGTGGTACCGATGGAAAGAAATTACAGTAGATTAGAAATCTCGGGAAGGTGAAAATCAGTTCTCAGGAAAGGCTTGTCAAAATTTGGCGTTGATTTATTAAGTATTCGGATAAATCTAAAGAACATGTTAAGCAAGACATTTTGAGATATGTTTAATCAGGGCTTTTTTTGGTAGAAAAAGCCCAGCAAGAACACATTAGCATATCAGGCCACACCCCTGACAGCACAGCTTATTAGCATATTAGGTCATAACCCCATGTTACCAGAAGTGTGGTCATCCAGCCACACCCACCTTTTGCTTCTTATTCTATTTACCTTGTTTGTTGTCAAAACCCAGATCTTTTTTTGTAGCAGGAACTCCTTTGCATGTTAGGCCACACACTCCTAATGTAGCCAATCTTAATGAGTGTCTGCTGTTGGGTGTGGCCTATTGTGCTGTTGGGTGTGGCCTATTGGAAGCCCGCCAGAACTCTGTTCCTGTGTGTTCCTGCCCAAAAGTAGCCCTGTGTTTAATCGATTCCACTGAAATATGTGGACAAAATGAAACTGAAGATATTTTGTAGCAATCTAACAAGAAAAATGGAATCTTTGTTTAAGAAAAAGAAGAAGAGTTGGTTTTTATACCCCACTTTTGTCTCCCTGAAGGAGTCTCACAATTTTTGAATTGCCCAATCCCCAGAATTGTGGGGTTCTAGGCTATATACCAAGTTAAAACCATAAAAACAATGGAGACCATTTCCAGTATGTATAATTCATTAATTATAATCAAGTGGCAGGGTTTTGTTTTGTTTTTAGGTTCCCTCCCATTTCTGGCCTGTGGGTGCCTCATGGGTATGGGGGGAAAGGAATTAAATCCTTCAGGGGACAGAGGTCCAGGAAGGGTGCCAGCCATGATGTAAGCCATCACTGTCCTCAACCAAATGCCTAGTGGGACATCCCTGCCTCACAGGCCCTGTGGAATTGCACAAGGTCCTGCAGGGCCTTATTTGACAGAGAGTTCCACCAGGTCAGGCCAGGTCAAAGAAGGCCCTCGCCCTGGTTGAGGAGAGCTGGATGTCTCTAGGGCCAGAGACGATCCACAAGTTGTTCTGTGCAGAGTGTAAGGTTCTCCCAGGGGTAAACCAGAGGAGGCGGTCCCACAAATATGTTGGTCCCTGACTTCTCAAGGCCTTAAAGTTCAGAACCAGAAACCTTGAACTTGACTTGGTACTCCACTGGAAGCCAGTGCAGCTGGTGCAGCACAGGTCAAATATGTGCAGTCCAGTGTTCCCTCTAAGCTGAGTTAGTGTGAGCTAGCTCACAGTTTTTTTAACTTCTGGCTTGCACATTTTTGCCTTAGCTTAGGAAGGATGGCTCCAGAGCAAACTAGTTTATGCAATAGCTAAACTGCTCACTCAGAGCCAGGGGGCAGATAAAGGCTCACTGGTGCCCTAAGCACTGACCCATCTTGGTGCCCCCCTCCTTTCCACACTGACCCGGTCCATTTCAGTTGTTGACCTGTCTGACCAGATATACAATTGCAGGTTGCAGCAATACAAAAATTTATTCATAGGATAACACAATGCACTGTACAAACTAAGCCGAGCTTTGGCTACGTAAAGTTCTACAAAAATGCAATACCAAGTCCAAGTCATACCTTTTATTGGCATACAAAAATAGAAACAAACAAGTTATACAGTTCATGATTAGGAACTAATCTATATAAAATTCATGGTGAGACATGCCCTTCATAAATTTTGATAGGCTCCTCCAATACGACATCTATTTTAATATTTCACAAGTTAAATGTATCAAAGTTCCAATATTCATGACCTGAAAGGCATCTTTCTACATTTTTTTCACCCTTTTCCCAACTTCGTGGTGCCCCCTTTTGCCCTGGTGCCCTAAGCACGTGCTTAGTCTGCTTAATGGTTCATCTGCCACTGCTCACAGCTTTAATGCCAGTAGCTCACAAAGTAGAATTTTTGCTCACAAGACTCCACAGCTTAGAGGGAACATTGGTGCAGTCCACAGTGTTTCTGTTGGGACTCACACTGTCACATTCTGGATCAGTTGGAGCTTCTGTGGTTGAGCAGTGGAAGAGTCTCGATGGCAGGCCAGTGTAAAGCGAGTTACAGTAGTCTAGCCTGGAGGTGACCGTTGCGTGGATTATTGTGGCTAAGTCAGAGCATAACGGGAAAAGGCCGGCTGCTGGACCTAGAGCAGATGGGAAAATGCCGGCCAGGCCGTATTTGTGACCTGGGCCTCCATATTGAGAGAGGCATCCAGAATCACATCCAAGCTCCTGATGGACCACGCTGGTACCAATGGCGCCCTCTCCAGCCACAGAACCTCTGTCTTTGTCTGTTTCAGTTTCAATCTGCTCTTTTTTAACCATCCCACCACAGCCTCCAAACCCATGGCCAGATTTTGTGAGGCAGCATCGGAGTGGCCATCCAAAAGAAGATACATCTGGGTACCATCAGAAGACTGGTGACACCCAAGCCCAAAACTCCATGCTAGCTGAGTGAGGGGACATGTATAGATGTTAAATAACCTTGGGGAGAGAAGTGGCCCCCTGAGGAACCCCACACTCCAGGCTGTGTCCAGAGGACACATTCTCTCCTAGCATCATCCACTGTCCCTGAAGGTGGAAGAATGAGGTAAGCCATTGAAGGGCTACTCTACAAACTCCCACATCAGCGAGGCGGTGGGTCAGAAGGTCATAACTGACCTCATTGAATGCTGCTGTAAGATCTAGAAGTAATAGCAGTGCCAACTGGCCTTCATCTATGGGGTTTGTCTGTCAAGGTAGCCAACACCATCTCTGTACCATGGCCAGGGCAGAAGCTGGACTGGAATGGATCCACTGTCGATATCTCATCCAGGAGACTCTGGAGTGGTTCAACCACTGCTCTCTCAATTACCTTACCCAGGAACGACAGATTTGAAACCAGGTGGTAATTGGCTGGATCAGAAGGATCCGAAGTTGGGTGTTTCTAAAAAGAGCGGTGTAATCATGGCCTCCTTGAGGACCTTACAATTGCCTTCCTCAACCCACAGCAGACATCCTGTCTGGTAGATGGGGCTGAGAGAACGGTGACTGACCCAAGGTCACCCATTTGGCTTCATGTGGAGGAGTGAGGATTGAAAACCAGTTCTCCATATTACAGTCATCCACTCTTCTTAACCACTACAAAACACGGGCTCTGTGACTGAAGTCTTGCTGAATTTGATGTATAATTCCCCCCTGTCTTGGTGGACTGTGAATAGCAACAGGGCCCGGTGTTGTTCAATGTTTTTTATAAATGACCTGGAGGAAGACATCGAGGGGATGCTCATCAAATTTGCAGATGACACAAAGCTAGGTGGGATTGCTAATTCTGAAGAAGACAGAGTCAGGATTCAAAATGATCTAGATAGGTTGGAACAGTGGGCTGAGGCAAATAAAATGAAATTCAATAGGGATAAGTGCAAAGTCCTACACCTAGGCACAAAAAATCAAAGGCACAGATATAGAATGGGAGGGACCTGGCTTGACAGCAGCACATGTGAAAGGGATCTGGGTGTTCTGGTTGATCACAAGTTAAACATGAGCCTACAGTGTGGTGTGGCTGCAAAGAAAGCTAATTCAATCTTAGGATGCATTAACATTGTGTCCAGATCATGGGAGGTGGTAGTTCCACTCTATTCTGCTATAGTCAGGCCTCACCTGGAGTATTGTGTCCAGTTTTGGGCACCACATTTTAGGAAGGATGTCAACAAGCTCGAGTGTGTCCAGAAGAGGGCGACCAGGATGGTGAGAGGGTTAGAATCCAAGTCTTACAAGAAGAGGCTGAAAGAGTTAGGTATGTTGAGCCTGGGAAAGAGAAGGCTTAGAGGGGACATGAGTGCAGTCTTCAAGTATTTGAAGGGCTGTCATGTAGAAGATGGAGCAGATCTAGTCTCTCTTGCTCCGGATTGCAAAACTAGATCTAATGGGTGGAAATTACAAGGGAGTTGTTACCAGCTAGATATCAGGAGAAACTTCCTAAGTGTAAGAGTGGTTGAGCAGTGGAACAGACTGCCTCGGGAGGTGGTGGACTGGATGTTTTCAAGCGGAGGCTGGATGACCATCTTTCGGGTATGTTGTAGGGCTATCTTTTGGCTACGCTCCTGCAGAGCACAGGGAGTTGGACTAGATGAACTGCAAGGTCCCTTCCAACTCTAACATTCTATGATTCAATGATTCTATGATAATTTGTCCCTATCTAGCGGATGGCAGGGCTTATGACATTGGTTTATACAAGACATGTTATATGAGTCTAAATATAGAAACCATTGCTCAGTAACCGAGTGCAAGTCTGTGCCATTATGTAGGGTTCGGATGAGTAAATTTTAGTAAGTGTAAATTATTACAAATAATCCAATTATTCATGTCACATTGATACAGAGAGTACTCCATCTTTCTGTGTTATACCTCTGAGGATGCCAGTCACAGCTGCTGGCAAAACGTCAGGTCCTACAATACCAAGGCCACGGCCATCTGGACTGGAAAATCAATCAATCATTAAATATAATGGCAAAAATGTAATATTTATTCAGGAAATCAAGAGAGAGATTTTGGAATCTCATGCCAGGGTCGGTGTGATGCCAGTCTCCAAATAATAGCCATAATACTTCCCTGAGCCATGCACATTCTCAGGAGCAGCTGCAAACATACCAGGCACTCTTGGGAAATGAATCTGCAGCAGCTTTCCAAGCCCTAGTCCGGCCCCGCAGCTCAACAACACCTCTTGGCCCTTGCAAAGCCCTCAGTGGCTGAACGAGAGGACAGAAAATGAAGGCCTGCATATCAACTGCAAAGGAAAAGGCTAGCAACGTGCCCCATGGAGAACCAGGGACTGCCAGCTGTTTCGAGACATTACGGCCCTTCTCTGATGCATGGAGTTTGATGTGAAGGAGGGACAGAGTGTGCGTTCAGTTCCTGGCGTGGGACACATTTCCAGGGATTTGGGCTGGTGGAAAGGCAAGAGAAGAGAGGGCTGGCTGGGGAGGCACTGGTAGCCTTCTTGATTTCTCAGGGACGATCCTATGCCGTTTGGCTTGCCTCAGGCTGCTGAACCGCCGGGGGCAGGGGGGGGGAGTGTTGCCAAGCATGGCATTGTTCCCATTCCTATTCAATAGCAAGATGACACTGGCAAGGAAGTTCTCTAACACCAGTCAGGGCTTGTTTTAAAGCAACTAGAAGCAACAGTTACTTGCTACAGATCTCTCCCAGTTCCTTTCCTCCTCTGTTCTTTTAAAACAGATATAACTTGTAATGCAGTCTTTAGAAAGGGTTCCAGAGGAAATCCGGGAAATTACAGGCCAGTCAGTCTGATGTCAATACTGTTGGAGAAATGATGACTGAGGGGTAACATGATCGAGGTTTACAAGATTATGCATGGGATAGAGCAGGCAGAGAAAGAAGTACTTTTCTCCTTTTCTGACAATACAAGAACTCATGGGCACTCGATGAAATTAATGAGGAGTAGGTTTAGAACGGATGAAAGGAAATCCTTCTTCACCCAAACAGTAAAGAACATGTGGCATTCACTGCCGCAGGAAGTGGTGGCATCCATAAGCATAGACAGCTTCAAGAGGGGATTGGATAAACATATGGAGCAGAAGTCTGTCAGTGACTATTAGCCACAAGGTATAGATAGGAACTCTGGGTCTTGGGCAAGTGATGTTCTGTATTCTTGGTGATGGGGGGGGGGGGCGACAGTGGGAGGGCTTCTAGTGTCCTGGCCCCACTGGTGGACCTCCTGATGGCACCTGGTATTTCTGGCCACTGTGTGACAGAGTGTAGGACTGGGTGGGCCATTGGCCTGATCCAACATTGGCTTCTCTTATGTTCTTAACTCATGGGCACTCAATGAAATTGCTGAGTGGTCAGGTTAGAACAAATAAAAGGAAGCACTTCTTAAACCAAAGAGTGATTAACACATGGAATTCACTGCTACAGGAGGCGGTGGTGGCTACAAGCGTGGATGGCTTCAAGAGGGAACTGGATAAACATATGGAGCAAAGTCCATCAGTGACTATTAGCCACAAGGTATAGATAAGAACTCTGGGGCATGTGATGCTCTATATTATTGGTGGTTGGGGGGGCAACAGTGGGAGGGCTTCTAGTGTCCTGGCCCCACCAATGGACCTCCTGATGGCACCTGGTATTTTTCGCCACTGTGTGACAGAGTGTTGGACTGGATGGGCCATTGGCCTGATTCAGCATTGGCTTCTCTTACGTTCTTATGATGTTATAAAAGGCCAGAGGGAACTTTTATTAGTTTAACTGAGAGCCAGTTTGGTGTAGTGGTTAGGAGCATGGACTCTAATCTGGGAGAACCGGGTTTAATTCCTCATTCCTCTACTTGCAGCTGCTGGTGTGACCTTGGGTCAATCACAAGTTCTTTCAGAGCTGTTCTCTCAAGAGCAGTCCTTGAAAGAGCTCTCTCAGCCCCACCAACAACACAGGAAGTCTGTTTTTAAATGGTAAGCCAATCTGCATGAACAAGATTGGGAGGGGGGCGGGACTTCAGATCAGAGTCATTTTAAATTTTTCTTTTGCCATGTGCAGCCTGGAGAGTACATTGGCAAGAAATGTGCACTTTGTACATATTCATGCTCTTCACTTTGCTGTTACTTAAAATGGTGTAGTACAGTTTCAAAAGGACACTTAACTGGAATGTGTAAAAGGACTGACAGGATTGCCCATTGGAAACAATTGGAGAAGCTTGAAGGCCCATTGGAGATAATGGGAGCCAGGAATGCCAATTGATTTGCATGGATTCCACTGAAATACACTGCAGCACAAAAAAAGTTGCAAAGAAAATGTGGAATGTTTTTTTTTTCCATTAAGGTCTTTGGGCCCAGATAGGCTACTCTGGGACTGGAATAACAGCCCCCAGAGTGGAAAGACAGTCCCTTCTGTGTTTCCCTTCAGTGTGCTGTGTCCTTTTCACTTATTGGAGAGGGTCTGTCTAGTGTGACATAAAAAAGTGTGGAATTGGAAACTTTTTTAAAAAATAATGTTTTATTGGTTTTGTCAAACCTGTTTTAACAACAAACAAGGTAAAAATAATAAGCAAAAGGTGGGTGTGGCTGGATGACCACACTTCTGGTAACGTGGGGTGGGGCCTAATATGCTAAAGAGTTTCTGTTGTTGGGTGTGGTCTATTATGCTAATGAGTTCCTGCTGGGCTTTTTCTACAAAAAGAGCCCTGAGCGATACTATCAAGCCTTTATCTACTATCACAGCATATCTTTCTCTGTATCCATGGTGGGAATTAGGGAAACTCAAGCATTAGCTGGTTTGGTGCAGGTTCTGATTTCTCATTACAGTGAAGAAGAAATTATTGAGATGCAGATCTGAATGTGTGAGGTAGCAAACAGTTACTGTAGATGAGTTTGATCTAAGCTGTCAAACCTAGCTGTCAGATCAACAGCTATGTAACTATTCACAGGTGCTTCCTCCAGGTGTTGTTCATTCAGGTCAGGGATTGCATCACCTTGTTAGTGATTGGCTAGATTGTAGCATAAGAACTGTATGCTTAGTGAGCTATTTGAGAGGTTTTAGCTTTCTGAAGTGTGGTGTGCCATGCTGTCCTTCTGACGAAATAACTCTCTGTATATATGTTGTATATGTTGTATATATCCCATCACCTATATAAACTCTCTGTGCACTTCTACTACTGGTCAGTCTCCTGCTTCTCATTTATACACACACCCAATAGGGTTATGGGCCCAGAGTGGTAGACTGCACTGGCTGGTGGAAGCTCTACACAGGGTGTTGTTGCTGAGAGTGGTGAGTAGAGGTGAATGAGTGCAACTGACTGGGAGAGGTTTGAGGACAGCCTTCTAGCTTCTGCTTCTGATTTATACACACACCCAATAGAAATCTCTGGGCTGCTTGATTGTGCCTGCTTATTTGGCACAAAAAACATCCCTCTATGGTGAAGCCTTGCATGCAGGCCTGTAGCTACAGTGGGCCATCTTGGGGCCCACCCCACTGACTTACTGTCAACCCCCCCCAACTTCCCATCCAGCACAGACATTCCCTTGGGAGGTGCAGGGGTGCCCCCTGACTTATTTAAAGCCCCCCCCAAATTAAATAATCCTGGCTACGGGCCTGCTTGCATGGATGGAGAGAGAACAAGTAGAAGCTGAATCTCAGTTGAAATGGACTCTTCACTCATCAGCTGAGAGTCAGCTTCTGTTCACACTTCAGGCCACCAAAAAAGTTATTGGGTCCCAACCAATGCTCCCTCTAAGCTGTGGAGTCTTACGAGCAAAAATTCTACTTTGTGAGTTACTGGTATTAAAGTTGTGAGTGAGCAATTGGGCTACTGCATAAATTGGTTTTCTCTGGAGCCATCCTTCCTGAGCGAAGACAAAAGTATCTGAGCTGGAGGCTAAAAAACTGTGAGCTAGCTCACACTAACTCAGCTTAGAGGGAACGCTGGTCCCAACCCCTGCAAGGGGATTGCTTTATGAATGTGTGGTGGACTATATGATTTCAGTCCTTTTAGTTTACAACTGATTTAGTTTTTTTTAACGTTATAACCCAGGAGTGCCGAAGTCATTTGTTATGAGGGTCGGATCTCTATTCTAGTCCAGTGAGCCACGTGAAGAGGCAAAGTGGCCTTATACTGGGTTGTTGGACTCAATGTGAACTCCTCTAAATGGCATCTGCTCATCATGACATCATGTACCTTCTCAACAGCTTCTGCCTGGGATCAAGGAGCCCAACATGGAGCCTGGATCTATTCCTATGTGCCCCACCACAGAACATAAGAACATAAGAACATAAGAACATAAGAGAAGCCAATGTTGAATCAGGCCAATGGCCCATCTAGTCCAACACTCTGTCACACAGCAGCCAAAAATACCATGTGCTATCAGGATTTCCAGCAGTGGGGCCAGGACACTAGAAGCCACTGATCAATGACCCCTCCCAATTTTCCAAGTTCTTATAAATAAGAAGTAATGGAATCCCCAAAATAAATTTTGATGCAAGCAGAAGCTTTATTGGAAAAAAAAAAGGAGAGGGGGGTGACATCATTTGCGGTGAAGCAGTTTCAGGGATGACAAATGTACCTTCTTTGCTCAGCCAACAGTGGCTTTCCCACTGCTCATTTGGCTGGGATAACTTCAAGTTACACATCAAATGATTACAGAGACAAACAATGGTTGTAGTTGAGGCAGGACGACCTTTGTGAAACATTGGGAGGCCCACAGAGGGAAGATGTTCACACCCTTCTGGTCTCAAATTCAACGTCAGTTTAGGAAAACAAGATGAAGCAAAGATTGGGGGGGGAAAGAACTTTCAAGGTGAGAGTAGGGCGAATAACTATCACATGTTAGTGGTCGCGAGCATTTGCGACGTTGTTAAGCACCAGCGTGATTTGAACCAGGAAGTGTCATTCTTTCTGACTCCCAAGTCCGTGAAAGTTGTCAGCCGTCGATCCATTCTATACTTTTCAGGTTGCCGTTTCGTTCTCGTTCACGTGAAGTTCCCCTTCCAGCTTAACAGATGCGGCCACAAGGGGGGCAGCCGCCACAGGCTGTGTAGCCTCCCACACGGAGAGGCTCACAGGAGGCAGCCAGAATCGGCCCTGGGATCACAACGGTAGCAGAAGGTGGCTGTATCGTAACTTCTGATGGTGGAATCTGGTTGATGCAAGCGACGCTGGCCCCACTGGTGATGCCAAGGCAACGTGCTGATGTCGAGCTACCGCAGCATGAAGAGGGGCCGCATGGACAGGGGCAGCAACTCATTCTGCCCAGACCGCCTGTTGGGTAGCCACATGGGGGGCAGCATGGCGAGCAACACGGGGAGCAGCAAGGCTTGGGGCAAGATGGGGTGGCACAGGATGGAGGACAGCAGCAGGACATCTTGGAAAGGTGGAGGTGAGTCTGCAATTACATCATGAAAGGATGGGAAATGTCAATATGATAGGCTGGAGAATAAACCAGTTAAAGTTCAAAGCATAAGGATTTCTCCCATGGAGTAAATCCAATTTAACTCAGGAAGCATTTGGGGGTAAAGAAGGTGGTGAGATAGATAAATATATAGATTTTTCATAAATGATTTGGTATGGCTTGAGCTACCATACCTGACCCAGGGGTGTCAAACATACAGCCATGGGCTGGAACTGGCCCCTGTAAGGCTCTTATCCCCCCTGTCCAACCCCCTGCACTCTGCAAGAGCGTAGCCAAAAGATAGCCCTACAACATACCTGGAAGATAGTCATCCAGCCTCCACTTGAAAACGTCTAGTGAAGGAGCATCCACCACCTCCCGAGGCAGTCTGTCCCACTGCTCAACCACTCTTATAGTTTCTCCTGATATTTAGCCGGTAACGACTCCCTTGTCATTTTTACCCATTAGATCTAGTCTTGCAATCCGGAGCAAGAGAGAATAGATCTGCTCCATCTGCTACATGACAGCCCTTCAGATATTTGAAGACTGCAATCATGTCCCCTCTAAGTCTTCTCTTTCCCAGGCTAAACATACCCAACTCTTTCAGCCTTTCCTCGTAAGACTTGGATTCCAACTCTCTCACCATCCTGGTTGCCCTCTTCTGGACACGCTCAAGCTTGTCAACATCCTTCCTAAAATGTGGTGCCCAAAACATGGACACAGTACTCCAGGTGAGACCTGACCATAGCAGAATGGAGCAGAACTACCACCTCCCATGATCTGGACACAATGTTTCTGTTAATGCATCCTAAGAGTGCATTAGCTAACTTACCGTGTATATCGTAAGCAACAAGAAGAAGGTATAATGGACTTACCAAGAGTAGTACCAGAAGAGAAGCAAGGAAGAGAAGCTGAGCAGAAGTGTGGAGATGGTTGAAGGTGGCCAGAGCTTTTATACCATCTCTTGGGAATGTCCAATAGATGATTGATTCCTGAGTGTATAATTTGCCAAACATTTGAAAGCTCCCCATGGCATTTTGTTAAGGTGTTTAATATCATATTAGAGGGTGAACGTATTTTACCCTATAGTCTTCCTTCATTATACAGTATTATAGGACTCAGTTCTAAACCATTTCACTTGAGTCAGTTCAGAAATGAACCTGCGGCATCTCTGGGTTGACCTGAGTGGAAGCAAATTACCTGCTTTGCCTGGAATGCAGACCTTTTAATATACCAGTATTAATGGTTGGCCCTCCCCTCTGGCCCTCCCATGGTGTCCACATCTGGAGCTCATCCTTCAGGCCCACTTTAACTATGGCTACCCAATCACTTCTGGCTGCCCCAGAGCTCAGTCACATCCTGAGCCTTGGGTGGCTCTAGGTAGACATTTTTGGGGCCATAATTCTTCCATTGGTATGCTGAGCTCCTCCATCCTTGTTCCCTGGAGGTGCAGCCTGCCATTGGCTTCCGTATGGTTGCAGTGCTGTGGTACCCAGACTCCCCCCACTGGCCCATCACCGGCATCTGAAGGAACCACCGACCACATCTGGCCCCACACCTCCATCAGCAGTGGCATCCCACTTTTTGGGTCCACCATTTTTTCTTCCAGCCAAGCTTGTTGAAGCACCCCATCACCTCCTGGATTCTGTGGGGCAGCGTGACACAATTGCTTTCCAACGAGAAGCCTATAGTTCAGTTACACCGTCTGCTTTCAACCTTTCCCCAGTTTCAGAGATTCACGAGGAAGAGAACCTGAGTTTACTTGCAAATTTCTTCTTTTTCCCCCCTCTTGTTTTCAGATTCTTACCAGGGTATTCAAGTACCTAGATGCTGTCACTTTCTTAATCAAAGTTTAGCTAATCTTTCTGAAAGGCAGACATCAGGTTAAATAGGCCTGGTCTGTTAAAGTGCTGTGCTCCGTATGCCACGGAATTTGGAAAACACAACAGTGGCCACAGGATTGGAAAAGATCAGTTTACATTCCAGTCCTGAAGAATGGCAATGCCAAGGAATGTTCAAGCTGTCGCACAATTGCACTCATTTCACACACTAGCAAGGTCATGCTCAAGATCCTATAAGCTAGACTTTAGCAGTACATGGACAGAGAACTCCCAGAAGTACAAGCTGGGATTTAAAGAGGTAGAGGAACTAGAGATCAAATTGCCAACTTTCACTGGATTATGGAGAAAGCAACTGAGTACCAGAAAAAAACATCTGCTTCAGTTTCACTGACTACGCTAAAACCACAACAAACTATGGCAAGTCCTTAAAGAGATGGGAATATCAGACCACCTCACATGTCTCCTTAGAAACCTGTGTAAGGGTCAAGAAGAGACAATTCGAACCGGACATGGAACAACTGATTGGTTTTGAATAGGAAAAGGAGTACAGCAAGGATGTATATTGTCACCCTGCTTATTTAATTTATATGTAGAGTACATCATGCAAAATGATGGCCTGGAGCAATCACAAACCGGAATTAAGATTGCTGGGAAAAACATCAACAACCTCAGATAGGCAGACGATACCACTCTAATGTCAGAAAGTGAAGAGGACTTAAAGAGCCTCTTGCTAAGAGTGAAAGAGGAGAGTGCAAAAGCTGGCTTGAAACTCAACATAAAAGAAAAACTAAGATCATGGCAACTGGCACCATCACTCCTTTGCAAATAGAAGGGAAAGTCATGGAAGCAGTGACAGAATTTCCATTCCTGGGATCCAAGATCACTGCAGACGGTGACTGCAGCCATGAAATTCAAAGATGCCTGCTCCTTGGGAGGAAAGTGATGGCAAACCTAGACAGCATAATAAAAAAATAAAGACATTACACTGCCAACAGAAGTCTGCATAGTCAAAGCAATGGTATTCCCAGTAGCAATGTATGGCTATGAGAGTTGGACCATAAGGAAGGCCGAGCACTGAAGAATAGATGCTTTTGAATTATGGTGCTGGAGAAGACTCTTGAGAGTCCCTTGGACTGCAAGGAGATTGAATCAGTCAAGTCCTAAAATAAATCAACCCTGACTGTTCCCTGGAAGGCCAGATCCTGAAGCTGAAGCTCAAATGCTTTGGCCACCAAATGAGAAGGGAGCACTGAGTGAAGAAGACCCTGGTGCTAGGAAAGATTGAAGGGAAAAGAAGAAGACAGTGCTATCAATGCACTGAACATGAAATTAAGCAAACTTCAGAGGATGACAGAAGACAGGAAGGCCTGGCGTGATGTGGTCCATGGGGTTGCAAAGAGTCGGACTTGACTGTGTGACTGAACAACAACACAACTGACAGTTTAGGCCGTACTCATTTATCTGAGATAGGAGGCTTGCTCACGTTAGGTAGAGATGACTGTTAAGTACCCAGAGGCAACAGAAGCAATGCTGGGTTTTCAGGAATGGCACATCACCAGCTTGGAAAGGAGCACCCTTGGTTCAGAACAGCATGTTTCCAAACCTGGTAGTGGCCTTGTGGTGCATAAAGGGAGGTGGCTCAGGCAGGGTACCTCTCAGCAGATGATGTTCAGGCATGAAATGTCCTATTGTTAACAGACTTGCTCAGGTCTTGCAAAATGAGGGATGTGGCTTCCTTAACTGAATCATTAAATGTTTTTAAAAGGCTTGCCAGTCCTTGGGGGGGATTCCCTGCCCCCCCTCCCATGGTCCTGTTGCCTTCTGTCTGACTTTTTTTTGTGTGTGGAAAAGTGACATCACATTTGACATTACATCAAATCTGAGGAGAACTCAGACGTGACATAAACCTATTTCCAGTACTGACAACATTGATTGTACTGGTCTTAGTATAGTTTTTTCCCCCCTCCAATTATTCTCCATGTTCTTGAACCTACTTATAATTTGCTCAGGTGAGCATATCCACTCCCCATTTCTTTCCAGATTCCATCTTCTTATATATCTACTCTTGACGATATCGAACCTCGCTTCCCATACTATCAAACCTGTTTCATTACCAAAGTGATGAGGCAGGCTATCATCACTGCTACTGAGGGAGATTTCATCCTGAAGATCTGTAACAAAATTGAAGACCAGTCCAGAGTTGTTAGAAAGTTCTGCAGTTTGTCTCATGTCTCGAGCTTGGGAATTCCCCCGGCCAGCTTGCTGTGTGGAAGAATATCATAGCCCACACACTGGGTCCTCTGATTTCTCTATTAATCAATACTTCGTCTATCTGTATCTCATATATAATCTTCACTTTACACTGTTAACTTAAACTTCCATTCTAAACTTGTTTCCAAGTTTTAAGTTGGGATGAATGAAACTCCTTTTATGTGTGTCTGATTATAATTCCCTTTTTCTTATATCCACCAGATAAACTGTGGATGAAGCCCTATATATTATATATAGGGATGAGCACAAACCGAGAAATGAACCAGTCTGAGGTTTTTTTTGAACCAGTTCGTTTGGTCACATCATCCCCAAATCCAAAAACGAACTGCCTTTTTTCTGCAGAGATTTATTTTGTTCGTTGGAGCAGTTCATTCTCCAGATAGCCTGGCGGTGATTCAATCAATTCCTAGGAAATTTTGGGGTGGACTAGTGGACAGCCCTAGAAACACTCATAGCAGTTACCCATAGTTTGATTGGCAGCTCTGGGAGCCAACCATGGAGCTCCTATTCTGCTCTATGGGAGCAGATTGTGTGTGTGTGTCATACCCCGAATCAGCTGCTTTCACTTTGCAACAGGAAGAGAGAGGAGTTAGTTATTGCGTAAGATCAAGTTAGGAAGAATTGCATGCTGTGTGGCTGATTCAAGGGGAGGTTAGAGCTGAGCTTTCCTGGAGGCACCTGCTTTGGGGGACTATAGTTCAGATATGCCAAATCCAATATTTGTCCAACTTGGAGAGTGGGTGGAAGATAGCCTGCTGAAGACACCTTGTGAGTTTGGTATCTTTAACTCATGAGGGGGCTGTTCTAACACCTCCCAGACTCACAAACCAAATGAACCATGAACCAGTTCCAGAAATGGGAAAAGTCTGTGAAAGTTCATGTAATCAAATGAACCACAAGCCACCGTGAACCACCATTTCCCTGGTTCGTGCCCACCCCCACTAGGACCTGGGACCTGGCAACCCTTGTGGTAGGAGTATTTTTTGAATGAGGCACAGGACACAACTGATTGAGTTGCTCATTGATCACCACTCAGGAAATGGTAGCAGGCTGCTTACTCAATTCTACCTTCTCAATTGCAGGCATTTTTGCTGCAGTGGACACACCCACCCTCCTTAATGACAGCACGGGATTAGCTGCTCAATGTTGGAGGGACTAAAATAAATGGGGGGTGTAGCACTGGCCTGGGGTAGAGCCCTTTTGTCACCTGTTCAGTGCTGTCACTGTGGACAGAGAGTTGTCATTTAAATAGCCCTGGTTGTTAACTGACTGGGCCACCCCCCGTATGGCTGGAGTCTAGTGGGTTGCTCAGAAGAGGTAGGGTTCATCATCAAGTACCCTGAGACAACTGGTGTTATGGGGAGAGTGACTGGACATGGCTGCCATATGCCTTGTGGCTGGGTGTGCTGGGAAGGTGTGCTGCTGATGCTGAGTGGCATAATTTCATCCAATAGGAAACTTGGCACTTCTCTGCACACATGGCGGCACAGTCCAGTGGAGGCGCTGGCTGAATATGGAGCCAGGGTGGGTCTGCCCAAGGGGCATTACAGACCGATGCCTAATTTAGGCAGCCCTTAAAATTGCCAGCTTGTTGGCTAGGCCATGACATCAATCAGTCATTCGATTAATGTCAATAATTATTTAAATAAGCAGTGAAATCTGGCCGTTCCGAGGCAAACCAGGTGATTTGCTTGTGCTGCAGTCAGGGAGGGAGGATGCAGGTTCCTTGCTGACTCGAGTGAAATTGAACACAACTTCAGGCCATGGGCTATAATATTCTACGGAAAGGGAGGACTGCAGGGTAAAATATTCTCATCTGCTAATATGAGGCCAGGCAGCTCACCAAATGCCATAGGGCCTTTGAGCCATTTAGCAAACTGAACAGTCAGAAAACAATTATTGCAATATTACTCCCAAGAGCTCCTCCCAGATTTAGCCCACGGCCTCTCATCCTAAAGCCTCTGCAGGATACGATCACACCTCTGTACCTGTCACCTGTCTGTTGTCTCAGGATTCTTTCCACTCCCTGCTTTGCCCATAGCCAAAATCCCAGAGTTCTGTGGCTTCTCTGGTCACTCTCCTGGGATCCATTGCTAGGGTTGCCAGGTCTGTCAAACTTACCAGGAGTAGGGAGAAAAGAATCCGGAAATAAATGCAACACTGGGGGCAATGCTCTGGTTTGTGGGCAAAACCTCTATGGTAGAATTAGCTTATACCATAGAGTTTTCAAAAAAAAACCCAACAACAACCACAGTGTCTCCCCCTCCCAACATCACTGACATGCCTATATAACTTCTGGGCAGGGGTCATTTCATAGAAAAAGAGGTGCAGGAGCTCATTAGCATAACTTATTTGCATATGCCACACCCCCTGACATCACTGGAAGTGTGTCAGAAGGCAACACCCAGAAGATCCACCCCTAGGGACTGTCTTTCCACTCTGGGGGCTGTCATTCCAGTCCCAGAGTAGCCTATTTGGGCCCAGGAGGAATGCTACACGTGCTGCTTCATGCTCCTGCTGGGAGCTGGGGGCGGGGCTTGCCGCCACCTGTGCTTCTAACTGCCAGAGCTCCGCTCCTGCACACTCCTGCTCCAAATGACCCCAGCTTTTGGGTAATGTAGGCATGTTGGTGATATCAGGGGTGGGGGGATACTGTGAGCGAGTGATGTGTCTGCTGCATACATTAGTTTGCTCCAGAGCCATCCCTTCCTGAGCCGAGACAAAAATTGTGTGAGCCAGAGGCTACAAAACTGTGAGCTAGCTCACACTAACTCAGCTTAGAGGGAACACTGCTGGTGACCCCTAATGGGGCATGGAGAACATTCAGAGAAGTGGCTTGATAGCCTGCCTCTGCCTCTCGGCCCTGGTATTCGTTGGAGGTCTCCCATCCAAATACTTGACAGGGTTGGCTCTGCTTAGTTTCCAGGATCTGACAAAAGTGGCTTCCCTGGGTTAGGTCAGGGGTCATACCATTATTTGGTGTAGTGGTTAAGTGCGCGGACTCTTATCTGGGAGAACCGGGTTTGAACCGGGTTTGATTCCCCACTCCTCCACTTGCACCTGCTGATGTGACCTTGGGTCACAAGCTCTGGCACAGCTGTTCTCTCAAGGACAGTTTCTGTCAGAAGTTCTCTCAGCCCCACCTACCTCACAGGGTGTCTGTTGTGGGGAGGGGAAGGGAAAGGAGTTTGTAAGCTGCTCTGAGACGCCTTTGGGCAGTGAAGGGCGGGGTATAAATCCAAACTCTTCTTCTTCTTCTTCTTCTTAATGCCAGTAGCTCACAAAGTAGAATTTCTGCTCACAAGACTCCACAGCTTAGAGGGAGCATAGAGTTTTCAAAAAAACAAAAACCCAACAACAACCACAGTGTCTCCCCCTCCCAACATCACTTTATCTAGCATGGCAACAAATCTTTGTCTGTGTCCATTGTTGGCTTTTGGCTACTCAAGCATCGGAAGGTTTGGCTCAGGTTCTGCTTTCTCATCACAGTGAGGAAGCGCGGTTGTTCATAATTCTTCGGCAGAAACAGGAAAAGTCTCAGTACAGCAAAACCTGGCAGGGATGCAGACAGGACAATTAAAAATTGCCTCTCGGCTGAACAGGACCTTCCACTCATTAGCTGAGAGCTTCTGATCATTTTGGAGCACTAAAAGTATTGCTTTGTCCTAACCCCTGCAAGGTGATTGCTTTCTTTATGCCTGTTTGATTTATGACCTGTGTCCCAAGAAGAAGAAGAAGGAGGAGGAGGAGGAGGAAGAGGAGGAGGAGGAGGAGGAGGAGGAGGAGATTGGATTTATACCCTTCCCTTTCTACCCAAGGGAGTCTCAGAGTTACAAACTCCTTTCCCTTCCCTTCCCCACAACAGACATCCTGTGAGGTAGGTGGGGCTGAGAGAGCTCTGACAGAAATTGCTCTTTTTCAAGAACAGCTGTGCCAGAGCTATGGCTTGCTCAAGGTCATCCAGCAGGTGCAAGTGGAGGAGTGGGGAATCAAATCCGGTTATCCCAGTTTAGAGTCCACACACTTAACCACTACACCAAACTTTAGTTACAACTGCTTTAGTTTATAAGTTTATTTTATAACTTAAAGGTTCAGGGGGTTCTTTTCCATAAAAGTAATGGCTGTAATATAACAAAGTGAACACATGAGACTGCCTTATACTGAATCAGACCATTGGTCCATCAAGGTCAGTATTGCCTACTCAGACTGGCAGTGCCTCTCCAGGGTCTTCAACAGGTCTTCCACATCATCTACTGCCAGATATTTTGACTGGAGATACTGGGGATAGAACCTGGGGCCTTCTGCATGCCAAGCAGATGCTCTACCACTGAGCCACAGTCCCTCACCAAAGTGGTAAAAGAAGGAGCATTTATAAAAGGATTGAGTCTAGTATGGTTATCTTTTGCTGTATTCCTGATCTGTTTTTATACTCACTTCATACCATCCTTGGCATTTTTAATCGCATAAGAAGAGCCATGTTGGATCAGACCAAAGGCCCATCAAGTCCAGAATTTTTTATTACAAAGCGGCTGACCCTTTAGGAAGCCCATGGGGACATAAGAGAAGCCATGTTGGATCAGGCCAATGGCCCATCAAGTCCAATACTTTATGTCACACAGTTCCCCCCAAAAAAACAAACAGGTGCCATCATGAGATCCACCAGTGGGGTCAGAAGTCCCCCACCACTGCCCCCAAGCATCAAGAATATAGAGCATCATTGCCCCAGGCATAGTGCCCCCTCTATACCTTGTGACTAATAGCCACTTATGGACCAGGTGAGGCCTGGAGTACTGTGTCCAGTTTTGGGCACCACATTTTAGGAAGGATGTTGACAAACTTGAGAGTGTCCAGAAGAGGGCAACCAGGATGGTGAGAGGGTTGGAATCCAAGCCTTACGAGGAAAGGCTGATAGAGTTGGGTATGTTTAGCCTGGGAAAGAGAAGACTCAGAGGGGACATGATTGCAGTCTTCAAGTATTTGAAGGGCTGTCATGTAAAAGATGGAGCAGATCTATTCTCTCTTGCTCCGGATTGCAAGACTAGACCTAATGGGTGGAAATTACGAGGGAGTCGTTCCCAGCTAGATATCAGGAGAAACTTCATAAGTGTAAGAGTGATTGAGCAGTGGAACAGACTGCCTTGGGAGGTGGTGGATGCTCCTTCGCTGGACGTTTTCAAGCAGAGGCTGGATGACCATCTATTGGTTATGTTGTAGGTATGTAGGGCTATCTTTTGGCTCTGCTCCTGCAGAGTGCAGAGAGTCGGACTAAATGACCTGCAAGGTGCCTTCCAATTCTGACATTCTATGATTCTATGACCTCTGCTCCATATGTTTATCTATTCATCTCTTGAAGCTGTCTATGCCTGTAGCCGCCACCACTTGTGCCAGTGAATTCCACGTGTTAATTATTCTTTGGTTGAAGAAGTACTTCCTTTTATCTGGTCTAAACTTACTGCTCATTAATTTCACTAAGTGCTCACAAGAAAGGAAGAGAAAGGACTGTGAGAAAGGAAGACATGTCCTTCTTTCTCTACCTTCTCTATCCCAGGCATAATTTTGTAAACCTCGGTCATGTCACCCCTCAGTTGGTGTTTCTCCAAGCTAAAGAAGGCTAACCTCTTTAACTTTTCTTCATAGGGAAATTGTTCCATCCCCTTAATCATTATGGTTGCCCTTTTCTGCACCTTTTCTAATGCTATAATGTCTTTTTTGAGGTGTGGTGAACAGAACTGTACACAGTATTCCAAGTGAGGCTGCACCGGCGATTTAGACAAGGGCATTATGATACCGGTGGATTTGTTTTCAGTTCCTTTCCTAATAATCCCCACACCTCCACGATCTCTTTCCTGGTCAGTCTCTGCCAGTGTGGACCCTATCAAAGTATACTTATAGGCCCTTTCTGCACTCTCTTTTTAATCCATGTTCACCATGGTGTCCTCCAAGCAATTCTGCACTAAAATAAAATTCAACCTTCTTTTTAATCCAGTTTTTTTCTCCATTCTGCACTAAAGGTGATGGTACTTACCTTTAAAGCCCTATGTGGCCAGGGTCCGACATACCCATATATACCCCTTTCCCCATATATACCCCAGAGAGCTCTAAGGTTGGGGTCACAACATTGATGAATTATTCCAGGTCCCAAGGATGCCAGTCTCACTGTTACTAGGACCAGGGCCTTTTCAGTGGAGGCTCCTCTCTGGTAGAATGAGCTCCCAGAGGAGATCAGGGCCCTGCGGGACCTTGTACAGTTCCGCAGGGCCTGCAAGATGGGGCTCTTCCACCAGGCTTTCAACTAGGAGTCGCCCACCACTACCACCAACAATTATTACTATTAACATCTGTGGTAATGGGTTGGCCCTGCATTGAGATCAAGCCACAGTGCGGCAGGATGCCGGAATACTGCTGAATCAGGATTTAGTACCGCATCTTATAGCACACCACCTTTAATTTACCAAATGAACAATCAATATTGCAAGCACTTTAATTGTTAATTTTTTATTGTATGATTGCTTAAACTTGTTTTTAATTGCTTTATGTGGACCTGGCACATGGTGCCAATAAATATGTGTGCAACGGGCAATATTCCAAGAGCTTGGAGACAAGCCATCATCATACCTATTTTTAAAGCTGGGTGGAGGGAGGATCCCGTGAATTACCAGCCTATTAGCCTCTTGAGTATTTTGGGTAAACTCTATGCCAGCCATTTACTAGAGAAACTACTAACCTGGATAACTCAAGAAAATATATTAATGGATGAACAAGCAGGCTTCAGGGAAGGGCAATTGATAAATATGCATCTAATAAAACAGTATCCCTTTATGCAGCAGTTATAGATCTGAAGTCAGCTTTTGACTCCATCTCTAGAGAAAAACTTTGGTAGAAGCTGGAGATGACCTCAATTGATAGGATACAATAATATCCTATTTCTGATACAGGCACTATAGTCAGATACCGAAATTAGGGTTAGATGCAATAAGCAGGGCCTTCTCTCTAACTTTATTTTATCTAATAAAGGGGTCGAACAAGGCTGTATACTGGCCCCTTCCCTTTTTGCCATATACATTAATGATTTAATTGGCTATCTGGGATTGGTAGATACCCACCCACCCACTTTAGCTGATCAACATCTTCTAGCTTTACTGTATGCGGATGATACAGTCCTACTATCCAGGACGCCATTCGGCTTGAAAACGGCTCTAAAAGAGTTTGCCCTGTATTGTGATTTAAATCACTTGGAGATCAATTTTAACAAAAACAAAATAATGGCCTTTGGCTCTAAACCTAAGATCAGACATCGGAGCATAAATGGATATAAGCTACAACAGGTAGCAGCTTATAAATACCTTGGAGTTATGATTCCATCTTCAGGGGCAAAAAAGGCCCACCATGAATATGCTGCGAATTCTGGTCACAAATCTATGCAGAGTATTGTCAGATTTTTCTATACAAAAGGGGGGCCCTTAAATTGTATCTTGCCAAGACTGTGCCTCAACTGTTGTATGGGACGATGCTGGGTCCAATACTTACAAGCCTTTCTGCTCTTGAAAAAATACAGTCTAAATTCTTGTGAGCCATATTTCAATTCCTTAAAGGTGCCCCAAATGCTATTATGCGCCTGGAATCCGGGCTGATAAAGATAGGAGCAAGGGTGACCCTTACATCAATATACACCTGGCTCAAGCTTAGTCACTCCCCTTTGGACATTACCTTGCTAATTTTGAATGATAGACACAGTTCTTGTTGGATTAGGGCTGTACATCAGAAGTCAGCTTTGCTAGGCTTTTCACCCGAATCTCTACAAATGATGGTCTTAAATCAAGCAAGAGCTGTGGTAAAGCAGCGACTATTTGATGTAGAGAGATAGAATGATATTGCTAGAGCCCCTAGTTTTTTGGCTCCCTCTCAAATAAGATATGTAGTCTCTCCAGCTCCATATCAGACAAATTTGGTAATTCCATCTCATTGAAGGGCCTTCTCTTTGGCTCGTTGTACTATTTTCCCTTCTGAGGTCATAATAGGTCATTACAAGAAGATATCTCTGGCTGAGTGTATCTGTCCTTGTGGTATTGATGAGGCTGATACTATCAATCATATTTTGCTTGCATGTGGGTTCTATCAAAGTATATGAGCTACATTTATCCAACCCATATGGGAAAGGCTTTCAGGCCCTTCGGATTCTGATATTAGTATTTTGCTTACGATAGATGCCAATCCACAGGTGACATTAGCATGTGCCAAATTTTTGGCAGCAGCCTACAGAATTAGGAAAGATCTCTTAAAAGTGTAGCTTAAAGACTCTTAGGCTAATGCAGTGTATTATCTCAAAAATGATTTTGAATTATTTTGAGATGGATGGATGGATGGATGGATGGATGCTTGGTTGGACTGCTTGTGCTGGTTACGAACTGTAATAAAGATTTCTGAGTCTCCCTGAGCCCATTTGTGTGGAAGGTGGGATATAAAAGCAATAAATAAATTAATTTTTAAAAATTGAGTTCAACCTCCTTTTTATTCTGTTTTTCCCCCTATTCTGAATCACATTACCTCCCTTCAGTGGTCGGCCCAGTTTCAGTCTGTTTTGCTGTGGACTTAATGCCTTAACTCCAATACTGAGAAAATCCAGAGTGGTGGGCAACAGAGGTGCTGAAGGTCCTTTAGGATTTATTTTTTTTTGCTCCAATGTGCATTACTTGCCCACTCTGAACCTCATTTGCCACATTGACGCCCACTCTCCCATCCTCGACAGATCCCTTTGGTGTGCCTCACAATCCTCCCTGGTTCTCACCACTCTGAACAACTTTATGTCATCTGCAAACTTAGCCACTTCCCCTTGTTATTCCTGACTCTGAATCATCAGTGAACAAGTTAACAAGCACCTGACCTAGTACCAAGCCCCACGGTACCCCACTGCTTACCACCCTCCACTGTGAAAACTGCCCATTTATATGAGCAGGAAAACTACAACAGCGTCCTCACGCCTGTCCTCCCCAGCAATGGATATAAAGAGTTGCATTGCCTTTGGTACTGCAGGGCGTAGGTATCTATTATGATTAGTAGCCATTGATGGCAACATCCTTCATGAATTTGTCATCTTTGATACCTTGCACCTCGTTCCAGATGTCTGTAACCCTTTATTGATTCCATTGACTCCCACTGTGTCATCTGCCTTGGGAACCAATGAGAAACGGGGAATATAAATAGCATTAGTAAATAAAGAAGAAGAAGAACAACATTCTTGCTTTTATAAGTTCCTCTTCATTGGGGTCCTTGATCATAATACTTCCATGTTCAGGAGCAAGAAGACTCAAATGAAACAACTACAGGAGGACAGGAATTTGTAGGTGAATTCTGGTCTTTATGGTCTCTTTCGGACGTCCCTAAAAATGCCTAGTCGGCTGCAGAACTAGAAGGGTCTCCATTCTGGTCCAGCAAACCATGTGAATAGGCAATGTTGCCTTCTACTGAGTCATTGTACTCAATGTGGACTTCTCTAAATGGCATCTACCCATCATGGTGTCATGTACTTTCTCAACAATTGCTGCCTGAAAGCAGGGAGCCAATATTGAATGTGGGTGTATTCCTACTGAGCAATGACCCCTCCACAATGTTCAAGTTCTTAGAAATAGGAAGCAACTGAATCCACAAAAGAAATTTTGATGCACGCAGAAGCTTTATTGAAAAAACAAAAAAGGAGAGGAGGTGACATCATTTCCAGTGAAGCAGTTTCAGGGATGAGAAACATACCTTCTTTCCCCCCCAGCAAACAGTAGCTTTTCCACTGCCCATTTAGCTGGGATAACTGAAAGTTTACAAAGCACATGAATACAGAGATAAACAAAGGTTATTGTTGAGACAGGAAGACCTTTGTTGTTCCCCTGAAATATCTGGGAGGCCCACAGAGGGAAGATGTTCATACCCTTCTGATCTCAAAACCAACATAAGTTTAGGAAAACGAAATGAAGCATAGAGTAAAAAAAACAAAACAAAACTTTCAAGCCGAGAGTAGAGAGAATACAAATTAACCATTGCACGTTTGCGATTGTGAGCATTTGAGATGTTGTTAAGCACCGACTGATCTTGATCGGAACTAGAAATTCTAATTCTCTCTGACACCCGAGTCCATGAAGTCGTCAGCCATCAATTCGTTCCATACTCTTCTGGTAGCCGTTTCATTCCCGTTCTCGCGACGCTCCTCTTCCAGCTTAACAGGGAGAGCCGCAGAAGGGACCAGAAGGGGGAGAGCTGCTACAGGATGTGTACCCTCCCACACGAACAGGTTCACAGGAGGCAGCCAGGATCGGCCCTGGGATTACGACCGTACAAGGAGGTGGCTGTATCGTAACTTCTGATGGTGGGATCTGGTTGATGCAAGAGACGCTGGCCCCGCTGGTGATGCCAAGGCAACGTGCCGATGTGGAGGTTCCGCAGCTTGAACTGGGACAGCACATCGTAGAAGAGCATGGATCCAGTTTGCCCAGACCGCTAACAGGATAGCCACATGGGGAGGAACAAGGTGGGGGGCAGGATGGGATGGCACAGGATGGAGGACAGCAGGAAGACATCTTGGGCAGGTGGCGGCGAGCCTGGAATGACATTACGAAAGGACAGGGAACAACAGTGTGATCAACTGAAGAATAAACCAGTGAAAATTCGAAGCATCAATATTTCTCCCAGGGTGTACAACCAATTCAACTTGGGAAGAATTTGGGTCAAACAAGTTGATGGGATGGACAAAATACATAGGATTTTTTTCCCCATAAACTGTTTGATATGGCTTGAGCTAGGGGCCATGGTGGCTCAGAGGTTAAGACGCTGAATTGCAGACCGGAAGGTCGGTAGTTCAGCAGTTCGAGACTCGAGTGCCACATGACGAAGTGAGCTCCCATCTCTGGTCCCAGCTCCTGCCAACCTAGCAGTTCGAAAGCAAGACATTGCAAGTAGATAAATAGGTACCGCTTCGGTGGGAAGGTAACAGTATTCCATGCACCTTGGCATTTAGTCATGCCGGCCACATGACCACGGAAAAGTCTTTGAACAGCGCTGGCTCTTTGGCTTGGAAACAGAGATGAACACCGCCACCTAGAGTCTGGCTTTTGAGCAAGGGAAACATTTACCTTTACCTTTACGGCTTGAGCTAATACATCTAACCGAACCTCATGACTTGAACTTTGGGGCTATTCTCAGGCTGAGAAATGCAAGAGGAAGAGGTATTTGAAGTATTGCTTGCTTGCTTGTTTTGTTTTAAATTTGGAGACCTCTTTGGGGGCACGTATGTGGCAAAGCTAGATTTTAGTTCAGCAGTACCTTGGAGACCAACAAAATTTGGGGGGGGGTTAACCTTTTGAAAGTCAAAGCTCTCTTCATCACGGATCTAGAGCAAAGGAGCTATACTTTCATTTTGCAGTGGAATCAAAACTGAAGAACATACTAGTAAAGGCAAAGGTTTCCCTTGCTTGAAAACCAGTCGAATCCAACTCTAGGGATGCAGTGCTCATCTCACTTCCCAAGCTGAAGAGCCAGTGCTGTCCAAAGACATTTCTGTGGTCATGTGGCCAGCATGACTAGAAGCTGATGCTCATGTTACCTTCTCACCGAAGTGGTACCTATTTATCTATTTGCAATTTCTTGCTTTCAAACTGCTAGGTAGGCAGGAGCTGGGACCAGAGACAGGAGCTCACTCCATCATGTGGCACTTGGGTCTCGAACTGCTGAACTACCAACCTTCCGGTCTGCAGTTCAACGTCTTAACCGCTTGAATCACCACAGCCCTTAAAGAGCATACTAATGGTTACAAAATTAGCTCTTGAGAGGGTCTCAGATTATTTTCTCAGTTCCTGTCCTTTCAGTCTTAGCATTTCTGGCTGTGAAAGAAGAGAAGAAGAGAAGAGATTGGATTTATACCTCGCCCTTCACTACCCAAAGGTGTCTCAGAGCAGCTTACAAACACCTTTCCCTTCCCCTCCCCACAACAGACACCCTGTGAGGTAGGTGAAGCTGAGAGAGCTCTTGACAGAAACTGCTCTTTTTCAAGAACAGCTCTTATCAGAACTATGGCTTGCCCAAGGTCATCTAGCCGGGTGCAAGTGGAGGAGTGGGGAATCAAACCTGGTTCTCATAGATTAGAGTCCACGCATATAACCACTACACCAAACTGGCTCTGATTGACAGCAAGTGGGTGATATCTGCTGCCATTTCTGATAGACAGTGGGTGGTTAAACAAGACAGGCAGTGGTTAGGAGAAAATTGTTAACGCCTTGCAGAGTTTGTCAGGACAGGGATTACCAGAATTAAATGATGCAAAATGTGGAATGTAAGAACAGGAGAAAATGTCTACAGACGTTTCTAAGATTACCCATAGAATTCAAAATTTAGCTAGGGGTGTCAGCTCCAGGCAAAGAAATCCCTGCAGATTTGGTGGTAGACCATGAAGAAGGCAGGGTTAGGGAAGGGGATGAAGGTCAGTGGGGTAGAATGACATTGAGTCCCCATTCCAAAGGGGGCCATTTTCTGCAGGTGCAATTATCTGTGTTATCTGGAGAACACTTGTGATTCCAAGAGATTACCAGAGATTACCCTACAGTTAGTGGATAATTGAATGCATGAAACTTCTACCTTGCATTTCATTCATGGAGGAGCTTCAAATAGGCTCTGGAGAGGGAGTGTGCAATTTTACTCAGTACATTTCTACATTAAGGCCAACACATTTCAGAGAGAGAGACTCACATTCCCCCCTTTTCTCCTTGTGCCTTGGGATCTCTTCAGGTGCCCTCTGCTTCCTTCCCTCCTTCCTTCCCATGTGAACATTGAGACATAAAAATGCCACTGATCCCATGCAGATCTTTTCTAAAGAAGGAAATTCCTAACCTTGCTTTCTGTCTTTCTTACTGTATATATCGTAAACAACAAGAAGATATAATGGACATACCAAGGGTAGCACCAGAAGAGAAGCAAGCTAGAGAAGATGAGCAGAGGTGTGAGAAGACGAAGAAGAAAGTGAAGATGATGATGATGATGATGATGATGATGAAGAAGAAGAAGAAGAAGAAGAAGAAGACGAAGATGAAGAAGAAGAAGAAGAAGAAAAGAAGAGATTGGAGTTATACCCTGCCCTTCACTACCTAGAGGAGTCTCAGAGCGGCTTACAAACTCTTTTTCCCTTCCCCTCCCCACAACAGATGCCCTGTGAGGTAGGTGGGGTTGAGAGAGCTCTGACAGGAACTGCTCTTTTCAAGAACAGCTGTACCAGAACTATGGCTTGCCCAAGGTCATCCTGCAGCTGCAAATGGAGGAGTGGGGAATCCAACCCGCTTCTCCCAGATTAGAGTTCACACACTTCACCACTACACCAAACTGGCTCTCATGGAGATGGTTGAAGGTAGCCAGAGGTTTCATACCATCTCTTGGGAATGCCAAATGTATTATTTGTTTCTGAGGGTTCAATTTGTGAGGAAAGCAGGGTTAGGGAAGGGGATGGAAGTCAGTGGGGTAGAATGACATTGAGTCCCCATTCCAAAGGTGGCCATTTTCTGCAGGTTGGAATTATTCGTGTTGTCTGGAGATCAGTTGTGATTCCAGGAGAACACCAGGAGAACCCACCTGGAGGTTGACTACCCCAAAATTAGTGGATAATCGAGTGCATGGAACTCCCACCTCCGTTTCATTCATGAAGGTGTTTCAAACAGGCTCTGGAGAGGCAGCATATGCATTTTCCCCGTACATTCCTATATTAATTCCCATACATTTCAGAGACAGCCGCTTGCATTTCCCCTTTTCTCCCTATTCCTAAGGACTTCTTTAGGTGCCCTCTGCTTCTTTCCTTCCTTCCCTCTGATGTCAGCATTGCCACATACAAATGCCACTGATCGCATCCAGATCTTTTCCAAAGGAAGAAGAAGAAGAGGTTGGATTTATACCCCGTCGAGTCTCAGACCAGCTTACAATCTCCTTTGCCTTCCTCTCCCCACAACAGACACCCTGTGAGGTAGGTGAGGCTGAGCGAGCTCTTAGAGAGCTGCTCTTGAGAGAACCATTCTGAGAGAACTGGGACTGACCCAAGGTCACCCAGCTGGTTTCCTCTCTCTCTGTCTTTCTTTCTTACCGTATATATCATACACAACAACAAGAAGAAGGTATAGTGGACTTACCAAGTGTAGTACCAAAAGAGAAGCAAGCAAGCGAAGCTGTGCAGAGCTGTGGAGATGGTTGGAGGTGGCCAGAGCTTTTATACCATCTCTTGGGACCGTCAAATAGACGATTGATTCCTGAGTGTTTAATTTGCTAAGTATTTCAGCGCTCCCTATGGCATTTTGCAAGGTGTTTTAACAATATATTATAGGGTGAACATATTCTACTCTGCAGCCTTCCCTCATTATACAGAATTATAGATCTTGGTTAGATTCTTATCATCAAAAAGGTTCGGCACAGCTGCTATTACAAGCGAGTCAATGCATTAATACCGTTCATGATACCATCAAGTTTGAAATGACATTTGACAGGGCAAAAATTAACTTTTTAGATGTAGAGGTTAGGAAGGTAGGTAATACAATCCAGACAAACATGTACAGGAAACCCACTTATATTTATTCTTTTTTCTGGTAGGGGATAGCTTCCACCCATATCACTTAAAAAGAAATTTACCCTATTCACAAATGCTCAGAATAAGAACAAACTGCATTCAATACACAGATTTCGTTAAAGAAGTCAAATTTCTGATGAGACAGTTCATGGATGGGGGTTTACTCCACTAATGTTGTCAAATAGGTTTTTTTATAAAGCAAAAGACTTTATATCTTAATTACTGACATTTCTAGAGGGAAATGTAGACACGATTATTATTTCATTGGCTTATGATGGCAGATATGCACAAGTTAAAAACATCATTGCTAAATATTGGCATCTTTTATCCATCATTCCAAGATGCCATTCTATACCACTCTTTACTTACAGGAGATCTGGAAATTTGAAGGACATATTGGACAGAAGTAGAATGAAATCTTTCCCTACAGGAGTTGATGGGTATAGATGGGAACTCTCAGTCTGGGGCAGGTGATGCACTCTATTCTTGGTGCTGGAGGGGGCAGCAGTGGGAGGGCTTCTAGTGTCCTGGCCCCACTGCTGGACCTCCTGATGGCACCTGGTATTTTTGGCCACTGTGTGACAGAGTGTTGGACTAGATGGGCCGTTGGCCTGATTCAACATTGGCTTCTCTTATGTTCTTATGTTCTTATGTTGATGGCTGTGACAAACTGCACTTTTAAAAGTCCAGAAGTGCTGTGTGGACAGATAAAGGACTGAAAGGTTCATTCTTCACAGAAACAGAGAGCTTTGAGTGACAGGCTGTTCCAAGAGATCTGACTGGTTAGCATCAGCCGAGTACAGAAAGACTTCTGAACTGGATGTTGAGCAGGATTCAGTCTGATTTCAGCCCTAGCTGAGAAGAGTTGAGTACTGACAGTTTCGGAATTCAGTATTGACTGACAGCAGTTTAACACAGACAAGAGAACTGGGGGAAAGTTGGCAAGGAAGTTTGGAAAAATAGGCAAAGACTCCCACTTGGGCCAAGGAAAGGGGATAGATCTTCTAGAGTAGGGGTGTCAAATATGCGGCCCATGGGATGTGTCTAGCCCGCACAGGGCTCATATCTGGCCCGCAAGCAACTACCTATCATCTGCTTCCTTCTCCCTCGCTCCTATTTCATTCTGAGTCACAGCTGCATCTGCCAGGTTCTTTCAATCACACTGGAGCTGCAGAGCAAAGCCTATCTTCCCTCCATTGGCTAAGGCTCCTACCCTCCTCATCTCCTGGGGAGGGATGGAAAGAGCCAGAGCTTACTTTGCCCAGTTCCCTCAATCCCAAGGGATACTCTGGGGAAGACTAGAGTTTTATAGACAAACACATAGCCCCCGGTCTGTGTCATGGCGCCTTCACATGTTCTTGACCAGTTCACAAAGCAACTTATGTATAAAAGCTCACAATGCCCAGCCATGTCATGTTACTCTTGAATCTTAGGCTCAGAGCATTGACCATGATATTTCTGTAATGAATGTCAATAAATCAAAAGTAGGTTTGCCACTGATAGATACACACCAGAACAACACCTCAAGAGCATACTCAAGATTGCTACAGTACATTGTCTCCAGATTTTGAAGCAATAATTCAGAGCAAGAGGTATCAGTTATCAGGGAATGTTAAATAAACAAAACATTGCAAGAGTGCTAATGTTTTAAGCATGCTTTATTTTAGTTTTATTTATTTAATTACATTTATGAATCACCTAGGAAGAGAAGAAGAAGAGATAGGATTTATACCCTGCCTTTCACTACCCGAAGGAGTCTCAGAGTGGCTTACACTCCCTTTACCCTTCCCCCCCACACAACAGACACCCTGTGGGGTAGGTGGGGCTGAGAGAAGTCTCTCAAGAACAGCACTTCAGAGAACAGCTCTGAAAGAACTTATGACTGACCCAAGGTTCTACCAGCAGCTAATTCCCATAACTGTGGGGCTATAGGCAATGTACAAAATTAAAATAATAAAAACATAAAAACCATTTGCAGCATGTATAATTCATTGATTAGAATCAAGTGGCACTTTTAAAAATGTTCCCTCCTATTTCCAGCCTGTGGGTACCTCATGGCTATGGGGGCAAAATTAAGTCCTTCAGGGAACAGAGAGCTTTGAGCTTTTAAAAAGTTTTTTTAAAAAAAAGAAAAAAAAAAGCTTTAACTGTGTTTGTCTGAGTCCTGTATCAGATTTATGACTCCACTACCTGGCCCCACAAGGTCTCATTTATGTCAGACCCAGCCTTCAGAACGTATGAGTTTGACACTGGTGTTCTAGAGAGAGAAGAATTTCCCTAACTTGTCAAACAGGGAGTTAGCTCTGAAGAGTGCAGAGATCCTTGGTCTAGTGTGGTTAGAAACTCCCTTTAGAGACCTTAAGAGTCAGTGAAAAACTGAAGTCCTGGTGTTTCAAGAGAAGGGGTTTGGGAACTGGAAAGAATGTACCACCAAAACCTGAAAACCAAAATCTGAAAACCAAAAGAATCAAAGAATATGCAAAGAAAGTGTACTGGAGTGTTTGGGGAAACACTCTCTCAACATAATGATTTAAGTCACTGTGAAAAGCTTAAGAAACTCTCATTAGCCTGAAATGTAAGAACTGAATTGCATGTACTGGTTTTACCTCAGAAATTTCAACCCCTGATTTCACCTAACCTTTCCCTTCTATATTCCACCTGACCCTTCCCCTCTAAAATAGTTTCTTTTTTTTTTAATTTCAAAACATCTCAAGTGCCATTTAAGTTGTTTAAGTTAAAGAGGACTCCTGATCCTTCCCTCAGGTTCTTGGGCTAAGCCAACAGCCAAAATATCTTCATGTGACAGGGTGGGACAACCAGAGTTCTTCAGCAAAAAAGAAAACACATCACCAGCGTGGCTCAGACAATAAAGGGAAAGAAAAACGGAGGAAAAATCTTGCCTCTGAGGCAGGGAAGTGGATGGGGCCATCATATTTGGTGGCAACATCATGATACGAAAATGAAACCCATCACTAGTTTATCTCACCACTGCTCAGGTGATGCTAACCAATCAGATCTCTTGGAATAGCCTGTCACTCAAGGCTCTCTGGCTCTGTGAAAAATTAAACCTTCACAGTCCTTTGTCCATTTATACAACACTTCAAAGCTTTTATGGTTGAATCTGCATTTGTCTTTCCCACCAGTGTCCCAGGCTTCTGACTGTCTTAAAAAAACTGTCTACATTTGCTTTCATTTTCACACTTCAACTGTGCTAGAATAATTTTGCATGTCTGCATATGTTTATCACCCTCTCGTGGTGGCTCCATTGTCATTGTGCCTCTGCACTGTTTTAAATGAATCTTCTCCAAACAACTTTCAAACAAGCATAGAGAAAGATGGCATCACAGCAGCACAAAACTGATTAAAAAATGCAAATGCAGATTCGACTAAAGAGTCCATCCAGCCCAATGGCAAAACTAAGCCAGTTGGCAATTACCCGTGTCAGAACTGCTGTGTTTGTTGTCTTTGCCTTTGCACTGAGATTTTTATGACTCATCCAAACAGAGTAGGTACTTCATAAATTCATTTGTTGACTGTAATTCCAAATCTGTGATTTATGCAATCCAATGTCCTTTGGATCTGATACATGTAGGTTTCACTACAAGTGCTCTAAAGAAACGGATCTGTGAACACAGAGGCTCCATTAGGTTAACATTTCAGGACCTTGGGACATAGTGATAAGCAGCTGTGCTTCTGGGTGTTGGAAAAGATCCAAGTTTCCATCTTGCACCTCCCTCATCATCTGAGAGTGAGAGAAACTTACTGGATTCACACTCTGAATATTCTGTCCTCACATGACCTTAATGAAGAAGTGAATTGGCTACGTGTTTAGAACCACAGAATCAAAGAGTTGGAAGGGACCTCTAGGATCATCTAGCATAGCATTGCACAATACAGGGACTTCACGAATACCTCTCCCCCCCCATAACGCCAGTGACCTCTGTTCCATGCCCAGAAGATGAATGTTCAACTGAATGCTGTCCTTCTAGCATTAATCAATTATGTGAGACAATATTTGTATTTTCTAACATATTTGAATTCTCTCCCCTCCCCATCCCTCTTGTAACCTGTGGCTGGTCACATGTACAATGTGTGCATTTTTTTTTTAAGGGGTATAACACTTTGCACTATTACATTACTATTGGCTCCAGACTGCATCTAATTTTTTTTGACCAGGAGAGAAAGGTAATTTCTATTGATTTAGTAGAAGTCAGGATTTGTAGAATATTGCTCTAATTGAACAAGCAATAGCAAAAAAAAAATATCAACAAAAAACATTGTGCATAAATCAACACTATATATATTCTGTAATCACTAAAGATTATTTTCCTATACACACACACACACACACACACACACACACACACACACACACATATATATAGCACAACAATGTCATTCTATTTATGCATTCATTTATAAATAAGGTTCCAAAGAAATTCAATAAAACATGATTGATATCTATAGCCTAATACTCCTACCACATATGAATACAACAATAGGCATTAACTCAATGTCCCTAGACGCAAGTGATAAGAAGCTGCAAAAATAAAGTCTCTCGGCTGCAGAGTACAGATGAAAATGCCACCGCTCTGCAGCTTGCAACTTGCATGTGATCTATTGCCTGCTGAGACTCCTAGATTAATAATTCCCATTTCTGTTCTTCATCAGAGTGCCAATGTAAATCTACCCAAGAAGCTTGAATCTGGAGCCAAATTATTCTATTGCCAATAATGACCAGTCTCAACAAGGTGAGAAGAGAATCATAGAATCATGGAGTTGTAAGGGGTCATACAGGCCATCTAGTCCGACCCTGTAAAGAAAAATGGTTCCTTGCTTTTGCTCTGTGCAACGCAATCTTTGGCTCAGGCTGAAAGAGGCCTACACAAACATTCCCAGGGATGGTAAGCAGTCAGTGTGACTTTGCAAGTCAGATCGTTTATAGCTGTGAGTGAAAGAGAGTACCAACTGACCCTGGTCTACCAATTAGTGCATTCCAAGCAACTGAGCTATGGGTCTTGCACCTCGGGGAAAAGAGGCAAGGCTTAGCTGCAGTATAGTTTCATTTCTTCCCCTCTGGGTCATCACCCTATACATCACATGGTTAGCAACACAGAGAGAGTTACATCACCTCCCAAGTTTCTGATTGGCCAAGCAGGCCTGAGGTCAACCAGAGACCCACTCCATAAAATTAGTTAGCATTTGCCATCCAGGGGCACAGTAATGTCTTGGCACGAAGTATGTCAGTGATTACTCAGTTCAGCTTGTACTCATAGCATCCATCTTGAATTAAGAACATAAGAACATAAGAGAAGCCAATGTTGGATCAGGCAAATGGCCCATCCAGTCCAACACTCTGTCACACAGTGGCCAAAAATACCAGGGGCCATCAGGAGGTCCACCAGTGGGGCCAGGACACTAGAAGCCCTCCCACTGTTGACCCCCACCCCAAAGCACCAAGAATACAGAGCATCATTTGCCCCAGCCTGAGAGTCCCTATCTATACCTTGTGGCTAATAGCTACTGATGGACCTCTGCTCCATATGTTTATCCAATTCCCTCTTGAAGCCATCCATGCTTGCAGCCACCATTGCCTCCTGTGGCAGTGAATTCCATGTGTTAGTCACTCTTTGGGTGAAGAAGTACTTCCTACTCAGCAATTTCATTGAGTGCCCCACGAGTTCTTGTATTGTGAGAAAGAGAGAAAAGTACTTCTTTCTCGACCTGCCCTATCCCATGCATAATCTTATAAACCTCAATCATGTCACCCCTCAGCCATCATTTCTCCAAGCTAAATCGCCCTAAACGCTTTAACCTTTCTTCATAGGGAAAGTGTTCCAACCCTTTATCATTCCAGTTGCCCTTTTCTGCCCTTTTCCAATGCTATAATATCCTTTTTGAGGTGTGGTGACTAGAATTGTACACAATATTCCAAATGAGGTTGCACCATTGATTTAAACAGGGGCATCATGATACTGGCTGATTTGTTTTCAATTCCCTTCCTAATAATCCCCAGCATAGCATTGGCCTTTCTTATTGCAGTCGCACACTGTCTCAACATTTTCAGTGAGTTCTCCACTATGACTCCAAGATCTCTCTCTCAGTCAGTCTCTGCCAGTTTGGAACCCATCAACGTGTATTTATAGTTAGGATTTTTGGCTTCAATGTGCATCACTTTGCACTTGGCCACATTGAACCCCATTTGCAAGTCGTGTGGGCTATGACCCTGGTTATCTCTGTGAGAGCCACCTTGGATTGCTGAAACTACCCACCTGAGATAAACCACCATTGGTCAGTCTGCAACCTTGCTTTAATGTATTCCACAAGGCCTGTAAGATGGAGCTCTTCTGCCAGGCTTTTGAGTAGGAGCTGCCACCACTGCACCACCACCACCAACTAGGTTGGGTAACGTCAGGGGGTGAGATGGCCCAGTGACAAATGAACGACAGTGCTGCCTGGAACTGATGTCATCGATGAGGGACTACGACCACCAGGACACCATCTTGTCACTGTAGAGCTTTTCTGATACAACAAGAGCACTGTATTGTTTTATGGCTGTCATTGACTGTTTTATTCTGTTTTTAATTGTTTTAACAATTGGCATACGTGCCCAGTTTGTTAGCCGGCCTGAGCCCATTCGCGGGGAGGGCAGACTATAAATCTAATGAAATAAATAAATTAGCTAAGCTGGGTATGCCTAGAGTTTACTGTTTTATGTCCTTCACAGTCTTGTCTTTTAACTACTCTTTGCACCTTAAATAAAATACTTATATTTTTACCATGTTGTGGACTTCTGCCTTCCGGAAGCCTTGGCCTTTGACCACATATGTGGTAATTTATTTTGTTTCGAAACTCAGTCTGCAGTCCTGCCCTGCAGGGCTGACTTTTCTTGTTAATTCCCGGAAACTTGTCCTTTCACTCCTCAGCTGTTGGGGTAGACTGAAAGGACTGGTGGCGCCTACCAAGACGAGGGTGAGATTAGTCTGTCTCTGGTACTTTTGTATCTTTGTTTTGCAGCAGTTTCCCTTAACAGAAGTCCTCAGCCTGGGTCCAGATAAGGACTTTGGACACTACCTGCTCAGTGCAGGATCAGCCTAGAGCATCCTTGACAAGTGTTTGTCTAGCCGCTGCTTAAAGACTGCCTGTGGGGGGAGCAGGCATTCCAAATGCATGAGGGAGAAAGGAAGGCTCATATCCTGCCACAGGGTTTGTTTGGCTTTAAGGCGCTACTGGTCCTTGTCCAGACACCTCTTTGATTGTCTCCTTTGGCTCAGAGGTCCTTTCCACACGTCGATCTCATCCCTGTTTTTTTCAGAGTCCAACTCCCAACACAATACCTTGCATTTTGTCGGACCCTTGAGCAATGTTCCCTCTAAGCTGCAGAGCCTTGTGAGCAAAAATTCTGCTTTGTGAGCTATTGGCATTAAAGTTGTGAGCAAGCGATCTGGCTGCTGCATCAATTAGTTTGCTCTGGAGCCCTCCTTCCTGAGCTGAGATGAAAATGTGTGAGCCAGAGGCTAAAAAACTGTGAGCTAGCTCACACTAACTCAGCTTAGAGGGAACACTGCCCTTGAGTTAATCCACTCTCAGTCCAATGGTCTTTTATAAAAGCTTTATTAGAAACAGAGATTTGGACGTGCACAAGAGAGATCTCTTGTTCAGACTAAAGAACAGATCAAAGGTTAGATATTGTATAGGCAATAGGTCAGTATCCCACAATGCAGTGGTCATGCAGTGGGCTTTCACTCTCTTCTCCTCTTTCACTCCTCCCCCTTCATACAACTCAGCACTATAAAAGTTTATAATTCAGCAACCAATGTTTCTCCAAGGATCAAAGGCTCCCGCTAGCCACCCATCTTGGGACTCGTTCTCATGGGAAAGTTGTCGCTAACCTACCCCTTCACACACAGAGAGAGATTTAGCATTCACACCTGCTCCTTCCATCCCCCAGAATTTTATGGCAGAAACCAAATGGTCAGGATGGCTTTGAAGTGAAGGGAGGCTACAAAGGAAAACCTGTGTTACTATGACAATCAACAGAGTCCATCAGTGGCTAGTAGAAGTCCATCAGTGGCTATTAGCCACAAGGTATAGATAGGAACTCTCAGTCTGGGGCAGGTGATGCACTCTATTCTTGGTGCTGGGGGGGGCAGCAGTGGGAGGGCTTCTAGTGTCCTGGCCCCACTGCTGGACCTCCTGATGGCACCTGGTATTTTTGGCCACTGTGTGACAGAGTGTTGGACTAGATGGGCCATTGGCCTGATTCAACATTGGCTTCTCTTATGTTCTTAGAGCCCGATTCTGACACATTTAGCACTGGTTATAACAGCATCTGTTTATCCCAGGACAAGTGTGGGGTGAAACCGGGTGACCTCAATGTAATGTGGAAACAAAGAATACCCCAAGATAATTACAGGGCTGAACTCAAGTGCAGTGCAGAATGTAAAAATACCCTGAGATAATTACAGAGCGAATTTGAGTGTAGTGTAAAATGTAGGTTTGGGGACAGGGTTGAACCGGGATTTAAGGTCAAGTGCGGAAAGGACCAGAAAGGACTTTATCATCCCCATGGCCTCTTTCAGATCTGCCGGTTTACTGTAGATTGACCAGTTCCATGCTTGAGTTGGAAATATTTGTGGAAGGAGCTCCAGGACTATTACCCCAACGGGCAGGTTCTCAGATCAGTGCTTAAGTACACAGCTGGGATCCCTTCACTGTTCCCCCAGAAGGGCTATGCATCTTTTTTTAAAAAATATTTCTTAATTTGGTCTCTACCAAAGTTTGGAAGAAGTAGATTGGAATGTATTTCTCTAATCTGGGGGCAGAAGGGAAACGTGATGCACCTCATAGCAAATCACACCACTTCAGAGAGAGGGACTGATGCTATTTACCTGCATGCCGACAAACTCACCACCCCCTACAATTCAAAGGTAATAACAGTGTCTCAGTTAATGACATTCAGCATTCCCAAAACACTCACTGACCATCAGTTAGCAAGGATACATCAACTCATCCATCACCAATTCCCATAGGTTTATTTCCTTCATGATTCCCCCTCCCCAAGAATTCAGTCCAAACAAATGGTGACCATATCACCTAAGCTTGTTAATCCATTTTGGCCATCGGACCTATCAAAGAAATCATCGATTTCCCCAATTTTCCCCTCCTTGTAACCTTACCGATCCATCAATGAAGTTCGAAACTTTTTTTTCAACTCCAACCTAATCTGCTATGAGAATGATCCTCTCTCTCCCACTCCCTTCAAACATTCAGAGTATAAAAGTTGGCCCCAAGACTCCCCGAGTATAAAAGTTGGCCCCAAGACTCAACATGTTCCAGGTGTTGGGTTCTGTCAAAATAATGGGCTACAGCCACTGGCTCCAGCTCCTGGGTGAAAACGGTTTTGGGGGAAAGGTGTGTATGATTTTGCATTGGCCCTGTTATCCCAATTCAGGTGTCTGCAAAGGTTGTGCTTAGTAACTCCTCCTCACCCAGTTCAGTGCTGTGGTTAAATGTGTGGACTCTAATCTGGGAGAATTGGGTTTGATTCCCCACTCCTCCACTTGCACCTGCTGGATGACTTTGGGCAAGCCATAGTTCTGACAGGAGCTGTCCTTGAAAGGGCAGTTCTTGAAAGAGCTCTCTCAGCCCCACCTGCCTCACAGGGTGTCTGTTGTGGGGAGGAGAAGGGAAAGGAGTCTGTAAGACATTCTGAGACTCTGAAGGGCAGGGTATAAATCCAATCTCCTCCTGCTCCTGCTCCTGCCTCCTCCTTCTCTCTTCTCCTTCTCCTTCTCCTTCTCCTTCTCCTTCTCCTTCTCCTTCTCCTTCTCCTTCTCCTTCTCCTTCTCCTTCTCCCTCTCCCTCTCCCTCTCCCTCTCTAAAGCCACTTTCTCTTTCCTCTGACCATCTCTGCTGGAATTGACTCACCAGGACAGGCTGGTATAGCTTTCTCTCTCCTTCTCCTCACCCACATTTGTCTTTAGACTTTTCTTTAACCAGTATTATTTGCTTAGGTTATGATTTAGTAGAAGTCAGGAATTGTAGTAAGTAGCTGTGCTGGTCTGAAGCAATAAGCTAGGACCTGGACACACCTGGATCCTGTTTGCGGTGCCATGGGGAGGGGTGAGAGCAGGGAGCAGCCGTGGCTACCCCCTCCTTTTACCCGGGTGGAAGGCACAGGTTGGAGTCAAGCGCAGGAAGCTGGAGCCCGCCTAACCCGGCACTGGCCCTATTAGCTGTCTCAAGGGGTCTTCGGGGGTGGGGATGCCTGGGGACTATTAAGGGTGCCACACCACCCCCGCTCACCATCTTTGGCTGTTGCCTTTAGAGTTTTCTTTAATAAGTATCATTTGCTTAGGTTACGATTTAGTAGAAGTCGGGAGTTGTAGAACAATTCTTCAGCGCAAATTCAGGTGGGTAGCTGTGTTGGTCTGAAGCAACAGAACAAAGTTTGAGTCTAGTGGCACCTTTAAGACTAACAAAGGACCTTTCCGCACTTGGATCTCATCCCTGATTTTATCGGAGTTCAACTTGCAACACAATACCTTGCATTTAGCCCTGGTTGTAACAGAATCCATTTATCCCAGGACAAGTGTGGGGCGAAACTGGGGTGACCTCAGTGTAATGTGGAAACAAAAAAATAGCTCGAGATAATTACAGGGGTGAACTCGAGCGTCATGTAGAATGTAAAAATACCCCGAGACAATTATAGGGGTGAACTCACAGGTAGTGTAGAATGTAAGTTTGGGGACAGGGTTGAACCAGGATTTAAGAACATAAGAACATAAGAGAAGCCAATGTTGAATCAGGCCAATGGCCCACCTAGTCCAACACTCTGTCACACAGTGGCCAAAAATACCAGGTGCCATCAGGAGGTCCACCAGTGGGGCCAGGACACTAGAAGCCCTCCCACTGCTGCCCCCCACAAGCACCAAGAATAGAGAGCATCACCTGCCCCAGCCTGAGAGTTCCCATCTATACCCTGTGGCTAATAGCCACTGATGGACTTCTGCTCCATTTGTTGTTGTTGTTGTTCAGTCACACAGTCGATTCCAACTCTTCGCGACCCCATGGACCAGATTATGCCAGGCCCTCCTGTCTTCCGCTGTCTGCTGAAGTGTGCTCAATTTCATGTTCGTTGCATCGATGACACTGTCTAACCATCTCATCTTTTGCTGTCCCCTTCTTCTTTGACCTTCAATCTTTCCCAGCATCAGGGTCCTCTCCAGTGAATGCTCCCTTCTCATTTGGTGGCCAAAGTATTTGAGCTTCAGCTTCAGGATCTGGCCTTCCAGGGAACAATCAGGGTTGATTTCTTTTTATCTGTTCTAACCCGACTGCTCAGCAATTTCATGGAGTGCCCACGAGTTCTAAGGTCTAGTGCGGAAAGGACCAAAGTTTAATTCTGGGTATAAGTTTTCGTGTGCATGCACAGTTCATCAGATACATGCCTTACTACCCTTCCGGGCAACTACCCCCTACAAATGCTCCCTCTAAGCTGGGGAGTCTTGTGAGCAAAAATCCTACTTTGTTTTTTTTTTTTTTTTAAATAACTCTCCTAAAAAGGAGAGAATTTTATTCTTTTTATAAGAAACGGGTAAGGTAGACAGGTGGGGAAAGAAAAAGAGCGGAGTGAGTTTTTTTCCTGTTAGTAAAGGTTAGTTTTAATTAATATTCAATCCAATATTTGGCATCCATCACGGTTAGAAGATCTTCTTTTTAACTTTCCAAAGTCCAAAACAACTCTGTTAATAAAGTTAGTAAAGTCCACTGGGGTTAATTATTACGGCTCCTTTCAGATGTTACTCGAACAATTTCTTTTTAAGTCTCTCCAATTACAAATTAAGTCCTTTTAACTTGATGTCTCCCGATCCGTCACCTCCTTCCCCTGGGCTGCCGTCATCTTCATTTATCCAAGTTTTGAGTGCTGCGTCTTCCATGCTGGCGTGTCTCTTCAGAAAATTCTGTATTTTAGTCCATCTTCTCTCTTTTCTTTGTTTTTCCTGTTATTTCTGGCAATCAATATCCGCTGGCTCCATAAACACTACTCATGAAATTAGATCTCCATTGCTTGCTAAGCTCAACACCCCATTCTACTGGCAGAGTATTTCCTTTTTTTAGAGGCAGAACAGGCTTTGAGAGCCATATCCACCTCTTCTTTTTATTTATTCGCTCCACTGCCAGTTAGGGGTGTCAAGACATTCACCACAGTAAATCTGAGATCTTCTTTCTCTTCTTTTTTCATAACCAGAAAGTTTAGAGTCAAATTGTCCTTCTATACAATTTTTGCCATCTTCCTTGTTATTTCCGACATTTCTTTTTGACAACTGATGAGAACACATTCCATTTTAAAAAATTTCGTTGATTTGATGCATTTACTCCAGCAGGTGGCGCAGTATCTCCTTCTCCTGTTGATTGACAGCTAGCTCTGGGGGGGTTGCCCGGACCGGAAGTCCCTCCTTCCTTCTCTTCCGGTTTGCGCAGGACATTCCCCGGCATCGACATTTTCTTTTTTATTTACTTTTTCACAGTTCGTGCCGCATCCCCCGAAAAGCTGCTGAAGTCGCAGTCTTCTAAAAAACCCCAACGGTACTTTCACCAACACTCTTTTTTCTCTTTACCCCCCTTCGCATTTCTCTTTTAAATCTCGCTTCTTAAAGAGGATAGGGATTCCTCCCTCCTCCCATATGCTTATGCGCTTGCGGGGGGGTTTAAATTTTCGCTTCAAAACAGATCTTCAACTCACGATTAGATGCCATTTCTTCGTTTCATGTTAGTCCAGACCGCTTTAACTCACTCCTGGAAGTCGGCAGGGCTGCTAAGTCCCATCCGGGACGCACTACGCGGCGGGGCCGATTGGAGCGGGGAGGAAGCCTCAATTTCCCGGCGGTGTGCCGGCAAAGAGGCTACTCCCCATGCGCCCCCGGTTCGGAGCCTTTGACTAAGGCTCACTAGGGTCTTTCGCATATGCGAAGACCCCCATTCCGCGCGTGGGCTGACCGCCTCCGGGAGCTTCCCGAGAAGCGGCCGCCATTCGCAGCACCGAAACCGAAACCACCAGCAAAAATCCTACTTTGTGAGCTACTGGCATCAAAGTTGTGAGCGAGCGATTTGGCTGTTGCAGAAATTAGTTTGCTCTGGCGCCATCCTTCCTGAGCTAAGGCAAAAATGTGTGAGCCGGAGGCTAAAAAAAAAATGTGAGCTAGCTCACACTAACTCAGCTTAGTGGGAACATTGCCCCCTACCCTTTCTTTACCTATATATTAGGCCTGAGGGAAAGTTTCAATGTGTCTGCAGAAGTGTTCATGTGCATGGAAGCTTATATTTAGAGTTAAACTTCTTTTGTCTTAAGGGTATCACTGGACTCAAACCTTGTTCTGTTGCAAAGTTAGAGTCCAGTGGCACCTTTAAGACCAACAAAATTTTATTCAAGATGTGAATTACAGACCATAGTTGTATATATAGATGGCTTGTTAAGTTAGCATGCAAAACAGTGAAAAAAAATTAACAGATCAAAAGAATGATAAGGTGGTTTCTGATTATCATCTGTTTTGGTTCAAGGTGGGAGGACAACAAGAGTAATAAACATGTTAGAACTGGAGACTGATGTGTCCTAATTTGTGAGAATCTCATCTGTAGAACCCCCCCCAATCTATCTCCTTTCTAGCATGGAAGTGAACTTTACAGTTTGGTGTAGTGGTTAAGTGCGTGGACTCTAATCTGGGAGAGTCGGGTTTGATTCCCCACTCCTCCACTTGCACCTACTGATATGACCTTGGGCAAGTCATAGTTCTCTCAGAGCTGTTCTCTCAAGGGCAGTTCTTGAAAGAGCTCTCTCAGCCCCGCCTCCCTCACAGGGTGTCCGTTGTGGGGAGGGGAAGGGGAAGGGGAAGGGGAAGGGGAAGGAGTTTGTAAGCCGCTCTGAGACTCCAAGTGAAGGGCAGGGTATAAAAACAATCTCTTCTCTTCTTCTCTTCTTCAGCAGCATCTTGGCTGCCTAGAGTATTTTCCTTGTCCCTAAAAGAGAGAATCATATTTAAATCTACTATTCCAAATTACATTACATATCCAATTATATTCTTAATTGTTAAGAGCTGTAATAACATTCTGTAGCGGAACAAAATGTTATGACTGCTCTTAACAATTAAGAATATAATTGAGTACATAATGTAGTTTCGCTGTAGTGAAACAAAATGCTATGACTGTTCTTAACAATTAAGAATATAATTCAATATGTAATGTGATCTGGAATGGTAGATTTAAATGTAGTTCTCTGTTTTAGGGACAGGGAAAATCTCCATTTCTAACATGTTTATTATCCTTGTTCCCCCCCGCCCAGCTGAACCGAAAGAGATGATAATCAGAAACCACCTTGTCATTGTTTTGATCTGTTAAAAATATTTTCACTATTTTGCACACTAATTTAATAAGCCATCTATATATATTTTATAGGTTGCAATGCTGGTTTTTGCCTTTTCTTATTGGATTGCATCTGTATGTAGTAGCGCTTTATGGAATTGTTGTTTATGTGAATTTGGTTGCATTTTATTGTTTGATTGTATTTTAATCTGTTTGTATGCCACCTTGAGCCAGTTTGCCCAGCAAGGCAGGATATAAATTGAAAGTAATAAATAATAACAGATAAACAACTATGATCTGTAATTCCATTTCATTGTCTGACGAAGTGTGTCGTGCACACAAAACCTCACACCTTGAATAAAACTTTGTTGGTCTTGAAGGTGCCGCTGGACTCGAAATTTGTTCTATTGCTTCAGACCAACATGATCGCCCACCTTGATCTATCTTGTTCTATTGCTTTAATGCATGCGTATGTGTGTCTCTGTGTCTGTCTGTGTTTCTGTATCCAGCTTGCTGATTCCCTTTGCTATCACTCTTTTTTTCTTAATAAATCCTTAACTTTAACCTGTCAACCTCACTTTACGTTTTATTGCTCACTTGTCATAGAAGTTGGAGAGGAGACTGGGAGAGTGTGAATTTTAAATGCTTTCACTTTCAAATGTTTTGATCTAGTTTCTTATCTAGCCTGGGAACATCCACCGGCCTTGAATCTCATCTTACACAGCCTGGCTATTGTCTGCTTGTTGGGGGGATGTCACCAAGATGGGAACACAGAGCAGTTGTTTTAGGTGGGTGGAATACCTGGGGTGATTGTCATAGCCTTTTAGGGTCCCTGTTTGAACCTTGTATATCTATTGCTTTCACGCTTCTGTCTTCAGTTCTAACACAGCCAACATACAGACTGGATCCTATCGATGTCTCAATAAACTATCATTCTTCTGATTGAATTTTGTCGGGAACTGATTTCCCCAAGAGTCTGGGTTTTTTATTCTAAGAATCTGCACACTCTTATGAAGTGTTAGATAAAATCTTGGACTTGGGTATATTTCAGGCAAGAGGGTCCCAATACTAGTTGCCCTGTGTCAGCTATGTTGCTATGGTCAGTGGGGGAAGGGAGTTGGTAGAGTGATCATCTTATTGTCCTGGAATGTTAGCTTGCATTTTCTCACTGCACCTTATCTGTTAGCCTGACCTCGATGCTTCACCCTTTCACCTCCCTGGGAACTTGTAGTCATTACTTTGAGCACGCAAGGCTTACACCTCTGATTGGTTTGCTCCCATCAGAGGGTCTCGCTTCAAACAAATTATAGCTTCCTCCTTCCTGCCTGTGGGGTTGACCTTTACACAGAAACTGTACGCACAGATGACCTGCTTCCTCTGTACTCAATAAACTTGATCCTTCTGGAAGGAACGTTGCTGTGCCTGTTCGTTGTGGGACTCTGACACACAGGTGTGTATAGGCTTCTGACCCCTAAGAGGCTGGGTGCTCCTTCGGTCAAAGCATATGCACATTCGAGCCATTTGGGTAACAGTTTAATGGAGAATCCAAGTGTTTTGACTGATTACCCCATGCCTGTTGGAAACGATGGTGCATAGGGGGAAAGAGATTTGGTGTGATGCTCCGTTCTGTGCAGTTCTCTAGTTTAGATGTGACTCTGGTGTGTGGGTAACTGATATCTAAAAGGCAGGAATTCTCTTTGAAAGTATCCTCGTTTTGGAGCTGGAATCCCAGAAGACAGAGTGGACTACTCAACCTTCTCTTTTGTTACTTCAAATGGAGACTTTCCTTTATTGGTGCTGAGAGTATGCTGTGTCTTGAAGTACTTGTTTGCTCCAGCACAGGCAGAAAAGCTGCTGCCAGTCTAGGTCTCATGCTGCAATCATACACACCTTTAGATCTGACATAGCTGTGAATGCCTGATGGATCTAAAGGGCATCATCAGACAGCAACAGCTGGGAAATATTCCACAGTTGTCAGCAACCTATGCTGCTCCACCACAGAAGCAGAGTTAAAAGACACTGGAGAAAGTCTGGCTCTAACTGATTCCAACAAGCCACAAATTTTCTCTGTCTGATAGTACAAGCATGCTATCATGCCGTCGGGATGGTCTGATCATTCCATCCCGACTCCATGCTGTTTCTCCCCCTCTTCACAATATGCGCATCATCACATACTCCATAGGGAGCCCTCAGTGCAGAGGTGTGATTCCTCATTTATGCATATGGGAAACAAAAGGCAAAAAAAAAAAAAGACTCACCCACAGTTGCGTCTGATCACACAGTGACGGGCTAAGCCCACAACTCAAAGGGATGTGTGATCTCACAACTGCATGTCAGATTCCTCCTCACTTCCCTCCACTCCAAATGGCTCATGGGACCACAGCCTCAGACTTGGAGGAGGGAATCCTCAAGTATTTAAATGCCCCCAAGTTTGTGCACCCTTGGGAAGCTGAGCGCTATGCATCATGGGTGCAGACAGGCTGGTAGAGAGTTAGCTAGTAAAACCTGGTACATTGGAAAGGCACCCTCCCCATCTGCAAAACTATTTTTTTTTTAGTCTCCACCTTTGTTTTTGTTTTCTTTTTCCATTAAAGTTTATTAAAGTTTAAGCTATGCTCCTGCAGAGCACAGGGGGTTGGACTAGATGACCTGCAAGGGCCCTTCCAACTCTAACATTCTATGATTCTATGATTCATTTTTCATTTGCAGCAAAATTATACAGGATAGGCTTGTATTTATAATCTAATCTATAGAATCTAATCTACAGAGTGATGCTTTCCATTGCCATACATTTCATACATTATGTCAATAATACACTTTGTGAATGTTACCAAAGGTGAAGAGTGTTTATTACATCAGGTACTGTTTCTTTAATAGTTAGATGTGCTAGTATGGGAGACCATATACATGTAATATCGTTGTGTTCACCTTTAGATTTATTTTGTTTCAGAATGTCTGAGATTTTTTCCCCATTATGTATAGATTCCATAATTTTTTTATACCAAAGGTTTACGTTTAGTTTACTTTGGATTTCCATGTGATCTATTGTAGTTTTGGCTGCAAATAGTAATAAGGTGTTTCTCCTCCTTTGTGTAATAGATAAAGCGTTTTCCTCTCTGAGATTTAGAAGTAATGCTTCCGGAGTTTTGTCTATTTTATGTTCAGTTATGTTCCTTATTTCCTCTAATGCTTTGTCCCAAAAGGATGCTACTAACGGGCATTCATACTAGCAGTGTATCTAGTTTCCTATTTCATCCAGCAAAGGGGGTCTGAATTACTTGAGATGTGTGATATTTGTTGTGGAGTTTTGTACCACTTGGACATTATCCTGAAATTTTGCCATTTTTGTGTGCTGATGGGGGATTTATTTTCACAGGTTCTCCAGATGTCTAGCCATTTATGTTGGGTGAGATCGGTTTTACACATGTCCCCCCAGTATTTTTGATATGGTAATGTTGTGTTTTCTTGTAACGATGTTAAGATGGCAGGTAATTTAACCCACCCTACGGGACTGTAGAATTTCTGTGAAGGGCTCCTGATACTCTGCCACTGAACAATGACCCCTTTGCAGTGTTCAGGTTCTTAGAAATAAGAAGCAACTGAACCCAGAAAATAAATTTTCATGCCGGCAGAAGCTTTATTGGGAAAAAAAAGGAGAAGAAGTGACATCATTTGCAGTGAAGCAGTTTCAGGGATGACAAGCGTATCTTCTTTACTCAGCCAACAGTGGTTTTTCCACTGCCCGTTTAGCTGGGATAACTGAAAGGTTACAAAGCAAATGAACACAGAGATGAGCAAAGGTTATTGTTGAGTTAGGAAGACCTTTGTAAGCCCCTGAAACAGTTGGAGGCCCACAGAGGGAAGATGTTTATGCCCTTTTGGTCTCCGAATCAACATAAGTTAGGGAAATGAAGCTTAGAGGGGAAAGAGTCGAGAGAATGCAAAGTAACTATCACATGATGGTGGTCATGGGCTTTTGCAATCTTGTTAAGCACCAGCTGATTCCAATTTGAACGAGGAAGTGTCCTCCTTTTGGATACCCGAGCCCATGAAGTCCGTCAGCCGTCAATCCGTTCCATCCTTTTTTTCCGGTCGCTGTTTCATTCCCGTCCGAGTGAAGTTTAATCGCAGTCACACTGGCAGCCGCAGGACTTTTTACATCCGCATGAACAAGGGGCGCAGGACTGGGAGCAACCACATGAGGAGCAGCAGGAGCAGCAGGAAGGACTGGCGCAGTAGTAGGATGGGATGGCACAGGAGTATGGACAGCAGTACATCTTGGAAAGGTGAAGGTGAGTCTGGAACGACATGATCAAAATATGGCAAATATCAATATGATAGGACGAAGAACAGCCCCGCTAAAGTATAAGCAGTCTCAGTCCCATAGATACAGTGGGGCATTTGGGGGCCTGGTCCCCCTAATTTCCTATCAAGGCCCCCTGACTTCCTTTCAGCCCAGACCCCCTGACTTTCTGGTAAGATGCAGCAGCCACCATGAGCTCCCCATACACTACCATGGCCACCACTTCTCCTTGCCTTCCCCCTGTGTCGCACCTTTCTCCCCTGCATTGCATCGAACAAGTTAATTAAATTACATTTAATTGAATTAGCCAGTGCCCCAGTGCCCCTGAGGAATTTAAATGCCCCCCCCCGACTTAGAAATTCCTGGCTACAGCCCTGACCAGTCTCCTGGGGAAGTAAATCCAATTCAACTCAGTGAGACTTTTGGGGATACTAGTCAGAGTGGTGCATAGTGGGATAGGGAAACAGAGAGAAGGCCTGCCAAATGGAGCTGTTCCACCAGGCCTTTGGCTGAGGCAGTGGGCGTCTACCAGCTGGCCTCCCTGTTCCTGCTGCTGCATGAGATTGCTATGGCTTGGTGCCAGACCATTCACTCCGGCTGTAGAAACTGTACTAATATGCTGCACTGCGCACTTGAAATGTTTTCAATTAGTTTTACGGCACTGTTTTAATGTTGTTATTTATTAACTCTGTTGTGAGCTGCCCTCAGCCTACTTGAAGAAGAAGAAGAGATTAGATTTATACCCTGCCCTTCACTACCCAAAGATGTCTCAGAGCAGCTTACAAACTCCCTTCCCTTCCCCTCCCCACCACAGACACCCTGTGAGGTAGGTGGGGTTGAGAGAGCTCTTGACAGAAACTGCTCTTTTTTCAAGAACAGCTCTTATCAGAACTACGGCTTGCCCAAGGTCATCCAGCCAGGTGCAAGTGGAGGAGTGGGGAATCAAACCTGGTTCTCCCAGATTAGAGTCCACGCACATAACCACTACACCAAACTGGCTCTCTGCTTGAGGGAAGGGTGGGATATAAATCAAAATGGTAGGTAGATGATGATGATGATAATGATGATGATGATGATGATGATGATGATGATGATGATGATGATGATGATGATGATAGATAATATGGCTTGAGCTAACACACCTAACCTAACCCCTGCTCTGGCGGGGAGGGCGGGGTATACATCAAATAAATAAATAAATTGTCTTACATTGAACGTAGGGCTTTTTCAGATTGAAATATTCAAGAGGAAATGATATTTAAAATATTGTATATTTTTTTTTAAGTGGAGACTTTGAGGGGGATTTAATAGTAGTAAATCTGGATTTGAGCCCAGCACCACCTTAGCGGCAAGATTTGGAAGGTATAAACTCTTGAGAGGCAAAACTCCCTTTCAGTTATGCAAAATCGGCAAGGTAGGAAACGGAGAGAGCGTCTTCAACCTTTCCTAAGATTACCTAGACAATTCAAAGTTAGGTAGGGTTGCCAGCTCTGGGAGTCTTATTTCCTGGAGACATGGTGGCAGACTATGGAGAAGGAAGGATTAGGGGAGAGGATAGACATCACTAGGGCATGATGCCATACTGTCCACACTCCAAATGACCCATTTAATCCAGGAGCAAAGATTTTTTATTGTCTGCAGAGCAGTTGTCATTCTAGGAGGCTGACAACTCTAATAGGAGCTGAAAATTGAATGCATAGGAATCCCACCATGCAACTCATTTATGCTGCTTTCTCAAGCTCTGGGCAGGCAGCATACAGATTTTCTCAATACATTTCCCTCCTTCCCTCCTTCCTTCCCCTTCCTTCCTTCCTTCCTTCCCTCCTTCCTCTCTTCCTCCTTCCTCCTTCCCTCCTTCCCTCCCTCCTTCCTTCCTTCCCTCCTTTCCTCCTTCCTCTCTTCCCTCCTTCCCTCCTTCCCTCCTTCCCTCCTTCCTCCTTCCCTCCTTCCTTCCTTCCTTCCTTCCTTCCTTCCTTCCTTCCTTCCTTCCTTCCTTCCTTCTTTCTCTCCCTCCCTTCAGATGTGAATATTCATAGGTGAGGAATGCCACTGGTCACTAGGGTTGTCAGGTCTGGGTTGGAAAATACCTAGAGACTTTGGGGTGGGTCCAGGAGAGGGTGGGGCTTGGGGAAGGGCTTCAGCATGGTACAATGCCATCGAGCCCACCCTTCAGAGCAGCCATTTTCTCCAGGGGAGCTGATCTCTCTCAGCTGGAGATCAGTTGTAAGAGCAGGCGATCCCCAGGCCCCACCTGGAAGCAGGCAACCCTTCCAGTGGTCACATCAAAACCTTTTGCAAAGGATGAACTTTTGCAACTTGCTTCCTGGTTTTCATAGAATCACGGGATTGGAAGGGGCCATCCAGGCCATCCAGGCCAACACCCTCTCAATGCAGGATCAGCCGACAGTATCCCTCAGAAGTGTTTGTCCAGATGCTGCTTAAGGACTGCCAGTGAGGGGCGGCTCACCACCTCCCTAGGCAGCTGATTCCACTGTTGCACAATTCTGACTGTCAAAAAGCTTTTTTTAAGATCCAGCCACTACCTTCCCACCCTTAATTGAAACCCATTGCTGCAAGTCCTATCCTCTGCTGCCAATGGGAACCACTCCCTGCCCGCCTCCAAGTGACAGCCCTTCAAATACTTCAAGAGAGCAATCACGTCCCCCCTCAACCTCCTCTTCTCCAGACTAGACATTCCCAAGTCCCTTAGCCTTTCCTCGTAGGTCTTGGTCTCCAGGTTTGCTTTCTGGCTTGCTTTCTCACCGTATATATTATATACAATGAGAAGAACAAAGTTTGAGTCCAGTGGCACCTTGAAGACCAATAAAGTTTAATTCAAGGTAGAAGCTTGCATCTTCAAGCACACCTCTTAAGTCTTCTTCTTTTTCATCATCATCTTCTTCTTCTTTTCTGAAGAAGTGTGCTTGCACACGGAAGCTTACACTTTTGAATTAAACTTTGTTGGTCTTCAAGGTGCCCCTAGGCTCAAACTTTCTTCTGCTGCTTCACACCAACACAGCTACCCACCTGAAAGAATGAGAAGAGGTTATGATGGACTTACCAAGAGCAGTAGCAGCAGAGAAGCAAGCAAGAGGTCTGAGCAGAGTTCTGGAGATGGTTGCAAGTGGCAAGAGCTTTTATACTATCTCTTGGGAACATTGCATGCATGACTCATTTCTGAGTGTTTAGTTTGTTAAATATTTCAATGCTCCCTATGGCATTTTTTAATGCTGTTTGACCTCATATTACAGTGTGAGCATATTTTACCCTGTAGTCTTCCCTCATCATTCAGTATTACAGGACTTGGTCAGAAGTTCAATCCAAGTTTAGTTGTGACAGATCAGGAATGAACCTGCGGCATCTCCTGGCTGACGACAGCGGAAGCAGGTCACCAGCTTTGGCCCACCTCTGGGGCCAATTACCCCGTTTGACCTCCAAGTTGAGTCAAATTAAGACTGTGCAGTACCTTCTGGATGCTTCAGTATTCATCCACATCCTGGATCGACATTCTTTGGTGGGGTTCCAGTTACCCAAATGGCTCCGAGGTGTCAATAAGTTGACTAAAAGAGCATCTTCCTTTTGGGGATTCCGATGCCCATGCAATCCTGTGCTCAGGACAAATATTATGGGGACCATCTTGTCTGAAATATGTAAAGGCCATGGTCACATGGTCATTTTGATTGGGTTTCACCGCTGTTCCCTCTTGCATTTAAAATCCATCTCATGCACCGAAGTGGGCTCACTCGTGCAATCCTCCCGGTTCCCTAGTGAGTTTTCCGACACCGGGAAAATCAAGTACTTTCCTGGTTATTTGTACTTCGAATCCCTGATTTTGCCGATCTGGACAGCCATCTCTCTCAATGATTGTGATTAGGTCATCTGAACATCCTTCTTATGGTAGTCCCCCCCCTGGCTTTCAGCCTTGTGTGCATACATGCACATGTGCATATGTGCACATGCACAAAGATTTTTTCTTACAAAAAATTGTGCTGTGCTGCCACTTGAGCATCTCAGCTGTCTGGATGTTGCCTGGAGCATTGTCACACAATGCAAGCAATTGAGTAAGGGATGTGTGATCATATGAACCCACTTAAAAATATCCCTGATCAAATATACAGTGGGAACAAATCGCGATACGCTTGCTGTGTGACCACAGCCCGAGTGTGTCATTAGGTTGTGAAAATTGCTGGAAGGAACAAACATAGGTCCAAAGTTCGGTATATATTGAGATTAAAAAAAACTTATAGCAAGTACAATTAGAACATTAAGTACAAACACATGGCCACATATACTACAATCAATGTTCTACAAATCCTAACTTGTAGTACATCTCTTCCAAAGCAAATGTTAGTAATCAAAAAGGTAAAGCTGGGAGGAAGAGAAACAGGGAAGAGAAACATATAAGGCTTCTCCTGGGATTGAAGTCCAGTGAGGTTTGGTGATGGTCCTTTCTGCATTTGCCTGCCACTCTGGATTTTCTCAGTGTTCAAGTTGAGGCAATTTAAGTCCATAGCAAAACACCATCCAAATAACCCGGAGCAACAGCAGGCTGAAAACGAGCTGATAACTGAAGGGAGGGAATATAATGCAGAATGGGGGAGAAAGCCCAGAATAAAAAGAAGGCTGAACTTGATTTTAGTGCAGAATTGCTTAGAGGACTCCGTGGTGAACATGGATTAAACGAAGAGTGCAGAAAAGGGCCAAAGAGAGGAGAAAACCACCTAGGTGAAAGCCAGGTGGAAGTGAAGTGGAAGAGAGGAGTTTCACAACACAAGAACTTATGGGCACTCCATGAAATTGCTGAGCAGTCAGGATAGAACAGGTAAAATAAAATCCTTCTTCACCCAAAGAGTGATCAACACATGGAATTCACTGCCACAGGAGGTGGTGGCAGCTACAAGCATGGACAGCTTCAAGAGAGAATCAGATAAACATATGGAACAGAGGTCCATCAGTGGCTATTAGCCACAAGGTATAGATAGGAACTCTCAGTCTGGGGCAAGTGATGCTCTGTATTCTTGGTCCAACATTGACTTCTCTTATGTTCTTATGTCACACAGTGGCATCTTTGACCAACAGTCTGGGGCAGTGATGCACTGTATTCTTGGAGCGGGGGTGTGGGGAGTTCTAGTGTCCTGGCCCCACTGGTGGACCTCCTGATGGCACCTGGTATTTTTGGCCACTTTGTGACAGAGTGTTGGACTGGATGGGCCACTGGTCTGATCCAACACTGGCTTCTCTTACATTCTTATGATCTTTACAAATGCCTGCAGTAGGATGGCAGAGCTGATGGAAGGTCACACACACCATGGTCCTTTCTGCATTCGCTTGCCATTCCAGATTTTCTCAGTGTTTGAGGTGAGGCAAAACAGCATCCAAATAACCGAGGGCAACAGCAGGCTGAAACCAGACTGACCACTGAAGGGAGGTAATGTAATGCAGAATGGAGGGGAAAAACAGAATAAAAAGAAGATTGATTTTAGTGAGGAATGGGGGGAACCTGGATTAAAAAGAAGGTTGAATTTGATTTTAGTGCAGAATTTAGTGCAGGACACCGCAGTGAACATGGATTAAAAGGAGAGTGCAGAAAGGGCCAATCCCCAAAGACATGCATCCAACCAACAGTTTGGAGCCAGTAGCTGAAGCCCATTCTTGAGATGGGGACCCAACAGCTGTAACAAGAAAGTGGAGATTCTGGGGGTCACAGTACCCCTAAGTGTGAAGATAGAGGGAGAAAGAAGAAGAAGAAGAAGAAGAAGAAGAAGAAGAAGAAGAAGAAGAAGAAGAAGAAGAAGAAGAAGAAGAAGAAGAAGAAGAAGAAGAAGAAGAAGAAGAAGAAGAAGAAGAAGAGGAGGAGGAGGAGGAGGAGGAGGAGGAGGAGGAGGAGATTGGATTTATACCCTGCCCTTCACTACCCAAGGGAATCTCAGAGTGGCTTACCAACTCCTTTCCCTTCCCCTCCCCACAACAGACACCCTTGCCATAATAAGGGAATAAGATCCTTGCCAAAGCAGATTGGGTTGGGGTCAGTAGTTTCAAACTTCACTGGTAGATCAGTAGAAGAAGAAGAGATTGGATTTATACCCCACCCTTCACTCGGAGTCTCAGAGCAGCTTACAGACTCTTTCCCTTCCCCTCCCCACAACAGACACCCTGTGACGTAGGTGGGGCCGAGAGAGCTCTGACAGAAACTGCTCTTTTTCAAGAACAGCTGTGCCAGAACTATGGCTTGCCCAAGGTCATCCAGCAGTTGCAAGTGGAGGAGTGGGGAATCAAACCCAGTTCTCCCAGATTAGAGTCTGTGCACTTCACCACTACACCAAGTTGGTTCAGTGAGAGCATGAGGACAGGGAAATCGGGGATTTTCCCCCCCCTGTAACCAAGTTTATCACCCAAATGCAATAACAAACATGGGTTATAGAGTCACCATTTGTTTCCACTGAATCCTAGGGGAAACATAGTGAAGGAAACCAATGAGCTGATGCGTTCTTTTTAACTGATGGGCAGGTCCTTTTCTTGATTGTGGGATGCTGAATGTAATTACATTTGACCCTCTTATTACCTTTGAATTGGGAGGGTGAAGGCACTCACAGTTGGCTTTCGCCAAGCACGGAAGTAACAGGATCCCATCCTCTCTTTGAAGTGTTGTGATTTGCTGTGTTGTGTTTCCCTTCTACCCCCCCCCACCAGATCAGACAAACACATTTCAATTGACTATTCCAAACTTGGGCAGAGTCCATTTTTTTAAAACAACAACAACTCTTTCTCTAATTTCAGAAGATGGGCACCACCCTGGTAACAATACTGATCAAAGCAAGTGTAAAAGCACAGGTGAGTCCCAGTGTTAAGGCTCTTGCTTCCATGATTTCCCAGGAAGTGAAGTTGTGAATTTAGGCAGATCATGAGAAGGAAGGCAGGAGAGGTTCCGTCAGTGCTTAGTTGTTGTTTTTTTCTTGTGGTCCTTTCTTACACACCCAGAGAAATGCTGATGGCCACTTTGAGGTCAGCAAACAATTCTGCTCCAGGCCAGTTTGGCTGGAGATCTTGAAGGTTTTTTGTCATCTTCTGGCCATGGAACAGTGGTCACTGGGTGTATGTGGGAGGAGAGGTATTTGTGAATTTCCAGCATTGTGCAGGGGGTTGAATTAGATGACCCTGGAGATCCCTTCCAACTCTATGATTCTATGAAGTAATGGGGAATATGAGATCACTGATTTCTTTTAATTTCTCCTGTTGACTCTGGAGAAGGGTAGTCCCCATTATGAGCAGGGGACTTCCAAGCTGGTCTGTAGATCTTCTTCCATCACTGATACCAAAACACAAGATCCCTTCTTCAGAACATGGAGAGGATGACCTACTTTCTCCTTTTATACCTTTCTTCTACAAGCCCGACATGTGCATCCTTCCTTCCCTCCCCACCTGTTAGCCCCGAATGTCTACTTTTGGTAGATTGATCATCTTCCCGCTTCCTGTAGCTTTCCTGTTCTTCCTCACCCTGCTTCCTCACCCTCCTCCTTCTCCTCCATTCCATGCCATCTGTATCCCCCCCAACACCAGTTTTCTTTTGGTAGCGGAGAGCTGTTGTCTTCAATCAGGGGTCTTTTCATAGAAGAACAGCTGCAGGAGCTCATTAGCATATGGTATGCTAATGAGCTATTAGGCTATTAGCATATGCCACGCCCCCTGACATCACCGGAAGTGATGTCAGAAGGGGAAGCAAAAGGGGGGAAGCATCTTCAAAAGCCTCCCCTTCCCTTCCCTTCCCCAGCTGGTCTGGGTGGGGGAGCTAAAAGAGAAGGGGTTTAAAGTTTAAACTCCTTCTCATGAGAGTTGGGCCACAGAAGGAGGAAAGAGGGAAGGAAAGAGAGAGAGTAGAGAGAAGGAAAGAAGGAAGGAAAGAGGGAAAGAAAGAGAGGGAAGAAGGAGGGAAACAGGGAAAGGAGGAAAAAAGAGAAGAGAAGAAGGTGGGAAAGAAAGAAAGAGAGAAGAGAGAGAAGAGAAGAGAAGAGAAGAGAAGAAGAAGAGAAGAGAAGAGAAGAGAGAAGAGAAGAGAAGAGAAGAGAAGAGAAGAGAAGAGAAGAGAAGAGAAGAGAAGAGAAGAGAAGAGAAGAGAAGAGAAGAGAAGAGAAGAATGAGGGAAAGAGGAAAAAGAAAGAAGGAAAGGAGGGAATGAAAGAAATTCAGTGGCAATTCAGCCCCATTATACCCTATGGGCCATTGAAGTCAATGGTGAAAACATAGGGTATATTCTGGGGGCTGGAGGGGAGGGGGTTTGAGGGAGAGGCTCCAAGATCACAGGATAGCTGATGGAGCCTCTCCCCAAGATACCCACCAAGTTTCAAGAACATTGGACCAGGGGGTCCAATTCTATGGGCCCCCAAACAGGTTGCCCCATTTCCTCCATTGTTCTCTATGGTGGGAAAGAAAGTTATTTTTTTCCCACCATAGAGAACAATGGAGGAATAGGGGCAACCTGTTTAGGGGCCCATAGAATTGGACCCCTGGTCCAATGTTCTTGAAACTTGGTGGGTATCTTGGGGAGAGGCTCCATCAGCTATCCTGTGAGTTTCGAGCCTCTCCTCAAACCCCTCCTCCAGCCCCTAGAATATACCCTATGTTTTCACCATTTACTTCAATGGCCCATAGGATATAATGGAGCTGAAATTGACATTCGGCTGCCTGAAAGACTCTCTGGGACGCCGGCTGGGGGCGGGGCTTGGCTCCTGAGCTCCCGGAGCTGCGCTCTGGTGCGCTCCCCCCAAAAAAAGCAGGGCCGGCCCCAGGTGTCTGGGCGCCCTAGGCAGGACAGCCTGGGGCGCCTACCCCACCGGGGATGCCAACCTCCCGGTGGGGCCTGGAGAGGGCCCAGCCTTGTCCTGGGCGCCTTGCGCAGCTGCGAGGTGCCCGGGGAGAGCCGGGAATGGGGCGGCGCGGCTCTCCCGGGCCCCTCGCAGATGCAAGGCGCCCGGGGAGATCCGGGAACGGGGCAGGGCGGCTCTCCCGGCCCCCTCGCAGCTGCGAGGTGCCCGGAAAGAGCCGGGGAAGGGGCAGCGCGGCTCTCCCGGGCCCCTCGCAAGTGCGAGGTGCCCGGGGAGAGCCAGGGCGGGCGGCTCTCCCGGCCCCCTCGCAGCTGCAAGGGGCCCGGGGAGAGCCGGGAACGGGCGGGCTTGGAACGCCCGCCCCTTCCCTTCCAGCGGCGGCACGGCTGGGGGGGGGAGAGAAGCTGCTCCGCCGCCCCTGCCTCCTCTCCCCCCGGCTTTGGGGAGAGGGCGGGCAACCTCCGCTGCCGCCTGCTGCCTCCTGAGCCCTGGCGGGGTGCTCAGGGAAGGGGGGGCTTTTCCTGGGAGGGGCCGGGCGTGGTTTGGGGCCCCCAGGGTGGAGGGGAGGGCGACTTACGCCCTCAGTGGACGCTCTTCCGCCACTGGCCACTTCCTCCTCCCCCCCGGGAGGAGGGGAGGGCGACTTGCGCCCTAGCCGGGCGCTTTTGGCGGCGGGGCACCCGGTTAGGGCGGCGGCGGGGGGTTTTGGGGGGGAGCGGGGCGCTATTTGGCGCCCCTGAGGCCGGCGCGACCTAGGCGAGCGCCTAGTTCGCCCAATGGGTGATCCGGCCATGCCAAAAAGACCCCTGCCTTCAATGCCTACCAATGGATTTCCTAGAACACTCTTTGTGGCCACTGTTGGATTTTATTTAGGAATGTACACAGATACCGCATCCCGTAGGCAGTTTTCTGATGCAGTTTTGGAAGAGGTTCAACCCAGTAAGAAGAATTGGTGCTGAGCCCTTTTTGTATTGTCCCAGAGGTGACACAACTTTGTCCTGCAACACTTTTTTCTCAAATGATCCACGTTGAATTTTGAGGGTGAACATTGGTCAAGTACTTCCAGGGTCCTTGGATGGCCCAGGCCTGTCTGATCTCATCAGGTGTCAGAAGCTAAGTACGGATGGCCCCGGTTACCACTTAGATGGGACACCACCGGGGAAGTCTAGAGTTTCAATGAAAGTCAGGCAATGGCAAACCACCTCTGTTCAGCTCTTGCCTTGAAACCCCCTATGAGGTCACTCCAAGGCAGCTATGATTTGATGTCACTTTCTACCACTATTTTCAGTATGGGAAGATTAGTTATTTGTGGTGTGCTAGAATTTCCCGTCAGTATTTTGCCATCCAAACATTTTGTAGTCCAGTTAATTTTTGGCAGCTGAGACAAAAAGGAAGGAAAAGGGATTTTAAAAAAACCTTTTGCCATTAGACGCTGGCATTTCAGAATGCTTGACAACTGACTACAAAGAGTGGTGATGATTGGTCACTATATGCAAAAAGCCAAAATGTCTCATTAGAGAGACTGATGCTGTGTCAGAATCAGGAGACTTCAGGGCTGGAAATTAAGTCTGTAGGCATGGCTTCATGGTAAGTCGAGTCTTGATAAAGGATTTTCAAAAAGTCTGTATATCAAGAAAGTCTTTGACTGGTTTGACTGTATTTTGGACTGCCAAATATATTGATTAGCAAGAACTGTGGCTGAGTTCAGACTGGAAATTTGTCCTGGTAGAGCCCTGTTTCAGCGACGTTTTAAAACTGCATTAAAGGGGGCATTCACACAGGCACATCTTCCTGGCGTTCCCTATCCATAGGCAACCCGGGCTGTTCTGCTTTCTTCCCATGTTAAAAAGATACCTCATAAAAGCGGTAGCAAATCCATGAAGAGCGCCTGTGTCCCACGTTTGTCCGCTTCCCAGAAGTCTAAACACGCAGCCGAAAAGCTGGGAGCAACCTGCGTCTATTGCACGCGCCATAGCTGGTATGCACGAGGGTGCACATGGGCGCCCATGTGCCCATACGCCCATAGCTGAATTACCAGGGAAACACCACTTACAGCGTGCCTCCAGGCCAGCAGTCTGAACGCTCCTGCGTGCCTCCTCCCGGTATGCTCCGGGCTGTGTGAATTGGAAACCCTGGAACAGTTTGTTCCATTTTTGTTTTGTTTTTTTGCCACGACTGGCTCCTGCTTCAAACTACCAGTCTGAACTCAGCCTGAACTGCCAGTCTCAACTCAAATATATCAATTAACAAGGACTGTGTGTTGGTATTTTGTTTGGAGTGAAAGGAGAGGCCAATCCCCCTTCCCCCGTGGGTCCCTCTTATCCATGTTACCCTTTCCAGTAGGAGTGGCACTATACCGTCTGGGCCTGTGCCGATCTGCCAGGTGAATCAATTTAAAACTGGTTGCATTGTGGAAGATGCTTTGGATGCCCTTTGTCACACTGCGCCGCCAGTGATATACAAACGGTTTTAAATTGCATTTATCCTGAAATGAAATTATGTTTTATATTGGAATGTATACTGGTTTTACTGGTTTTATGGAAGCCACCCTGAGCTGCCTTGGCTGGAGGGTGGGGTCAAAGTTAAATAAATAAATAAATTGTTCCAGCTCTCCAGAACTCTGACAGAGGCAGTGAAACAGGCAGAAATTTTGACCCTGTGTTCCTGAAGGCACAAACTGAGGCCACATACCTGGAGGCTCTCCGTGCAGCAGTGGTTGTGGAGGAGGGGGAATAAGGCAAGTAGAATGCTACACATGATCTGTGAAGGGGGAGTCTGTTACCTTGGATTGTGGGGACAGGGTAGGCCAACTCCTAGTACCTCATTCATACATGAAGGAGGTGCTGGTCGGATTAGACAACCATGCCTTAAAGGGGGTTAAGGGTGTGCTGGCCTGGGTATTAGCTCATTTTGTCTGGGCCTCAGCATCCCAAAAGTTATAAGAATTCTGTGAAAGCTGAGCCATTTCCATTTCCAAAAGCCACCTACCCTCCAAAGACCCACTCGTGCTATTCTCAGGGATCAACACCCCCTTTGATCAGGTCATTATGTGATTTGTGTGTCCTTTCACACAAACCCCATTGGGGCTCCTATACCTACTCATACTGGTGGAGTACATTATGAGGTATCTGGAGGACATAACCCTGCATAATATGCAAATTACTGGCATAGCCAGGGCTTTGGTCCATCTTTTTGCCAAGTTCAATCTTCCCTGAGAACTATTAATACATTGTGGAGCCCCCTTTATAGCACATACACTGGACATTAGGTATCAAGCAAATCCTGCTAAGTGTACACCTCCCACAAAGAGATGAGTGGTTCAAAAAATTCCATAAACCTTTACAAGACCCAAGTTGTCCAGAAGGCTCAGTATGACAGGGAAACCAAACTAAGTACCTTGGGCACAGGAATTAAGCTCTTGGTCAGTAAGGTGATAGAGTCTAGTTCTGGGAACCCTTGACAGGGATCATTCCAAGTCACTTTAGTACTAGAGCCTGTGTTTTATGAAGTACAATACAGCCCCTCCCCCTCATCAAACAAAATCACTTCACATTAACAACCTGGAAGAATGAAGGCAAGCAGCATGCTCTTCTTGGAGTTGCATACCCTGTAAGCAATAGGAGGCAGTGGCATGGGAAGTGGATGATATGCTGATTAGATATTATAGAACCTATGTTTTAGTGCATGGTGGAATCTCATCATCTTAGTGCCCAAACTCAATGGGACCATCTCGTACGGGGTTGATTTTAGAAAGGTCAAGTGTCTAGCCCAATTTCATGTGGAACCCATGTTGTGGGCTGACAACCTGATTGATCCACTAGGCCTCACTCTGCATTTGTTTTCCCTAGGTCTCACAGAGTGCTATTGGCAGGATCACATGGTCATGGGTGAAGAGAACATGGCTTTTGCCAACACAGGGTTTGTTTCAATTTGAACTGATGTCCTTTGGGTTCCATGGAGTGGTGGCCAGTGGGCTGGATGCTCACTCAGTGCCAGAACATGAATATATTGATGACATTATCATTGTCAGCCAGGACTGGCCTACATACCTCTAACACCTCCAAGAGATATTAACGGCTTTGTCTGAGGAAAGATGTTTAAGCCCTAGAAAAGCAGGTTGGGGGTTCATGAACTCAAACACTTAGGAGTCCTCATAGGCCACAGTCAGCTGAAGCATCTATCAGAACAGGTAGCACCCCTGGAACAGAGTGGTCTGATAACAACCAAGTAGCAGACACACTGATTCTTGGGTTTTCTGGCGTGGTATAGTTATTTTCCACTTCACAACATTGGTTGGTTCCTTTTTGAATGGTTTGTGGAAAAAGCCATCTACCAAGATTCAGTGGACAGTGGCCCAGCAATACTTCTTCCCTGCATTGCAGACATCCATCTCATGGGACCTTGTCCTGAAGAACCCTGGCAAGAGTAACTGGGACAAAAAGAGGGAGGGGGAACTGAACCTAAAAAAAACCTAGAATCCAGAACCTGAAAAGGTTAGTTGGAAAAGAGGGCCAACAATAAAAGCTTAATATATATAGTGTATACAAAAGATACATGTATTTATTAATAATTTATATATATATATATATATATATAAGGGCCCAATCACACCTCTTGTAAAAATACCAAATTCAAACACACAAGGGCTAATGGACTTGACCTGATGCATTTCGGCCTGCATAGACCTTCCTCAGAGGTCAAACACAGTGAGGAACATATTGGCTAATATAATAGTACAGAACCATCATACAGTTCCAAAATATAAATACAGGAAGGACCAGAAAAAAGTTGCTGTAAAGAATAAAGAGAAATGGGAAATTAAATACATACAATAAAATGGATAAATAAATTATAAGTATATACTACTAAAAACATAAATATAGACTACTAAAAAGCATATTGACTTACTTCCAAAATGAAACCACTAGGCATAGAATAAAAGTACAAATGAGGTCTCCAAAGGTGCAATCATATGCCAAGTGGTATTACCTTTGAACTGGTGAATGCACTCACATTTGGCTTTCTCCAAGCACGGAGGTAACAAGCCCTCTTTTCCAACTAACCTTTGCAGGTTCTGGATTCTAGCTTTTTAAAGAGTTTTTTTAGGTTCAGTTCTCCCCCCCCCCCCTGTTTGTCCCTGACAAGAGTAAACCATTCAATGTACACTCGGATGCTTCAGAACCTGGCCTTGGGGTGGTGCAGTCCCAGGAAATAAAGCACCAGGAGCGTCCTCTTCTCTTTCTTATCCTGAATCCTCAACCAGCCAAAAGAAATTATGTGACCACTAAAATGGAGGTCCTGGCCATTAAATGAATTATAGGAGCCCTCCAAGGCTACTTGGTAAACAATGCTTTTCTCTTAATTAAAGATTATACATCCCTGGTTTGGATATTTCAGATGAAGACACAAAATGCCCAGCTTCTGCAGTGATGCCTGTCACACTTGCTTTTCAGTTTCATTTTCTGACATCCTGCTAGCCAGCGGCACCTCGACACAGACTACATGTTGTGGTAATTTGATGACATGAATCCATCTGCACTAACTCTCTACAGGGGGGCTGTCCAGACATGAGCCCATCCTCAGTTGGCATAATCCCTTTCCCAGTTCTGAGGGCCCTCTTATCTGCCCTGAAACAAAACTCTCCCTCCTTCTGTTTCACTGTACTGAACCCTCTTTCTTTGGCCAGTTTGGTGTAGTGGTTAAGTGCACGGACTCTAATCTGGGAGAACCAGGTTTGATTCCCCACTCCTCCACTTGCAGCTGCTGGATGACCTTGGGCAAGCCATAGTTCTGGCACAGCTGTTCCTGAAAAAGAACAGTTTCTGTCAGAGCTCTCTCAGCCCCACCTACGTCACAGGGTGTCTGTTGTGGGGAGGGGAAGGGAAAGGAGTTGTAAGCCACTCTGAGACTCTGAGTGAAGGGTGGAGTATAAATAAAATCTCTTTTCTTCTTCTTCTTCTTGTCTGTGAAGCCTGCCTTTCATTTCTTTCTCAGGTCTTCCTCCTGCCTTCTCTTTTCTTAAGGATCCTATAATGCACCCCTCCTCAGAGCCCCAGAGCATGGGTTTGGCCTGACCTTGCATGTTTCGCCAGTCCACGTGTTCCCCTTCAATCATGTGCTGGCTGGCTCCTGTACATTCCCTTGCCTGCCATAGGCATGCAGCCAGTTCCCTATTTGTCAGGTTCAGACCCTTACTGAGATTGATGCTTGTCTTTGTAGCATGATTAATGACTGTGTATTAATGCCCTATGCTGTTAAGGCCTGCTTTCACTCCTGCTTGCTTTGCCCATCTGCCAGCTTTGCTCATTACCTTATCTGTCCTCCCTGCCATTCCTGAGGGGGGGAGTGTGTGAATGAATGCATGGAGTGTATTAGCGGTGCCACTGGTAACTTTCCTGAAGCTACCCCTACATGGTTCACAGTTCCCAGCTGGATCCGTGGCCTTGGGAGACAGGAGTCTTGAGATACAGCTAGTTGGGTCATATGTTCTTTCATAACCTGTAGTAGCCTGGGTGACCGATTGCGATGTATGCCTGAGGGATGGACCCTATGCCTCTAGTCCCATTCCTGTGCTATTGATTGCCAGTTCTGGCAAAGGTGTTCACCTGACCAGAAGCCATATCTTAGCAATAAACCTGCTCAAGGACTATTGTGTACAGAGTGGTTACTTCAGGACCTGAAACTATTCCCTTTCCCTTGGAGAGATGCAGATCAGGCAAGTAACCGAGCTCTGGGGCCTTAGTGGAGGGGGCTGAGTTTATGACTGGACAGCCCTCTCTGGAGAGTCTGTGAAGGTGGATTCATATCATCAAAGAGACACAACATATAGTCTGTGTTGAGTTGCTATTGGCTGGCACTATGTCAGAAAATCAAGCTGGAAGGTAAGTGTAACAGGCACCATTAGAGAAGCTGGACATTGTGTCCTTTCGCCTGAGACATCCAAACCAGGGAGGCATGATCTGTAATTAAGGTAAAGACATTGTTGGCCAAGTAGTAATCGAGGGCCCCTATAATACATTTAATGGCCTGAGCCTCCATTTTAGATGTCACATGCTTTCTCTCAGCCGCTTGATGTTCCAGGCTGAGAAAGAGAACAGGGTGCTTGGCCTCCATTTGTCATGAGAAGGAACTGGGCTACTGACACTTTAAATGAAAAATATGGCTGAGCAGTTTTGAAACTAAATCTTGGGAGAAAGCTCACAGGAGGAGGAGAAGAAGGAAGAAGATGATATTGGATTTATGCTCCACCTTTCACTAACCAAAGGAGTCTCAGAGCAGCTTACAATCTCCTTTCCCTTCACTTCCCCACAACAGACACCCTGTGAAGTAGGTGGGGCTGAGAGAGCACTTTTGAGAACTGCTCATGAGAGAACTTCTCAGAAAGACCTTGTAACTGACCCAAAGAGTGATTAACATATGGAATTCACTGCCACAGGAGGTGGTGGCAGCTACAAGCATGGACAGTTTCAAGTGGGAATTAGATAAATGTATGGAGCAGAAGTCCATCAGTGGCTATTAGCCACAGGGTATAGATGGGAACTCTCAGTCTGGGGCAGGTGACGCACTCTATTCTTGGTGCTGAAGGGGGCAGCAGTGGGAGGGCTTCTAGTGTCCTGGCCCCACTGCTGGACCACCTGATGGCACCTGGTATATTTTGGCCGCTGTGTGACAGAGTAGTTGGACTAGATGGGCCATTGGCCTGATTTAACATTGGCTTCTCTTATGTTCTTATGTTCAAGGACACACCAGCAGCTGCATGTGGAGGAGTGGGGAATCAAACCCGATTCTCCCGGATTGGAGTCCATGCTCCTAACCACTACACCAAAATGGCTCAGAGGAAATGTCTCTGGTTTGGATGTCTCATCTTTCAGAGATGAAAGGGTAGCTGTTACTGTTCTACAGGGAAATGAATTAGGACTTGCGAATGAGAGGGTGACAAACAGGGCTCTTTTTGTAGCAGGAACTCCTTTGCATATTAGGTGACACACCCCTAATGTAGCCAATCCTCCAAGCGCTTACAGAGCTCTTCTTACAGGGATTACTGTAAGCTCTTGGAGGATTGGCTACATTAGGGGTATGTCACCTAATATGCAAAGGAGTTCCTGCTACAAAAAGAGCCCTGTTGACGAACAATATTGACTATCTGGCAAGGTCCAGAGGATACAGGAGGAAAGGTGCAGTTCTAACACATCCGGAAAATTATAGATCTTTATATGCAAATGGTAGAGGTGTCTTTGTTAAAATGGAGGACTGGAATGCTTAGTGTCAGAGGGGAACATAGATATTGTGGGCATTTCAGAAACTTGGTGGGATGAGGATAATCAGTGGGATACAATGACTCCTGGAGCTCTTCCCGATGCAGAAAGTCCCAGGTTCCATCCCTAGCAACTCCAGTTAAAAAAAGGACCAGGTAGAAGGTGATACGAGACTTCAAGCTCAGACCCTGAAGAATCACTGCAAGTCTAAGCAGACAGTACCAACCTTGACAGGTCGGTTGTCTGATCCAGCATTAGGCAGCTTCATGTCCTCACATGGTCATGTGGTTGGGAAATGTGAGCACTCCGTTCTGAGCAGTTGCTCTTCCCTCCCCCCTGCTGTTGTGCCACAGCACCAAGAAGAATTGGTGCTGAGCCCATTTCTGTTCCAGAGATGATGCAACTTTGTCCTGCACAAGTTATTCTGAAATGATCCACTTTGAATTTTGAGCGTCAACATTTGTCAAGTACTTCCAGGGTGCTTGGATGGTCCAGGCTAGTCTGATCTCATCAAATGTCAGAAACTAAGTATGGTCCGCCTTGGTTAACACTTAGATGGGCATCCTGGAGAGCTTTTACAGAAAGGTAGGCAATGGCAAACCACCTCTGTTCAGCTCTTGCCTTGAAAACCCTACAAGATCACCATTAGTCAGATGTGGCTGTCAGCTCACTGTCGTGAAACCTGCTGTGAAGGGGGAGCAGGGTTTTCTTGGAATGTGCCCTTTCTCTGGGTGATGCTCCTTATCGGTATAGTTTGTGTGCCTGACCTTGGTTCCTAGTTCTAATGTCATGTAACATCATCCTCTGTGAACAAAGGGCCATTGCTATTCTGTCGGGTCCCACTTGTTACCTTGATTGCCCCCTGTTGCCCAGTGGCCCTTTTCAAACCCTGTATATCTATTCATGCCACCCTTTCCCCGGTAGTCTTAACACAGTTCCTAAAGTAGACACGTTCTGCCAATACTGACCAATAAACTTATCTTCTAAAGAAGCAAGGCATTGGTTCTGATTGTTGCAAGATTCTGACAGAGTGTTAAGACTACTGGGAAAAGCATGGGGTGATGGCACATTCTACCACTACTTTCAGGGTGGGAGGATTAGTTATTCATGGTGTGCTAGAACTCCACATCAATATTTGCTATCCAAAGATTTTGTAGTCTAGTCATATTTGCTATCCAAAGATTTTGTAGTCTAGTTGCAGAGGCAGGGGAGAGGGTTGGAAATCTTTTGTCATTAGACTTTGGTATTCCAAAATGCATGACAACTGTCTGCAAAGAATGGTGATGATTTGTCACTATATGACAGAGGGCAGGGATATGACTTTTTGTTTATGACAAACATGTTGCATGAGTCAAACTACTTCATGTATCAATCAGTAATTGAGTGCAGGAGTACGCCATATATTGGGGTTAGGTTCAGGATTAAGACATTTTATTAAAGGGAATTTATCAAAAATTATTAGTAAATTGTTAAACATTATCAGTAAGTTATTCAGAATATTGTAGTAAATGTAATATTATTCAAGACAGAGATTTCGAAATCTGATGTTACCTTTTGAGTGTTGGTTTTTGTGCTGGTTTTCTGCTTCAAAATCTGGGCAATAAAACTGGACAGACTTCATAATTTGTCAACTTTTCATTTAAACCATGACCATTTCCACAGTAGTGAAATTCCCTGTATTGACTTCTAAAAACTGTGTGCTTCATGAAATTTTCCACAGTAGATTTTCCCTCACCAGAAACAAAACCGAAGTTTTCACCTTCTTACTCTGCATTTTCGGAATTCGTTAAACTGGGGATTCCAAAAACACTGGGTAAGAAGAAGAAAACTTTGGGTTAGTGCCTGGTTAGGGAAAAATCTACTGTGGAAAATTTCACATAATGAACAGTTTTTTAAAAAGTCTATGCGGGGAATTCACTAGTGCGGAAACGGTCCCTGTTTTCTTCTTTCCCTGTTACCGAAAACGAGGCAGCGTCATGATGTAATTGGCTGCAAAACTAAACTCATAACTATAGTGCCCTTTAAGGCTGGCAATCCAATTAATCATGTTTTCTCTTCCAACCCTGTGGAATGTCAAAGCAAGTTATACCTCAGGTAAACTGCTTATGGACCATAAGGCAAATTCCATTGTATGTCAAGATTCCTCACAGTTTTTCCATATTTCCTATGTTTGTAGGTCTGAAGTAGTTCTGTTCAGACACCAAATGGAATTATGCTGTCCTCTTCCATACCCTGCACAGTTCTGCTCCCCATTTCCGTGATTCGGAGGGCCCCCACCCTCTCTTTTAAATGAAAAGCCTGCTCGCACTTCATCACCATCATCACATATTTCCTCTTGAACTTCACAAGGCTGACTGGCATACTGCCTGTCCAGAAACAAGCCCATGCCTGGACTTAGACTTCCCCATCAAGGGCCCAGAGCTGAGATACTTCTTTGTTTCACGGCCCTCAATGAGAGGAAGAGGTAGCAGAAAACTGTCTTCATTTTATTTATTTAGCTCATTTCATGGTCAGAGTAAGGATGTGCGTTTGGTTCATCTGAACCAAATGGACCCCCGAAAAATGGCCCATTTGGCCCCATTTTGGGCAGCCTCAGGCCGAATCAGACTCTCTAATCTGATTTGGCCCATTTCCAAAAGCCATCACCAAAATTCAGCTGCATGGCCAAAACATGGCCCCCGGCCTCAGGGAAAGCATGGGGAGGCATTTGAATGCCTCCCCGTGCCCTCCTGAGTTTTTCCTGGCTCACCTGCCTCGGCAGGCAGTAAGGGAAGAGCAGGGAGTCTTTGGAAGCCTTCCCCGGGTCACCTGCTTTGGTGGGTGATCGGGTGAATGCATGGGGAGGCATTTAAATGCCTCCCTGCACCTCTCCTGGGCCTCTCCTGGCCATCTGCCCTAGTGGGCAGCCAAAAAGGCTCAGTGTCGACTCCTGCCTCAGGGGTTTGTAAGCCAGGGAGGGAAGGCAGTTTAAACCACCTTCCCTTCCCTTGTCTTGCTTGGACTCCCCACAGCTGTGAGGAGCCTGAGCAAGCCAGCTGTTGGAGGGGAGGGGAGGCGGTTTAAAGCGCCTTCCCTTCCCTTGGCTTGCTCAGGTTTCCCGTGGCCATGGGGAGCCCGAGCAAGCCACCTCCTGGAGGGGAGGCAGTTTAAACCACCTTCCTTTCCCTCCAAGGGGCGAAAGTCATTCAGCTGACCGAATGGCTCCTGAATCTGCTTTCATTGATGAAAGTAGCATTCAGGGGTCATTCGGGGGCCTGAAACAGATTTGACCTGATTCAGCCGAATTGAATTGGGCTAGGTTTTTTTTTTTTTTTTTTTTTGCACACCCCTAGGTCAGAGTGGTTCAAGGGTGGAATCAGCTGCCTAGAGTGGTGGTGAGGTCCCCTTCACTGATAGCTTTCAAGAAGAGGCTGGACGAATATTTGTCAGAGATGCTCTAGGCTGGTCCTACATTGGGCAGGGGGTTGGGCTAGATGGTCTGTACGGTCCTTTCCAACTCTATGATTCTATGAATCTATGATTCTATTTGGCCAAAAGTCTAAACTTTAGCGAAACAATTTAAATCAATGAAGTGATATCACCTAAAATTAAAACCAAAATGGATCAAATTGCATAGCAGAGTACACAAGGGATACCACATCCCTAGGATGATAACATTGTGAGTTTAAAAAGAGCTTAAAACTTTCGCAGATTAATATAATCAATCGTTACTTACAAACAGATTAAGATGGGATCACTCCTGTATAATTAAAAATGACAATAAAACCTGAGAGTCTAAGCTGACTCCATTCAGAGCCAAATAGATCAGATATTTCTCTGACTTTTAAGGGAAATCACTATAGCTAAATGTTTTGCAACTGGATAGGTTATTTTGTGGTTAGAACCAACCAATAACTGTGATACTACCCAATTCTGAGGTCTAAGGGGTTCCAGTGTGGAGGGCACGGTGGGAGGGGGAGAGCTACCTCACTGAAAAGTGGTCTCACAAGGTGGTGGAGAATTTAAAGAGGCCTCCCTTTGTCTTCAGATATCACCATATGGAGCCATTAACAACTCTTGTATGTTGGCCAATAAATGAGTGCCTACTGGAATAGAGCTGGCTATTGAATGGGAGGAGCATGACATAGTCAAAAGCTGTCCTGTTGCAATGAAGTTGGTACAATTCAGTCAATGTCTCACAGAGCATCAAGAACTGCCCTTGCAGTCAATTATGCAGCAACATCTGGACTCTCAGGCTTCCTGACACAACAGCAGAGAGATGGGAGAGCAACCACGCAGAAGGGAGTGCTCCCAAGCCACTTGAATGCATGTGCACACGAAGTTGCCTAATGCTGAATCAGACAATTGACATGCCAAAGTCGGTACTGTCTGAACAGAGCCAAGGATCTGAGATGGAAGTCTAACATCACCTTCTACCTGGTCCCTTTTTAACTGGAGATGCTAGAGATTGATCCTGGGACTTCCTGCATACCAAACAACTCCAGGAATCACTGTATCCCACTGATTATCCTCATCCCACCAAGCTTCTGAAATGCCCACAATGTCTATGTTCTCCTCTGACACTCAGCATTTCAACTCCCTAATTTTAAAAAGACACTCTACCATTTGCATATAAACAGGGCAATTTTGGGGCAGGAACGCACAGGAATGGCGTTCCGGCTGGCTTCAGAGTTGGCCACACCCACTACAGCCAAAACCTCTGCATGAGTGGCTACAGAGTAAAGGCCTGAAGAGCAAAACCCCCCCCAGCAACTCCAAGGCGGGTGGGCCAGAGGACCCCTGGAAGGGGTCTGGCTAAGGGCTGGCTTGCCCGGGCTCCCAGCAGCCACGGGGCACCCGGGAAAGCCAAGGGAAGGCAGTTTAAACTGACTTCCCTTCCATCCAAGGGCCACCTTGCCCGGGCTCCCTGCAGCTGCAGGGTGCCTAGGCAAGTGAAGGGAAGGCATAGGATGTGGCCCTAATATGCTAATGAGCTGCACTGTCATGGGGGTGTGGCCTAATATGCTAATGAGTTTCTGCTGTTGGGTGTGGCCTATTATGCTAATGAGTTCCTGCTGGGGGTTTTCTACAAAAAAAGCCCTGCATATAAACATCAATAATTTCCCAGATATGTTAAGCCTGCAGCCTTCCTCCTCTGCCCTTTATACCTTGCCAAGCACTCAATATTTTTGTCAGCCTCTTAGTCACCAGTCCCGATCCATCTCCCTGCAGTACAGTACAAAAGAGCAAGAGTCCAATAGCACCTTAAAGACTAACAACATATGTGGTAGGGTAGGAGCTTTCATGAGATATCCGAAGAAGTGAGCTGTGACTCACAAAAACTCCTACCTGGCCATATATTTTGTTAGTCTTTAAGGTGCTACTGGATGGACTCTTGCTCTTCTTAGATTGTGATTGCGCTGACACTGCTACATTGGTTCCGGGTTTTGCGGGCCACTAGTATATGGCACTGTTTGAAATGGGCTTCCAGTACACCCTTGCTTGGAGAGTGATTTTGTTCTTGATATCAGACCTGATGAGCTGGCATTGCCATACTGGGTTCTGCTGGGCACTAGTACATTGCACTGGTTCTGCTGGGCACTCTACATTGTACTGGTTTGATGGGGTTTGCAAAAATGGCCCCCATTCTTGGATTGTGACTGAGCTGTCATTGGCGTATTGGCACTATGTTGTGCTGGGCACTAGAATATTGCTCTTGTTCTGCTGGACTTGCAGCCCCCCTTTTCTGGAGTGTGATTCTCTGCTAGACATCAGTCCTGTTGGTCTGGCATTGCACAGTATACACAGCACAGAATCACACCCCAAGCAAGTAAGGGGAGGTGGAAGCCCAGCAGAATCAGTGCAATGTATTAGCGGCCAGCAGAATCCAGTGCCAATGTGCCAATGCCAGCTTGACAGGACTGATGTCAAGCACAGAATCACACTCCAAGCAAGGGAGATTAAAGCTCAGCATAACCAGTACAATAGACTAGTGCCCAACAAAATCCAGTTCCATTGTGGCAATGCCTGCCCAATAGAACTGATGTATGACACAGAATCACACTCCAAGAAAGGGGGAGTTGCAAGTTGAGCAGAACAAGAGCAATCTACTAGTGACCAGCAGAACACAGTGTCAATATGTGAATATTAGCTAAATCACAGTCCTATAGGGGGGGCGTTATTACAAGCCCAATAGAATCAGTACAATGTACAGAATGCTCAGTAGTACCAGTGGAATCACAAACTGCCCAGCAAAACCCAGTGCCACTGTGGCAATGCAAGCTCAACAGGTCTGATGACAAGCACAGAATCACACTCCAAGCAAGGGGAGGTGGAAGCCCAGCAGAACTAGTGCAATGTATTAGTGCCCAGCAGAACACAGTGCCATGGTGGCAATGCAAGCTCAACCACAATCCAAGCAAGTCCAGCACAACCAGGACAATAAGAAAATAAGAACATAAGAGAAATCAATTTTGGATCAGGCCAATGGCCCATCCAGTCCAACACAGTGCTCAAAAATACCAGGTGCCATCAGGAGGTCCATCAGTGGGGCCAGGACTCTAGAAGCCCTCCCACTGTTGCCCCCTCAAGCACCAAGAAGACAGAGCATCACTTGCCCCATAGTCCCTATCTATACCTTGTGGCTAATAGCCACTGTTGGATGTCTGTTCTGTATATTTATCCAATTTCCTCTTGAAACTGTCCATGCTTGTAGCTGCCACCACCTCCTGTGGCAGTGAATTCCATGTGTTCATCATTGTTTGGGTGAAAAATTACTTCCTTTTATCTGTTCTAACCTGACTGCTCAGCAATTTCATTGAGTGCCCACAAGTTTTTCTATTGTATATGCTCTATCCCATGCATAATCTTATAAACCTCAATCATGTCACCCCTCAGCCATCATTTCTCCAAACTAAAGAGACCTAAGCGCTCTAACCTTTTTTTCATATGGAAAGTGTTCCAACCCTTTTATCATTCTAGTTTCCCTTTTCTGCACTTTTCCCAATGCTATAATATCCTTTTTGAGGTATGGTGACCAGAACTGTACACGGTACTCCAAATGAGGTTGCACCATTGATTTATACAGGGGCATGATGATACTGACATAACACTGGTCTTTTTTACTGCAGTCGCACACTGTCTTGACATTTTCATTGAGTTATCTACTAGGACTCCAAGATCTCTCTCCTGGTCAGTCTCTGCCAGTTTGGACCTCATCTGCGTGTATTTATAGTTAGGATTTTTTGCTCCAATGTGCATCACTTTGCACTTGGCCACATTGAATCCCATTTGCCATGTTGACACCCACTTACCCATCCTCGACAAATCCCTTTGGAGTGCCTCACAATCCTCCTTGGTTTTCACCACCCTGAACATTTTTTGTGTCATCTGCAAATTTGGCTACTTCACTGCTTACTCCCAACTCCAAATCATTAATAAACAAGCATCGGACTGAGTACTGATGCCTGCAGTACCCCACTGCTTACCACCCTCCCCTGAGAAAATTGCCCATTTATACTCACTCTCAGTTTCCTATTAATTAGCCAGTTTTTGATCCACAAGAGGACTTGTCCTTTTATCCAGTGCCTATTGAGCTTACTTAGGAGCCTTTGATGAGGAACTTTATCAAAAGCTTTCTGGAAGTCAAGTTAAACAACATCTATTGGATCTCCCTTGTCCACATGTTTATTCACTCCGTTAAAGAACACTAACAGGTTAGTGAGGCAAGATCTTCCCTTGGAGAACTCATGCTGAGTCTGCCTCAATAGTTTTTGTTCATCAATGTGCCTACTAATTCTTTTCTTAATAACAGTTTCCACCAACTTACCTGGTATCGACATCAGACTGACTAGCCTGTAATTCCCTGGATCTCTTCTGGAACCCGTTTTAAAGATGGGAGTGACATTAGCTAACTTCCAGTCCTCAGGAGTGGAGGCAGATTCTAAAGAAAGATTACATGTTTTTGTCAGGAGATCCACAAGTTCACACCTGAGTTCTTTCACTCTCAGATGTATGCCATCCGGGCCTGGTGATTTATCAGTTTTTAAGTTGTCTATCAGTTGTAGGACCTCCTCTCTCATCACCTCAATCTGACTCAGGTCTTTCAACAGCCCTCCTGAAATCAGTGGTTCTGGAGGAGGAGGAGAGGAGGAGGAGGAGGAGATTGGATTTATACCCCACCCTTCACTCCCCAAAGGAGTCTGAGAGCAGCTTACAGATTCCTTTCCCTTCCCCTCCCCACAACAGACACCCTGTGAGGTAGGTGGGGCTAAGAGAGTTCTGACAGAAACTGTTCTTTTTTCAAGAACAGCTGTGCCAGAACTATGGCTTGCCCAAGGTCATGCAGCCAGGTACAAGTGGAGGAGTGGGGAACCAAACCCAGTTCTCCCAGATCAGAGTCCGTGCACTTAACCACTACACCAAACTGGCTCTCTTCTCATCTTCCACAGCACTTCTCATCTTCCACAGGGCAAGTACTTCTCATCTTCCACAGTGAAGACAGAGGCAAAAAAATGCATTCAGTTTCTCAGCCATGTCCCTATCATCCTTCAGTACTCCTTTTACCCCTTGGTCATCCAAGGGCCCCACTGCCTCCCTGGCTGGTTTCCTGCTTCTAAAGTATTTGAAGAAAGTTGTATTGTTGGTCTTTATGTTTTTCACTATATGCTCCTCATATTCACTTTTTGCCTGCTAGATCACAGACTTGCATTTTATTTGCCACAGCCTGTGTTCCCTTTTATCAATCTTGCTGAGACTGGCTTTCCACCCCTTAAAGGAATCCATCTTACCTTTTACAGCTTTCATTACTTTGTTTGTTAACTATTCAGGCTTTTTTCTATACCTATTTGTGCCTTTCCTAACTTGTGGTATATATTTTTTCTGAGCTTCTAGGATTATACTTTTAAATATACAGAGTGCCCAGCAGCACCCAGTGGCACTGGCATTGCAAGCTTAGAAGGATTGATCTCAAAGCACAGAGTCACAAATCCAAGCAAGGGGGGAGGGATTTTGAAAGCTCTGCGCAAGAAATTGGGAAATGAACACAAAGGAACAATGTTAAATGTACAGAGTGCCAGCAGCACCCAGTGGCACTGGCAATGCAAGCTTAGAAGGACTGATCTCAAAGCAGATTCACAAATCCAAGCAAGGGGGAGAGATTTTGAAAGCTCTGTGTAAGAAATTGGGAAATGAACATAAAGGAACAGTGGTAAAGGGGGGGAACCCTCTTGAAACTGACATGAGTAGTTTGAAATTGACAACAGTGTTGTCAAGGCTGTAGTATTCTGTTGCCCCTGTTGCTTTGAAGATTGGTGAACATTTTGTTTGAGCAGAGATAGTCTGTCTGGAAACATATCTGCTCATGAACCAGCATGAACCTCTACAAAGTGTTTGAAAGATCCCAGAAAGTTTGTACCAGTTGACCTGCCATGAACTTCACTTTGGGAACCATAAACTGCTCAAAATTTGAACTCATCCCTAAATTATTAAAACATCTGAAGGTAAACGTTTGTGGCTTTTATCAACTTCAAAAGGGCCTTAGACTTCATCTCCCATGCTAGATTGTGGGGGAAATTAGCACTGACCTCGGAGGATTGTCATCTTCTTTGTCTAATCCATGAACAATATCAAAATAATACTGCACAGGTGAGATGTCAAAATAACGGTCAATTGAACAAAGAGATCAAAGTAAATAGCGGTGTTTGAGAAAGCTGCCTTTTGGCTTCTTTTCTCCTCTACCTCTAAAGCAGGTAAACTGCCCTGAGCCTGCCTTGGTGGGCAGGGTGGGGTATAAATTGAATAAATAAATAAATAAATGACAATGATCATCAACAATCTGGTGAAATTTTCCATTCACCTCACCTGTCCCAAAGAACTGTCTCAAATCTGTTCTGTACCAATGCTGCTGTGTTGATAGCTCAGTCTTTTGTCGGTTTAAGATGCTTACTGAATTCTTTTGCATTTTCTTGCTCCCAGGAGTCCTTAGGTATAAAATATCAAAAGACTGTTGTACTTTTTTGTGAAAGTGCTCGATCTCACCATTTTTCTTGATCTGTGAATGGCCATTCAATTGATCATGTGAACCTCTTCCATTATCTTGGTATCCTTTTTTTCTTGTAATTTTCCTGGTGGAAATCATACCATTGCTTCTAAGAATTTAGCACCAGTACATTTGTCAGATCTCCTAAGATTCTTTTGGACCTCAGGAGGTAATTGTGTACCTGCTGCTATCTGGGCTTTTCAGACGAAGGTATTTCCATCAGTACTATATGGTGCAAAGTTGACCATAGCCAAGATTAACAATAAGTATGACTCTTGCTTAACCCCCTTTCTACACTCATTGTCCAATTTGCCAATCGTTTGGAATTTGCTGAATTTGCTGAACTATCCCTGGAGGCCAAAGCTCAGATAGCAACATTCCTCTTCTGAATGAAAATGTCCTACTCTCTAATGGGGTGCTATCTGCACCATCTTGCTGATGATGCTGCTCGAAGCTCATGGCTAAAATTAGTTAATGACAGGCTATAGAGGCTGGGCCTTTCCTTTGAGTTTCTTGACCAAATGGAACATCCCTCTACATGTAAGCTGATTAAATCGAGTGCACTACACTTCAATAAATGGAGCACGGGCTGTAGAGCTTGAAGGGTATGCTCCCTATATTATTTGCATCTCTCAGACCTGAAGACTCTACCTGCTTTCTGTAAGTTTTTTCAACAGCTCCCAAATATAGAATACTGTTCTCTAAGGCTAGTGTCTGGCTACAAAGGGAGCTAGCAGGTATTTAGTTCTCTAAGTGGATTTCTTACTGTAAGACCGATTTCACACAAGAGCTGTGCCGGCGTCACGCCTCCCTTTGCCCTGTTTCTATTGGTCAGTTTCCCACTCAAAGCCATGCAGCTGCATTTTGACCCACGACTTCGCCTGATTTCCCCCGTGGTTTCGTGATCCTATTTTTTGAGGATCACGAAACTGCGGGGAAAATCGGGTGAAGCCGTGGGTCAAAATGTGGCCATGCAGCTTCGAGTGGGAAATTGATCAATAGAAATGGGGCAAAGGGAGGGGTGACACTGGCGCAGCTCTTGTGTGAAATTGGTGTCAATCTCAGTGTTTGGATACCATTTAGCAGGTTTCCTTGATGCAACAAATATAACACTGACTATGAAGAGTGGATCATAGTATGTATCTAAAAAATGGAGCCCTGCTTTAAAGAAGGAGATTTATTTATTTATTTATTATTTAATTTATACCCCACCCTCCCCGCGAACGGGCTCAGGGCAGCTTACAGCAATGGCTCAATGGCCAATAAAACTGATAAAACAATATACATCATTTTATAATAATTTAAAACATAAAAAACATAAAGTGCTATTCAGTTCTACAGTTAGTTGCTTAAGATGGTGTATTAAGATGTCTTTGACTACTAGATTCCAGCTCGGTGTCATTCCAAGTCGCTTGATGTAACAGGCCAGATGTTAAAACTGAGGGCCAGGCTCATTGATGGTAATGGTGGGGGCGGCTCCTAATTGAAAGCCTGGTGAAAGTGTTAGCCTAATTGCTCTATTATTTAATAAAGATGGGGAATTATAATTGTTAATATGCAATTGGCTTATCTATAGGATCTGACCTGTGTATACCAGAGTTAGAATTCCCAAGAACCCAGGAATAGACACAGATACTGGGTGGCTAAAATGATTATTTCTTTACTAAATATTCTCAAGCATACAAACAATAGTCACACCATATAGAACAAAGGAAACAGCAGTGATTGATGGCTATAGAGGGGTGATACAATCTGTCCAGATGTGCAGAGGTCCATGGATTGTGGCCTAAACTCAGAGAGTTCAGGGGTGGACTGCCATTTTGGATCATGGCAGAAAACACATGGTCTAAGGCCATGTGTGTGCTGGGATATAGGCATTGGCAAAGAATGCAGACCAATGGGCAGCCCTGGGGGCTGGTCTCAGGTGAGAATAATACATTACCTGGACCAATGGTGAGTCCCAGGGGTGTGTGATGCCAGTAGGGGCAGACCTTAGGTATGATCAATGAGCTTCCAGAGAGGCAGAGTCTGGATTTAACAACAGAAGCCAGGTGTTGGGTAGCTAGCTAAATGGATTATCTGACTTACTTATGGTCTTGGCCAGGGTAGACAAAAGGTGAGAGACATCCCTGATTAGCATCAGGAAGGATTGCTAAACATTTGTATGATTGATTGGCTTATCTCGGTATTCTTGAGGGACAAAGAATTTATACATAGGACACAAAAGGGCTGGCTGAGGTACTGGAGAGTGCCAGGTGGCTTCTGAATAGACTTTAGAAATGTAGATACTTTACCTGATGTAACCCATTGTTATTCCATAAGCATAATCTCTGCTGGGTGGAGGGGGAAGACTGGAGACTTGCTCCGAGGTTGCCTGTCACCTGAATATGAAATCCCTTTTTGCAGAGCACTTGCAGCATGACTCTGTGGTTCAAGCTGAGAGTGCTTGACTTTTGGGGACTTTCAGGTTAGAAAATAGAGCACCCCTGCTTTGGGGCTACCCAAGAGTAAAAGACTATGCCGCTGACAACAGAAGAGCTCCATCTTGCAGGCCCTGAGGAATTGCAGAAGATCCTGCAGGGCCCTGATCTCTGGGATTGTCACTGTGCTGTTAGCTGACACTGATGAAAATGTGACTCTTGCAGTTGCAAGACTTTTTGCAAATGGAATTTAATAATATTACTTTTTAAGGTAATTTTTAATTAATAATTATCTACCTTTGTGTTTCCCCTAGTCTGTCTGTGCATTGCTGTCCTTTTTTCTTCACTTTTCCCCCCCTTAAGACCAGATGATCTCTGAAGACTAATAAAAGAACGGAATGGATGGAGTGCAGCAGCATCCTCTCACCCACATTCCTGAGCAGATGCTATAAAGAGATACAATATCATTGGCAAAGGAGACTGTACATAAACATTGTCAGGGCTCTTTTTGTAGCAGGAACTCCTTTGCATATTAGGCCACACACCCCTGATGTTGCCAATCCTCCAAGAGCTTACAGTAGCCCCTGTAAGAAGAGCTCTGTAAGCTCTTGGAGGATTGGCTACATTAGAGGTGTGTCGCCTAATATGCAAAGGAGTTCCTGCTACAAAAAGAGCCCTGAGCATCATAATTGGCAGCCCTTTGAGGGCACCCTTCACCATAAATTTGATATGTTTAATATATTATGCCTTGTACCAGATTTCTGTAACCTAGCCTTGACTGCATTGACTTCCACTCTGTCATCCACCTTGAGTCTCAGTATGAGAAGGAGAATATAAATAATGGTTGTAGTAGTAGTAGTAGCGGTGGTGGTGGTGGTGGTGGTGGAGGAGGAGGAGGAGGAGGAGGAGGAGATTGTATTTATACCCCACCCTTCACTTGGAGTCTCCGAGTGGCTTACAAACTCCTTTCCCTTCCCCTCCCCACAACAGACACCCTGTGAGGTAGGTGGGGCTGAGAGAGCTCTTTCAAGAATTGTCCTTTCAAGCACAGCTCTGACAGAACTGTGGCTTGCCCAAGGTCATCCAGCAGCTGCAAGTGGAGGAGCAGGGAATCAAACCTGATTTTCCCAGATTAGAGTCCATGAAGCAAAAATGTTGCTGCTTCTATAGCTTAATTTTTATGGCTGCTCAGTATGTTAGCTCATTCCATCTGTATTTTTGTCATTGGTAATGTGCCTTGGACCATCAGTCAATCCTAAAAGAAATGAACCCTGACTGTTCCCTGGAAGGCCAGATCCTGAAGTTGAAGCTCAAATACTTTGGCCACCAAATGAGAAGGGAGCACTCACTGGAGAAGACCCTGATGCTAGGAAAGATTGAAGGTCAAAGAAGAAGGGGACGGCAAAGGACGAGATGGTTAGACAATGTCATTGATGCAACTAACATGAAATTGAGCATACTTCAGAGGACAGTGGAAGACAGGAGGGCCTGGCATGATCTGGTCCATGGGGTCGCGAAGAGTCAGACTCTACTGTGCAACTGAACAACAACAAATGTGTCATGGGAAGTCTCTTTTAAAAATACATTTTGAGAATCTTTTTAATGCCCTAAATAAAGATGATGGGCACTAGAGTAGATGGATTCTTTTTAATGCTGTAAATAAAGGTGATGGGCACTAGAGTAGATGGCTTTAAGACTCTGAACTGCAGGCTGGAAGGTTGGTAGTTCAGCAGTTCGAGACCCGAGTGCCACGTGACGGAGCGAGTGCCCATCTCTGGTTCCAGCTCCTGCCAACCTAGCAGTTTGAAAGCAAGAAATTGCAAGTAGATAAATAGGTACCGCTTCAGTGGGAAGATAACAACATTCTGTGCACCTTGGCATTTAATCATGCTGGCCACATGACCACAGAAATGTCTTCAGACAGCACTGGCTCTTCAGCTTGGAAATGGAGATGAGCACCGCAACTAGAACTAGAGTTGGATTCGACTGGCTTTCGAGCAAGGGAGACCTTTACATTTATCATCAGGGACATAATACTTTCATGTTCACGAGCAAGAAGACTCAAATGACCCACTGCTGGAGGACAGGAATCTGTACAGGACAAGTACCTTTGTAGTCTCTTTGGGACATCCCTAAAAGTGTCTGGCTGGCTGCAGAACTCTGATGTGGACCAGTAATCTGTATGAATAGGCAAATTTGCCTTCTACCGAGTCACTGAGCTCAACATGGATGGCTCTAAGTGACAACTACTCATCATGTTGTCATGCGCCTTGTCAACTTCTGCTGCCTGGGACAGAGGAGCCCAACATGGAATCCTATGAACTCTACCACTGAGCCATGACCCCTCCCCACTTTTCAAGTTCTTAGAAATGACAAGCAACTGAATCCACAAAAGGAATTTTGATGCAGGCAGAAGCTTTATTAGAAAAAAAAAGGAAAGGGGGAAATTTCATTTGCAGTGAAGCAGTTTCAGGGATGACAAACATACCTTCTTTACTCAGCCAACAGTGGCTTTTCCACTGCCCGTTCAGCTGGGATAACTGAGAGGCTACAAAGCAAATGAATACAGAGGTCAACACAGGTTACTGTTTAGGCAGGAAGACCTTTGTGGACCCCAGCAACATTTTGGAGGCCCACAGAGGGAAGATGTTCATACCCTTCTGGTCTCAAAACCAACATAAGTTTAGAAAAATGGAGTAGAGCTTAGAGGGGGAAGAAAAACTTTCAAGGCAAGAGTAGAGAGAACACAAAGTAAATATCACATGTTTGTGGTCATGGGCTTTTGAAATGTTGTCAAGCACCAACTGATCCTAATTTGAACGAGGAAGTGCCATTGTTTCTGACACCCAAGTCCGTGAAGTCGTCAGCCATCAATCCATTCCATACTTTTCAGGTAGCCATTTCGTTCTCATTCGTGTGAAGCTCCCCTTCCAGCTTAACAGATGCGACCACAAGGGGGGCAGCCGCCACAGGCTGTGTAGCCTCCGACACGGAGAGGCTCACAGGAGGCAGCCAGCACTGGTCCTGGGACTACAACGGTACAAGGCGGTGGCTGTATGGTGACTTCCGATGGTGGGATCTGGTTGATGCAGGAGACGCTGGCCCCACTGGTGATGCCGAGGCAACGTGCCGATGTCGAGCTACCGCAGCATGAAGAGGGGCCGCATGGACAGGGGCAGCAACCCAGTGAGCCCAGACCACCTGTTGGGTAGCCACATGGGGAGCAGCATGGAGAGCAGCAAGGCTTGGGACAAGATGGGGTGGCACAGGATGGAGGACAGCAGGACATCTTGGAAAGGTGGAGGTGAGTCTGGAATCACATCATGAAAGGATGGGAAATGTCAACATGATAGACTGAACAACAAACTGACCAAGTCGTGAGTATAACCCTTGTCTCAGGTAATATAAAGTCGTAGATTCCACACTCCAAATGCCCCCATTTAATCCAGGAGCAATGATCTCTACTGGTCCAGAAACCTGTTGCAAATTCTGGAAGATTGCCCGGCCGCACCTGGAGGTTGGTGGCTCTGATTTGAGCTGAACATTGGAAGGCGTTCCACCGTCCATCTCATTCAGGCAGGGGTCTCCCACCGAAGATCAGACAACAAATTATTAACATCCTCATTACAGCTGCCAAAGTTACCATTGCTAAACAGTGGAAAGAGAAACAACCTCCCAGTATACAACAGTGGCTCTTTAATGTTTGGGACTTTTATCTGTCAGAAAAATCCTCAATTTACAATTCTCTAGATCAGAATGAGCGTGCATTTCATGACCCTTTAGACAAGTGGCATCCAATTTTAGAGAAAATATCACTTGAAAAATTCAGCTGGGAATCTATAACAGAAGCTAAATATAAGCTCATGCTTTATGCCTAATTGTTGAGTGGTGATGTTTACAGGATTTATTTAAATGGTGGTTCGTTAATGTCTGTTTATTCTAGCCACGGGTTTTAAATAGATTTAACATTAATAATTCGCCCTTGGTGAATACTATTTTTGAATTGCCTTCTTTTTAGGCTATAGACTGCTACAGATTTGATGACGCTATGTCATGTTCTTCTTTCTTTCACTTTACTGTTTTGTCTGGATCATGCATAATAAAAATTTTAATAAAAATAATAATAAAAAAGGTATCTCCAACACTGTGGAAGTGGTGTACAAATCCCCTCCATGCATTTCTACCTCAATGCCTGTCCGTTTCCCAGAGAGCCACCTGCACTTCCTCCTTTTTAACCCTCTGCCTCAGAATCTCTCCAGGTGCCTGCTACTTCCTTCCTTCCCTTAGATGCAGACATTCACAGCTGAGAAATGCCACTGTTTGCATCAAAACCCCATTCCAAAGGAGGAACTTTCACACCTTGCTTTCGGACTTTCTGTCTGGCTTTCTTGCCATCTACTTCGCACGCAATGAGAAGAAGTTACGATGGACTTACCAAGAGCAGTTGAAGGGGAGAAGCAAGCAGGAGAGCTGAGCAGAGTTGTGGAGATGGTTGCAGGTGTCAAGAGCTTTTATACCATCTCTCGGGAGCACTGAATGTATGACACATTTCTGACTGTTTTAGTTTGTTAAATCAGTGCTCCCTATGGCGTTTCTGAAGGTGTTTAACCTCATATTACAGTGTGAGCATATTTGAGCCTGCAGGCTTCTCTCATCATTCAGTATTTAAGGACGTGGTCAGGCGTCCTAACCAAGTTTAGTTGTGTCTGATCAGGAATGAACCTGCGGCATCTCCTGGCTGACGACAACGGAAGCAGATCATCAGCTTGTCTGCAATGCACAGATTTTAAGATTCCTCTGGGCTCTACTGCCCTCTTTGGCCCCTAAGTTGAGTCAAATTTTGTCTGCCCAGTCCCTTCTGGCTGCCTCAGTAGTCACCCTTGTCTTGGGTCAGCGTCCTTTTGCAGGGTTCCAGTTACCTTCATGACCCCAATCAGTGTTCCCTCTAAGCTGTGTTAGTGTGAGCTGGCTCACAGTTTTTTAGCCTCCAGCTCACACATTTTTGTCTTAGCTCAGGAAGGATGGCTCCAGAGCAAACTAATTTATGCAGTAGCCATATCATTTGCTCACAACTTGAATGCCAGTATCTCACAAAGCAGAATTTTTGCTCACAAGACTCCACAGCTTAGAGGGAGCTTTGGTCTCAATGTGTCTATACCTTTTTTATTTTAAATAATTTTATTGATAGTATAAAGAATACAGAAGATGCAATACAATCATATATCTGATGAGAGTTGCACATCATACATAAAGAGAAGGGAGAACTTCATAATAAGCAATGTAAAGCAGACAAATAAATGTCAAAGGCAATATGTCTTCTGAAAGAAAGAATAAGGGTTAAAACATATCATAACATTGATAAGTGTGATAGTGGTCAACTTTGTAGTCTTCTAGGTTGAGTGCTGCCTAGGGGGGAAGACTTCGTGGCGCAAGGGATTTGACTCCGGATTACAAGACTAGATGTAATGGGTGGAAATTACAAGGGAGTCATTACCGGCTAGATATCAGGAGAAACTTCCTAACTGTAAGAGTGGTTGAGCAGTGGAACAGTCTGCCTCGGGAGGTGGTGGATGCTCCTTCCCTGGACATTTTCAAGTGGAGGCTGGATGACCATCTTTTGGGTGTGTTGTTGGTATGTAGGGCTATCTTTTGGCTCTGCTCCTGCAGAGTGCAGGGGGTTGGACTAGATGACCTAAAAGGTCTCTTACAACTCTAACATTCTATGATTCTAAGACTCTACACCAGCTCAAGAGAATGAGAAAGCAAAGGGGAATAAGACAGGAAAAATAGCGGACTAAAGGTGGAATAGTTGACTATAGAGTTGGACTATAAAGAAGGCCGAGTGCCGAAGAATAGATTCTTTCAAATTATGGTGCTGGAGAAGACTCTTGAGAGTCCCCTGGACTGCAAGGAGCTCAGATCAGTCAATCCTAAAAGAAATCAACCCTGACTGTTCCCTGGAAGGCCAGATACTGAAGCTCAAATACTTTGGCCACCAAATGAGAAGGGAGCACTCACTGGAGAAGACCCTGATGCTGTGAAAGACTGAAGGTCAAAGAAGAAGAGGATGGCAAAGGATGAGATGGTTAGACAGTGTTATCGATGCAACAAACATGAAATTAAGCAAACCCCAGAGCACAATGGAAGACAGGAGGGCCTGGTGTGATGTGGTCCATGGGATTGCAAAGAGTCATACCTGACTGTGTGACTGAACAACAACAACAACAAAGTTGATGGTATGTCTGAATGAACATCATCAATGAGAATACCAAGGAGACATATCAGAACAGTCATAATAACAATAACCCTAGTATAGACAGCATCAGTGTTTGTTTAGAATTGACTAGTTAATGCAGAATATGAAAAGTTAAGACAGTGTGGTAGGACACCGGAACAATAATAAATTCAGTGTCTGAAGTCTTTGAGGAACCACATTGTGAGAAGACATATATTCAATAGGAGGAAACCATTTTGCAATAAACTTGGACTGAGAAGAGTGATTACTAGAATGAGTCACTTGGTCAGCGATTTTTTTTTTTCCATTATGAAAAGATTCCGAATTTTTGAGTGCCATCACGTAATAGAAGGTCCAGATTCATCCCGCCATTGGTTAAGTGATGGCCGCTTTAGCTGTTAACAAGAAAGTTGTGATTAGTTCTCTTGTAGACATCAGATGTTCCAGGGTAGGGCAGGTCCAGTTGATTTTTGACAGCAGGGATACCGAGGAAGAAGGGTTTGGAAATATTTTGTAATGAGACACTGGTATTCCAGAATGCATGATAACTGGATACAATGAGTGGTGATTATTGGTCATTATATGAGAGAGGGCAGGGAATACAACATTGGTTTACAACAGGCGTACTGCATGAGTCCAACTATTGCATGTATGGCATCAGTAACCGAGTGCAGGAGTGCACCATAAATTGGAGTTAGGTTCGGGATGAGGAGATTGTAGTAAATGAAAATTATTTAAAATTACTAGAAAAGTATTAAACGTTATCAATAAATTAATAAGAATTATGTAGTAAATGTAACATTTATTCAGGTGATCAAGACGGATTTTGAAATCTGATGTGACCTTTTGAGTGTCAGATTTCCCACTGGTTTTATGCTTCAAATTCTGGGCAACAAAATTGGACAGATTTCATAATTAGTCAACATTTCATTTAAATTCTGTTTCCTTCTTTCCCCGCTGCTGAAAACGAGGCTGTATCATGATGTAATTGGCTGCAGGACTAAATTTATAACTATAGTTTCTTTGAAGGATTGCAATCCAATTAATAATGTTTCCCCTTCCAACATTGTGGAACTTTATCAGTAAATTAATAAGAATAATGTAGCAAAGACAATATTTATTCAGGCAATCGAGACGGATTTTGAAATCTGATGCGACCTTTTGAATGTCAGATTTCCTGCTGGTGTTATGCTTCAAATTCTGGGCAATAGAACTGGGCAAATTTTAGAATTCACCAACATTTCATTTAAACCCTGTTTTTGTCTTTCTCCATTGCTGAAAACGAGGCAGTCCCATGATGTAATTGGCTGCAAGGCAAAACTACTAACTATAGTGTCCTTGAAGGGTGGCAATCCAATTAATCATGTTTTCCCTTCCAACACTGTGGGATGTCAAAGCAAGTTATACCTCAGGCCAACTGCTTACGGACCATGAGGCACATTCCATCATGTGTCAGGTTTCCTCATACTTCTTCCATATTTCCTATATTCATAGGTCTGAGCCAGTTCTGCTCAGATGCCAAATGAAGTTGGGTGGTCCTCCTATCCAAACCATCAAGAAGAAGAATTCCCTTACTCTGCACAGTTCTGCTCCCCATTTCTAATATTTGGAGGGAGCCCCCACCCTCTCTTTTAAATGAAAGACCTGCTCTCCCTTCATCACCACCATCATGTATTTCCTCTTGAACTTCACAATGCTAATTGTCATACTTGCCTGTCTAGACATGAGCTGGTGCCTGGAGTCAGACTTTCCCACCAAGGGCTCAGAGCTGGGATACTTGTCTGTTCCCCAGCCCTCAGAGGGAGGGAAAGGCAGCAGGAAATTGGCTTCCTGCCTAAGGGACAAAGGGAATCTATAGCAAGATGATGGAAAATGGTGGAAGAGAAACATCTGGACCATGGAAAAAGATGCCAGACCAGATCCAGGTGTAGGGGGCATTGGATGAATTGGATGGTTGACTCCTCAATGACAGAGGAGTGTGGAGGAAGACCAGAGCAGGAAACCAAAGGCTGGCTTCAAAGACAGGCCAGGGAGGAAAGTAACAGAGCAGTTCCAGAGGGGGAGACAGAGTACTGTTTCAGGGGTGAAAATGAAGAACTTCAGTGCTCAGCTAGCATCTTCCATTCCCCAAGTCTGATGCCTAAGGGTCCCCAATGTAGAATGTTCATTAATGATTTGGAGTTGGGATTAAGCAGTGAAGTGGCTAAATTTGTGGATGATATGAAGTTGTTCAGGGTGCTGAAAAACAAGGAGGATTGTGAGGCACTCCAAAGGGATCTGTCAAGGATGGGTGAGTGGGTGTCAATGCGGCAAATGGGGTTCAGTGTGGCCAAGTGCAAAGTGATGCACATTGGGGCCAAAAATCCTACATGTTGATGGGGTCTGAACTGGCAGAGACTGACCAAGAGAGAGATCTTGGAGTCATAGTAGATAACTCAATGAAAATGTCGACACAGTGTGTAACTGCAATAAAAAAGACCAGTGCTATGCCAGTATCAAAATGCCCCTATATAAACCCAACAAGAATAAGGTCAAACCAGAGAATCTCTACAGTAGAAACTGAAGGGGGGGTTATTCTTGCAAGCCCAGCAGAACCAGTGCAATGTACTAGTGCCCAAGAGAACCCAGTACCATTGTGACAAAGCCAGCTCAACAGGACTGATGTCAATCATAGATTCAAAATCCAAGCAAAGGGGTTTGGAAGCCCAGCAGAACCAGTGCAATGTAGCATTAGTTTCATGGCTGTGCTATGACTACTAGCTTTGGCTTCCCTGCTGGAGCTGTGGAGCCAGCAGGTTGCAGAGCCAGGTTAATGCCATAGGGCACACAGCTATGGTTCCTGTCTGACAGCCAGGCCAGTTGATTGAAGCTGTGCACCTCCCAGGCTGCCTGAAGGCACTAGGCCATTTTATCCACTAAGAAGCCTAGCAGCACCTGAGACACCAGCACCCAGCTCCAGAAGATCCCCCCATGCTTCAGCCGCCTGCCTCAGATTTCTAAGCCTCGAGCCAGCTTGTTCCTGCAGAAAGCCCAGTCCGGTAACTATGCTTATCTTCCTGTTGGGCATTCAATAGTACCTGCCCAATAGGGGGCACTGCTGATTTGATACAAGGTCTAGTTGCAAGTCCAGTAAAACTAGTGCAATGTACCTGTGGCCTGCAGAACCCAAGGCCTACATGGCAATACCAGCTCAATCACAATCCCAAGCAAGAGGGGCATTTTTTTAAGCCCAGCACAGCCAGCACAATGTACAGAGTGCCCAGCAGTACCAGTGTAATCCTAGAGGGCCCAGCAGAACCTATTGACACTGACACTGCAAGTTTAAAAGGACTGATCTTAAAGCACAGAGTCACAATTCCAAGCAACAGGCATGTGATTTTGCAAACTGTGCAAGAAACTGGGAAATGAAGAAAAAGTGACAGTGGTAAAGAGGGGGACCCTCTTGAAACTGACATGACTAGTTTGAAACTGACAACAGTGTTGCCGAGGCTGTGGAATTCTGGTGGCCCTATTGCTTTGAAGATAGGTAAACATGTTGTTTGAGCGGAGATAGTCTGTCTGGAAATGTATCCATTCATTGACCGGAATAAACCTCGACAAACAGTTTGAAAGTTCATGGAAAGTTCATGCCAGTCAACCTGTCACGAACTTTACTTTAGGAACAAACAATGAGCTGCCCAAAATTTGTATTCATCCCTAAATCCCTAAACCATCTGAAGGTAAACTTTATGTGGCTTTTATGGTCTTTAAAACTGCCTTAGATTGTATCTCCTGTAATAGATTGTGGGGGAAATTAGCACTGACTTTGATGGACTGTCAGCTTCTTTGACTAATCCACAAATTATATCAAAATAATCCTGCATGAATGAGATGTTAAGATAATGGTCACTTGAACAAGAGATCAGAGTAAAGAGAGGTGTTCAACAAGGCTGACTTTTGGATTCCTTTCCCTTCAATCTCTGTGTAAATGACACCGATTCTCAGATCTCTGGTAAAGTTTTCCATCCGTCTCACCTGTCCCAAAGACCTGTCTCAAATCTGTTTTATTTCAATGATGCTGTGTCAATATCTCAGTCTTTTGTTGGTTTAAGATGCTTATGAATGCTCTGGCACTTTATTACTCCCAGGAGTCTTGATACAAACTATCAAAAGAACAGTTATAGATGTGGTGTTGTTGATTTTTGTAAAGGTGACCCATCTTGTCATTTATCTTGGTCTGTGAATGACCATTCACTTGATCAGGTGAACATTTTCTGGTATCTCTGGGTCCTTTTTCTTGTAATTTGTCCAGGAAATATCATCATCATCATCACCATCATCATCTTCTTCTTCTTTTTCTTCTTCTTCTTCTTATTTAGACTTATTGATTGCCCTGTCTCGACTTGTGTCGGGCTCTGGCGATTTACAGTATGGCATTAAAGCCTTAGGAACAATACACAAACATTAGCTATAATAAAATTAATAGTATTAAAAAAAACAATTTAAAACAAATTCAAGAAGGTGTCATTAACAGTTCTACAAATGAAGAACTGGAATTCTGAAATTATTTCGGTCATTGCCTAAGTCCTTTTTGGTTTGTTTTATTTTGAAGGGGAGGGGGTGCTAGCCATGTTGCAAAACTGTTGTTGTCCCTAACCAGAAGCCTAGTGGAACATCTCTGCCTTGGAGGCCCTGTGGAACTGCATGAGGTCCCACAGGGCTCTGACCATATTAGGCAGAGAGTTCTATCAGGTTGGGCCCAGGACTGAAAAGGCCTTAAAGGTTAATACCAAGACCCTGAACCTGACTCAGTATTCCACTGGAAGCCAGTGCAACCGGTGCAGCACTGGTTGAATATGTGCTGTCCATGACGTACCTGTCAGGACCTGTCACTGCCGCGTTCTGGGTCAGCTGGAGCTTCCAGATCATCCTCAAGGGAAGGCCAGCATAGAACGAGTTACAATAGTATTAACCTGGAGATGACCATTGCATGGATTACTGTGGCTAGCTCAGGGCGTGACAGGAAAAGAGCCAATCGCTCAACCAGGCGAACGTGAGAAAACACTTCTAAGAAGTTAGTTCCAGTACATTTGTCATCTCTCCTAAGATTCTTTTGGACCTCAGGACGTAATTATGTACCTGCTTTTCAGGCTAAAGTAATTATGTACCTACCTGGGTTTTTCAGGCTAAAGTAGTTCCATCATTACTATATAGCATGAAGTTGACCATAACCAAGGTAAATGATAAGTATGACCAGGGCTTTTTTTTGGGGGGGAGGTGCAGGAATTCTCAACAGGGAAATGAAGTTTTCAATCAGTATACTGAAAACTCATGTTGAAGAGGTTCCAGAACTCCATTCCAGCACATTCCTCCAGAAAAAAGCTCTAAGTGTAACTCTTACATAAGAACATAAGAGAAGCCAATGTTCGATCAGGCCAATTACCCATCTAGTCCAACACTCTGTGTCACACAGTGACCAAAAACCCAGGTGCCATCAGGAGGTCTATCAATGGGGCCAGGACAATAGAAGCCCTCCCATTGTTGCCCCCCCCCCCGCACCAGGAATACACTGCGCCACTTGCCCCAAACCGAGAGTTCCTATCTATACCTTGTGGTTAATAGCCACTGATGGACCTCTGCTCCATATGTTTATCTTGCTTAACTCTTGCTTAACCTCTATTCCACACTCACTGTCCAGTTTGCCAATGTGTATCTCTTGTCCAGCCATTCATTTGGAATTTGCTGAACCATCCTTGGACGTCAAAGCTTAGGTAGTAACATTCCTCTTCAGAATTAAAATGCTCTGTTCTCTAAAGGGCTGCTATCTACGCCAACTTGCTAATGATGATCTTTGAAGCTCATGGCTAGAATTAGTCGATGACAGGCTACAGAGGTTGGGCTTTTCCTTTGAGCTTCTTGACCAAATGGAATACCCCTCCTCATGTACGCTGATTAAATCTAGTGCTCTACACTTTGATGGCTATAGAGTTCGAAGTGTATGCTCCCTATATTACTTGTCCCAAACCAGCATTGAGTGATCATCTGTAAGCCAATTCCTGTCTTCATAAGCTAACTCTGGTTTTAGATCTGAACTAAGCCCATGAAAAGTTCACTCTCAAAGTTAGAGGTGTCCCAATCCATTAAAGGTTCTATATGCTTATGTCATAGCTGAACAGCACAGGAGCCACTTTCTTGTGTCTTTTTTTACCATGTGACAACTGAACAGTACAGGATTCCACCACAACCCAGAATGCATGGAAATATGTCATGGATATAGCAGTTTGTTGACTGGAATGCATTAGAGATTTTCCCCCCCTGCTATTTTTCAAAAATCGAAAAGCCAATTGCACCCTTTGTTTTCAGCCATAATTTCAACACAAAGCATAATGTCTGTTACTGTATAACATGTGGCTATGTTTGATGCATGGGTGCAAATGATGGCTGCAATTTTTGGCTAGTTTCAATGGGGGAAAGGTGGAGGTGGGAAGTGAAATATGGCAGTCTACTTAAATTTGAATTTTGAAAAAAGGAAGTGACTTCAGAGAAAGAGGCAGGTTTGGGGCACTGCCCTCAAAGTGACATCACAGGAAGTGGTGGGGGTTTGGTACAGTGTTCTGGAAGTGACATCATTGGAAGAGGTGGAATATAGGAAGTGGTATCACTTGACCTTTGACCAGGAAGTGACATAACAGGATGTAACATCCCAAAAGTGATGTCACATCCTTCCTTTTGGCTCCACCCCCAAAGTCTCCTGGCTCCACCCCCAAAGACCCCATATATTCCCTGAGACAGACCTGGCAACCCTATTCTGTAACCTGACATTGGCTGCATTGATTTCCACTCCTTCATCTACCCTGAGTCTCCGTGAAACAAGGGGGGTATAAATAATAAAAGGAAAAAAGGAAAAAAAGGAATAAAAATGCAGGAAAAATGTTGCTGCTTCTATAGCTTAATTTTTATGTCTGCTCATTGTTTTACCTCATTTTTCAGTCTGTATTTTTGTCTTTGGTAAAGTGACATTGGAAGTCTTTTTTTAAAAAATAGATCAAGGTGGCTAGCTGGTTGGTCTGAAGCAATAGAAGAAAGTTAGAGTCCAGGGGCACCTTTAAAAAAATACTTTTGAAAAGGAGGCGGAACTATAAAAAATATTTTAATGCCATAAACTGGAGTAGATGGCTTTAAAGAGGATTGGTGGAGAGGTCATTTATCATTAGAGACATAATACTTTCATGTTCAGGAGCAAGAAGACTCAAAAGACCAACTAGTGATGGGCAGGAATCTGTAGGGGACAAGTACCTTTATGGTCTCTTTGGGACATCCCTAAAAGTGCCTGGCTGGCCACAAATCTAGAAGGATCTCTGCTCTGGTCCAGCAAGCTGTATAAAGAGGCAATGTTGCCTTCTATGAAGTAATTGAACTCAACATGGATGGCTCTAAATGGCATCTGCTCACCATGGTGTCATGTACCTTCTCAACATCCATTGCCTGGGAATGAGGAGCCCAATATGGAATCTGGGTCTATTCCTATGTGCTCTTCCACTGAGCCCTGAGCCCTCCCCACTTTTCAAGTTCTTAGAAAAAGGAAGCAGCTGAATCCACAAAAGGAATTTTGATGCAGACTAAAGTTTTATTGGAATAAAGGAGAGGAGTGACATCGTTTCCAGTGAAGTAGTTTCAGGGATGACAAGCAAACCTTCTCTACTCAGCAAACAGTGGCCTTTCCCCTACTCATTTAGCTGGGATAACCAAAAGGCTACAAAGCAAATGAATACAGAGAGAAAGACAGGTGACTGTTTGGGCAGGAAGACCTTTGTGGGCCCCTGAAACATTCGGAGGCCCACAGAGGGAAGATGCTCCATACCCTTCTGATCTCAAAAATCAATATGGGTTCAGGAAAATCAAGTGAAGATTAGAGAAAGAAATCTTTTAAGGTGAGAGTAGAGCGAATACAAAGCAACTATCACATGCTTGGGGCCATGGGCTCTTGAAACTTTGCACAGCGCCTACTGATCCTGATCTGAACGTGGAAGTGCCATTCTTTCTGGCACCCAGGTCCGTGAAGCCGTCAGCCGTCAATCCGTTCCGTACTTTCCAGGAAGCCGTTTCCTTCCCATCCTCGTGAGCTCCATTTCCAGCTTAACAGGAAGAACTGCAGATGCGGCCACAGGGGGGGCAGCCACCACAGGCTGTGAGGCCTCCCACACGAAGAGGCTCACAGGAGGCAGCCAGCACTGGCCCTGGGATCACAACTGTACAAGGAGGTGGCTGTATCACAATTTCCGATGGCGGGATCTGGTTGATGCAAGAGACGCTGGCCCCGTCGGCGATGCCGAGGCTGCGTGCTGATGTCGAGGTGCCACAGCAGGAAGGCTTGCAGCTTGAAGGTGGGCAGCAACTCATTTTGCCCAGACCACCGACAGGGTAGCTACATGGGGAGGGGCATGGACTGGGGCAGCAAGGCTTGGGGCAAGATGGGGTGGCACAGGATGGAGGACAGCAGGACATCTTGGAAAGGTGGCGGCGAGCCTGGAATTACATTTGCAAAGGATGGGGAAATGTCAATGTGGAAAGGATGAAGGACAAACTGATCAAAGTCCCAAATATAACCATTGCCCCTGGGAGTATAATGCCGTAGTGTCCACACACCAAAAGCCCCATTTAATCCAGGAGCAATGATATCTACTTGTCTGGAGATCAACTGCAATTCTAGGAGATTGCCAGGATGCACCTGGAAGCTGACAACCCTAATATAGGTCTTTAGCTACAGTGGGGCATCTCGAGGCATGGCCCCCAACTTACCACCAAGCCCCCCCCAAACTTCCAATCCAGTCCAGGCCCTCCCAACTTCCATTTAAAATATATATATATATATATTTGTGCTGCTTACTTGTGGGTGTGTGTGTAGGGTGCCCCCTGACCAGTGTTCCCTCTAAGCTGACTTAGTGTGAGCTAGTTCACAGTTTTTTAGCCTCCGGCTCACACATTTCTGTCTTAGGTCAGGAAGGATGGCTCCAGAGCAAACTAATTTATGCAGTAGCCAAATCGCTGGCTCACAGCTTTAAGGCCAGCAGCTCACAAAGTAAATTTTTTGCTCTCAAAATTCCACAGCTTAGAGGGAACACTGCCCCTGACTTATTTAAAGGCCCCCCCGAATTAAAAATCCTGGCTACGAGCCTACCCTAATTTTTTTAATATATATATATAATTAAATTTTTCCAATATTGTTACAACAGTGTTCAGCAATAAATAGCGATACAAAAACCATTTCGACACTGGATAACATTCAATGAAGGTACAGGAAAAGAAGATCACAGGTTTTCATTAGCCAGGTGAGATAACTAAAATCAAGAAGTTCAATACAAACATGACATTATGCTAACTTTAAGACGATTTTGGATTGTAATATAATCAAATACAGTACGATGCAATCAAAGGAACAGTAAATTTCGATAGGCTCACACATTGCTTGGAATGGTTTTGCTATTTTCTAAATACCCTAATATGACCTGAAAATGGAATGTGTGGGACTTCCACCATTCATCTCATCCATGCAGGTGTCTTAGGCTCTGAAGAGGCGGCAGCATACAGATTTCCTCAACGCTTTTCTACCTCAGCACCTATTTCCCAGAGAGCCACCTGCACTTCCTCCTTTTATCCCTGTGCCTCAGAATCTCTCCAGGTGCCCTCTACTTCCTTCCTTCCTTCCTTTAGATGTGAACATCCATGTGTGTGGAATGCCACCGATTGCATCAAAACCTATTCCACAGGAGGGACTTTCCTGACTTGCTTCCCGACTTTCCGTCTTGCTTTCTTACTGTCTATTTCATATACAATGAGAAGAAGTTTTAACGGACTCACCAAGAAGCAACAGCAGCAGAGAAGCGAGCAAGAGATCCAAGCAGAGCGGTGGAGAGGGTTGCAGGCGTCCAGAGCTTTTATACCATCTCTTGGGAGCATTAAATGTATGACTCATTTCTGAGTATTTATTTATTGCATTTTTTTTAATGCTCCCTATGGCACTTTCAAGGTAACCTCGTATTACAGGTGTGAGTGTATTTTACCCTGTAGACTTCCTTCATCATTCCATATTATAGGACTTGGTCAGGAGTCCTATAAAAGTTTCCTGGAGTTAGATCAGGAATGAACCTGCGGCAACTCCTGACTGACTACAGTGGAAGCAAATCACCCGCTTTGCCTGGAATGAAGAAGTTTAAATATTTTGATATTATTCTGTGGCCCTCATCTGGGGTCCATTGCCCACTTCAGCCCCCAAGTCAAGTCAAATTCTGGCTGCCCCGTCCCTTCTGGCTGCTGCAAAATTCACTCAGGTCCTGGGCAGTGTTCCCTCTAAGCTGAGTTAGTGTGAGCTAGCTCACAGTATTTTAGCCTCTGGCTCGCACATTTTTTTGTCTTAGCTCAGGAAGGATGGCTCCAGAGCAAACCAATTTATGTAGTAGCCAAATCACTCTCTCACAGTTTTACCTTCAAAGCCCTATATGGTCAGGGTCCAACATACCTGAGGGACTGCCTTTCCCCATATAGACCCCAGAGAACACTATGGTTGGGGTCACAACATCAGTTAACTATCCCAGGCCCTAAGAATGCCACACTCGCTGTTATGAGGGCCAGGGCCTTTTCAGTGGTGGCTTCTTACTGGTGGAATGAGCTCCCAGAAGAGACCAGGGCCTTGCATGAACTTTTACAGTTCTGCAGGGCCTGCAAGATGGAGCTCTTCCGACCAGCTTTCGATTAGGAGCCACCCACCACTGCCACTGACATCTGTGGTGAAGGGCTGGCCCAGCTTGGAGATCGAGCCATACCACCATGTGATGCCGGAAGATCACTGAGCTGGAAATTCTGTTTAGTACATCTTATAACAGGGCTCTTTTTGTAGCAGAAACTCCTTTGCATATTAGGTGACACACCCCTAATGTTGCCAATCCTCCAAGAGCTTACAGTAGCCCCTGCAAGAAGAGTTCTGTAAGCTCATGGAGGATTGGCCATATTCGGGGTGTGTTGCCTAATATGCAAAGGAGTTCCGGCTACAGAAAGAGCCCTGTCTTATAGTATGTCATCTTAACTAATGAAGGAATGATTTTTACAGTAAGCACTTTGATTATTGATTGTTTTAAAATGTTTTAATGTTTTATGTGGATTTTATGGTACCTTGTACCGATCATGTGAGCTGCCCTGAGTCTGCTTGTGGGGAGGGTAGGATACATATGGAATAAATAAATAAATAAATAATGCCAGTAGCTCACAAAGTAGCATTTTTGCTCACAAGACTCCACAGCTTAGAGGGAGCCTTCCTGGCTCAACATTCTTTGACCGGGGTTCCAGTTACCAAAATGGCTCCAAGGTGTCCATACCTTGACCAAAGGAGCATTCTCATTTTGAGAGGTCTGATGCCCATTCGATCCTGTGCTTAGGGCTATTGTTGGAACCCTCTCTGCCTGCGATATTTTGAGGTCCAAGATTTTATCAAATGCCTCATTAGGTTACATAAGAACATAAGAGAAGCCAATGCGGGATCAGGCCAATGGCCCATCTAATCCAACACTCTGTCACACAGTGGTCAAAAATACCAGGTGCCATCAGGAGGTCCAGCAGTGGGGCCAGGTTCAAGGTTGTTCAGGAATTATTAAGATAAATAATAATAGCGAGGACAATTAGAAAACTGAATACAGAGTTTGAAACTCGTGTGCACGTGCTATGATCAATGTCCTACAAATCCTAACACATAGTAAAAAGGTAAAGGTAAAGGTTTCCCTTGCTCAAAAGCCAGTTGAACTTGATTCTAGGGGGTGGTGCACATCTCTATTGCCAAGCTGAAGAGCCAGCGCTGTCCGAAGGGGTCGGATGCCTATGCACACCATATTATTGGGATCCTCTTGCCTGAAGTATGCTGAGGTCACAGATTTTATCTAACGGCTCCTGAGGTTGTGCAGATTGCTGGAAGGAACAAGCCTTGGCTTAATGTTCAGGAATTAAGAAGATAAAAAATAAGAGCAAGGACAATTGGAAAATTAAATACCGGGTTTGAAACCTGTGCCTGCACAACACTATAATCAATGTTCTACAAATCCTAACTTGTAGTATGTCCTATCCAAACCAATTTTTAGTAATTGGAATGTGGAAAGCTGGGAGGAAGGAGAACATGGAAGGGAAGCATATGTAGAGCTGGGATTGAAGTCCAATGAGATTTGTCAGCGAGGGGAGGTAGCCAGCTACGTGGAAGCAGTGTGGGAGAGAGAAGGGCAATCTTTACAAATGCCTTTGTTGGGACTGTGGAGCTGATGCAGGGTCACACACACCATCCCCTTCGAACTGGGGAGCGAAGTGAACTCACCTTTGAAAACACATTTCGACCTGGCGAGGAATACCGCCGCAAGAGTAGGGAGGACAATTGTAAAATACTTCTATGCAGTGGAAAGCCAATTTGTCTTAAAGGTATATACAGTTTATCTTAAAGGTATGTAACCGGGGTGGCCAAACTTGCCCAACTTAAGAGCCACACAGAATAAACGTCAGATGTCCGAGAGCCGCAAGATACGAACAAATATCACACACACACACACACATTTTAGTATTAGAAATGTTACTTAATAGTGAGAAATAGAACAGGAAAATATTGAAAATGAAGATTTGAATATTGAATAAGAATTGAATGTATGAAAATGTTGATAGAAATATTAATGGGAGTGGGGCATCGCTGGAAGTCAGGGGAGGGGGTAGAAAATTGTGAAAAAGGATATGTCAAGAATATCAGTTATATCAATTATGGAATGTATTAATATATCCTGTTAACAAAAATTTCTTTTAAAAAACACACACACACACACTTTTTTTTATTTTAAAATATACATTTTTTTTAATTAACATTAAATGAGACTGCCAAAAATAAAAGGGGTAAAAACAGATATTGGGAATGATACCCATCTGTCCAGTTATATTTATTTGTTTGCTAATGAGATTGATTTGTCTAGGAGAGAGAAAAAAAGAGAGGTGGAAAGAAAGCATGAGAGAGGTGGAAAGTGGGAGAGAGAGAAACAAAGAAAGCAAATAGGTGAGCGGGAGAGAGGGAGGGAGAGAGAGAGAAAAAGCATGCCCCCCCTTCACTTCCCCAGCTGCCCTGCCGGGAGCCACACAATTGAAAGAGCTGCATGTGGCTCCCAAGCCAAGAGTTTGGCCAATCCTGGTATATAATGCCAAGGTTTCAAATGAATTGTTGTATGGTGCGCGAATCTGGATTCAGATCACTTCTGAGTGAATGGATTACATTTTGTAGAATTCCCCCCCCCGACATTTATTGACTACTCCCAGATGTGTTCGGGAACAGGGCTTCTGGCTGAATTATCAATGGAAGCTAAGGCATGGATAAAAAACATTTCTTCTTAAAGCAGAGATCTTGGAATGCGAGGGAAGGCCCACTCTTCTCGGACTCGTCCAGGCAGATAAAAATAATAGTCGATGGGATCGACTATTAGAAAGAAAATGAAAAACCTGGGAAGAACAAACAACATGGTCAAGATGAGAGATACCAAAGATATAATTAGGAAAATCAAAATGTGTATTAGGAAGCTGGATATTATTAGTACATCTGTTTGGGGTGTGTAGGGCATGTTTGACACTTCATTTAGGTACCCCTTCCCCGATGCAACTGTCGAAGTACTTTTATCTTTTGATGGTACTAAAGCTTGTTGCTATTGTTCAGTCACGCAGTCGAGTCCGACTCTTTGCAGCCCCATGGACCCCATCAAGCCAGGCCCTCCTGTCTTCTGTCGTGCTCCAGAGTTTGCTTAATTCCATGTTCGTTGCATCGGTAACACTGTCTGACCATCTCATCCTTTAGCGACCCCTTCTTTTTCCTTCAATCTTTCCCAGCATCAGGGTCTTCTCCAGTGAGGGCTCCCTTCTCATTGGGTGGCCAAAGTATTTGAGCTTCAGCTTTGGTCTCTGGCCTTCCAGGGAACAGTCAGGGTTGATTTCCTTTAGGACTGCCTGATTTGATCTCCTTGCAGTCCAAGGGACTCTAAAGAGTCTTCTCCAGCACCATAATTCAAAAGAATCTATTCTTCGGTGCTCGGCCTGCCTTATGGTCGAACTCTCACAGCCATACATTACTACTGGGAATACCATTGCTTTGAACATACGGACTTCTGTTGGTAGGGTGATGTCTCTACTTTTTATTATGCTGTCTAGGTTTGCCATCACTTTCTTCCCAAGGAGAGATTAGAGACACCAAAGATACAATTAGGAAAATCAAAATGTGTATTAGGAAGTTGGATATTATTAGTATGTCTGTTTGGGGTGCATAGGGTATGTTTGACTCTTCATTTAGGTATCCCCCCTCCAATGCAACTGTCAAAGTACTTTTATTGTTTGATGGTACTAAAGTTTAGAAGTTCTTTTACTCTGGCCAGAGTGAATGCCCTTCTTTCAGCAGGTTTGGAGGTTTATTATAATAAAGTACCATACACTAAGAGAACATGCAGGTGATCATAGGATAAAGCTGATACCACTGAACACATGATTATAGTGTCCCATATACAATGAGCTGAGGGCTAGCGTAATCATCCCACTAATTAAATACATGGAATTGTTCAGGTGACATAGTTACTATCGAATTCAGATAATTACATAACAAATCATTCAATAACATCCAGTAAGTAATGGCGTTAAGTAATACAAATAATTAAATAACATCCAGTAAGGTTTTTTCAGTTTTAATTTCTGCTTAAGGTGATAGCTGTATGAGCAGTACTAGATAGAATTCATTCACATTTGTCTTCTCTCAAGCATGAAGGTAACAGGATACATCCTGTCTTTGAAATCATTTGATTCGATTTGTGGCATTTCCCTTCTGCCCCCAGATCAGAGAAATACATTGCTATCTACTATCCCAAACTCAGGCAGAAACCAAACTAGGAAATAAACTAAAATGGATATTTAGCTCTTCTGGGAGATTGGTGAAGGGATCCCAGCTATGTACTTGAGCCTGGATGGCTTCAAGAGGGAATTGGATAAACAGATGGAGCTGAGGTCCATCAGTGGCTATTAGCCACAAGGTATAGATAGGAACTCTCAGTCTGGGGCAAATGATAATCTGTATTCTTGGTGCTTGGGGGGGGGCAACAGTGGGAGGGCTTCTAGTGTCCTGGCCCCACTGCTGGACCTCCTGATGGCACCTGGTATTTTTGGCCACTGTGTGACGGAGTGTTGGACTGGATGGGCCATTGGCCTGATCCAACATTGGCTTCTCTTATGTTCTTATGTCACACAGTGGCACCTTTAAGACCAACAGTCTGGGGCAAGTGATGCACTGTATTCTTGGTGCTTGGGGGGCAACACTGGGAGGGCTTTTAGTGTCCTGACCCCACTGGTGGACTTCCTGATGGCACCTGGTATTTCTGGCCACTGTGTGATGGAGTGTTGGACTGGATGGGCCATTGGCCTGATCCAACATTGGCTTCTCATACGTTCTTATGTACTTAAGTGCAGATCTGAGATCCTGCTGAAGGCATAATATTCCTGCATTGTGATGCTGAGCTCCTCTGTGCTTGCTCTCTGGACTCATGGGCTAACAACTGCTCTCCTTGAGGCTCCAGTGCTGCAGTGCCCAGAATGCCCCCACTAGCCCACCAGTGACCTTTGAAGGACCCAGTGGCCAGGTGTGGCCCCTCCTCTCCATCATCGGGGACGCCACTTCTGTCAGCAAAAAAATGTTCCAGCATATGGTGGCGATTCTGCACCTGTGACAAAGAAGGGCTGCGGTCACACACACTAAATAATGCACGTTCATTCCTCTTTCGATGCCCTTTCCAACTGGATTTTGCCAGTTCACACAGCATCCCAACCCCTCCCTGTTTAGGTGGTGAGCCAGTTTGGTGTAATGGTTAAGTGTGCAGACTCTAACCTGGGAGAACCGGGTTTGATTCCCCACTCCTCCACTTGCACCTGCTGATGTGACCTTGGGTCAGTCACAAGCTCTGGCACAGCTGTTCCTGAAAGAGCAGTTTGTGTTAGAGGTCTCTCAGCCCCACCTACCTCGCAGGGTGTCTGTTGGAGGGGAAGGGAAAGGAGTTTGTAAGCTGCTCTGAGACTCCAAGTGAAGGGCGGGGTATAAATCCAATCTCTTCTTCTTCTTCTTCTTCTTCTTCTTCTTCTTCTTCTTCTTCTTCTTCTTCTTCTTCTTCTTCTTCTTCTTCTTCTTCTTCTTCTTCTTCTTCTTCTTCTTCTTCTTCTTCTTTGCTTGCCCGTGGAGTTTAATGAACCCAACTGGCTTCCAAAATACTGTACAGGATCTGATGCCCCCGGTGTTAGCTCTCAGAAGCCATTGACGAAATTACTCCCTGGAGTCCCCTTCACTCTCTCTGTAAGTTAGCTCCCTGCTATGCCTTGTAGCTGTGGAGGATGAAGCAAGAGCTAAGATAGTTAGAGCAAGGGTGGCGGCATACTCGCGATGAAGCTGCAAGAACAAGAACATCTTATAGGATGCTTTTGAAAGCATATGAGACGGCAATGAAGACTGCTAAGAAGGTTTTCTGTCTGGCCTCCATTGCATCCATTAGCCCTCTCCTGGCCCAATTATTTAGAGCAATTAGATCATTTACAAGCTTTTTTTGTGGACAAAGTCTTTGTTGTTCTGCCGTGTCCTGCTGGCCACACTTGAAACAGTAAGTGAGCTGGGAGCCACTTCAGATCCAACGTTGGACCGATTCAGCCAACTCTCCCAGGAAGAGGTCGACAGGACCCTGGAAGCTGTGAAGCTCATCAGTTATCTCCTGGATCCATGTCCATCTTGGCTTGTTAAAGCTTGTGGAGATGAGATCCAGATTCCCCCGGGGGACATTATCAACCTGTCCCTAACATCAGAGACATTCCCAGAGTGTATGAAAGAGGCTATGGTGAGACCACTCCTGAAAAAAAAAAAGCCATCTCTGGACCCTATGGTCCTAGCCAACTACCTCCCAGTATCAAACTTACTTTTCCTGGGTAAAGTAGTTGAGTGACTTCTCCATCCTGGATCCATTCCAGTCCAACTTCTGCCGTGGCCGTAGGATGGAGACTGTGCTGGTCACAGATGACCTACAGAGGCATCTGGATCAAGGTGGGTCAGCACTGCTGTTGCTACTCAGTCTAACGGAATCATTCGACATGGTCAATTAAGATCTATTGGCCCACCACCTCACCTTACATGAGACACCACCGGGGAAGTCTAGAGTTTCAACAGAAAGGCAGGCAATGGCGAACCACCTCTGTTCAGCTCTTGTCTTGAAAACCCCTATGAGGTCACTGTAAGTAAGCTGTGATTGAGGACACTTTCTACCACTACTTCCAAGGCAGGAGGGTTAGTTATTTGTGTTGTGCTAGAACTTCACATCAATATTTGCCATCCAAAGATTTTGCCGTCCAGTTGATTTTTGACATCTGGGACACAGAGGAAGGAGAAGGGTTTGGCATTTTGTGTGTGCGTGTGTAACTAGACAGTGTTCTTCCAGAATGAATGACAACTGATAGCAAAATAGTGGTGATTATTGGTCATTATATGAGGGAGGGCAGGGAATCTGATGTTTGTTTACAACGCATGAGTCAAACTATGGCAAGGGGGCCCTTGTCTCCCGGAACTTTTAATGACAGTTGGTGTGAGTCGCCAGAAGGATAACAGCAAGAAGATCAAGGAACCAACTATAAAAAGAGTGGATTGTGTCATCGCAGCCATCGGGAATCGTTGTTATTGGCACTTTAATGAGTTGTACAGTTTACATGGTTTTAGAATTGTTTTAATTCAAATTAGTTATGTTTTATTGCAAATCTTGTATTGATTTTATGCCAGCCGCCCTGAGCCAGCTTTGCCTGGGAGGGCGGGGTAAAAATCCAATAAATAAATAAATCAATGAGTACATAAGAACATAAAAGAAGCCAATGTTGAATCAGGCCAATGGCCCATCCAGTCCAATACTCTGTCACACAGTGGCCAAAAATACCAGGTGCCATCAGGAGATCCAGCAGTGGGGCCAGGACACTAGAAGCCCTCCCACAGTTGCCCCCCCAAGCACCAAGAAGACAGAGCATCACCTGCCCCAGACTGAGAGTTCCTAGCTATACCTTGTGGCTAATAGCCACTGATGGACTTCTACTCCATATGCTTATCTAACTCCCTCTTGAAACTGTCTATGCTTGTAGCCACCACCACCTCCTGTGGCAGTGAATTCCATATGTTAATTACTCTTTGGGTGAAGAAGGACTTCCTTTTATCTGTTCTAACCCGACTGCTCAGCAATTTTATGGAGTGCTCACGAGTTCTTATATTGTGAGAAAGGGAGAGAAGTACTTCTTTCTCAACCTGCTCTATCCCATGCATAATCTTATAAACCTCGATCATGTCACCCCTCAGCTGTCGTTTCTCCAAGCTGGAGTAGAAAAGAGTAAGAGTCCAATAGCACCTTAAAGACAATGACTAACATAATTTGAGATAGGCAGGGCTCTTTCTGTAGCAGGAACTCCTTTGCATATTAGGCGACACACCCCTAATGTAGCCAATCCCCCAAGAGCTTACAATAGCATATTAGGGGTGTGTCACCTAATATGCTTACAATAGCATATTAGGGGTGTGTCACCTAATATGCAAAGGCATTCCTGCTACAAAAAGAGCTCTGGAGATAGATAATGACTAAGAAGAAGAGAGGAAGAAATTGGATTTATACCCTGCCCTTCACTACCCAAAGGAGACTGAGGGAGGCCTACAATCTCCTTTCCCTTCCCCTCCACACGACAGACACCCTGACCAATTTCACACAAGAGCTGTGCCACCATCATGCCTCCCTTTGCCCCATTTCCATTGGTCAATTTCCCACTCGAAGCCGCGTGGCTGTATTTTGACCCGTGGCTTTGCCCAGTCTCCCCCTACGGTTTCGCGATCCTGTTTTTTGAAGATCACAAAACTGCGGGGAAAATTGGGCCAAGTCGTGGGTCAAAATGTGGCCACATGGCTTCGAGTGGGAAATTGAACAATGGAAATGGGGCAAAGGGAGGTGTGATGGTGGCGCAGGTCCCTGTGTGAAATTGGTCCCTGTGAGGTAAGTGTGAAATCAGTCCCTGAGAGAGCTCTGACAGCAACTGCTCTTTTTTTTCAAGAACAGCTGTGTCAGAACTTACCCAAAGGAGTCTCAGAGCAGGTTACAAACTCCCTTCCCTCCCCTTCCCCACAACAGACATCCTGTGAGGTAGGTGGGGCTGAGAGAGCTCTGACAGAAACTGCTCTTTTTCAAGAACAGCTGTGCCAGAACTATGGCTTGCCCAAGGTCATCCAGCAGCTACGAGTGGAGGAGTGGGGAATCAAATCCAGTTCTCCCAGATTAGAGTCCATGCACTTAACCACCCCACCAAACTGACTATAGGTTAGGACTAAGATAGGTTATGACAAAGTCTAACAGAATTTGAGGTAATAAGCAGTGACTCACGAAATCTCATACCCTACCACAAATTTTGTTAGCCTTTAAGGTACCACTGGACTCTTATGCTTTTCTACAGCCACAAACAAACTAGCGTGGCTACCCACCTGGATCTAAAGATTATCAGTAAATCATTAAGAATACTGTACTAAAAGTGATATTTATTCAGCTATTCAAGACAGAGGTTTTGAAATCTAATACTTCCTTTTGATTGTCTGTTTGATTTTAACTTCCTTCTAGTCTTATGCTTTGAACATTTGGGCCATAGAAATCAAACAGATTTTATAATTTGTCAGCATTTCATGTAAACCCCGTTTTCTTCTTTCTCCGTCGCAGAAGAATGAGGCAGTGTCATGGCGTCATTGGCTGTAAGACTGAACTCATCACTGTAGTGTCTTGGAAGGGCTGCAATCCAATTGATAATGTTTTCCCTTAGAATCCTAGAATCACAGAGCTGGAAGGGGCCAGTACAGCCCATCTAGTCCAACGCCCTGCTCAATGCAGGATCAGAACAGAGCATCCCTGAAAAATGTTTGTCCATCCGATACTTAAAGACTGCCAGGGAGGGAGAGCTCATCACCTCCCGAGGCAGCTGAAACCACTGGTGCCCAACTCTGACTGTACAAAAGTTTTTTTTTCTTCTTAATATCCAGCTGGTACCTTCCCGGCCATAATTTAAACCATAATTTAAACCTCCCAAACACTGTGGAATGTCAAAGCAATTTATGCCTCAGGTAAACTGCTTATGAACCATAAGGCAAATTCCGTTGTGTGTCAGGGTTCCTCACACTCCTTCCGCATTTCCTACGTGTATAGGTCTGAGCTAGTTCTCCTTAGACACCAAATGGAGTTGGGTGGTCCTCCCATCCAAAAAATGAAGAGGAAGAGCTTCCATACCCTGCACAATGCTGCTCCCCATTTCTATGATTCTGAGGGCCCGCAACCTCTCTTTCAAATGAAAGCCCTGCTCCCACTTCATCACCATCATCACACCATCATCACACCATCATGGCCCCACTGCTGGACCTTCTTGATGGCACCTGGTATTTTTGGCCACTGTGTGACAGAGTGTTGGACTAGATGGGCCACTGGCCTGATTCAACATTGGCTTCTCTTATGTTCTCTTATGTTCTGTTTCCACTTGAACTTCACAATGCTAGTTGGCATACTGAGTATCCAGACATGAGCCCATGCCTGGACTCAGCCTTCCCCACCACAGGCCAGGAGCTGGGAACCAGTTTGGTGTAGTGGTTAGGCGTGCAGTCTCTAATCTGGGAGAACCGAGTTTGATTCCCCACTCCTCCACTTGCACCTGCTGATGTGACCTTGGGTCAGTCACAAGCTCTGGCACAGCTGTTCCTGAAAGAGCAGTCTGTCAGAGCTCTCTCAGCCCCACCTACCTCACAGGGTGTCTGTTGTGGGGAGGGGAAGGGAAAGGAGTTTGTAAGCCACTCTGAGACTCCTTTGGGTAGTGAAGGGCGGGGTATAAATCCAATCTCCTCCTCCTCCTCCTCCTCCTCCTCCTCCTCCTCCTCCTCCTCCTCCTCCTCCTCTTCTTCTTCTTCTTCTTCTCCTTCTCCTTCTCCTTCTCCTTCTCCTTCTCCTTCTCCTCCTCCTTCTTCTTCTTCTGTGTTCCACAGCCCTCAGAGAGAGGTTGAGAAACCAGAGCAGTGAGAGGGCTTCTAGTGTCCTGGCCCCACTGCTGGACCTCCTGATGACACCTGGTATTTCTGGCCACTGCGTGACAGAGTGTTGGACTGGAAGGGACGTTGGCCTTACCTAACATTGGCTTCTCTTATGTTCTTATGTTCTTAAGACTGTCTTCCTGCTTAAGGCCCAAAGGGAATCTACAGTGGCAAGATAGCACATGAGTGAAGGGAAACATGTCAACCATGAAAAAAGATGAAGCCAGAGCAAACCTGGGTGTAGAAAACATTGGGTGAATGGGGAGGATTGGATGCTTGACTCCTCAAGGACACAGGTGGCTGGACGAAGGCCAGAGTGAGAAATAAAAGGCAGGCGTCACAGATAGGCCAGGGAGGAAATTAGGAGAAGAATGCTGGAGGGGAGGCAGAGTGCTGTTTCTGGGGAGTAAAGGAAGGACCTGCAGTGCTCAGACAACATCCTCCTTTCCTCAGTCCTGAGACCTGAGGCGCTCCAATGTGGGAGGCATGTTGGAAGGGGAGAGCAACCTCAGTAAAGGGCAGTCTCACAAACTGACCAAAGATGACAATGAGCCCACTCTATCTATGGAAGACAATGACCCCCATATTGAGGTAATCGAGTCTATGGATACTTCAAGCTTCATAAAACCTTCAGAAGTTTCCTTGCCATGTGTGGACCTGTCAAGCTACTCAAGTCTGACAGTGGCACAGACTTCATAGGAGCCTGTAGAGAGCTGGGAATAAACAGAAGCATCGATCCTGACTCAGCACTCAGCAACTACTCAGAATTGTATTTGGTTCTTCAATTCCCTCCATGCCTCTCACATGGGAGAAGTGTGGGAGCGCATGGTCAGTGTCACACGCAGAATCTTAGACTCCATCCTGCGGGGGAATGCCCTTTTCTCACCCACAAGAATTTGACTACCCTTCTAGAAAAAGTATCTGCCACAAATAGCACCGGAACTTTGTTTCCAATGTCTTCAGATCCCGACAACCCGACCATCCTGATGCTGGCCACCTTGCTGATGAAAAAAAATGGGTGACTGGGTGGCACCCCAAGGGGACTTCATTGCCAAAGGCATGTACAATTAACAATGGAGACAAGTTCAGCTCCTTGTTAACACCTTCTGTAAGTGCAGGGCCGGCCCCAGGTGTTTTTGCACACTAGGCAAGGACACCTTCTGCCCCGCCCCCCCACTCTTTCCTTGGCAAAGGCCAAGGAAGGGAAGGAGACTTAAACCCCTTTCCCTTCTATCTGAGCACCGGCTTGCCGGGTGCCCTGCAGCTGTGGGGCATGCTGGCAAGCCAGGGAAGAGGTGGGGTTTAAACCCCCGTCTCTTCCATCTGAGCACCAGCAAGCCAGGGAAGAGGTGGAGGTTTAAACCCCCGTCTCTTCCATCTGAGCGCCGGCTTCCCTGCACACCCCATAGCTGAGGGGTACGCCGGCAAGCCAGGGAAGGGGCAGAGGTTTTTGACGGGGCTTTTGGTGGGGGCAAGGGGATTTTGGTGCCCCAAGGGTCGGTACGCTCTAGGCAAACACCTAGTTCGCCTAGTGAGCAAGCCAGCCCTGTGTAAGTGATGAAAGGAAGAGTATCTGCTGACTCTACAAAGGAACTTGGGAAGAAGGCAGAAATGGAGTGTTTGCTTGTTTGGGAGGGCTGGCTCACTGCCGTTGAGAGAGGAAGAGAGGGAGAGAAAGATTTGAAAGCATTTGCTTCTCTGGAAAGGCTGGGCTGATGAGGAAGTCTCTTTTCAGTAATATGGGCAGATGGCTACCTGCCCAATCAACAGGCAGGTCAACAAGAGACCCCCACAATCAGACAACATAGGACTGGTTGGATACTTGGATGCCGACTGAGGTGGAAACAAAACTGACTAGGGTCGAATCTGCATTTGCATTTTAAAACTAGTTTCGTGCAGCATTTGCATTTTTAAAGCAGTTTTGTGCTGCTGTGACGCTGTCTTTCTCCATGCTTAATGGTGTCACAGCAGCATGAAACTGATTTAAAAGTGCAAATGCAGATTCGACTTCTAAGTCAACCAGTGGCTACCTGTTTTCTTCTATGGAGACAGCTTGATCAGCTTTACTAAACAAAAGCAAACACTAGTTGCCAAGTATAAGACTGTCCCAAATATACAAATTCCACTAGTAGAAAACACCATCAAAGATTCCCAAAACAATATATTAAACAATTATAAAGTTGGTGGTGTCACAACAGCAACATTATTGCATACTGTAATTATAATAAGGCATAAGATACAATGGCTGAGTTCAGACTTGCAGTTTGCCCTGTTATAGCCACATTTCAACCACATTTCCCAAGCGGATTAAAGGGGCGTTCACACAGGCACATCTGCCTGGCATTCCCCACCCGTGCTGTTCTGCTTCACTCCCACATTAAAAAGATACCTGACAAACGTGGTAGCAAATTCCAGAGAGCGCCTTTATCCCACGTTATTCCGCTTCCCGGAAGTGTGAACGTAAAGCCAAAAAGCCAGGAGCAACCTGCTTCTATAGTGTGTGCCGGGTGTTTCCACACGTAAGGCAACAGTGATAGGATTGGCTCCGCTCTACTGCCCAATGCGGTGCCAGTGCAATGGGTTCCACCCCAAATCAGCTGGATGTGCCCATGCGCCCATACAAACATAGAGGATAAAGCCGTTTACAGCTGCACCTCTGGGCCAGCAGTCTGAACGCTCCTGCGTGCCTCCTCCCGGTATGCTCCCACATCTGTCAGCCCCGTATGACCGGGAAAACCTGGAACAGTTTATTCCAGGGCTTTTTTGCCATGACTGGCTCCCGCTGCAAACTGCCAGTCTGAACTCAGCCAATATTTCCTCCTTTGAAGATAAAACATAAAGTTCATGTGCTCAGTGTGACTCGATAACTTGATAGGAGGAGTCCACATAGTCCTAACATATTCCAAACAGCCCTTGCAAAGACACCGATCCCGGTCTCATAATGTTCCATATATATATATTAGTGAGGCTAGGCGCTGCTGAGCTGCCCATGGTAATCTGGCATTTCTGGGGGGGAAAATAAATTATTATCAAAACAAAAATAATTCTACCTGGTGGAACCCATTGTGTCATATGCATACTTTTCTGGGTGGGAGGGGAAACAGGAGGTTTGCTCTGTGACCTTGTTGCTACCTGAAAATGTGGACCCTTTTCCAGAGCTGTGGCTAGCTCTGTGTTTCAGCCCAGGATTTGCCTTCCTTCACCTGAGTTTATGGGTCTTTGGTTCAGGTTAGAAGTGGGGTGCCCTGCTATTTAGGGCTACCCACAAGTAAGGAAGCACCTCTGGGCTACATGCCATGTAGAACTTTCCCAAGAGAGAAGAGTAGGTATTATTCCTAATGATAAGAATGACTATTGGCTGATCAATATGTTAGGGTATGGTACATGTTGAGGTGGTCCTTGGGCAGAAACCTCTCTCTCCTTTGTTCTCTCTCTCACACACACGAGTTTGAGAAAACAAACAAGCAAGGTGGAGTTAGACTTAGAAGGTAGTTAGAAGAAGAAAAAGAAGAAGAAGAGATTGTATTGATACCCCGCCCTTCACTCAGAGGCTGATTTCCCACTACAGCTGCCTCAGTGTTGCACCGCCGTTTGCCCTGACACTATTGGTCAATTTCACACCCGAAGCCGCGGGGCTGCATTTTGACCCACGGCTTCGCCCGATTTCCTTCGCAGTTTCGTAATCCTGTTTTTCGAGGATTACGAAACTGCGAAGGAAATCGGGCGAAGCCATGGGTCAAATGCAGCCCCGCAACTTCAGGTGTGAAATTGACCAATAGTGTCGGGGCAAATGGTGGTGCAACACCAAGGCAGCTGTAGTGGGAAATCAGCCAGAGTCTCAGAGAGGCTTACAAACTCCTTTCCCTTCCCCTCCTCACAACAGACACCCTGTGAGGTAGGTGGGGCTGAGAGAGCTCTTGAGAGAACTGCCCTGTCAAGGACAGCTCTAACAGAACTATGGCTTGCCCAAGGTCATCCAGCAGCTGCAAGTGGAGGCATGGGGAATTAAACCCGGTTCTCCCAGATTAGAGTCCACGCACTGAACCACTACACCAAACTGACTGTCTGTAGTTAGGATGTTGATATTTCCTTCCATGTAACCCTTCCCTTATTTTCTAGTAGAATTTTCTTATATGCTAAACATACACATGACTGCTCTGCTTTCATTGCACTGCGCACATTAGCTCTGCTAAGTATCCAACGAGATTGCAATGCATTTCTCTGATCTGAGGGCTGAAGTGAAACTCCACACATCACATCAAACCACTTCAAAGAGAAGATAAAGGTAAAGGTAAAGGTAAAGGTAAAGGCTTCCTCCCTGACTGTTCTCTGGAAGGCCAGATCCTGAAGTTGAAACTCAAATACTTTGGCCACCATATGAAAAGGGAGCATTCACTGGAGAAGACCCTGATGCTGGGAAAGATTGAAGGTCAAAGAAGAAGGGGACGGCAAAGGATGAGATGGTTAGACAGTGTCATCGATGCAACAAACATGAAATTGAGCAAACTTCAGTGGACAGCAGAAGACAGGAGGGCCTGGCGTAATCTGGTCCATGCCCCCTAGAGTTGGACTCGACTGTGCAACTGAACAGCAACAACAAAAGGCTTCCCTTGCTCAAAAGCTAGTCGAATCCAACTCTAGGGGGCAGTGCTCATCTCCATTTCCAAGCTGAAGCGCCAGTGCTGTCCAAAGACATTTCCGTGGTCATGTGGCCGGCATGGCTAAACGCCAAGGCGCATGGAACACTGTTACCTTCCCACTGAAGTGGTACCTATTTATCTACTTGCAGTTTCTTGCTTTCAAACTGCTAGGTTGGCAGGAGCTGGTTCTAGAGACAGGAAGCTGGTTCTGACCCAGCTGAGCTCTGAGAAGGAACAAGGTGTTTGAGCTGCCAGAGGGGTGAGTGGTATTTTTATTTATTTACTTTCAGCTGAGGTGCTTTAGCTGAGAAGGTACTGTGTCAGGGACTGTATTTGGGAGTGTGTGGGTGAGTTGTAACAGACTCCTGGCTGCTGGAGTTGGGGTGTGAAAGGGGCTTTGTTTGACCGTCATTAAGTGCCTTGGGTGATTTTGAGTAGCTGCTGGCCACGCCCTCTCCTGGGAGACAATTTCATTTTAAAGCAGGAAGTTTGCAAGAGGCACGAGCCTCTGGCACGAGCCGAAGGGCGAGAGCAAAGGGCGAGGCTCTTTGCCTGTGGCTCTTGGCCTAGGGGCTCCGTAAGAAGCCCAGGAAGAGCCAGAAAGCCAGGACCTTGGCTCCTTAGTAAGGTAAGGTAAGTAGACTCCTACAGCAGGAGCCATATAAATACAAAGGGTTTTAAAAGGGGGGTTATAGAAAAGTATTTGTTTAAAAACAATTATGAAGCCAGAATGCCAGCAGGGGGTTGGGGGCTATCCAGTGTTTTGCATTGAGTGTCACATGTATGACTATCTGCCCACTGGTCAGAAGTCTTGGGTGTGTGCTCGGTGCAAGGAGCTCCTGGTTCTCAGGGAGCGAGTTTGCTCCCTTGAGGCCAAGGTGGCTGACCTGAAGAAGCAGGGACAGTCAGTTAGGTGCACGGGGAAGACTCTCGGGGACTTGTTAGATATGTCCCACTCTGGATCTGGCAGCCCGGCTGCTGCCAGGGAGCATGAGGGTCAAGGGGAAAAGGGGCACCATGCTGAGGATAAGGGGAATGTGCCCTCAGAAGGAACCTCTTCTTCAGCTGGTGAACGGGTATCCTTTCGTACCAAGGAACCGTCCCTGGGAAGGGTGGGAGGGGGCTCTTGGTAGTTGGTGATTCGATCCTTAGGCAGGTAGACAGCTGGGTGGCGAACCCGCGTACTGACCGTATGGTGACTTGCCTGCCTGGTGCGAAGGTAGCGGACATTACGCGTGTTTTAGATAGGCTGGTAGATAGTGCTGGGGAGGAGCCAGTGGCCGTGGTGCACGTCGGCACCAACGTTGTGGGGAAATGCAGTCGTGAGGTCCTGGAGGAGAAATTTAGGCTGCTGGGCAGGAAACTCAAGGCCAGGACCTCCAAGGTAGCCTTCTCGGAAGTGCTACCTGTTCCACGCGCAGGGCCGGAGAGACAGGCACAGATCAGGAGTCTCAATGCGTGGATGAGACGGTGGTGTAGGGGGGAAGGGTTCAAGTTTGTTAGGCACTGGGATGCTTTTTGGGACAAGAGGGAGCTGTACAAAAGGGACGGTCTCCACTTGTCCCGAGAAGGAACCAGGCTGCTGGCGCTCAAAATCAAAAAGGTGGCAGAGCAGTTTTTAAACTGAATAATGGGGGAAAGCCGACAGGAGATGAAATGTCTCTGGTTCGGGATGGCTCATCTCAAAGAGATGAAGGGGTAGCTATTACTTTTGTACAAGGAAATGGATTACAATTGTCCACTGAGACTGTAGCTAATGATAGGAACTGCCTGGCAAGGTCTCGAGGCAGAAAGAGGAAGGCTGTGGGCTTAACAAACGTGGGAAACTATAAGTGTTTATACACAAATGCTAGAAGTCTCCGAGGTAAAATCGGGGAGTTGGAATGCTTGGTGTTGGGGGGGAATAGACATTGTGGGTATTTCAGAAACTTGGTGGGATGAGGAAAATCAGTGGGATACGGTGATTCCTGGTTATAAATTATATCGGAAGGATAGGGGGAAAGGGTTGGAGGTGGGGTGGCTCTGTATGTCAGAGAGGGTATACCGTCCAGTAAGACTGAGAGGGTAAGATAATTGAATTCACTTCTGGAAATGCTATGGGTTGAAATAGTGGGTCCAAAAGGAGGCTTAACAGTGGGAGTTTGTTATCGCCCACCAGATCAAAAGATAGAGGAGGATTATAAAATGATGAATGAATTAAAGATAGCGGCTAGACGAAATAACTGTGTTGTAATAGGCAACTTTAACTACCCACACATTGATTGGGTCAATATGAGTTCTAGTCGGGAAAAAGAGATTGCGTTCTTAGACACTCTCAATGACTGTGCTGTGGAACAGATGGTCACAGATCCTACCAGGGGAGAGGCGATCCTGGATTTGGTCCTAAGTAACACCCAAGACCTGGTGAGAGATGTAAAAGTGATTGCACCACTTGGGAACAGTGACCATAATGTCATTGAGTTTAACATTTGTACAGATAGGGAGTTGCCCAAAAATACTGACACAACCACTTTTAACTTTAAAAGGGGTAACTTCTCTGGTATGAGGGGACATGTGAGGAAGAAGTTGAAAGGAAGAGTGGAGAAGGTCAAAACCATTGGGGAAGCTTGGAGACTATTTAAAAAGACAATCCTAGAAGCTCAGAAAAAATATATACCGCAAGTTAGGAAAGGTACAAATAGGTATAGAAAAAAGCCTGCATGGTTAACAAATAAAGTAGTGGAAGCTGTAAAAGGTAAGAAGGATTCCTTTAAGCGGTGGAAAGCTAGTCTTAGTGAGGTTGATAAAAGGGAACACAGACTATGGCAAATAAAATGCAAGTCTGTGATCAGGCAAGCAAAAAGGGAATATGAGGAGCATATCGCAAAAAACATAAAGACCAACAATAAAACTTTCTTCAAATACATTAGAAGTAGGAAGCCAGCCAGGGAGGCAGTGGGGCCCTTGGATGACCAAGGGGTAAAAGGAGTAGTGAAGGATGATAGGGAAATGGCTGAGAAGCTGAATGCATTTTTTGCCTCTGTCTTCACTGTGGAAGAGGAGAAGTGTTTGCCCACTCCAGAAGCACCGATTTCGGGAGGGGGTTTGAAAGACCTGAATCAGATTGCGATAACAAGAGAGGAAGTCCTCCGACTGATGGACAATTTAAAAACTAATAAATCCCCAGGCCCGGATGGCATTCATCCGAGAGTTCTGAAAGAACTCAAATGTGAACTTGTGGATCTCCTGACAAAAATATGTAATCTTTCTTTAAAATCTGCCTCCATTCCTGAGGACTGGAAGGTAGCTAATGTCACTCCCATCTTTAAAAAGGGCTCCAGGGGAGATCCGGGAAATTACAGGCCAGTCAGTCTGACATCGATACCGGGTAAGTTGGTGGAAACTGTTATTAAGGAAAGAATTAGTAGGCACATTGATGAACAAAAACTATTGAGGCAGACTCAGCATGGGTTCTGTAAGGGAAGATCTTGTCTCACTAACCTGTTAGTGTTTTTTGAGGGAGTGAACAAACATGTGGACAAGGGGGACCCAATAGATATTATTTACCTTGACTTCCGGAAAGCTTTTGATACAGTTCCTCATCAAAGGCTCCTAAGTAAGCTCAATAGTCATGGAATAAAAGGACAAGTCCTCTTGTGGATCAAAAACTGGCTTATAAATAGGAAACAGAGAGTGAGTATAAATGGGAAACTTTCTCAGTGGAGGGTGGTAAGCAGTGGGGTACCACAGGGATCAGTACTCGGTCCGATGCTTTTTAACTTGTTTATTAACGATTTGGAATTGGGAGTAAGCAGTGATGTGGCTAAATTTGCAGATGACACAAAGTTGTTCAGGGTGGTGAAAACCAGGGAGGATTGTGAGGCACTCCAAAGGGATCTGTTGAGGATGGGTGAGTGGGCGTCAATGTGGCAAATGGGGTTCAGTGTGGCCAAGTGCAAAGTGATGCACATTGGAGCCAAAAATCCTAAATATAAATACACGTTGATGGGGTCTGATCTGGCAGAGACAGACCAAGAGAGAGATCTTCGAGTCGTAGTGGATAACTCACTGAAAATGTCTACACAATGTATAGCTGCAATAAAGAAGGCAAACGCTATGCTGGGGATTATTAGGAAGGGAATTGATAACAAATCAGCCAGTATCATCATGCCCCTGTATAAATCATTGGTGCGACCTCATTTGGAATACTGTGTACAGTTCTGGTCACCACATCTCAAAAAGGATATTATAGCATTGGAAAAAGTGCAGAGAAGGGCAACTAGAATGATAAAAGGGTTGGAACACCTTCCCTATGAAGAAAGGTTAAGATGCTTGGGGCTCTTTAGCTTGGAGAAACGACGGCTGAGAGGTGACATGATCGAGGTTTATAAGATTATGAATGGGATTGAGCAGGTTGAGAAAGAAGTACTTTTCTCCCTTTCTCACAATACAAGAACTCGTGGGCACTTTATGAAATTGCTGAGCAGTCGGGTTAGAACAGATAAAAGGAAATACTTCTTCACCCAAAGAGTGATTAACATATGGAATTCACTGCCATAGGAGGTCGTGGCAGCTGCAAGCATGGACAGTTTCAAGAGGAAATTAGATAAACATATGGAACAGAAGTCCACCAGTGGCTATTAGCCACAGGGTATAGATGGGAACTCTCAGTCTGGGGCAGGTGATGCCCTCTATTCTTGGTGCTGGAGGGGGCAGCAGTGGGAGGGCTTCTGGTGCCCTGACCCCACTGCTGGACCTCCTGATGGCACCTGGTATATTTTGGCCGCTGTGTGACAGAGTGTTGGACTAGATGGGCCATTGGCCTGATTCAACATTGGCTTCTCTTATGTTCTTATGTTCTTAGGAGTTCGCTCTGTCACATAGCACCAGGGTCTCGCACTGCTGAACTATAGACCTTCCGGTCTGCAGTTCAGCATCTTGATGTGATCCTATTATCTCCACATATACCCCGTTCAAAGATAACAACAGGGCCAAATTTAATAACGGTCAGCATTCCAGAAACACGAACAGGATCTGTCCATCAGATAGAAAGGACACATCAATTCATAAGTCTCCAATTTTTTTTTAACATATATTTTTATTAAATTTCAACAATAAACAGATTTCAGAAACAATACAGACGAAATGTCATGTGGGGTTGTGGGAATAACTGATATAACAACAACAATAATAAACAACTGATAATGAGAATATGTAAAGATGAAGTATCAAATATATTAAGTGTATTAACAAGTATTTGTATTTCTTCTCTAGAAGTTGGATTAAAATGACAATGAACTTGTATTTCTCTTGTTCAATCAGGATCAAGTTGCATCATGGCTTATCTCGGCATTGTGAGTGCATTAATGTGGAGTCAGTTATTGGTGTAGTATGTTCAGATACGTGTTTTTGTACGGCTGCAGATCTGAGGCGAAGAGGTAATCCATGAAAGGTAGCCATTTCTCTGCAAAAGTAGAAGGTTTAGGGTAAAGTTCTGAGTGGCGAAGACGATCTGTTATTTTCTCCATAATTAGATGATCCCGCACTTTATTTAGCCAGCATGAGCGAGACGGGGCCTTATTAGCTTTCCATCTGGATGCTATTGCTGTTTTGGCAGCCACAATAAGACTTGTGATTAATTCACGATGAGTGGGTGGTGTTTCTGTTGAATTCCATAAATCTAAAAACAGTAGTGTCGGGGCAAATGGGATATCACATCCAGTGATAAGTCTCCGATTTTGATATTTCCTTCACTATATTTCCCCCAGAATCTCCCTGTCTTTGTTCTCTTACTGTTCTGGCAATGAGGTTTGAAACTCTTGACTCCAACCCAATCTGCTTTGACAAGAATCTTATTCCTCTTTCCATCTTCACACTTCGGGGGTATAAAATTACCCCCCGAATCTCTGCTTTCATGTTTCAGCTGTTGGGTCCCATCTCAAGAATGGACTTCAGTGAATGGATCCAAACTTGCTGGGGGAAGACATGTCTTGGGGGAGGGTGCACACGACCTTGCATCGTCTCTGCCATCCCGATGCAGAAGAAGAAGAAGAAGAAGAAGAAGAAGAGTTTGGATTTATACCCCTCCCTTCACTGCCCAAAGGCATCTCAGAGTGGCTTACAAACTCCTTTCCCTTCCCCTCCCCACAACAGACACCCTGTGAGGAAGGTGGGGCTGAGAGAACTTCTGACAGAAACTGTCCTTGAGAGAACAGCTGTGCCAGAGCTTGTGACTGACCCAAGGTCACATCAGCAGGTGCAAGCGGAGGAGTGGGGAATCAAACCCGGTTCTCCCAGATAAGAGTCCGTGCACTTAACCACTACACCAAACTGACTCTCAGGTGTTTGTAAAGGTCGCATTCCTCTCTCCCACCCTGCTTCTGCCCCTCATTGACGAATCTCACTGAACTTCAATCCCAGGAGAAGCCTTGTAGGCTCCTCTTCCCTGTTCTCCTTCCTTTCAACTTTACCTCTCTGATTACTAACATTTGCTTTGGGTGAGATGGAAAAGTTAGGATTCGTAGAACACTGATTATAGTGTGCGCGCGCATGTTTTGAACTCTGTATTTAATTTCCCAGTTGTCCTCGCTATTATTTCTTATCTTAATAAATCCTGAACTTTCAACCAATGTTTATACTTCTAGCAATCTGCCCAACCTAATGAGGTGTTAGATAAAATCTTGGACCGCAGTCTACTGCAGGCAAGAGGATTCCAATAATATCTGCCCTAAGCACAGGAGTGCATAGGCATCCGACCCCTTGAGAGAAGGATGTTACTTTGGTCAAGGTATGTACGGCTTGGGGCCATTTGGGTAACTGGAACCCCACCAAAGGACGACGACCAAGGATGTGGGTAAATACTGAAGCAGTCAGAAGGGACTGGGGAGACAGAATCTGACTCAACGTGGGGGTGAAGAGGGCAATTGACCCCAGATGAGGGCTAAAGAATAACATTGGAATATTAAAATTTGTTCACTGTGGGCAAAGCCAGTGATTTGCCTCCACTGTAGTCAGCCAGGAGATGCCGCGGGTTCATTCCTGATCAGACACAACTAAACTCGGAGAGGACATCTGACCAAGTCCTTTAATATCGAATTCTGAGGGACGGCTACAGGGTGAAATATGCTCGCACTATAATAGGGGGTTAAACACTTTGAAAATGCCAGAGGGAGCGCTAAAATATTTATTAAACAAAACACTCTGAAATGAGTCATGCATTCAATGCTCCCAAGAGACGGTATAAAAGCTCTTGCCACCTGCAACCCTCTCCACAACTCTGCTGGGATCTCTTGCTCACTTCTCTGCTGCTACTGCTCTTGGTAAGTCCATTGTAACTTATTTATTTATTTGTCAAACATATGCATCGCCCACCCTGAGAGCAGGCTCTGGGCGATTTACAACACTGTAGATATTTAAAATACAAATTAACAGGGCTCTTTTTGTAGCAGGAACTTCTTTGCATATTAGGTGACACCACCCCTAATGTAGTCAATCCTCCGAGAGCTTACGGTAGCCCCTGTAAGAAAAGCTCTGTAAGCTCTGGGAGGATTGGATACCTTAGGGGGGTGTCGCCTTATATGCAAAGAAGCTCCTGCTACAAAAAGAGCTCTGCAAGTTGATGTATAGTTAAGGTTACTAAAAAGAAAACAAGAGATTTAAACCAATCGAGATGGCAGTAAAGTAATCCTCCATTGCCGGCCATACCACTGTCCCGCAAAGCAGGCTGGGAAGGGTACGTGGAGGCCATAGAACACATAGAGAGGGTGCCCGTCTTAATCTCCCATTACCACCCTCAACTAAAAGTCTGGTGAAACGTCTCTGGCTTACATTGCATCAAATCCCGCAGGGCTCCGATTTTATTCGGCAAGGACTTCCAGGAGCTCAGGGCCAGGATCGAGAAGGCCATCGTTGTATATGAAATATACAATAGACAGATATGCATTGTATATGACACATATGGTAAGAAAGCAAGACAGAAAGTCAGGAAGTGAGTTAAGAACATAAGAACATAAGAGAAGCCAATGTTGGATCAGGCCAATGGCCTATCCAGTCCAACACTCTGTCACATAGTGGCCAAAAATACCAGGTGCCATCAGGAGGTCCAGCTGTGGGGCCAGGACACTAGAAGCCCTCCCACTGTTGAACCCCCCCAAGCACTAAGAATACAGAGAATCACTTGCCCCAGAGTCCCTATGTATACCTTGTGGCTCATAGCCACTGATGGACCTCTGCTCCATAAATTTATCCAATCCCCTCTTGGAGCTGTCCATGCTTGTAGCTGCCACCACCTCCTGTGGCAGTGAATTCTATGTGTTAATCCCTCTTTGGGTGAAGATGTACTACCTTTTATCTATTCTAACCTGACTGCTCAGCAATTTCATGGAGTGCCCACAAGTTCTTGTATTGTGAGAAAGGGTGAAAAGGGGGTTGCAGAAGTTTCTCCTTTGGAAAAAGGTTTTGATTCAACCAGTACCATTTCTCATCCATGAATGTTCACATCTAATGGAAGGAAGGAAGTGGCAGACACCTGGAGAAATTCTGAGGCACAGGGATAGAAGGAGGAAGTGCAGGTGGCTCTCTGGGAAATAGACAGGTGTTGAGGTAGAAATGCATCGAGGACATTTGTATTCTGCCTCTCCAGAGCCTAAGTCACCTGCATGGATGAGATGAATGGTGGAAGTCCCATACCTTCAATTTACAGCTCATATAAGAGTTGTCAACCTCCAGGTGTGGTCAGGCAATCTCCGAGAATTGCAACCGATCTCTGGACAAGTAGTGATCATTGCTACTTGATTAAATGGGGCACTTGGAGTGTGGACCCTGTGGCACTATACTCCCTGCAACAAAGGTCATAACTGTGACTTTGATCGTTTTTTTGCTTCCGTCTCTCACACTGACATTTCCCTTCCTTTCCTAATGTAATTCCAGACTCACCTCCACCTTTCCAAGATGTCCTGCTGTCCTCCATCCTGTGCCACCCCAACTTGCCCCAAGCCTTGCTGCCCTAGTCCATGCTGCCCCCCATGTGGCTACCCGACAGGCGGTCTGGGCAAACTGGGTTGCTGCCCCAGTCCGTGCGGCCCCTCTTCATGCTGTGGTAGCTCAACATCAGCGCGTTGCCTTGGCCTCACCAGTGGGGCCAGCGTCTCCTGCATCAACCAGATCCCACCATCGGAAGTCACCATACAGCCACCTCCTTGTGTTGTTACAATCCCGGGGGCAGTGCTGGCTGCCTCCTGTGAGCCTCTTCGTGTGGGAGGCTACACAGCCTGTTCTGGCTGCCCCCTTGTGGCCGCCTCTGCAATTAAACAAAAAGGGGAGCGTCGAAAGAATGGGAATGAAACGGCTACCTGAAAAGAATAGGATGGATTGACAGCTGACGACTTCACGGACTTGGGTGTCAGAAAGCACGGCACTTCCCAGTTCAAAATCCAGACCGGTTGGTGCTTAACAAGATTCCAGAAGCCCATGACCACAAACATGGGATAGTTACTTTGCATTCTCTCTGCTCTTGCCTTGATTTCCCCCCCTCTAAGCTCCATTTTCTTAAGCATGTGTTGATTCTGACACCAAAAGGATATGAACGTCTTCCCTCTGTGAGCCTCCAAATATTTTGGGGGCTTACTGAGGCCTTCCTGCCTCAACAGTAAGCTTTGTTAAACACTGTATTCATTTGCTTTGTAACCTTTCAGTTATCCCAGCTAAATGGGTAGTGGAAAAGCCACTGTTTGCTGAGTCAAGGAGGTATGGTTGTCATCCCTGAAACTGCTTCACTGGAAATGAAGTCGCCCCCTCCCCTTCTTTCCCAATAAAGCTTCAGTCTGCATCAAAATTGCTTGTCGTGGATTCACTTGCTTCTTATTTCTAAGGGCTTGCAAAGTGGGGAGGGGTCGTTGCTCAGTGGTAGAGCACATAGGGGTAGACCCAGATTCAATTTTGGGTTTCTCAGTCCCAGGTAAAAGCTGCTGAGAAGGTACACGACACCATGATGAGCAGATGCCCTTTACAGCCATCCACGTTGAGTTCAGTGACTCAGTAGAAGGCAACATTGCTAGTTTATATGTCTTTTGGCCCAGAACAGAGATGATTCTAGTTCTGCAGCTGGACAGACACTTTTAGGGATGTCCCAATGAAACCAAATACGTCCCTTTCCTCTACAGATTCCTGTCCTCCAGGAATTTGTAGAATCATAGAATTGGAAGGGGCCTACAGGGTCATCTAGTCCAGCCCCCTGCTCAATGCAGGGAATTCACAACTACCTCCCCCCACACCACTTCTTAGAAGCAAGACTGTGATTTGTCCCAAAGAGATTACAAGAAAAAAAAAAGGCACAGAAATAGAAGAAGAAGAAGAGTAGAGATTGGATTTATACCCCGCCCTTCACTCGGAGTCTCAGAGCGGCTTACAAACTCCTTTCCCTTCCCCTCCCCACAACAGACACCCTGTGAGGAAGACAGGGCTAGGAGAGCTCTGACAGAAACTGCTCTTTTCAAGAACACCTCTGACAGATCTATGGCTTGCCCAAGGTCATCCAGCAGCTGTGAGTGGAGAAGTGTGGAAATGAAACCTGGTTCTCCCAGATTAGAGTCCATGTACTTAACCACTACACCAAATAGTGGAAATTGTTCACCTGATCAATCGAATGGCTGATCATAGACCAAGATAAATTTCGAGATGGAGCACCTTTACAAAGAAAAAGAACCCTACAACTTTGGTCTTTCGATAATTTATATCTAAGGGTTCCTGGGAGCCATAAAGTGCAAAAGCATTCAGTGAGCTTCTTAAACCAATGAAACGGGACTCAGTCTCCCCTCCGGCATTGCTCTGCTAGTTTCCTCCCTGGTCTGCCTGTGATGCCTGCCTTTTATTTCCTGCTCTGGTCCTCCAGGACAGAAGAGCCAACCATACAATCCTGGTCTGTTCACCCAATGTTCCCTACACCTGGGTCTGACCTGGCTTCATTTTTTTGTTTTCATGGCCGAGCTGTTTCTCTTCCATCATGTGCTGTCTAGCTGCTGTAGATTCCTTTGTTTCTTAGGCTAGAAGCCAGTTTCCTGGTGCCTCTCCCTCCCTCTGAGGGCTGTGGGACAGAGAAGCAGGGGTCATTTTGTAGAAAAATCGGTGCAGGAGTTCATTAGCAAAACTTATTTGCATATGCCACACTCCCGGACATCACTGGAAGTGTGTCAGAAGACAACACCCACCACTCAGGCTCTACTGGACAGTTTTGGATTGCTAGCTATGGGAGGGGAAGCATGCATACCATGCTCCAGCAGCTACCCTATGAGTTTGGAGCCTCTTCCTCAAACCCCTCCCCTCCATCCCCCAGAACATACCCTAAGTTTTTGCCATTGACTTCAATGGCCCATAGGATATAATGGGTACGAAATTGACATGTTGGCCAAAGACTCCCCAATGGGCTGGTACTGCCGAAATTGACATGCGGGAGCCTTTTTCCTGGAGGGAGAGCTTGTACCTGAATAAACCTTGGTCTTAGTGGGGATGGACAGAGCCTGGGTGGACTGGGTGCAGTGTTCCCTCTAAGCTGAGTGAGTGTGAGCTGGCTCACAGTTTTTTAGCCTCCGGCTCACACATCTTTGTCTCAGCTCAGGAAGGAGGGCTCCAGAGCAAGCTAAGTTATGCAGCAGCCAAATCGCCCGCTCACAACTTTCATGCCAGTAGCTTGCAAAGTAGAATTTTCGCACGCCAGAGGGGAGCTTGGGTTACATTGAGACTGGAGGTGGATTGCAGAGTGGAAAGCGATGCAGTTAGCGTAGGGTTACAGAAATCTGGTACAAGGCATAAGGAGAAGACTCTTGAGAGCCCCTTGGACTGCAAGGAGATCGAATCAGTCAAGCCTAAAAGAAATCAACCCTGACTGTTCCCTGGAAGGCCAGATACTGAAGCCGAAGCTCAAATACTTTGGCCCCTGAATGAGAAGGGAGCACTCACTGGAGAAGACTCTGATGCTGGGAAAGACTGAAGGTCAAAGAAGAAGGGGCGGCAAAGGATGAGATGGTTGGACATTCCATTCTTTTATCAGTGCTCATAGACCGTCTGGTCTTAAGCAAAACAGTGAAGGAAAAAAATACAGTACTGCACAGACAAACAAGGGAAAGCACAAAAGCACAGAATCATTAATTTTTAAAAAAATTGCATTAAAAGTAATATTATTAAATGCCATTGACAAAAAGTCTTACGACTGCAGGGGAGACACATTTGGGTCAGGGTCAGCTACGTTTGGATCAGCGTCAGCGTAGTTCCAATCTCCTGCTTTAAAGCAGGGCTCCATTTTTGGATGTATACCGGGATCCATTTGTCATGGGCAGAGTTATGTCGGTTGCATCTATGAAACATGGTAAATGGTAGCAAACTGTCGATATTTACAGTCACAAATCTGCTTCTAGAATGAAATCCTGCCTCGTTCTTTCTCATTCCCTTTGTGGCCAGACATTTAGAGAATCATATTCTATATTTCGGAACTGTTAGAAACTTGCAATCAGCAGACAGAGTCTTTGGGACTGAGAGACTCCAATAATATAGGGAGCGCACCCTTTGAGCTCTACAGACAGTGCTCCGTTTATCAAAGTGTGGTGCTCTAGAGTTAATCAGCTTACATGCGGAGGGATATTCCAGTTGGCCAAGAAGTTAGAAGGAAAAACCCAACCTCTGTAGCCAGTCATTGACTAATTTTAGCCGCGAGCTTCAAAAACCATCATTAGCAAGATGGTGAGAATAGGACTCCATGAGAGAGTTTTTGGTTGAATGTTGCTATTTAAGCTTTGGCCTCCAGGGATGGTTCAGCAAATTTCAAATGAGTGGTTGGACCAGAGATACACATTGGCAAATTGGACAATGAGAAGAAGAAGAAGAAGAAGAAGAAGAAGAAGAAGAAGAAGAAGAAGAAGAAGAAGAAGAAGAAGAAGAAGAAGAAGAAGAGATTGGGTTTATACCCCGCCCTTCACTACCCAAGGGAGTCTCAGAGCGGCTCACAAACTCCTTTCCCTTCCCCTCCCCACAAAAGACACCTTGTGAGGTAGGTGGGGCTAAGAGAGCTCTGACAGAAACTGCTCTTTTTCAAGGACAGCAGTGCCAGAGCTATGGCTTGCCCAAGGTCATCCAGCAGGTGCAAGTGGAGGAGTGGGGAATCAAACCCGGTTCTCCCAGATGAGAGTCCACGCACTTAACCACTACACCAAACTGGTGAGCAGTGACTCATGAAATTTCATACCCTACCACAAATTCTGTTGGTCTTTAACATGCTACTGGACTCTTACTTTTTTCTACTTCTACAGACAGACTAACATGGCTACCTGTCTTGATCTAATCAGGATTAAGAATTTATTCAGCTATTCAATACAGAGATTTTGAAATCTGATGCTACCTGTTGAGGTTCACATTTCCTGCTGTTTTTTATGCTTTACAATCTGGGCAATAGAAATAAAAATGGACAGATTTAGTAATTTGGCCACATTACATTTAAACCCTATTTTCTTTCTCTATTTTCTGAAAATGAGGCAGTGTCATGATGTAGTTGGCTGTAGGGCTAAACTCCTAACTACAGTGTCCTTGAAGGGTGGCAATCCAATTAATACTGTTTTCCCTTCCAACACTGCAGAGTGTCAAAGCAAGTTATACCTCAGGCCAACTGCTTACGGACCATGAGGCAAATTCCATCGTGGGGCAGGACTCCTCACACTTCATCCATATTCCCTATATTTAAAGGTCTGAGCTAGTTCTATTCAGACACCAAATGGACTTGTGTGGTCCTCCCATCCAAAACATCAAGAGGAGGAGTTCCCATACCCTGCACAATGCTGCTCCCCATTTCTATGATTTAGAGAGCCCCAACACTCTCTTTTAAATGGAAGGCCTGCTCCCACTCCATCACCATCATTGCATATTTCCTCTTGAACTTCACTATGCTAACTGGCATAACTGACTGTCCAGAAATGAGCTGGTGCCTAGACTCAGCCTTCCCCACCAAGGGTCCAGAGCTAGGAAACTTGTCTGTTCCACAGCCCTCAGAGGAAGGGAGAGGTAGCAGGAAACAGTCTTCCTGCTTAAGGCACAAAGGAATCTACAGCAGCTAGATGACACGTGATGGAAGAGAAATATCTGTACCATGGGAAAAGATGAGGCCAGACCAGACCAGTGGTAGGGAGCATTGGGTGAACGGGCAGGATTGGATAGTTGACTCCTCAAGGGCAGAGGTGTCAAACTCGCTGTGCATTTTTACAGCTCGCTCACCATGACAATGGAGGAGGGGTTGCAGGAGAGTGTGAAACTGAAATACTTTCACTTTTGCTGGATTGCTTTGAAGTAGCATGTATTCTTATCATCTCTGAGGACCCAGGAGTCCGTGGGTCTCAGCTCTCGCAGCTCGGCTTCATTTTACATATTGCGGGGATGGTACAGTAAGGGGGGTTGCTAGCCATTGCTTAGGTGGAATACTAAGAGGTGATTGGTGCTGGGTATTTTCGGGCCCCTGCTTGAACCCTGTATATCTATTGCCTTCATGCCTTTAACCTTAGTTCTAACACAGCCAGTGTCCAGACCGGGTCCTATCAATGTCTCAATAAACCTAACATTCTCCAGAGTGAATGTTGTTGGGAACCGATTTATCCAGGAGTCTGACAAGAGGAGCCTCTAGGAAGACCAGAGCAGGAAATAAAAGGCAGTCTTCACAGACAGACCAGGGAGGAAACTAGCAGAGCAATTCCAGAGGGGGAGACCAAGTCCTGCTTTGTTGGTTTAAGAAGCTTACTGAATGTTTTTGCACTTTATGGCTCCCAGGAACCCTTAGATATAAATTATTGAAAGACCCAAGTTGTAGTTTTTTCTTTGTAAAGGTGCTCCATCTCAACATTTATCTTGGTCTACGAATGGCCATTCGATCGATCAAGTGAACAATATCCGCTATCTTGATATCCTTTTTTTTTTTTTTTTTTTTGTAATTTCTTCAGGAGAAATCATACCCTTCCTTCTAAGATGTTAGCGCCAGTACACTCACCAGCTCTTCTGAGATTCTTTTTTGGTCTCAGGAGGTATTTATGTACCTGCTGCTATCTGGACTTTTCAGGCAAAGGCAATGCAATCATTACTATATGGTGTGAGGTTGAGCATAGCCATGGTTAACAATTTTATTTATTTATTTATTTATTTTGGGATTTATACCCCGCCCTATCCAGTAGCTCAGGGCGGCTAACAAGCGGCCAAGCCGAGTTTCAGAACTAAAAACAATAAAAATATTACATACAATTAAAAAATAAACAATTCACAATACAGCAGTAAAATTCATGTAAATCCAAGATGCACGTTACACGGTATCCCACATTGGCGGCGGATTTCTTAATTGCATGGGCATCAGGAGTAGTCTATCCCAGCTCACGGGCAGCATCCATCTTTCCAGATAATGGGACAGATGGATGAAGGCTCTCAATGATGGCATGATAGCGGCGGCGGCTCCTCCTCAAAGGCCTGGCGGAAGAGCTCCGTCTCGCAGGCCCTGCGGAACTGCACTAGGTCCTGCAGGGCCCGGATCTCCTCTGGGAGCTCATTCTACCAGGTGGGAGCCACCGCTGAGAATGCCCTAGCCTTGGTTTGGGCAAGCTTCACACTTTGAGGGCCTGGTACTTCCAGGCGATGGCTATTCCCCGATCGCAGTGATCTTGGGGGTACATATGGGAAGAGGCGGTCCCTTAGATACGCCGGACCCTGGCCATTCAGGGCTTTAAAGGTAAGTATGACTCTTGCTTAACTCCTTATATTATTGGAGTCTCTCAGTCCCAAAGACTCTACCTGCTTACAATAAGCTTTTATTGGTTCCCAAATATGGAATACTATTCTCTAAATGCCAACCATAAAGGGAACTAGCAGGAACTATGGAGAGTTTCATTCTATTGTGGATTTGTGACTGTGAATCTTGATGTTTGGACACCATGTAGTTTGTTGAAGGCTTTCACAGCCGGAGTTCATTAGCTGTTGTAGATTTTCCAGGTTGTGTGGCCATGATCTTGACATTGTAGTACCTGGAGTTTCACCAGCAGCTGTGATTGGCACCCTCAGAGGTATAACACAGAAAGTTGGAGTACTCCCTGTGTCAATATGAGAAGAAAAATGGCAGGCAGGTAATTTATATCTACTGAGGAAGGTGGGGTAGGGCTGAGTCATTATCTTGTAGGAGTTTCCCAGGCTGTGACATGCCATTGAAATGCATAAACACAAACACAATTTCAACAGGAAGGAAGAGAGTTTAAAAATAAATAGCACATGGTTTCCAGTCCTGAAAAAAATACAAAATGTTCTACATCTCGCAACAGTATTACAGAAAAGATTAGAATTTCAACAGCCAGTCTATAGGCAAAAGAACCTCCTCAGGAAAGCTCTTCCATTAGCATGTCACAGCCTTGGAAACTCTTACAAGATAATGACTCAACCCTTTCTCCACCTTAGGCAGATCATGAGAGGGAGGACAGGGAGGGCTGCATCAGTGCTTAGTTCTCATGGCCCTTTCTGACACGTCCAGGAAAATGCCAATCACTACTTTGGGGTCAGGAAGCAATTTTCTCCAGGCCCGTTTTGGCAGGTATCCTGGAGGATTTTTTTTTTTTTTTTGGGGGGGTTGCCATCTTCTGGGCATGGCAGACAACCAAGAAACTGTGTACTGATAAATGAACTATAATCCCCCCAAAATAAGTGAAATGGAGAAGCAGTAGCTGCAATATGTTAATACCAAGAGACATTTGAAATGCAAGAAGGAAACATTGACTTTTGATAAAGCACCATTGAAATGCGAGAACCCTGAAACTAGCCATTGTGCGACGTCACAAGCAACGTTCCCTCTAAGCTGAGTTAGTGTGAGCTAGCTCAGTTTTTTAGCCTCCGGCTCACACAGTTTTGTCTCAGCTCAGGAAGGATGGCTTCAGAGCAAACTAATTTATGCAGTAGCTAAATCGCTCGTTCACAAGTTTAACGCCAGTAGCTCACAAAGTAGAATTTTTGCTCACAATTCTCCACAGCTTAGGGGGAACATAGGTCACAAGTTGCCTACAGTTTCCTGACCTCTTCAAGTTACATTCAAACCTTCGGTCTTTATTTTGTCTTCATGAGATGCTTTCGAAGCCAAGTGGTTATCTGCGGTTCTTCCAGTTCTTCTGTTATGAGGTGCCTTCGGTTTGATTAACATTTCCTTGGATCCTACTTCTAATGACTTTTGGGTGTATGTGTGTTTGAATGTCATTTACAAGTAACAGCATGTTCTATATCAGTGCAGTGGGAGGTGTTCACTCTTGTGGAATATTTGTTACGGCACTCATGTTGCATTCTGCTCATTATTTGTTGAACAATACAGTTGATATTTTTGCTATTTTGAAGTGATTATAGTTCATTTATCAGTACACAGTTTCTTGGTGGCTTGCTTATCCTTACTGTGTAATTCTGCTTTGTATTTTTGTGGTTGATCTACTGGGCATGAAGCAGGGATCACTGTGTGTGTGTGTGTTGAATTTCCTGCATTGTGCAGGGGGTTGGAGTAGATGACCCTGTAGGCCCCTTTCAGCTCTATGATTCTACCATTTTATGAACTCCTGGAGGACAGGAACCTGTAGAGGAAAAGGACCTTTTTGGTTTCATTGGGACATCCCTAAAAGTGTCTGTCTGGCTGCAGAACTAGAAGGATCTGTGTTCTGGTCCAGCAAGCCATATGAATAGGCAATGTGGCCTTCTACTGAGTCACTGAATTCAACGTGAACAGCTCTAAATGGCGTCTACTCATCACGGTGTCACGTGCCTTCTCAAAGAGCAGTTGCATACATTGTAAAACAATGCAGTTTCAATCCACTTCAGTGACCATTTGCGAGTGGATTTGGCCATTCCACACAGTAAAAACCAGTTGCAAAGTGCATTGAAAGTGGATTGAAAGTTCATTATTTAGTGTGTGTGAAGGCACGTAACTTCTGCTGCCTGGGACTGAGGAGCCCAATATTGAATCTCAGTCTATTCCTATGTGATCTACCACTGAGCGACAACCCCTCCCCACTTTCCAAGTTCTTAGAAATAAGACGCAAGTGAGCGCACAACATAATTTTTTGATGCAGGCAGAAGCTTTATTGTGGGGGGGAAAGGAGAGGAGGTGACATCATTTGCAGTGAAGCAGTTTCAGGGATGACAAATGTACCTTCTTTAGGCAACCAACAGTGGCTTTCCCACTGCCCATTTAGGAGGGATAACTGAAAGGCTACAGAGCAAATGAAGACAGAGATAAACAGAGCAAATGAATACAGAGATAAACAAAGGTTATTGCTGAGGCAGGAAGTACCTTTGTGGCCCTCTTAAATGTGCAGAGACCACAGGGGGAAGATGGTCATATCCTTCTTGTCTCAAAATCAACATAAGTTAAGGAAAAAGAAGTGAAGCATTGAGAAGAAAAGTTTCAAGGTGAGAGCAGAGAGAATACAAAGTAAATATCACAGGTTTATGGTCATGAGCTTTTGAAATCTTGTTAAGCACCAACTGATCTTGATTTGAACAAGGAAGCATCATTCTTTCTGACACCCAAGTCCGTGAAGTTATCAGTCATTAATCCGTTCCATTCATTCCTATCCTTGTGAAGCTCCCCTTCCAGCTTAACAGATGCGACCACAAGGGGGGCAGCCGGCACAGGCTGTGTACCCTCCCACACGGAGAGGCTCACAGGAGGCAGCCAGCACTGGTCCTGGGATCACAACAGTCGAAGGAGGTGGCTGTATCGTAACTTCTGATGGTGGGATCTGGTTGATGCAGGAGACGCTGGCCCCACTGGTGATGCCAAGGCAACGTGCTGATGTTGAGCTACCACAGCATGAAGAGGGGCCGCATGGACAGGGGCAGCAACCCAGTGAGCCCAGACCGCCTGTTGGGTAGCCACATGGGGAGCAGCATGGGGAGCAGCAAGGCTTGGGGCAGCAAGGCTTGGGGCAAGATGGGGTGGCACAGGATGGACCACAGCAGCAAGACATCTTGAAAAGGTGGAGGTGAGTCTGGAATGACATTAGGAAAGGATGGGAAACGTCAGTGTGAGAGGCTGAAGAAAGAACAATCAAAGTCACAAGTATAGCCATTGACCCAGGGAGTATGATGCCATAGAGTCAACACTCCAAATGCACCATTTAATCTGGGAGCCATGATCTCTACTTGTCCAGAGATCAGTTGCAATGCTAGGAGATTGCCAGGCCTTCCCAGAGGTTGACAACCCTAATTTGACCTGAAAATTGAATGTGTGGGACTTCCACCATTCATCTCATTTATCTCATTCATGCAGGTCTCTTAGGCTCTGCAAGAGGCAGCTCACAAATTTCCTCAATACATTTCTACCTCACCACCTGTCTGTCTCTCAGAGAGCCACCTGCACTGTCCTCCTTTTATCCCTGTGCCTCAGAATCTCTCCAGGTGCCTTCTACTTCTCTCCTTCCTTCCTTTAGATGTGAATATTCATGGGTGAGGATTGCCACTGGTCACATAACAAACTTTCCCAAAGGAGGAACTTTTGCATCTTGCTTCCTGGCTTTCTGTCTGGCTTTCTTAACATACATTTCCTATACAATGAGAAGAAGTTATAATGGACTTACCAAGAGCAATAGAAGCAGAGAAGCAAGCAAGAGGTCTGAGCAGAGCTGTGGAGAGGGTTACAGGTGTCAGGAGCTTTTATACCATCTCTCGGGAGCACAGAATGTGTGACTCATTTTGGAGTGTTTAGTTTGTAAAAGATGTCAGGTGTCCCTATTTAACCTCATATTATACACTTTGAGCATATTTTACCCTGTAGTTATCCCTCATCATTCAATATTAAAGGATTTGGTCAGAAGTCCTGTCTGAGTTCACTTGAGTCAGAATGGGAATGAACCTGCGGCATCTCCAGGTTGACCACAGTGGAAGCAAATTGCCGGCTTTGCCTGAAATGCATAAATTTTAAGATTTCCTGGGTACTATTGCCCTCTTTGCCCCATAAGTCAAGTCAAATTCTTTCTGCCCTGTCCCTTCCAGCTACCTCAGAATTTACCATCCTCCTGGGTCAATGTCCTTTGGTCGGGTACCAGTTATCCCAATGGCCCTGGTGTGTCCATACCTTGACCAAAGGAACATCCTCCTTTTAAGGGATCTGATCCCCATGCAATCCTGTTCTTAGGACAAATGTTATTGGGACCCTCTTGCCTGAGTAATGTGGAGATCAAAGATTTTATCTAATGCCTCATTAAGTTGTGCAGACTGCTAGAAGAAGAAAAAATATTGGTTTCGAGTTTAGGATTCCATAATATAATAATAGCAAAGAAAATCAGACCATTAAGTACAGAGTTTTAAACATGTGCACCCACAATATAATCAAATGTCCTACAAATCCTAACTTTTTATATGCCCTATCCAAAGTAAATCTTAGTAATCAGAAAAGGTAAAGTTAAGAGGAAGGAGAACAGGGAAGGGAAGCATACAAGGCTTGTCCTGAGATTGAAGTCCAGTGAAGTTCATCAATGAGAGGAGGAAGCCACCTAGGCGGAAGCAGGGTGGGAGAGAGGAATATGGTCTTTACAAACCTCTTTGTCGGGATGGCAGAGCTGATGCAAGGTCACACACACCTTCCCCTAACCAACGTCTTCACTGAGCAGTTTGGATTCAGTACTTATTTATTCTGGTGATGGACATCATTGCTTCTAAAACAAGACAAGACCCCCGAGTCAAAGGATTGAAAACAGATCTAGAAGAGTTTAACTTGAAAAGTTATGTGATGACATCGTCTGGACTCGTTTTAATCCACATGAGATATTTCAATATTTTATGGAATGAATTATAGGATTTGGATCTTTTCTCGGATTTAAATCTAAATCCAATCTCTTCTTCATCTTCTTCTACTCAGATTTATAATTTGCAGGAATAAAATGGGAATCATTTCCAAACTTCTAAAAAAGCAAGAAGAGGAAAATATTAAGAAAGCTACAGGATGCCGACTAGCAACAAACCCAGTTAAATGTCTGGGTTTAAACTTGACTTCGTAAAAGTGATATATTATCCAAAGACAATGTTAGTGTAGTTTGAAGGGAAATTCAACATGATTTGGAAAGATGGTCCAAACTGAAACTTTCTTGGTTGGGAAGAATCTTCGGTATAAAAATGAATGTAGTGCCAAAAATCTTATTTTTTAAAAAAATCAGATGATACCATTTAACATTCAAGAAAAGACACTGAGGGACTGGCAAAAACAAATAAACACATTCATTTGGAATGGTAAAAATCCAAGGACTAGATAAAAGTCCTATAATATGAGAAAAAAGAGGCAGACTGGCAATACTGCGTATCAATTTTTTATCAGGCTGCTGGATTGTTTTGAATTGCTTACTGGATCAAAAGCCCAGATGGAATACTAATGAAATTGCAGAATTCAGATCTGAATGAAGTAGAACCCCAAACAAACATCATTTAATTAGAGGTAGTCTATTTAAAATCTGGTATTTGCTAAGATTTAGAATTAGTCCCCGATCTCATCGATAATGTCACCAATTAATGCATGTTATGGTAAATTTGTGAATAAAACTGATGACTTTTTAACTTAACAAGATATGATAAATCTGCAAGGAAAAATTAAATTGTGGCGACCATTTAAAGAAGAAGGAAAGAAGATAAAATGCCTGGTATATTTCCAATAAATATCCTGATTTAAAGAAGCAATTCAGGCTTATAGAGGTTGAATGAGAGATTTAACTGAATTTGAAAAGATAATTGTTGAAGGGAAGGATCACTTATTAGGAAAATTTGCAAACTTTTACTTCAATATGAAAAGGAAACAGAACAAGTTAAAGTGTGCCTGTTGATATGAATCCAGAATTTTGGAGGCAATAACATTTCAGCAATGGGAAAACTTATGGACAAAAGATGTAAAATCTACTGACTCAAGCTCTAGAAGAAAATTAATACCGGATGCACTTTTGATGATATATTAGTCCAAAAGATGTAAAAAAAATAGGCAGCAATGATTCAGGAAACCATTGGAATTGTAAAGAGGCAGAAGGTACCTTTCATCACATGTGGTGGACATGCAAAAAGACAAGAATATTAGAGACCATATTGTTGGCAATTTTGCCTGATAATATTGGGGGGAAAGATTAAATGAACTGTTTAAATATATGCTGACTGCAGCCAGAGTAGTAATGGCAGCTAAATGGAAAGTGGAAGATTGCCCAGCTACTGAAAATTGAAGAGACAAAATGTCAGAATATGCCGTAATGGCAAAAATTAATGAACTATGTAAACAGAAGACTGGTTAAAGAAAGTGGAAAAGAGAGTAAACCTATTACACTTTCTACAAATAAAGAGAAGCAGAATAGAGAAAGAGAAGAAGTATCAATTCCTCCTATTTAGTTCTGTCTAGTAAGTAGTTATGTCTAATATAGCTTTTTCATGTTAGAACTTCAAACACTGAACAATTAGCTAATACATTTAATATTATAATAATTACTTTATTGTATTTTAATGATTCAATTAGTTTGTGATCTACAATTAATTTGTTACTATATTTTTGAAACATCTCTGAATTATGTTACTTATTTTACATATTTTGGATTATAGTTTATAAGACTTACAGAATATAAACTATGCTGATGTCTTAATAATCATGGAAGTATTGACACATTGTTAGGGCAAGTTTTAATGTTAAATGTAGCAAATTTTTCATGAGATATGTTTATACAAAATGGCCCAATTTAATCCCTTTTTATTGCTACACATTTGATTGAAGTTACTATAACAGTTTAAGGTACTGAGATTGGGAGGGAAAGTATTTTTGGTTATTTCATATTTGAAATTAGGAATTAGCATTGTAAATATTACATGCCTATTACATTTTTATGCCATATGATTAAGATTATTTATCGTCCTCGTAATGTATAATTTAAAACTCATTACCCTTTTCTGTCTTTTTCCTGTATTCCAAGCCTTTTAAAACTTATATATATATATATAATAAAAAAAAAAGGAGAATGCTCTTTTGGTCAAGGGCGATTGGGGTAACTGGAACACTACTGAAGTACGTTGACGCAGAATGTGGGTGAATACTGAGGTAGCCGGAAGGAACTGTGCATCTTGGAGGCCAAAGTGGGCAATGGACCCCAGAGGCATGCCAAAAAATAATATTGGAATTTTACCTTTTGTGCATTGCAGGCAAAACCAGTGATTTGCTTCCAGTGTCGTCAGCCAGGAGATGCCGCAGGTTCATTCCTGTTCTGACTCAATTGAACTCGGATAGGGCTTCTGACCAAGTCCTTTAATACTGAATTACGTGAGATGACTACAGGGTAAAATACACTAGACTCATGCTATAATATGAGGCTGAAGACCTTAAAAGTGCCATAAGGAGCTTTGAAATATTTTACAAACTAAACACTCCAAAATGAATCATACATTCAGTGCTCCCAAGAGATGGTATAAAAGCTCTGCAACCCTCTCCACAGCTCTGCTCAGACCTCTTGCTTGCTTCTCTGCTTCTATTGCTCTTGGTAAGTCCATTCTAACTTCTTCTCATTCTTTCAGATGGGTAGGCATGTTGGGCTGAAGCAGCAGAAGAAAGTTTGAGTCCAGTGGCAAGAAAGTTTAATTCAAGGTATAAGCTTCTGTGTGCAAGCACACTTCTTCAGGAAGAAGAAGAAGAAGAAGAAGAAGAAGAAGAAGAAGAAGAAGAAGAAGAAGAAGAAGAAGAAGAAGAAGAAGAAGAAGAAGAAGAAGAAGAAGAAGAAGAAGAAGAAGAAGAAGAAGAAGAAGAAGAAGAAGAAGAAGAAGAGGAAGACTTAACTGATGTGCTTGAACACAAAAACTTATACCATGAATTAAACCTTGTTGTTCTTCAAGGTGCCACGGGACTCAAACTATTTTCTTCTCATTGTACATGATATGTATGGTAAGAAAGCAAGCCAGAAAGCCAGGAAGCAAATTGTGGAAGTCCCTCTTCTGGAAAAGGTTTGGTTGCAACCAGTGGCATTTCTCAACAATTAACGTTTGCATCTAACGGAAGTAAGGAAGGAAGTAGAAGGCACCTGGAGAGATTCAGAAGCAGAGGGATAAAAGGAGGAAGTGTATGTGTCTCTCTGGGAAATAGACTGATGTTGAGATAGAATGCATTAAGGAAATCTGTATGCTACCTTTGCAGTACCTGAGATACCTGAATGAATGAGATGAATGGTGGAAAACATTCCATTTTCAGCTCATATTTAGGGCTGCCAATCTCCAGGTGTGGCCTGGCAATCTCCTAGAATGGCAACTGATCTCTGGGCCAGTAGAGATCATGGCGCCCAGATTAAATGGGGCATTTGGAGTGTGGACTCTATGGTGTTATACTCCCTGGGACAAGGGTTATACTTGTGACTTTGATTGTCCTATCTTCAGCCTTTCACACTGACATTTCCCATCCTTCCCTAATGTAACTCCAGACTCACTGCCACCTTTCCAAGATGTCTTGCTGCTGTCCTCCATCCTGTGCCATCCCATCTTGCCCCAAGCCTTGCTGTCCCCCATGCTGCCCTAGTCCATGCTGCCCCCCTTCATGCTGTGGCTGCTCGACATCGGCACATTGCCTTGGCATCACCAGTGGAGCCAGCGTCTCCTGCATCAACCAGATCCCACCATCGGAAGTCACCATACAGCCACCTCCTGCTACCGTTGTGATCCCGGGGCCAGTTCTGGCTGCCAGCTGTGAGCCTCTTCGTGTGGGGGGTTACACAGCCTGTGGCGGCTGCCCCCCTTGTGGTCGCATCTGTTAAGCTGGAAGGGGAGCTTCACATGAACGGGAATGAAATGGCTACCAGAAAAGTATGGAACGGATTAATGGCTGACGACTTCACGGACATGGGTGTCAGAGAGAATGACACTTCCTCATTCAAATCAGGATCAGTTGGTGCTTAAGATCTCCCAAGCCCATGACCACAAACCTGTGATAGTTCCTTTGTATTCTCTCCGCTCTCACCTTTAAACTTTTTTTTCCTCTATGTGTCACTTCATTTTCCTAAACTTATGTTGAGTTTGAGTCAGGAAGTGTATGAACATCTTCCCTCTGTGGTCTCCAAATGTTTCAGGGGCCACAGAAGTCTTCCTGCCTCAACAATAACCTTTGTTTATGAAATATACTGGGTTCAGATACGTAGAAGTGATCAGCTCATACTTTATTAGTGATTCAGCAAGAGAAAGAAGACTGCAATCCCTGTCCGAAGCCAGGTATTTATGCCTGAAAGGGGTTACACCCCAAAATACCCCACTCCCAATGATAGGCCATTTACACTGGTTTACTCTAGGATCCCTGTCTCACTACTGGTCCATTCTAGGATCCTAGCAATCTATTGTTATGCATCCCAAGCTGGTTTACTCTAGGATCCCTGTTTCATTACTGGCCCATTCTAGGATCCTAGCAATCTATTGTTATGCATCCCAAGCTCAGTAGTTTTGCAAGGACAGTTCAGGTTCAATAGATAACACCCCTCCCCCCAAAGTTCAGAACCTCTTCAACTGGCAAAATTTAAGTACACTGGTTGGTAGCGCTCACGGTTCAAGTGACGTGGTTCCGCTAACGGGGCTATGGGTTCAGGAACCGTGTTGGGGGCTGGCCCCGCCACCGGACTGGGAGAGGGTGGTGGCACTGGGATGTTGTAAGGGCCACCGGTGGCAGCTGCCACTGGCATTCCACAGGTGGCCTCCAAAGGCTATCCATTGATTTCCAGCTGGGCTCCGGCTCCTCTGGGCTTAGCAGATCCTTGTCACTGTCTTCTGGTATGGGTATCCTGGGCTAAGCGGGGAGGAGATGGCTGCTGAGCTGGTCTATGTGTCAGCAGACCATCTTCTGTGGATAACTCATATGATAGAGGCCCGATTACCCAGATAACCTTGGTGGGGACTGAGGCTGGGCCACTGGAGAAGTTGCATGCATAGACAGGGTCACCCAGGAAGAACCCAAGGGGGCAGGTTGATTCTCTGGGGTGGAGCTGTGCACCAGAGCATTGTCTGGGTGCAATTGATCAAGATGAGTTGTGAGATGCCCTCCCATCAGGAGTTCCATGGGGCTGCAGCCAGTGGTTGTGTTTGGGGTTACCTGCTGGCCAAAGAGGAAGGCCGCTAGTTAGTGGTCCCTGCTTTCCTGGACGATCCTGCGGAGGGACTCCTTAGTCATCCTCACCATCTGCTCAGCCTGGCCGTTGGTTGCAGGGTGGAAGGGGATGGAGAGGATGTGTCAGATGGCATAGTACTCCATGAATTCTTGAACCTCAAACCTCTAATCCCGTTGTCTGTTATGACAGCTTCTGGTATGCCATGTGTGCTGAAGATCTGCCATAGGGTGCGAATTGCTGCTCGGGACATTGTGGAGGGGACCGGCACCACTTCTAGCCATTTGGAGTATGAATCCACCAGGATGAAGAATATCTGGCCCTGGAATGGGCCCGCAAAGTCAAGGTGCAGGCAGGCCCATGTCTTGTGGGAGGATTCCCACTGATGTACCAGGGCCCCAGGGGCTCCGGCTGGGACTCTTGGCACATCTGGCAGCATTTAACACAGTCCTCAATTTCACTGTCCATGCTGGGCCACCGAATGTAGCTGTGGGCCAGTGCCATCATACACACAATTCCCAGGTGCATTTTGTGTAAGTCTGCTAGGACTCACTGGCACAGCAGAGCAGGCATGACCAGCTGGCTTCCCCACAACAAGCAGCCCTTGTGGGCTGACAGTTTGTCCCGGCATGAGGAGAACACAGAGAACTCTGGGCCCACCCGGCTGGTGGGCCAACCCCTCCCCACCCGGTCCAAAACATGGGAGAGCACGCAGTCCTGTGTGGTGTGGCGGAACACGTTGGGTACCTGGATGGGACTGTCCAGCAGGATCTGGTTTGCAGGTGCTGGGTCTGAGCCACAGGAGGGCGGAGAGAGGCAACGGGAGGCAGCGGGAGGCAGGCCTGTGGAGGAGCACATACAGGTAACATAGACCATTAGAGCACCCTGGGGGACAGCATCTGTTGGGTCTGGCAATCCAGAGCCAACAGACCCAGGAGGAGTTTGTGGTCTGTCATGATGGTGAAAGGCTGCCTGTAGAGGTAGTCATGAAACTTCTTGACACCTGCCACGATTGCCAGTGCCTCTTTGTCAATCTGCATGTAGTTGCACTCAGCCGAAGACAAGGTGTGGAAATAGTAGGCCATGAGGACCTCAGGGCCGTTGGGCAGCTGGTATCCCAGGACAGCCCCCACCCTGTTCAAGGAACCATCACAGGAAAGAATGACAGTGAGCATCTCGTCAAAGTGCGCTAGTACTGTGTTGGAAGTGAGCAGTTCCTTGACCGCCCGGAACATGGCAGCATGCCTCTGGCCCCACACCCAAGGAGCTTTTTTATTGAGAAGGGGGTGCAGGGGGTGAGTGATGGCAGCCTTGTGGGCCAAGAAGAAATGATAGAAGTTCAGCAGCCCCAAGAAGGCCTGGTGTTCCAGCTTAGAGGAGGGGGTTGAAGCATCAACGATGGTGTGGTCCTTGCTGGGCATCAGATGGATGCCTTGAGCATCAACCAGAGAACCACAGGGACATCTTTCCCACTTAACCTTCAGGCCGGCAGTGTGGAAACGTTGAAGGATGGCACACAGCCTCTCGCCGAAGGTCTCAGCCATGGGTGCAGTGATCAAAACATCATCAAAGAATGGCTGGACCCCAGGGATACCTTTAAGGAGACAGTCCATTAGATTTTGAAAGATCCCTGGGGCCACGCTGACCCCAAATTGCAGCCACCGCACCCAGAACGCACCTCTGTGCATCCTGATCATCTGGGCTTCTGCGGTGGCATTGTCTATGGGGAGCTGCTGGTATGCCTGGGCCAAGTCCAATTTGCCAAAAGCCTTTGCATCAGCCAAGGATGCTGAAGCATGGCTGACTACTGGAACGGGATAAGCGTGGTCCTGCAAGGCCTTGTTTATGGTACACTTATAGTCTGCGCAGATACGGAAGTCCCCATTGGGCTTCACTGGGGTGATGATGGGGGTCTCCCAGAAGGCATGTGGCACTGGCTCTAGAAACCCCTGTGCTACCAGACGGTCCAGCTCTTCATCTATCTTGGGCTGCAATGCAAATGGGACACGCCTGGCCTTCATACGGATGGGGCGTACAACTGGATCAAGGTCTAGGGAGACCAGTGGACTGGTGTAGTGACCAAGTGTCTCATCGAAAACAGCCGGGAACTCGTTGCACACATTGCTGAACTTCGTAGGCCACACATGATGCATCCCCTCACCCCGAATCCCTGGGGAGCACAACAGATCCAGTAAATTAGTAAGCTGCCCTTCCACCACCAACAAATCTAAAAGTCCTTCAAAGTTCTTATACTGCACATGGAACTTGCCCCATCCTTTAATGGCCACCAGGTTCTTTTGGAAGTCTCTGAGGGTGAAGCCTGTGGGTTTTAGGCAGGGACCCCCTTACGGTCAGAGTCTCCTGAGAGTCTCTTCTGAGATGATGGAGATGGAGGACCCCGTGTCCAACTCCATTTCACAAGGGGCCCCCTCTAGTAACTCAGTTACTTTAATTTTGTTAGGGGTGTCCTGGGGCAAGAGTAGTACCTGGTGTTGGTGGATGGCTGTACTTTGGAGCTCTGTGGATTCCTGTGGGTCCTGGTGAGCGAGCAATTTCCTTGGGAGCGGCAGGCTCGTGTGATGTGGCCTTGTTTTCTGCAGGTTTGGCAGATCGCATCGCGGAAATGGCAGGAACAGCGTTCGTGCTCTTCACCACAGCTGGCGCAAGGTGCTTGAGTGATGGTCTTTGGGGGCTGCGGGGCGGTTGCGGACAGTGGGCATGAGTCCTGGTGAGCTGGGCAGCATACTTGGAGTATTTCTTCCTCGTCTCAGGCGTCACAGACCGGTGATGTGGAGGTCTGATGCACGGAGTGGGCCTGGCAATCCCAATGTGCCTTTTCAAAAGCCATGGCCATGCATAAGGCCTTGTCCAGTTTGAGTTCGTCGGTACCGATGAGTTTGTAGCGAAGTTTCTGTTCACAGATGCCCCAGACAAACTGTGTTCAGAGGGCGTCCTTGAGATCTGGGAATTCAGAGTTTATGGCCAGCTTGCGGAGATCAGCCATGAAGTCAGTGGCTGCTTCACCAGACTTTTGCTGGCGTGCCTGTCCTGGCTCCTGCTGGGATGACGTGGACCTTAACTACCCTGGCGGAATGAAGGCCCCCAGCAGGCCCCCCACCCCCACAGAGACACTTACCGTCCCCCTCCCCGGAGCTGGGAGGGGGTGTGATGAGCTCACCGGCCAGGTCCTGGCCGCTGAAGAGGCCGAGGCAGCTGGGGTCCAGCGGGCAGGGAGAGTGCAGCCTGGCCTGTGAGGTCTGCAGACACCTGGTGCAGCCTCCACACATCGGGGGTGGGGCGTGGTGCCGGAAGGTCACCTGCTCACAAGCCGGGCCGACAGGGAGAGGGCAGGGGAGGCGACTATGGGCTGAGGGTCTCCGCTTTTAAGTGGGGGTGGAGCTACCGAGTGGGAGGGGCCCAGGGGACTGGAGGGGGTAATAAAAGGAGGGCTGGGGCAGATAGCCGGGGAGGATGCACACTGGGCTGGCTGGGGCTGAGGAGCAGAAGGCAAGGGAGAGGAACCGTGGCCCTTAGGCGAGAGCTAATCTGCGCTAAAGGCCAGACCCAGGGTGGGAAAGGGGGGTGCGGAAACTTCCCTGCTGTCCCCGCCATCTGAGGCTGTCCTTCCCTCACATCCAGAGAACCCCTTCATGCCCTTGGGCCCCTCGCCTTAAAACCCATTCTTTTTTTTTTTTTGTAAAACTCTCTTAAAAAAGAGAGAATTTTATTCTTTTTATAAGAAAAGGGAAGGGTAGACAGATGGAGAAAGAAAAAGGTGGAGTGAAAATTTTTTTCTGTTAGTGAGAGTTAGTTTAGGTTAATAACCAATACCAAGTTTTGGCATCCATCATGGTTAGAAGATCTTCTTTTTAACTAAAGCAAAGTCCAAAATCACTCTATTAATGCAGTTAGTAAAGTCCATTGGGGTAGTAATTAAACAGCTCCTTCCAGATGTAACACGAACAGTCCTCAAAGTATCTTCTTCTTAAATTTCTTCCAGTTATGGATTAAGTCCATTTTAACTTTGAAGTCTTCCGTTCCATCACCTTCCCCTGGGCTGCTGTCTTCTGCACTTATCCCAATTTTGAATGCTGCATCCTTCTTCCTGCTGGCGTGTCTCTTCAGGAGTTTCTGTGTTTTGAAGATGAAATCCTTCTTCTTTCTTTTCTTTTTTTTCTTAAACTTCTGGCCTTCAAGCTTCCAGGGCTCCACAAACTCAGCAGATGAAATTAGATCTCCCGTTTGTCGTCTGCTATGCTCGACATCCCCTTCTACTGGCAGAGTATTTCTTTTTATAAAGGCGGAATAGGCTTTGGGAGCCTTATCCACCTCTTCTTTTAACTTTATCGCTTCACTGCCAGTTAGGGGTGTCAAGACATTTGTCAAGGTAAATCCGAGATCTTCTTTCTCCTCTTCTTTAGCGCCCTGGAAACCTGGAATCAAATTCGATTTCTGTTCAATCTCCTTCATCTTTCTAGTTGTTTCCAATATCTGTTTCTGTCGACTGATGAGAACACTTTCCATTTTAAACAAAGTTTGGTTGATCTTCTGCAATTGTTCCAGCAGGGGGCACAGCATCTCCTTTTTCTGTTGATTGACAGCAAGCTCTTGGGGGGGCTATCTGGACCGGAAGTCCCTCCTCTCTTCTCTTCCGGTGTCTGCAGGGCTTCTTCCGTTATCGACATTTTGTTTTTTTATTTACTTTTAAAAAGTTCGTGCCGCATCCCCCAGGAAGCTAAGATGAACATATTCTTCCATGCAGCCCCAACGGTACTTTCACCAACACTTTGTTTTCTTTCTGCCCCCTTCACGCTCCCTTTGAATAGCTTGCTTCTCAAGGGGGGTGGGGACTCCTCCCTCCTCCCAACGCTTATACGCATGCAGGGGGCTCCGATTTACGCTTCAAAATAGATCTTCAACTCACGATTCGATGCCACTACTTCTTTTTATGTTGAACCATAGCGCTGTTTTCACTCCTGGAATTCGGTGGCGCCGCTAAGTCCCATTACGGGCACGCCGCAGCGGGGCCGATTGGGGCGGGGAGAAAGCCTCAATTTCCCGGCTGTCTGCCGGCAAAGAGGCTACTCCCCAAGCGCCCCCGGTTCGGAGCCTTTACCTAAGGCTCACTAGGGTCTTTCGCATATGCGAAGACCCCCCCTAACTGCGCGTGGGCTAACCGCCTCCGGGAGCGTCCCGAGAAGCGGCCGCCATTCGCGATGCCGGAAACCGAAACCCCCTTAAAACCCATTCTGAGAGCCAGGGACACAGCATCACCGTGGCGGCTCTCATACCAACAACGGCCACTGGAGGTTGGGCGCCGATGGGCCGTGGCGGGCATGACAGTGCCAAGAAGTCCATATGCTTTGCCATCTTGGTTGGTTGAGGCGCAAAATGGTCGGTGAGGGCCTTGATGAGTTCATCGTACGTGGCTGCTTCCAGGGTTTTAGGAGCGATGAGGCCCTGGCCTAGGCGTAGCATGGCGATGCCACATGCGCTGAGCAGGAGTGACTTCTTGTCAGCGTCGTCTATGCCTTGGAACCAAACAAAGTACTTCAGCTGCTCTACCCATGCTTCCCAAAGCTCAGGGTGAGCAGGGTCGAACACAGGAATGACTCCCGGAGTGGCAGCCATGACCCACGAAGCGATGCGATACGTGGATTCCTGGAGATGGTTGCGCGGTGCGGTGCTGGAGGCTGGGTCAGGCTCGCTCATTGGGATCCCACCTTCTTTGCCAATGGAATATACTGGGATCAGATGCATAGAAGTGATCAGCTCATAGTTTATTAGTGATTCAGCAAGAGAACGAAGACTGCAATCCCTGACTGAAGCCAAGTATTTATGCCAGAAAAGGTTTACACCCCAAAAAACCCCACTCCCAACAACAGGCTGTTTACACTGTATTGTTTCCCAGTTGGTTTACTCTAGGATCCCTGTCTCCCAACTGGTCCAATCTAGGATCCTAGCAATCCATCGTTATGCATCCCAAACTCAGTCCTTTTGCAAGGACAGTTCAGCCTCAATACATAACAGTATTCATTTGCTCTGTATTCATTTGCTTTGTATTCATTTGCTCTGCATTCATTTGCTCTGCATTCATTTGCTCTGTAGCCTTTCAGTTATCCCACCTAAACAGGCAGTGGGAAAGCCACTGTTCGCTGAGTAAAGAAGGTATGTTCGTCACCCCTGAAACTGCTTCACTGCAAATGATGTCACCTCCTCTCCTTTTTTGCAATAAAGCTTCTGCCTGCATCAAAATGTACCTTGTGGATTCACTCGCTTCTTATTTCTAAGAATTTGGAAAGTAGGGAGGGGTCGTCGCTCAGTGGTAGAGCACATAGGAATAGACCCAGATCCAATTTTGGGCTTCTCAGTCCCAGGTAGCAGCTGTTGAGAAGGTACATGACACCGTGATGAGCAGATCCCATTTAGAACCATCCTCCTTGAGTTCAGTGACTCAGTAGAACGCAATGTTGCCTGTTTATACGTCTTGATGGTCCGGAACAGAGATGCTTCTAGTTCTGCAGCCAGGCAGACACTTTTAGGAATATCCCGATAAAACCAAAAAGGTCCTTTTCCTCTACTGATTCCTGTCTTCCAAGAGTTCATAGGATCATACAGTTGGAAGGGGCCTACAGGGTCATCTAGTCCAGCCCCCTGATCAATGCAGGGAATTCACAACTACTTCCCCCCGCACACCCCTTCTTAGAAGCAAGAGCGTGAAAAAAAGGGCACAGAAATAGTTGAAATTGTTCACTTGATCCATCAAACGGCCATTCATAGACCAAGACAAATTTCGAAATGGAGCAGCTTTACAGAGAAAAACTGCAACTTTGGTCTTTTGATACTATATATCAAAGGTCCTGGTCACACGGAGCACTTGCCCCGCCGAAGACGTGGTAGCCATGCAGGGTTTCCGGGTGGGATTGCACAGGCACATCTGGGAGGCGTAGCACTCCCGTGGCCAACACACAGCTTCCCTCCGAAGATGCAGAATAAAATACTACCAGAAAAGGAGCACTAGTTTCTGGAAAACCCAGGGCAAAGGCCGGCGTCTGATCGCGGGAGTGCCAGTATCCCACGGCATCCGACGCCCGCCCATGTCCTGGAGCAAACTGGATGTTGTAAGTTTCCATAGGATGCGCACCAACACCAAATGGCACATGTGCACACACAAGACACCAACAGCGCCCCGCCCCCCCCAACGGCGCATGCACACATTACAACAGTGCGGCTTGTGTGATCACTCCGCACCGCTATTTCACCACGCTGCAGCATCACGGTGTGATCGGTGCTAAGAGCTGGAGCGTGGCAACTTGGCGGACCAGGTGATCGGGCTACTGTGCTTTATTTTGCTCCAGGAAGAACAGCCACGCCTCCCTCCCGCGTATTCTGGCCCGTATGACCAGGACCTAAGGCAGGGGTGTGAAACATGTGGCCCCCAGAGAGCTTCTATCAGGCCCACAGTGGAACTGGATGTCTTCTGCTTCTACTTCCATTTCCGCTGCTGCTGCATCATTGTAGGTTTGCAGCTTACAGATACACACCTGAACCGCATACTCAGGGTTGCAACAGCACAGACATTTTGATGCAATAATTCAGAGCAAGAGGTGTCAGTTACCGGACACTGTTAAATAAACAAAATATTGCAAGAGTGCCGATGTTTTAAGCATGTTTTTTTTTTTTAATTTTAAGTAAAAAAACCCCACGTTTGTGTTTGTGTCCTTTATAAAGTTTACATCTCCACTACCTGGCATTACATTTATGTCAGATCTGGCCTTCATAACAAATGAGTTCGACACCCCTGATCTAAGGGCAAAAGCATTCAGTGAGCTTCTTAAACCAACAAAACAGGACTCGGTCTCCCCCTCTGGCGTTGCTCTGCTAGTCTCCTCCCTGGCCCACCTGTGAAGCCTGCCTTTTATTTCCTCCTCTGGTCTTTCTAGAGGCTCCTCTGTCCTGGAGGATCCAACCATAAAATCCTGGCCATTCACCCAAAGTTCCCTACACGTGGGTCTGGCCTGGCCTCATTTTTCCCCCCATGGCCGAGCTGATTCTCTTCCATCATGTGCCGTCTAGCTCCTGTAGATTCCCTTGTGCCTAGGCTAGAAGCCAGTTTCCTGGTGCCTTTCCCTGCCTCTGAGGGCTGTGGGATGGAGAAGTAGCCCAGCTCCTTGGTGGGGAGGGCTGAGTCCAGGCACCAGCTCATTTCTGGACAGGCAATATGACGGTTAGCATTGTGAAGTTCAAGGGGAAATATGCGATGATGGTGATGGAGTGGGAACAGGCCTTCCATTTAAAAGAGAGGGTTGGGGCTCTCTGAATCATAGAAATGGGGAGCAGCATTGTGCAGGGTATGGAAGCTCTTCCTCTTGAGGTTTCGGATGGGAGGACCAGGGAATTCCATTTGGTGTCTGAGCAGCACTAGCTCAGACATTTAACATAGGAAATATGGAAGAGGCATGAAGAATCCTGATGCACAATGGAATTTGCCTTATGGTCTGTACATTGAGTGAGGTATAACATCCTCTGGCATCCCTAAAGGTAGATTGATAGTTGGCTGGGGAGGAGATAGGGTTGCCAAATCCAGTTTGAGAAATTCCTGGAGATTTGATTAGTAGAGCCTGAAGAGGGTGGGGTTTGAGGAGGGGCGGGATCCCAGACAGGTACAATGCCATAGATTCCACCCTCCAAATCAGCCATTCCTTCCTGAGGAAGCATTGTTACCAATTTCCAGGTGAGGGCTGGAGAGCACTCAGAATTACAACTGCTCTCCAGATGACAGAGACCAGTTCCCCTGGAGAAAATGGTGGACCCTGTGTCATTACACTCTGCTTAGCGGGGGCCCTTATGACAGCCAGTGTGACTTAGAGGTTAGTGCTTCAGAGCAGGGTCTGCCAGATTCAAGTTCTTCCTGTAAAAGCTGATTGGTTGATTTTGCACCACTCATAAACTTTCAGCTTAACCAACCTCTCAAGGTTTTTGTGCAGATCGAAAGGGGGAGAGGAGAATGATGTGAGCTACTTTGGTCCCCACTGTGGAGAAAGACTAATTTTCCTAGAGAGAGGCTGCAGGGACGAGATGGAAACCTGAAGTCAGAGGGGCAGATCATGGTACATTGATGGTTGACTGGGAAGCAGTAGGGTTGCTACCTCCAGATTGGGGAATGCCTGGAGATTTGAGGGGTGGAGTCTGGAGAGGATGGGGCAACAGTTCACTGAAGTGAGCACACACACACACACACAACTTCATTTCTGCAGGCAGATGCAAAATTCTGTACAATGCAGAGGTTTTGTCTCTGGCTTTGTCTAATTAGGCTGGCTCCCCTATTTTTTAAAACGGATGCTTTATTGCCAGTATTATGATGCTTCTTCACTGGGGCTCCTCTTTGCTCACACAGTTCTGACTTGCATGGGCTCCACTGAAATACATTACAGCATAAGAAGTGTTGCAAAGAAAATGTGGAATGGATTTTCCCTTAAGATCTCTGGAATGACAGCCCCCAGAGTGGAATGACAGCCCGTGGGAGTAGCAGAAGCATTCTGGGACTGGATTGAAAGCCCCAGAGTGGAATGATAGCCCCTGGGAACAGAATCTGTGGGCTGGGACTGGACCTGTCAGGCCAGTCCCAGCACACAGATTCTGTTCCCAGGGGCGGTAATTCCAGTGCCAGAATACTCCTGATACTCCCAGGGGCTGTCATCCCACTCTTGGGGCTGTCATTCCAGTTCTAGAACATATCTACCACACCCAGGGGCTATTATTCCACCCTGGGAGCTGTCATTTCAGAGATCTTAATGGAAAATCCCTTCCACATTTTCTTTGTAACTCTTCTTGTGCTGTAATGTACTTCAGTCGAGCCCATGCAAGTCAGAACTGTGTGAGCAAAGAGGAGCCCCATTCCACATTTTCTTTGCAACTCTTCTTTTGCTGTAATATTTTCCAAAGGAGCCCAAGCCCTCTACCCTCCAAGCCCAAATAATCATAGGGACTTCCACAAAAAACATCTTTTCTGTCTTTAGAACACTCCCCCCCCCAGCTGATCTCACCCTCTAATCTGGAGTCCTGCATGTGGGAGACGGGGAGGTGGTTGAAATTTGGCATAGGCGCTGCGGGCTCAGCCCCACCAGCGGATTACTGGGTGGAGTGGTGGGAGGTGCACAACAACACCGCATGCACAATAACACCGGTGTCCAAGTAAGGAAGTCAAGGAGGAAGCCAGGCTGCTGGGGATTATGATGCTGGAGGAGGAATCTGGAGGAGGGGAACACTTGCAACCAGGAAGGAGGCGCTGGCAAGGTGAGGCTCCGGCAGGCAGGCAGTCTGCAGTCAGTGCTCTCCTCTCTGCACACTGCTGCAGCTGCTCTCTGAGTAGTTGTTGTTAGTTGGAGGAGCAAAATCTCATGGCGTGACCGGCTTAACTTGTACCTGGTGGGTTCTATGCCAGTGTTGCATAGAGTCCGCTCTTGGACTGTCCCAAGGTCCCCTCCCTGCCTCCTCCTCCTCTGAAGGGCTTGCCTTGCTGGAGATGCCCTGTTCACCACCATGGAGGACACCAGCACCACCTCACCTCCTAGAAAGACGAGGAGGAAAGCTTCAAGCTGTGGCAGCGGTCAGATGCTGGCAGCAGCAGGTCCCCGCACACCCAGCTTCTTTTGCAGAGTCTGTGCCTGCCCCAGGGCCAAACCCCACTGCCTGCTCACTTGCTTGCCTGGACTGACTTAGCATTGAGCCTGGCCATCTAGAGGAGGGGGTGTCCCCTCCCCTCCTCCTTCATGCACCTGTCCTGGCTGCTCCTCCTGGTTTCCCCTCCTTGGCTCCTGGGTGCACTTGCTACCATTGTGCTGCCCGACTCAGAGAGAAAGAGGCCATGGGGGGGGGGCTTTGGGGGGGCAGGTGCAGTTTGGCAACCCAAGGGCTGGCTGCTCTAGGCTAACACCTAGTTCGCCTAGTGATTGAGCCGGCCCTGGGTTTGATGAGAAGTTGGACTTCAGACAGGTACACTGCCATGGACTCCTCCCTGCAAAACAGACATTTCCTCCTGTACAACCATTGCTGCCAATCTCCAGGTGACGGCTGGAGACCACTCACAATTACACCTGCTCTCCAGATGGCTGAGATCAGTTCTCCTGGAGAAAAGGGTGGACTCTGTGTCATTATACCCTGCTGAGGTCACCACAGGAAATTGACACTGGGTTTCCAAGGCTGGGGCACCCCCCCAGAGTTTCTTTCTAGAACTCATTGTATTTAATTCCATAACAGGCTTTCACGGCCAGAGTTCATTAGTTGCTGTAGATTTTCCGGGTTGTGCGGCTGTGGTCTTGGCATTGTAGGACCTGAAATTTCACCGGTAGCTGTGACTGGCTTCCTCAGAGGGGTATAACACAGAAAGATGGAGTACTCTCTGTGTCAAGGTGAGCATAAACAAAATTTCAACAGGAAAGAAGAGAGTTTAAAAATAAATAAGGCATGGTTTCCCGTCCTGAAAAACACAAAATGCTCTACAGCTGACAATAGCACTACAGATAAGATTAGAGTTTCAATAGCCATTCCACACACACAAAAGAACCTCCTCAGAAAACAGGAAACCTCCTCAGGAAACAATCCATAGACAAAAGAACCTCCTTGGGAAAGCTCCTCCATTAGCATGTTCACAGCTGGGAGAACTATTACAAGATAATGACTCAGCCCTACCCCTCATTCCAGGGTGGATATAAATTACCTGCCTACCATTTTTCTGCAGCAACTTTAATAATTTATTAATAATTTACATAATTTCCATTGACTGCTGTTTCCTAATCCTAAACCTAACTCCAATTTATGGTACACTCCAGCACTCACTAATATCCTTTGGCATTTGAAATCACTCCACTTTCCAATATACAGGACTAACATTTTAGCTGTATCTGCAGAAGTGAGCAGTGAGTCACAAAAGCTCATACCTTACCGCAAATTTTGTTAATTTTTAAGGCGGTACTGGACTTTTACTCTTTTCTACTCCAGCACTAAATTACTGATTGATACTTGTCCCGGATCTCCGGGCCTGGAGGAGAGGCCACCCCACCCAACCGCACCTCTACTGCCGTCCTTACCCAATGACGAACTCCGGAGCAGCGGGAACCAGCCGACGGGCGATGGCTGGGCCAGAAAGACGCTCCAGGGATCTCCCGGGAGGAGCCCCTCCACAGCGGCAAGGACCATGACAGGGTGGGCGAGGCCCCGGGGTCAGGCAGTGTGGGCGAAGCCAGAAGGAGGGGCTGCAGAGCAGGAGTCGACAGACAATGGCGCTGGTGGCGCGGCCTCCCGGCGGGCATCCTAGCTAATGAAGGGGGTGGAGCCAGAGGGGATGGAGGCCAGCGGGGCGGAGGGGCAGTACTGGGGGGAGGGCCAGGGGAATAAAGGACGGGGAGGATGGAAGGGCCGGGGAGGAAGATTGATCCAGGGACCCATTCGCTACGGTGACACGAGAGAGAGAGGACATCTCCGTGAGAGGTCTCCCGGAATCGGAGGCCAGGATCGCCTGGGGGTGAAGCTAAACCCCAGGTCTGGCCGTTCTGAGGCCCTTACCTCTAACCCCAACTTATCCCCGGCCCCACCTCCAGGGCCGGCGTTCCGCCTGCGAGCCTCGGAACCATGGCTACGGGTGGGGCACCTCCAGGACCGAGGCAGGAACCTGACAATACTTGCCATAGCTTGACTCATGCAGTGTATCTCTTGTGAACCAGTGCCATATTCCCTGCCCTCTCTCACATAGTGACCAATAATTACCACCATTTGCCATCAGCGGTCATGCCTTCTGAAATACCAATGTCCAACTACAAAACATCAAAGTAAATAGAGGTGTTCGACAAGGCTACCTTTTGGCTTCCTTTCTCTTCCACCTCTGTATAAATGACACCAATCACCAACTCTCCAGTGAAGTTTTCCATCCACCTCACCTGTCCCAAAGACCCGTCTGAAACCTGTTTTATGATGGTGTGTTGATATCTCAGTCATTTGTTGGTTTAAGATGCTTACTGAATGCATTTGTACTTCAGGGGTCCTCAAAAGACCAAAGTTGTAGTTTTTGTAAAAGTGCTCCATCTAGTTATTTATCATGGTCTAGAAATGGACATTCGATTGATCAGGTGGACAATTTCCAGTGCTCTTTTTCCAGGACCTTCTGACTAAGCCATTTTCCTAGCTTGGCTTGGGCTCTGCTTAAACATGATCAACAACAACAAAACCTAAATGGATTGGGAAGTACTGAAAATGGGGAGCATAAAGTCGGAGCTTAAAGGTTTGCACTTGTTATACTAAAACCAAGGGTTCTTAGCCCTGCACAAGAACTCCTAAGATTGGTGTGTGGGATCTTTCTAGTTAACTGCTAGGGGTGCCCTGATTTTCTAAAACCAGGATGGGGGCCTCGTGGGAATGCTACTAAGATTTCCCATGGAGGAAGGTCTGAGCAGGAGAGGAGAACCAGACCCCAAGCCAGGGAACCCTGCTATCCACTACACTGCCATTCCAACCTGCGGGCTTCAAATGGAATGAACTATAACCAGATTTCTCTGCCTGTGAACTCGGTGTTTAGCTTAGGGATGAAGAGAACCAAACTCATCTTAGAGGAGAACCCTGTAGCCACTAATGCTTTGCCAGTGAGGAGAATCAAATTCCTTGTGGGAGAACCCTCCCGCCGTTGAAGAGATTAGGCACAGAGAACCAAACTCCTCCTAGAGGAGAACCCTCCTACTCCACTACCCTGTGTTAACTGTTTTCCGCCAATGGGAGTGACCCATGGGTACTGTATATAGGAGATTTCTTTGTCTCTTTTCAAAAGAAAAGGCACAGTGGCATGCCTTCTACAAAACTTCATAGGAGTTCCTACAGGAAGAGTTTTACCCTGACTGTGAGGATGCTGGACTTCCTTTACTGGACCTCCCATCCCACCCCGGCTCGGGGGGGGGAGGTATAGACTACAAGGGTCTTTATATATGACCCTTATGTGTGTGTGGATATGGTGTGCCTTAGTTGAAGACCCTGGCCTTGGATCCCAACCAAAATATCCTACCAAGAAAAAAAAAAGGCTTCTAGAAAAATACGGTTCCTAGGACTTCTCCATATCACCCTCTTGCTTTCGACTGAGCTGAGTCTGTCTGCATTGAGCCATTGCCCAATCAGTGTGGCTGAGCAAGGTGGTTGAAGGAGAGGAACATACCACCCACGAAAGATTTCTGCACTCTGGAGCCAAACACACAAGAACGTCACTCACACACTCACTCACACTCTGAAATTGGTGCTTCCACTAAAACCATTCCTCTACATCTACACCACTGAAGACACGTGTGTTTACTCACACATTCAGACATGCAGGGTGTGCCCACATTTCTGCACCATTAGACTGTTACCAACAATGACCTGCCTTGAAGTGGGGGGAAATTAGCTATGTGGCAGGGGAGGTCAGAGGGGTACCAGGGATCACACACCTGTTTATACCAAGATCTGGTAGACTCCAGATTTGAAGAGTAAATTAAATAGTTTTATTGACAAATTTGTCTAATTACAAGTACACTAAGCATTCATGAAAAGAGCACACAATTCAGAGCTAAGAAAATAGAGGTGATTGATAGAAGGGTCAGTTATCTGTCCAGATGTGCAGAGGCCCATGGAGAAGAGATTATGTCCCAAACACAGTTTGGGGTGAACTGCTAGTTGGTATCTGGGCAGACACACAGTCGAGGCTTTGGTGGATATAGACATGAGAAAACAATGCAAACCAATGAGATGCCTTTAGAGGCTTGTCTCAGGTGAAGAAAAAAGAATCACTGCTTGGGAATATTTGTGGAAAAAGTCAATGAAAATTTCAACTTGTATAAATGTTAAAGAGAATTGCTATAAAATGATGTACAGATGGTATATGACTCCTAAAAAATTGCTATTATAAATGATAGCATGTCTAACAAATGTTGGAAATGTAAGAAAAAAGAAGGGTCTTTTTACCATATGTGGTGGACTTGTGATAAGGCTGTAAGGTACTGGACTGAGATTCATAATGAGATACAAAAAAATTTGAAATGTACTTTTAAGAAAGACCCACAAATGTTATTGTTAGGTCTTAAAATGGAAGAAATAAATGTAACCAAGAGAACATTACTATGGTATTTGGTTACAGCAGCCAGAATGACTTTTGCACAATGTTGGAAGCAAGAAAAAACACCTGAAACATGGGAATGGATTAAGAAGATGCTGTTTATGGCAGAAATGGGCAAATTAACAAGAAAATTAAATAACGAAGAAGACGAAAAGTTTTTCGAAGTTTGGAAAGACTTTCAAGAATATCTGTTGAAAAATTGGGATGTAAAACGTGGTTTGATTTGTTTTGACAACTATTAAGGAGAAAGTGAAAGGGACTAGTTTTTTAAATTGTTACCATTAGTAAGATTAAGTAAGTTTAGTTAAATGTAACTGAATAAGAAATATCAATGGGGTTGGAGCATTGCGGGAAGCTGTGTTTGGGGGGGAGAGGGTAAAAGGAAATGGATATGTATTTAATTGCTTAATTTGTATGAATGTGGAAAATATATCCGATAATAAATTGTATTTACCAAAAAAAAAGAATCACTGGACCAATAAGGGGTCCATAAGGGTGTAACACCAGGAGAAGTAAAACCTAGGGGTGACCAATAAGGTTACAGAGGGGCAGAGACTGTTGATGAGATTAAACAGGTACTGGATGGCTCTAATGGAGCTGGCTGAATGGGTGTGATGAGCATTGATGGTCCTGCCAAGGCATGTTGAATAGGTTCCCAAGTTAACACAAAAGGTGGGAAATGATTCCCTGATTAGCGTCAGGAAGGATTGAGTGTTGTATTAGTTTATCTCAGCATCCTGAGGGATGGAGCATGAAGGACAGGTGTGGAGTCAAAGAATTTCTACAGAGGTAAAGGAGTCACACAAAAGGGCTATGTGAAATTCTGGAGACAGAAGGGCTATTTGCCAGGTGCCCACTGCATAGCTTTAGAAATGTAGATACTGTACCTGGTGGAACTCGGCATTAGTTCATATGCATACCTTGCTGGGTAGTGGAGGAAGGCTGGAGGTTGCTTCAAGGGCCGCCTTGTGCAACCTGAAAATGGAGACCCTTTTTAAAAGCTATGGCTACATCTATGGCTAAAGCTAAGAGTGCCTTCTTTGGCCTGAGTTCGTGGGTCTCTGGTTCAGGTCAGAAGTGGGGAGCCATGCTATTTAGGGTTACTCATGAGTAAGGCATCACCTCAGGGCTACAGATGGCTCTAAATTGCATCTACTCATCATCATGGTGTCACGTACCTTCTCAACAGCTGCTGACTGGGACTGAGGAACCCAATATTGAATCTGGGTCTATTCCTATGTACTCTACCTCTGAGCAATGATCTCTCCCATTTTCAGGTTCTTAGCAATAAGAAGGAAGTGAGTCCACAAGAGAAATTGTTGATGCAGATTGAAGCTTTATTGGAAAAAAGGAGAGGGGGTGACTTCATTTCCAGTGTAGCAGTTTTAGGGATGACAAACATACCTTCTTTACTCAGCAAACAGTAGCTTTTCCACTGCCCATTTAGCTAGGTTAACTGAGAGTCTACAGAGCAAATGAATAGAGAGATGAACATAGGTTATTGTTTCGGCAGGAAGTATCTTTGTGTACTCCTGCAACATTTTGGAGCCCCACGGGGGGATCCCCACAGAGGGAAGATGTCCATACCTTCTGATTTCAAAAATCAACAAGTTCAATAAGATGAAAGGAAGCTTAAGGGGAAAGAAAACTTTCAAGGAGAGAATAGAGGAAAGACAAAGAATCTATCACAGGTTTGTGGTCATGGGCTTTCGAAATCTTGTTAAGCACCAACTGATCCTGATTTGAACTGGGAAGCATCATTCTTTCTGACACTCAAGTCCGTGAAGTCATCAGCCATTAATCCGTTCCATATTTTACAAGTAGCCATGTAATTCCTATCCTTGTGAAGCTCCCCTTCCAGCTTAACAGAGGCGACCACAAGGGGGGCAGCCGGAACAGGCTGTGTACCCTCCCACACGAAGAGGCTCACAGGAGGCAGCCAGAACTGGCCCCGGGATCACAACGGTAGCAGGAGGTGGCTGTATGGTAACTTCCGATGGTGGGATCTGGTTGATGCAGGAGACGCTGGCCCCACTGGTGATGCCAAGGCAACTCGCTGGTGTTGAGCTACCGCAGCATGAAGGGCCACATGGACAGGGGCAGCAACTCAGTGAGCCCAGACCACCTGTTGGGTAGCCACATGGGGAGCAGCATGGGGAGCAGCATGGGGAGCAGCAAGGCTTGGGGCAGCAAGGCTTGGGGCAAGATGGGGTGGCACAGGATGGACCACAGCAGGACATCTTGGAAAGGTGGAGGTGAGTCTGGAATGACATGAGGAAAGGATGGGAAATGTCAATGGGAGAGGCTGAAAAAAAATGATCAAACAAGTATAACCATTGTCCTAGGGAGTATAATGCCATAAAGTCCACATTCCAAATGCCCCATTTAATCCAGGAGCCATACTCTCTACTTGTCCAGAGATCGGTTGCAATTCTAGGTGATTGTCAGGCGTCCCAGACATTGACAGCCCTAATATGAGCTGAAAATTGAACGTGTGGGACATCCACCATTCATCTCATCCATGCAGGTCTCTTAGGCTCTGTAAGAGGCAGCATACAAATTTCCTCAATACATTTCTACCTCACCACCTGTCTATTTCTCAGAGAGCCACCTGCACTTTCCTCCTTTTATCCCTGTGCCTCAGAATCTCTCCAGGTGCCTTCTGCTTCTCCCCTTCCTTCCTTTAGATGTGGACATTCATTGGTGAGAAATGTCACTGGTGACATCAAAACCTTTTCCAACAGAGGAACTTTTTCAACTTCCTTCCTGGCTTCCTGTCTGGCTTTCTTACAATAGATTTCATTCAGAATGAGAAGAAGTTATAATGGACTTACCAAGAGCAATAGAAGCAGAGAAGCAAGCAAGAGGTCTGAGCAGAGCTGTGGAGAGGGTTGCAGGTGGCAAGAGCTTTTATACCGTCTCTTGGGAGTCCAGAATGTATGATTCATTTCAGAGTGTTTAGTTTGTAAAATATGTCAGGTGTCCCTATTTAACCTCATATTATACACTTTGAGCATGTTTTACCCTGTAGTCATCCCTCATCATTCAATATTAAAGGATTTGGTCAGAAGTCCCATCCAAGTTCACTTGAGTCAGAACAAGAATGAACCTGCGGCATCTCCAGGCTGACCACAGTGGAAGCAAATTGCCGGCTATTCTATATAGACTTAAAATAAATGCACTTGGTTTACTTATCCAAAATTAATCTCCTTTAACCATGGATAGAATCGAGACCAATATTTATCAAACATTTCTTCATTTTTTCATTGTAAACTGAACGTCAGTTTCTCCATCTCTGCTACATCCAACATTTTATAGAGAAAGTCATCTTTAGAAGGTATATTCTTCCAAAATCCTTGCTGTGGTCAAAATTTGCATAATCAGATATAACTCATGTTTTTTAAAGATGTCAGGAATTATATTTAGCAAAAAGACTTCTGGCGCTAACATTATTTTAATATCAAATATCTCCTCAATAACCTCTTTTATCATATTCCATTTTTTTAACCTTCTTGAATAACCACCACATGTGAAAGAATGTGCCTATACTATGTTTGCATTTCCAACATTTTTTTATATATATACTTTTGATGTATCTATTAAGCCTTTCTGGGGAAATATCCCATGTATAGAACATCTTCAGGATATTTTCTTTAAAGGCACTTGTTTGGACAAATTTTAAATTTCTTGACTAACTTTTATCCCACTGGTCTAACTCAATGTTGTATCCTACGTCCTGTGCCCAGGCAATCATTGAGGGTTTTACCCATTCATCCTGCATTTTCCAATCAAGCCAGAAACTGTAGATTTTTAAAATCATTTTCTCATTGTTGATTTACCAAATCTTATCTAGTTCTATCTGGTTTTCATAGAAGCCCTTTTTTTAAAATCTTTTGACCTCCTCCTTCCACTAGGTCAGATTTGTATCTTGTTCTCTTAGAGTATCTTCTGGGATCAAATTACATTTTTTGTCAGTATTCACCCTCATCCTGGGTCAACGTCCTTTGGTCAGGTGCCAGTTATCCCAATGACCCTGGTGTGTCCATACTGTGACCAATGGAACATCCTCTTTTTGAGAGTTCTGATGCCCATGCAATCCCGTTCTTAGGACAAATATTATTGAAACCCTCTTGCCCAAGATATGTGGAGGTCTAAGATTTTATCAAATGCCTCATTAAATTGTGCAGATTGCGAGAAGAAAGAAACATTGGTTTAAAGTTTAGGATTTAATAAGATAAACAATAATAGCAAAGACAATTAGTCAATTAAATACAGAGTTTTAAATATGTGCAAACACAATACAATTAACTTTCTACAAATCCTAACTTTTAATACGTCCCAGCCAAAGTAAATCTTAGTAATCAGAAAGGTAAAGTTAGAAGGAAGGAGAACAGGGAAGGGAACTATACAAGGCTTCTCCTGGGATTGAAGTCCAGTGAAGTTCATCGATGAGAGGAGGAAGCCACATAGATGGAAGCCGGGTGGAAGAAAGGAGTGTGATCTTTACTAACCCCTTTGTTGGGATGGCAGAGCTGATGCAAGGTCACACACACACCCTCCCCTACCACATTTTGAAGAGACAAAATATCAGAATATGCCGTAATGGCAATATTAATGAACTATGTAAGCAGAAGACTGGTTAAAGAAAGTGGAAAAGTGAGGAAACCTATTACACTTACTATGGATAAAGGGAAGCAGAATAGAGAAAGAGAAGAAGAATAAATACCTCCTATTTGGCTCTGTTTAGTAAGTAATTATGTCTAATATAGCTTTTTTCAAACACTGTAGAATTAGCTCTTTAATATTATAACAATTAGTTTATTGTATAATTAATGATTTGATTAGTTTCTGATCTACATTTAATTTGTTACTGTTACGGTTACTGAAACATCTCTGAATTATGTTACTTATTTTATGTATTTTGGATTATACTTTATAAGAATTACAGAATATAAACTATGCTGATATCTTAATAATTATGTAAGTATCAACACCAGGGGTGTCAAACTCATTTGTTATGAGTACCGGACCTGACATAAATGAGACCTTGGCTGAGTATAGACTGGCAGTTTGCTCCGGTAGCCAGTCGCAGCAAAAAAAACCCGGATTAAACTATACCGGGTTTTCCCGTTCACACTGCGGGGGCCGCTGCCGGAAGATATGGGATGGAGGCGCGCAGGAGCGTTCAGACTGCCGTGCCGGAGGCATGCTATATTCGCCATTTCCCCATTAATTTGGCTGTGGGTGTATGGGTGTATGAGCGCATTTTGCCGATTTTTTTTTTGCCCTGCAATGCCGGCACCGCATTGGGCAGTGGAGCGGAGCACAGCCAATCACACCGCTGCTGCCTCCTGCCCAACGCGGGTTGCTCCCGGCTTTTCGGCTGCGCGTTCAGACTCCCCGGAAGCAGAAAAATGCACAACACATGCGGGCTTTCGGATTTGCTACAGCTTTTATCAGGTATTTTTTTAATCCGGCAGTGAAGTGCAACAGCACGGGTTGCCTACGGGTGGGGGACGCCAGGCAGATGTGCCTGTGTGAACGTCCCATTTACTCTGGGATTGAATCGTCGTTGGCCCGGGGTCCCTACCGGGGAAAATTGCCAGTCTGAACTCAGCCCTTGTTGGGCCAGGCCATGTGTGTCATAAAAGGTAATGCCAGGTAGCAGAGATATAAACTTTATGAAGGACATAAACACAAAGGGTGTTTTTTTTTTAATTAAAATGAAAACATGCTTAAAACATGAGCACTCTTGCAATATTTTGTTTATTTAACAGTGTCTGATAACTGACACCTCTTGCTCTGAATTATTGCATCAAAATGTCTGTGCTGTTGCAATCTTGAGTATGCTGTTCAGGTGTGTATTTGCAAGCTGCAAACCTACGATGATTCGGCAGCAGCAGAACTGGAAGAAGAAGCAGAAGACAGGTCCTCTGCAGGCCTGATAGAAGCCCTCTGGGAGCCTAATCTGTCCCCGGGCCACATGCTTGACACCCCTGATCAACACATTGTTAGGGCAAGATTTAATATTAAATGTAGCAATCTCTCCGTGAGATATGTTTATATAAAATGGTCCATTTAGTCCCTTTTTATTGCTACACATTTGACTGATGTGACTGTAAGAGTTAAGATACTGAGATTGGGAGAGAAAGTATTTTTGATTAATTCATATTTGAAATCAGCATTTTATATTTGAAATTAGCATTGTAAATGTTATGTGCATAGTAAATGTTTGATGTCATATGATTTAAGATTTTTTATATCATCACTGTAATATATAATTTAAAACTCATTACACCTTTTTCTTTCTTTTTTCAGTATTCCAAGCCATATATACATATATATATGTCTGTGTGTGTATGTATGTGTGTATATATATATATATATATATATATATATATATATATATATGTATGTATGTATGTGTGTGTGTATATATATATATAATATATATATATATTATATATATGAGAATGCTCCTTTGGTCAAGGTCGATTGGGGTAACTGGAACACTACTGAAGGACATTGAAACAGGATGCGGGTGAATACTGAGGTAGCCAGAAGGGACATGGCAGACAGAATTTGACTCAACTTTGGGGGCCAAAGTGGGCAATGGACCCCAGAGGCGGGCCAAAAAATAATATTGGAATCTTAAAATTTGTGCATTGCAGGCAAAGCCGGTGATTTGCTCCCACTGCCATCAGCCAGGAGATGCCGCAGGTTCATTCCTGTTCTGAAACAACTAAACTTGAATAGGACTTCTGACCAGGTCCTTTAATTCTGAACGATGAGGGATGACTACAGGGTAGAATCTGCTCACGCTATAATATGAAGTTAAACACCTTGAAAAATGCCATAAGGAGCTTTCGAATATTTTACAAACTGAACACTCCAAAATGAGTCATACATTCTGTGCTCCCAAGAGATGGTATAAAAGCTCTTGACATCTGCAACCTTCTCCACAGCTCTGCTCAGACCTCTGCTTGCTTCTCTGCTTCTATTGCTCTTGGTAAGTCCATTATGACTTCTTCTTATTCCTTCAAGTGGGTAGTCGTGTTGTTCTGAAGCAGCAGAACAAAATATGAGTCCAGCGGCACCCTGAAGACCAACAAAGTTTAACTCAAGGTAGAAGCTTCCATGTGAAAGCACACTTCTTCAAATAGAAGGAGGAGGCAGCTTGTGTGCTTGAACATGAAATCTTATACCTTGAATTAAACTTCGTTGATCTTCAAGGTGCCACTGGACTCAAACGTTGTTCTTCTTGTAGTATATGTTATATAAAGAAAAAAAGCCAGGAAGGCAGGAAGCAAGTTACGGAAGTCCATCCTTCGGAAAAGGTTTTGATGTGACCAGTAGCATTTCTCACCCATGAATATTAACATCTAATGGAAGGAAAGAAGTAGAAGACACCTGGAGAGATTCAGAGGCACAGAGCTAAAAGGAGGAAGTGCAGGGAGTTCACTGGGAAACAGACAGGTGTTGAGGTAGAAATGCATTCTGAAAATTTGTATGCTATCTCTGCAGTGCCTGAGACACCTGCATGAATGAGATGAATGGTAGAACGCCTTCCATTTTTAGCTCAAATAAGGGTTGCAACCTCCAGGTATGGCCTGGCAATCTCCTAGAATGGCAACTGATCTCTGGACCAGTAGAGATCATGGGTCCAGATTAAATGGGGCATTTGGAGTGTGGACTCTATGGCATCGTAGTCCCTGGGACAACGGTTATAATTGTTTGATCATTTTTTTCTTCAGCCTACCCCATTTTCATTTCCTGTTGTTTCATGATGTCATTCCAGAATCACCTCCACCTTTCCAAGATGTCCTGCTGTCCTCCATCCTGTGCCACCCCATCTTGCCCCAAGCCTTGCTGCTCCCCATGCTGCTCCCCATGCTGTCCCCCATGTGGCTACCCAACAGGCGGTCTGGGCTCACTGGGTTGCTGCCCCTGTCCATGTGGCCCCTCTTCATGCTGCGGTAGCTCAACACCAGCACGTTGCCTTGGCATCACCAGTGGGGCCAGTGTCTCCTGTATCAACCAGATCCCACCATCGGAAGTCACCATACAGCCTCCTCCTTCTACTGTTGTGATCCCGGGGCCAGTGCTGGCTGCCTCCTGTGAGCCTCTCCGTGTAGGAGGGTACACAGCCTGCTCTGGCTGCCCCCCTTGTGGTCGCCTCTGTTAAGCTGGAAGGGGAGCTTCACAAGGATAGGAATTACATGGCTACCTGTAAAATATGGAACGGATTAATGGCTGACGACTTCACGGACTTGGGTGTCAGGAAGAATTATGCTTCCCAGTTCAAATCAAGATCAGTTGGTGCTTAACAAGATTTCAAAAGCCCATGACCACAAACTTGTGATAGATTCTTTGTCTTTGCTCTATTCTCACCTTGAAAGGTTTTTTCCCCCTTAAGCTTCCCTCCATCTTATTAAACTTATGTTGACTTTTGAAATCAAAAGGTATGGACACCTTCCCTCTGTGGGGATCCCTCTGTGGGGCTCCAAAATGTTGCAGGTGTACACAAGGGTACTTCCTGCTGAAACAGTAACCTGCGTTCATCTCTGTATTCATTTGCTTTGTAGACTTTCAGTTAACCTAGCTAAATGGGCAGTGCAAAAGCTACTGTTTCTGGAGTAAAGAAGGTATGTTTGTCATCCCTAAAACTGCTACACTGGAAATGAAGTCACCCCTTCTCCTTTTTTCCAATAAAGCTTCAATCTGCAGCAACAATTTCTCTTGTGGGTTCACTTGCTTCTTATTGCTAAGAACTTGAAAAGTGGGGAGAGGATCATTGCTCAGAGGTAGAGTACATAGGAATAGACCCAGATTCAATATTGGGTTCCTTAGTTCCAGTCAGCAGCTGTTGAGAAGGTACGTGACACCATGATGACAAGTAGATGCAGTTTAGAGCCATCTGTAGTCCTGAGGTGATGCCTTACTCATTGGTAGCTCTAAATAGCAGGGCTCCCCACTTCTGACCTGAACCAGAGACCCATGAACTCAGGCCACAGAAGGCAGTGTTAGTCTTAGCCATTGATGTAGCCATAGCTTTTAAAAATGGTCTCCATTTTCAGGTTGCACAAGGCGGCCCTCAAAGCAACCTCCAGCCTTCCTCCTCTACCCAGCCAGGTATGCATATGAAATAATGCTGAGTTCCACCAGGTACAATATCTACATTTCTAAAGCTATTCAGTGGCCACCTGGCAAATAGCCCTTCTGTTTCCAGAACTTCACATAGCTCTTTTGTGTGACTCCAATACCTCTGTAGAAATTCTTTGACTCCACAGCTGTCCTTCCTGCTCCATCCTTCAGGATGCTGAGATAAACCAATCAAACATTCAGCTGTTTAACGACCCTTCCAGACGCTAATCAGGGAATCATCTCCCACCTTTTGTGTAAACCTGGGTTCCTATTCAACCTGCCTTGGCAGGATCATCGATGTTCATTCATCCAGCTCCAGTAGAGCCGGACAGCACCTGTTTAATCTCATCAACACTATTGTGAAATTAGTCTCTGCCTCTCTGTAACCTTATTAGTCACCCCTAGGTTTTACTTCTCCTGGTGTCACACCCCTATGGACCCCTTATTGGTCCAGTGATTACTTTTTCTTCACCTGAGACAAGCCTCTAAAGGCATCTCATTCGTCCACATTGTTTTCCCATGTCTATATCCACCAAAGGACATAGCCTTGACTGTGTGTCTGCCTGGATGCCAACTGGCAAAACTGTGTTTGGGCCATAATCTCTTCTCAATGGACCTCTACACATCTGGACAGATAGTATAACCCCCATAACTGAGCCTTCTATCCTCCATTAATCACCTCTATTTTCTTTTTTGTATAATACATTTTATTGAATTTTCAATACAAAAACAAGTATAAATTACAATTAACAAAGTCTCAAGAGTTTGTAACTATACTGAAGATAAATAACAATGAACTCTTTGTTATGAATTTAGAAACAGAATATAAACAAGTTTGCAACAGAAAGTATAGAAATGTAGATTGCCGTTGTTGAATATAACCCAAATACCATTATAACAAATTTTACCAATAATACTCAGCTGGGAGTAAGTGACTATTTTTACCATAGCCACAAGTCATCCATTATAGAAGGGATGTCTTGTTGTTTGGAGAGATATTCTAAAATAGGAAACCAGGTTGGACATTCATCAAAATGCATAAGATTGTCCGAGAGTTTAGCCATGATATATAAATCCCACAACTTTTTATGCCATTGTGAAAGAGTGGGTGTCATTGTCATTTTCCAATGTGTGAAAATAACAGCTACCAAAAACATTATTGAGACCCTTTTTATGATGGAGAAACTATCACAGTCCGCAGCCCAACTGTTCAAAAATAAATGTTCTGGTGTGGGAGCAATATCTATAAGAATGGAGGATTTGATCTGATCTAGCACTTCCTTCCAAAAGGGGAGAATTTTGGGACAGAGAATCCAGCAATGTATATAATCTCCTATATTATCACATTCCTTCCAACATTTTGGGCTATATGTTGAATTCCTGTGAGCCAGCTTGCAAGGTGTCAGGTACCAATGTGATAGTACTTTGAAGGCTTGTAGTTTCATAGATGTTTCATGTAGAAGTTTGCTATAACTGGACTGAGAGGGCTTCCCATGGCAATCCCATCCATCTGTACATAGAATTTGTTATCCCATTGGAAGTAACTGGTTGTCAAACAATGGTGAAATAAGGTTGTTAGGTCATCTGGGAAAATCTAATTAACAAGTGTGTGTCTTTTACCAGAACCTTGGCAAAAGAGATACCACATCAAAACTGACGAGTAAGTCCTGTGGGTTAAAAACAGCTTTAGAATCTGCACCCCACAAACCAACAGTCTGGTTTCAGTACATAGATGATACCTTTATCATTTGGATCCATGGAGAAGTAGAACCGATGGAGTTTTTAGACTACCTCAACAACATCCAACCCAACAAAAGATTCACCATGGAAAAAGAAGTCAAGGGTAAACTCCCATTTCTAGATATCATGGTCATCCACAAAGCAAACCTTCAATTAGATCACAAGGTCTACAGAAAACCAACTCACACAGACCGTTATTTACACAAAAACTCCAATCACCACCCTCAGCAAAAAAGAGGCATAATCAAAACATTAGTAGACCGTGCAAGACGGATATGTGAACAACACTTTCTCAATGATGAACTAAATCATCTTAACCACACACCTCAAGCAAATGGGTACTCTAAGGATGAAATCAGAAGAGCTATTTGTCAGGCTCCTTAGTCAGGTCACACAACACAGGGCTTCATCAGAAGAAAACTGTTTATTGGTGAATCAGAACTAAAGACACATGTCCTGCTTGTGTCAGGAATGCCCGGGAACAGTAGGGCCTCCTGAGTTATACTAGGATCAAACACCGCCCTTACAAGCTGAAACCAATGAGTATAGTTCACGTGCATGGGCAAAACGAGCAAGCAAAACTAAAAGCCATTGGCTCCCAGCTCAGGAATTCTGAAGCTGGAGCATCTACAAGGTCAAACAAGCGATAATACACAGACAGTGAAACAGTGAAGCTCAGAGGCAGGCAGATGAAGAGTACCCCTCCACATTCCATAGCCATGGCAGGGCTACCTGACACAATTAAACCACAGGTAAAACAAACAACGGAGGAAAAACAGTCTCCCACAGGAAAAGTGTTTTTGCCATATATCAAAGGAATCATTGATCAGATGGGAAAACTTATGAAAAAACACAACCTACAAACAGTATTCAGACCCACCAGAAAAATACAACCAATGCTACGATTGGCAAAAGACAGAAGAGACTTCTGCAGGGGTACACCACATACCATGCAGTTGTGGACAAGTTTACATCGGGACCACACAGTGCAGCATCCAGACAAGAATAAAAGAACATGAAAGGCACTGCAGACTTGGCCAACCTGAAAAATCAGCAGTGGCTGAACATAGCCTAACCCAAACAGGACACAGCATTTTGCTCCAAGACACTGAAAGACTGGACAACATTTTCAAATACCATGTCAGATTACACAGGGAAGACATTGAAATTCATAAACATAAGCATAATTTCAACAGGAAAGAAGAGACTTTAAAAATAAATAGGGCATGATTTCCTGTCCTGAAAAATGCAAAATGCTCTACAGCTGACAATAGCACTACAGATAAGATTAGAGTTTCAATAGCCATTCCACACACAAAAAGAACCTCCTCAGGAAACAATCCATAGACAAAAGAACCTCCTCAGGAAAGTTCCTCCATTAGCATGTTCATACTCTGGAGAACTACTACAAGAACTACTACTCAGACCTACCCAACCTTCCAGGGTAGATATAAATTACCTGCCTACCATTTTTCTGCTCACCTTGACACAGAGAGTACTCCATCTTTCTGTGTTATACCTCTGAGGAAGCCAGTCACAGCTACTGGTGAAACGTTAGGTCCTACAATGCCAAGACCATGGCCACACAACCTGGAAAATCTACAGCAAGTAATGAACTCCAGCTGTGAAAGCCTGTTATGGAAATAAATACAATGGGCTCTGGAAAGAGGCTCTGGGTGGGTGCCCCAACCTTGGAAACTCGGTGTCAATTTCCTGTGGTGACCTCAGCAGGGTATAATGACACAGAGTCCACCCTTTTCTCCAGGAGAACTGATCTCTGCCATCTGGAGAGCACTTGTAATTGTGAGTGATCTCCAGCCCTCACCTGGAGATTGGCAGCAATGGTTGTACAGGAGGAAATGTCTGGTTTGCAGGGAGGAGTTCATGGCAGTGTACCTGACTGAAATCCAACTCCTCATCAAACCCCATCCTCTCCAGACTCCACACCTTCAAATCTCCAGGAATTCCCCAATCTGGAGGCAGCAACCCTACTGCTTTCCAGTCAACCATCAATGTACCATGATCTGTCCCTCTGACTTCAGGTTTCCACCTCATCCCCTCTCCCTGCAGCCTCTCTCTAGGAAAAGTAGTCTTTCTCCACAGTGGGGACCAAAGTAGCTCACATCATTCTCCTCTCCCCCTTTCGATCTGCACAAAAACCCTGCAAGGTAGGTTAAGCTGAAAGTTTGTGAGTGGTGCAAAATCAACCAATCAGCTTCTACAGGAAGAACTTGGGTCTGGCAGACCCTGCTCTGAAGCACTAACCTCTAAGTCACATTGGCTGTCATGGGGGGGGGGGCTAAGGAGAGTGTAATGACACAGGATCCACCATTTTCTCCAGGGGAACTATTCTCTGCCATATGGGGAGCAGTTATAATTCTGAGTGCTCTCCAGCCCTCACCTGGAAATTGGTAACAATGCTTCCTCAGGAAGGAATGGCTGATTTTGAGGGTGGAATCTATGGCATTGTACCTGTCTGGGATCCCGCCCCTCCTCAAACCCCACCCTCTTCAGGCTCCATTAATCAAATCTCCAGGAATTTCCCAAACTGGATTTGGCAACCCTATCTCCTTCCCAGCCAACTATCAGACTACCTTTAGGGATGTCAGAGGATGTTATACCTCACTCTAGGTATGGACCATAAGGCAAATTCCATTGTGCGTCAGGATTCTTCATGCCTCTTCCATATTTCCTATGTTAAAGGTCTGAGCTAGTTCTGCCCAGACACCAAATGGAGTTCCCTGGTCCTCCCATCCAAAACATCAAGAAGAAGAGCTTCCATACCCTGCACAATGCTGCTCCCCATTTCTATGATTCAAAGAGCCCCAACCCTCTCTTTTAAATGGAAAGCCTGTTCCCACTCTATCACCATCATCACATATTTCCTCTTGAACTTTGCAATGCTAACTGGCATACTGCCTGTCCAGAAATGAGCTGGTGCCTGGACTCAGCCTTCCCCACCAAGGGCCCAGAGCTGGGATACTTCTCTGCAGGGCTCATTTCCTCCAGGAGCGCACAGGAGGGAAGCTCTGGCAGTAAGGAGCCCAGAGGGTGGGCACATGCAGCAAGCCCCACCCCCTGCTCCCAGCAGCCCCCCTTGCCTTTCCCAGCCCACTGGCTGACCCATCAGAGTGCTGCCGCGAGCTGGCCCTTGGGCTGCTCTGCCACTGCCTGGGCCGTGGCAGCCAGTCCACCCAGGCTCTGCCCGTCCTCACTAAGAGCAAGATTTATTCAGCTACAAGCTCTCCCTCCTCTGTGAGGGCAGGTCTGCGTACTTCCCCTGCCTCCCCATATCTAGCAATCCAAAACAGTCCAGTAGTACCCTGAGCGGTGGATGTTGTCTTCTGATGTCAGGCTGTGTGGGATATGCAAATAACTTATGCTAATGAGCTATGCTAACGAGCTCCTGCACCTCTTTTTCTATTAAACAACCCCTGCTTCTCTGTCCCACAGCCCTCAGAAGGAGGGAGAGGCACCAAGAAACTGGCTTCAAGCCTAAGGAACAAAGGAATCTACAGCAACCAGACGGCACATGATGGAAGAGAAACAGCTCGGCCATGAAAACAAAAAAATGAAGCCAGGCCAGACCCAGGTGTAGGGAACATTGGGTGAATGGCCAGGATTGTATGGTTGGATCCTCCAGGACAGAGGAGCCTCTAGAAAGACCAGATGAGGAAATAAAAGGCAGGCTTCACAGGCAGACCAGGGAGGAGACTAGCAGAGCAATGCCAGAGGGGGAGACTGAGTCCTGTTTTGTTGGTTTAAGAAGCTCACTGAATGCTTTTGCCCTTAGATCAGGGGTGTCGAACTCATTTGTTATAAGGGCCGGATCTGACATAAATGTAATGCCAGGTAGAGGAGATATAGACTTTATAAAGGACACAAACACAAAGGTTTTGTTTGTTTTTTTACTTAAAATGAAAAAAAAAACCATGCTTAAAACATTAGCACTCTTGCAGTATTTTGTCTATTTAACAGTGTCTGATAACTGAGACCTCTTGCTCCGAATCACTGCATCAAAATGTCTCTGCTGTTGCAATCCTGAGTGTGCGGTTCAGGTGTGTATCTGTAAGCTGCAAACCTACGATGACGCAGCAGCAGAACTGGAAGAAGAAGCAGAAGACCGCCAGCTCCACTGCGGGCCTGATTGAAGCTCTCTGGGGACTTGATCTGGCCCTCGGGCCACATGTTTGACACCTCTGCATTAGATATAAAGTATCAAAAGACCAAGGTTGCAGTTTTTTTCTTTGTAAAGGTGCTCCATCTTGAAATTTGTCTTGGTCTATGAATGGCCACTTGATGGATCGAGTGAACAATTTCCACTATTTCCGTGCCCTTTTTTTTCACGCTTTTGCTTCTGAGAAGGGGTGTGGGGGGGAGGTAGTTGTGAATTCCCTGCACTGAGCAGGGGGCTGGACTAGATGACCCTGTAGGCCCCTTCCAACTGTATGATCCTATGAACTCTTGAAAGACAGGAATCAGTAGAGGAAAAGGACCTTTTTGGTTTTATTGGGATATCCCTAAAATTGTCTGCCTGGCTGCAGAACTAGAAGCATCTCTGTGCTGGACCAGCAAGATGTATAAACAGGCAAAATTGCCTTCTACTGAGTCACTGAACTCAGTGGGGATGGTTCTAAATGGCATCGGCTCATCATCTTGTCAACAGCTGCTACCTGGGACTGAGAAGCCCAAAATTGGATCTGGGTCTATTCCTATGTGCTTTACCACTGAGCGACGACCCCTCCCCACTTTCCAAATTCTTAGAAATAAGAAGTGAGTGCAGCCACAAGGTAAATTTTGATGCAGACAGAAGCTTTATTGCAGAAAAGGAGAGGAGGTAACATCATTTGCAGTGAAGCAGTTTCAGGGATGACGAATATACCTTCTTCACTCAGCGAACAGTGGCTTTCCCACTGCCTGTTTAGGTGGGATAACTGAAAGGCTACAGAGCAAATGAATGCAGAGCAAATGAATGCAGAGCAAATGAATACTGTTATGTATTGAGGCTGAACTGTCCTTGCAAAAGGACTGAGCTTGGGATGCATAACGATGGACTGCTAGGATCCTAGATTGGACCAGTTGGGAGACAGGGATCCTAGAGTAAACCAATTGGGAAACAATAGAGTGTAAATGGCCTAGTCAGCCATGTTTTGGCATCCTTTGCGGGTGCAAAGGTTTTTGGAAAATTGGACATGGTCCAGGCATACCAGCAGCTCCCCATAGACAATGCCACTGCAGAAGCCCAGATGATCATGATGCACAGGGGTGCGTTCTGGGTGTGGTGGCTGCAATTCGGGGTCAGCGTGGCCCCAGGGATCTTTCAAAATCTAATGGACTGTCTCCTTAAAGGTATCGCTGGGGTCCAGCCATTCTTCGATGATGTTTTGATCGTTCCTGGGGTTCTCCGGTTGGCGCTCAATGCATCCATCCGACAGCCAACAAGGACCACGCCATCATTGATGCTCCAACCCCCTCCTCTAAGCTGGAACTCCAGGCCTTCTTGGGGCTGCTGAACTTCTATCATTCCTTCTTGCCCCACAAGGCTACCATTGCAGATCCCCTGCACCACCCTCTCAATAAAAAAGTTCCTTGGGTGTGGGGCCAGAGGCATGCTGCCACATTCTGGGCCATCAAGGATCTACTCACCTCCAACGCTGTCCTAGCGCACTTTGATGAGATGCTCCTCATCATTCTTGCCTGTGATGCTTCCTTGTATGGGGTGGGGGCTGTCCTGGGACACCAGCTGCCTGACAGCCCTGAGATCCTCGTGGTCTACTACTCCTGCACCTTGTCTTCGGCTGAGTGCAACTACATGCAGATTGACAAAGTGGCAATCGTGGCAGGTATCAAGAAATTTCATGACTACTTCTACAGGCAGTTTTTCACCGTCATGACAGACATAAGAACATAAGAACATAAGAGAAGCCAATGTTGAATCAGGCCAATGGCCCATCTAGTCCAATACTCTGTCACACAGCGGCCAAAATATACCACGTGCCATCAGGAGGTCCAGCAGTGGGGCCAGGACACTAGAAGCCCTCCCACTGCTGCCCTCTCCAGCACCAAGAATAGAGGGCATCACCTGCCCCAGACTGAGAGTTCCCATCTATACCCTGTGGCTAATAGCCACTGATGGACTTCTGTTCCATATGTTTATCTAATTCTCTCTTGAAACTGTCCATGCTTGTAGCTGCCACCACCTCCTGTGGCAGTTAATTCCATATGTTAATCACTCTTTGGGTGAAGTAGTATTTCCTTTTATCTGTTCTAACCCGACTGCTCAGAAATTTCATGGAGTGCCCACGAGTTCTTATATTGTGAGAAAGGGAGAAAAGTACTTCTTTCTCAACCTGCTCAATCCCATTCATAAGCTTCTAAACCTCGATCATGTCACCCCTCAGCCATAATTTCTCCAAGCTAAAGAGCCCCAATCATTTTAACCTTTCTTCATAGGGAAGGTGTTCCAACCCTCCTATCATTCTAGTTGCCCTTCTCTGCACTTTTTCCAATGCTATAATATCCTTTTTGAGATGTGGCAACCAGAACTGTACACAGTATTCCAAAATGAGGTTGCACCAATGATTTATACAGGGGCACTATGATACTGGCTGATTTGTTTTCAATACCCTTCCTAATAATCCCCAGCATAGTGTTGGCCTTCTTTATTGCAGCTACACACTGTCTAGACCACAAACTCCTCCTGGGTCTGTTGGCTCTGGATCACCAGACCCACAGATGCTGTCCCCCAAGGTGCTCTGATGGTCTATCTTCTTGGCTGGCTACCAGTATGAGCTCCTCCACAGGCCTGCCTCCTGCTGCCTCCCACCGCCCTCCTGTGACCCAGACTCAGCACCTACACACCAGATCCTGCTCCTCAAGGACTTGCCCGACTGTCCCATCTAGATACCCAATGTGTCCCACCACACCGCACGGGACCATGTGTTCTCCCATGTTTGGGACTGGGTGGGAGTGGTTGGCCCACCAGCTGGGTGGGCCCAGAGTTCGCCACATTCTCCTCATGCTGGGATGAACTGTCAACCCACAAGGGCTGCTTGTTGTGGGGAAGCCAGGTGGTCATGCCCACTCTGCTGCGCCAGCAAGTCCTAGCAGCCTTACACAAAACACACACGGGAATCGTGCATATGAAGGTGCTGGCCTGCAGCTACATTTGGTGGCCCAGCACGGACAGTGAAATTGAGGACTGTGTTAAATATTGGCCAGATGTGCCAAGAGTCCCAGCCGGAGTCCCCTAGGGCCCCAGTACGTTAGTGGGAATCCTCCCACAAGCCATGGGCTCACCTGCATCTTGACTTTGCGGGCCCATTCCAGTGCCAGATCTTCTTCATCCTGGTGGAGTCATACTCCAAATGGCTAGAAGTGGTGCTGGTCCCTTCCACAATGTCCCAAGCAGCAGTTTGCACCCTATGGTGGATCTTCAGCACACATGGTATACCAGACACAGTCATAAGCAACAACGGGATGGCTTTCACTTCATCCGAGTTTTGGGAGTTCATGGACAACTATGCCATCCAACACACCTGCTCTGTCCCCTTCCACCCTGCAACCAATGGCCAGGCTGAGTGGATGGAGAGGACAACTAAGGAGTCCCTCCGCAGGATTGTCCAGGGAAGCAGGGAACACTGACTAGTGGCCTTCCTCTTTGGCCAGCAGGTAACCCCAAACACAACCACTGGCTGCAGCCCCGCAGAACTCCTGATGAGAAGGAATCTCACAACTCATCTTGATCAATTGCACCCAGACCATGCTCCGGAGCACAGCTCAGCCCCAGAGAATCAAGCTGCCCCTCTTGGGTTCATCCCAGGTGACCCTGTCTATGCATGCAACTTCTCCAATGACCCAGCCTCAGTCCCCGCCAAGGTTACCTGGGTGACAGGGCTTCTATCATATGAGGTATCCACAGAAGATGGCCAGAGGCTTTGCCAACACATAGATCAGCTTTGCAGCCGTCTCCTCCCCACTGAACCATTGATACCCACAAGACAGTGACGAGGATCTGCTAAGCCCAGAAGAGCCAGAGCCCAGCCGGAAATCAATGGACAACCTTTGGAGGCCACTTGTGGAACACCAGTGGCAGCCACCACTGGTGGCCCTGACAATGTCCCAGCACCACCACCCTCTTCCAGTCCCGTGGCAGGGCCAGCCCCCAACAAGGTTCCTGAACTCGCAGCCCTGTCAGCAGAACCGCATCACTTGAACCATGAGCGGCACCAACCAGTGTACTTAAACTTTGTCAGTTGAAGAGGCTCTGAACTCTAGTGTCCTGGCCCCACTGCTGGACCTCCTGATGGCACGTATTATATTTTGGCCACTGTGTGATAGAGTGTTGGACTAGATGGGCCATTGGCCTGATTCAACATTGGCTTCTCTTATGTTCTTATGTTAACTTTGGGGGGAGGAGTGTTATGTATTGAGCCTGAACTGTCCTTCCAAAACAGCTGTGCTTGGGGTGCATAACAATGGATTGCTAGGATCCTAGAATGGACAAGTAGTGAGACAGGGATTCTAGAGTAAACCAATTGGGAAACAATAGAGTGTAAATGGCCTATCATTGGGAGCGGGGTATTTTTGGGTGTAACCCCTTTCAGGCATAACTACCTGGCTTCAACCAGGGATTGCAGTCTTCTTTCTCTTGCTGAATCACTAATAAACTATGAGCTGATCACTTTTAAATGTCTGAACATGGTATATTTCATAAGCAAAGGTTATTGCTGAGACAGGAAGACTTCTGTGGCCCCTGAAACATTTGGAGACCACAGAAGGGGGAAAAAGTTTCAAGGTGAGAGTGGAGAGAATATAAAGTAACAATCACATGTTTGTGAACATGGGCTTTTGAAATCTTGTTAAGCACCAACTGATCCTGATTTGAACTGGGAAGCATCATTCTTTCTGACATCCAAGTCCAAGAAGTCGTCAGCCATTCATCCATTCCATATTTTACAGGTAGCCATTTCATTCCCGTTGTTGTGAACTTCCCCTTCCAGCTTAACATATGCGGCCACAAGGGGGGCAGCCGCCGCAGGCTGTGTACCCTCCCACACGGAGAGGCTCACAGGAGGCAGCCAGCACTGGCCCCGGGATCACAACGGTAGCAGGAGGTGGCTGTATGGTGACTTCCGATGGTGGGATCTGGTTGATGCAGGAGACGCTGGCCCCACTGGTGATGCCAAGGCAACGTGCTGGTGTTGAGCTACCACAGCATGAAGGTGGGCAGCATGGACTGGGGCAGCAACCCAGTGAGCCCAGACCGCCTGTTGGGTAGCCACATGGGGAGCAGCATGGGGAACAGCAAGGCTTGGGGCAGCAAGGCTTGGGGCAAGATGGGGTGGCACAGGATGGAGGACAGCAGGACATCTTGGAAAGGTGGAGGTGAGTCTGGAGTTACATTAGGAAAGGATGAGAAATATCAATGTGAGAGGCTGAAGAAACCACAATCAAAGTCACAAGTATAACCCTTGTCCCAGGGAGTATAACACCATAGAGTCCACACTCCAAATGCCCCATTTAATCCAGGAGCCATGATGTCTACTGGCCCAGAGATCAGTTGCCGTTCTAGTAGATTGCCAGGCCACACCTGGAAATTGACAGCCCTAAATATGAGATGAAAATGGAATGCTTTCCACCATTCATCTCATTCATTCAGGTATCTCTGGTACTGCAAAGGTAGCATACAAATTTCCATAATGCATTTCCACCTCAACACCAGAGAGACAAATACACTTCCTCCTTTTATCCCTGTGCCTCTGAATCTCTCCAGGTGTCTTCTACTTCCTTCCTTCCCTTAGATGCAAACATTAATGGTTGAGAAGCACCACTGATTGCAACCAAACCTTTTCCAAATGAGAGATTTCCACAGTTTGCTTCCTGGTTTTCTGGCTTGTTTTCTTACCATATATATCATGTACAATGAGAAGAAAATAGTTTGAGTCCTGTGGCACCTTGAAGAACAACAGAGTTTAATTCATGGTATATATTTTTTGTCTTCAAGCACAATGCTCAAGTTGTCTTCTTCTTCTTCCTGAAGAAGTGTGATTTCACACAGAAGCTTATACCTTGAATTAAACTTGCTGGTCTTCAAGATGCCACTGGACTCCTACTTTGTTCTGCTGCTGCAGCCCAACACGACTACCCACCTGAAGGAATGAAAAGAGCTTATAATGGACTTACCAAGAGCAATAGAAGCAGAGAAGCAAGCAAGAGGTCTGAGCAGAGCTGTGGAGAGGGTTGCAGAGCTTTTATACCGTCTCTCGGGATCACTGAATGTATGACTCATTTTGGAGTGTTCAGTTTGTAAAATATTTCAAAGCTCCTTATGGCACTTTTAAGGTCTTTAGCCTCATATTATAGTGTGAGTCTAGTGTATTTTACCCTGCAGTCATCCCTCATCATTCAGTACTAAAGGACTTGGTCAGAAGCCCTATCCGAGTTCAATTGAGTCAGAACAGGAATGAACCTGCGGCATCTCCTGGCTGACGACAGTGGAAGCAAATCACCAGTTTTTCCTGCAATGCACAAAAGGTAAGATTCCAATATTATTTTTTGGCATGCCTCTGGGGTCCATTGCCCACTTTGGCCCCCAAGATGAGTCAAATTCTATCTGTGCAGTCCCTTCCAGCTACCTCAGTATTCACCCACATTCTGCGTCAACGTCCTTCAGTAGTGTTCCAGTTACCTCAATCGCCCTTGACCAAAAGAGCATTCTCCTTTTTTTTTTAATAAGTTTTAAAAGGCTTGGAATACAGGAAAAAGACAGAAAAGGGGTAATGAGTTTTAAATTATACATTATGAGGATGATAAATAATCTTAATCATATGACATCAAAAATTTAATAGGCATGTAATGTTTACAATGTTAATTCCTGATTTCAAATATGAAATAATCAAAAAAACTTTCCCTCCCAATCTCAGTATCTTTAACTGTTATAGTCACCTCAATCAAATGTGTAGCAATAAAAAGGGATTAAACGGGCCATTTTGTATAAACATATCTCACAAAAAGTTTGCTACATTTAACATTAAATCTTGCCCTAACAATGTGTTGATACTTCCATGATTATTAAGATATCAGCATAGTTTATATTCTGTAAGTCTGATAAACTATAATCCAAAATATGTAAAATAAGTAATATAATCCAGAGATCTTTCAAAAATATAGTAACAAATTAAATGTAGATCACAAACTAATTAAATCATTAAAATACAACAAATTAATTATTATAATATTAAATATATTAGCTAATTGTTCAGTGTTTGAACTTCAAACATGAAAAACCTATATTAGACATAACTACTCACTAGACAGAACCAAAAAGGAAGAATTGATACTTCTTCTCTTTCTCTATTCTGCTTCTCTTTATCTATATTGTGTAATAGGTTTACTCTCTTTTCCACATTCTTTAACCAGTCTTCTATTTATATAGTTCATTACTTTTGCCATTATGGCATATTCTGACATTTTCTCTCTTCAATTTTCAGTAGCTGGGCAATCTTCCACTTTCCATTTAGCTGCCATTAGTACTCTGGCTGCAGTCAGCATATATTTAAACAGTTCATTTAATATGTTGTCAAAGACTTTCATGGCTGGAGTTCATTAGTTGCTGCAGATTTTCTGGGTTGTGTGGCTGTGGTCTTGGCATTGTAGGAACTGAAATTTCACCGGTAGCTGTGACTGGCATCCTCAGAGGTATAACACAGAAAGATGGAGTACTCTCTGTGTCAAGGTGAGCAGAAAAATGGTAGGCAGGTAATTAATATCTAATTTATATCTACCCCTACTCCACCTTCCAGGGTAGATATAAATTACCTGCCTACTATTTTTCTGCTCACCTTGACACAAAGAGTACTCCATCTTTCTGTGTTATACCTCTGAGGATGCCAATCACAGCTACTGGCGAGACGTCAGGTCCTACAATGCCAAGACCACGGCCACACAACCCAGAAAATCTACAGCTACTAAAGTTCATTTAATCATTCCCTCCCCAATATCATCAGGCAAAATTGCCAACAACATGGTCTCTGGTTCCATAGCAAAGTAAATTTCAGAATTTTCTGAATCTTGAAATGTATATCCTTCCATAATATTGTTGTCTTTTTGCATGTCCACCAAATGTGATGAAAGGTACCTCCTGCCTCTTTACACTTCCAATGTGTCCCTGAAGCATTCCTGACCATGTTTGTTATATCTTATGGACTAATATACCATCAAAAGTACATCTGGTACTAATTTTCTTTTAGAGCTTGACTCGCAGTAAATTTTACATCTTTTGTCCATAAGTTTTCCCATGTTATCTCTTCCAAAATTCTGGATCCATATCAACAGGCACATTTTAACTTGCTCTGTTTCCTTATCATATTGAAGTAAAAGTTTGCAAATTTGTCCTAATAAGTGATCCTTCCCTTAAACGATTATCTTTTCAAATTCAGTTAAATCTCTCAATTGACCTCTGTAAGCCAGAGTTGCTTCTTTAAATCAGGATATTTATTGGAAATATACCAGGCATTTTATCTTCTTTCTTTCTTTCTTTCTTTCTTTCTTTCTTTCTTTCTTTCTTTCTTTCTTTCTTTCTTTCTTTCTTTCTTTCTTTCTTTCTTTCTTTCATGTTTGCCACAATTTAATTTTTCCTTGCAGATTTATCATATCTTGGAAAGTTAAAAAGTCATCAGTTTTATTCACAAATTTACCATGACATGCATTAATTGGTGACATTATTGATGAGATCAGGAGGCTAATCCTAAGCAAATACCAGATTTTGAATACACTACTTCTAATTAAATGATCTTTGTTTGGGGTTCTACTTTATTCAGATCTATGTTTGAAATTTCATTAGTCTTTCATCTGGACTTTTGATCCAGTAAGCAATTCAAAACAATCCAGTAGCCTGATAAAAAATTGATATGTGGTATCACCAGTCCGCCTCTTTTTTCTCATATTATAGGACTTTTATCTAATCCTTGGTTTTTAACCATTCCAAATGAATGTGTTTATTTGTTTTTGCCAGTCCCTCCGTGTCTTTTCTTGAATGTTAACTGGTATCATCTGAATTTAAAAAAAAAAAAGATTTTTGGCAATATGTTCATTTTTATAGCAGAGATTCTTCCCTATCAAGAAAGTTTTAGTTTGTTGAATTTTCCTCCAAACTACACTTACATTGTCTTTGAATGAATTATCACTTTCCCTAGTCAAGTTTCTACCCAGATATTTAACTGGGTTTGTTGCTAATTGGCATCCTGTAGCTTTCTTAATATTTTCCCCTTCTTGCTTTGTTAAAAGTTTGGAAATTATCCTGGTTTTATTCCTGCAAATTTTAAATCTGAGCAGGAGAAGATGAAGAAGAGGTTGGATTTAGATTTATATCCAGGAAGAGATCCAAATCTTATAATGTGTAACATATTGAAACGTCTCATGTGGATTAAAACGAGTCAAGACGATGTCATCATGTAACTTTTCAAGTAAACTCCTTCCGGTCTGTTTTCAATCTTTTGATTCGGGGGCCTTGTCATTTTAGAAGCAGTAATGTCCATCACAAGAATAAATCAGTACTGAATCCAAACTTCTCGGTGAAGACATGTGTTAGGGGAGGCTGTGTGTGACCTTGCATCAGCTCTGCCATCCTAACAAAGGGGTTTGTAAAGATCACACTCCTCTCTTCCACCCTGCTTCTGCCTAGGTGGCTTCCTCCTCTCATTGACGAACTTCACTGGACTTCAATCTCAGGACAAGCCTTGTATGCATCCCTTCCATGTTCTGCTTCCTTCTAATTTTACCTTTCTGATTACTAAGATTTACTTTCGATAGGACGTATTAAAAGTTAGGATTTGTACAATGTTGATTGTATTGTGTTTGCATATGTTTAATTGTCGAATCATCTTTGCTATTATTGTTCATCTTATTAAATCCTAAACTCAAAACCAGTGTTTGTTTCTTCCCACAATCTGCACAACTTAATGAGGCATTCAATAAAATCTTCGAACTCTACATAACTCAGGCAAGAGGGTCCCAATAACATTTGTCCTAAGAACAGGATTGCATGGGTATCAGATCCCGCAAAAGGAGGATGCTCCTTTGGTCAAGGTACGGACACACCAGGGCCATTGGGATAACTGGAACCCAACCAAAGGACATTGACCCAGGATGAGGGTGGATACTGAGGTAGCCAGAAGGGACAGGGCAGAAAGAATTTGACTCGACTTGTGGGGCAAAGAGGGGAATAGTACCCAGGAAATCTTAAAATTTGTGCATTGTAGGCAAAGCTGGCAATTTGCTTCCACTGTGGTAAGCCCGGAGATGCCGCAGGTTAATTCCCATTCTGACTCAAGTGACCTTGGATGGGACTTATGACCAAATCCTTTAATATTGAATGATGAGGGATAACTACAGGGTAAAATATGCTCAAAGTGTATAATATGAGGTTAAATAGGGACACCTGACATATTTTACAAACTAAACACTCCAAAATGAGTCACACATTCTGTGCTCCCGAGAGACAGTATAAAAGCTCCTGACACCTGTAACCCTCTCCACAGCTCTGCTCCGGCCTCTTGCTTGCTTCTCTGCTTCTATTGCTCTTGGTAAGTCCATTACAACTTCTTCTCATTGTGTATGAAATGTATGGTAGGAAAGCCAGGCAGAAAGCCAGGAGGCAAGTCGCAAAAGCTCCTCCTTTGGAAAAAGGTTTCCATGCGATTAGTGGCAATTCTCACCCATGATTGTCCACATCTAAAGGAAGGAAGGGGAGAAGTAGAAGGCACCTGAAGAGATTCTGAAGCACAGGGATAAAAGGAGGAAAGTGCAGGTGGCTCTCGGAGAAATAGACAGGTGGTGAGGTAGAAATGCTTTGAGGAAATTTGTATGCTGCCTCTTGCAGAGCCTAAGAGACCTGCATGGATATGATAAATGAGATGAATGGTGGAAGTCCCACACATTCAATTTTCAGGTCAAAGTAGGGTTGTCAACCTCTGGGGAGGCCTGGCAATCTCCTAGCATTGTAACTGATCTCTGGGCCAGTAGAGATCATGGTTCCCGGATTAAATGGGGCATTTGGAGTGCGGACTCTATGGCATCGTACTCCCTGGATCAATGGTTATTCTTCTGACTTTGATTGTTCTTTCTTCAGCCTCTAACACTGATGTTTCCCATCCTTTCCTAATGTCATTCCAGACTCACCTCCACCTTTCCAAGATGTCTTGCTGCTGTGGTCCATCCTGTGCCACCCCATCTTGCCCCAAGCCTTGCTGCCCCAAGCCTTGCTGCTCCCCATGCTGCTCCCCATGTGGCTACCCAACAGGTGGTCTGGGTTCACTGAGTTGCTGCCCCAGTCCATGCTGCCCACCTTCATGCTGTGGTAGCTCAACACCAGCACGTTGCCTTGGCATCACCAGTGGGGCCAGCGTCTCCTGCATCAACCAGATCCCACCATCAGAAGTCACCATACAGCCACCTCCTGCTACCGTTGTGATCCCGGGGCCAGTGCTGGCTGCCTCCTGTGAGCCTCTCCGTGTGGGAGGGTACACAGCCTGCGGCGGCTGCCCCCCTTGTGGTCGCATATGTTAAGCTGGAAGGGGAACTTCACAACAATGGGAATGAAATGGCTCCCTGTAAAATATGGAACGGATTAATGGCTGACGACTTCACGGACTTGGGTGTCAGGAAGAATGACGCTTCCCAGTTCAAATCAGGATCAGTTGTTACTTAACAAGATTTCAAAAGCCCATGACCACAAACATGTGATAGATTCTTTGTCTTTGTCTTTGTTCAATCCTTTCCTTGAAAGTTTTCTTTCCCCTTAAGCTTTTGTTGACTTTTGAAATCAGAAGGTATGGACATCTTCCCTCTGTGGGGCTCCAAAATGTTGCAAAGGTATGTCCTGCCGAACTAGTAACCTGCGTTCATCTCTCTATTCATTTGCTCTGTAGACTCTCAGTTAACCTAGCTAAATGGGCAGTGGAAAAGCTACTGTTTGCTGAGTAAAGAAAGTATGTTTGTCATCCCTAAAACTGCTACACTGGAAATGAAGTCAACCCCTCTCCTTTTTCTAATAAAGCTTCAATCTGCATCGAAAATTTCTCTTGTGGATTCACTTGCTTCTTATTTCTAAGAACTTGACAAGTGGGAAGGGGTCATTGCTCAGAGGTAGAGTGCATAGGAATAGACGCAGATTCAATATTGGGTTCCTAAGTTCCAGTCAGAAGGTACGTGACACCATGATGATGAGTAGATGCAGTTTAGCGCCATCTGCAGCCCTGGGGTGATACCTTACTCGTGGATAGCCCTAAATAGTGGGGGCTCCCCACTTCTGACCTCAACCAGAGATCCATAGACTCAGGTCAAAGAAGGTTCTCTTAGCCTTAAGCATAGAGCTAGCCATAGCTTTTAAAAAGGGTTTCCATTTTCAGGTTGCACAAGGCGGCTCTCAAAGCAACCTCCAGCCTTCCTCCTCTACCCAGCAAGGTATGCATATGAACTAATGCCGAGTTCCACCAGGTACAGTATCTATATTTCTAAAGCTATGCAGTGGCCACCTGGCAAATAGCCCTTCTTTCTCCAGAACTTCACATAGCCCTTTTGTGTGACTCCTTTTCCCCTGTAGAAATTCTTTAATTCCACACCTGACCTTTCTGCTCCATCCCTCAGGATGCTGAGATAAAGCAGTCAAACATTCAACTGTTTAACAATCCTTCCTGACGCTAATCAGGGAATCATTTCCCACCTTTTGTGTAAACCTGGGAACCTACCTGCCTTGGTAGGACCATCAATGTTTATCGAACCCATCCAGCCAGCTCGAGGAGAGCCAAACAGCACCTGTTTAATCTCATCAACAGTATTGTGAATTCAGTCTCTGCCCCTCTGTAACCTTATTGGTCACCCCTAGGTTTTACTTCTCCTGGTCTCACACCCCTATGGACTCCTTATTGGTCCAGTGATTCTTTTTTCTTCACCTGAGACAAGCCTCTAAAGGCATCTCATTGGTCCATATTGTTTTCCCATGTCTATATCCACCAAAGCACATGGCCTCAACTGTGTGTCTGCCTGGATGCCAACTGGTAGCTCACCCCCAAACTGTGTTTGGGCCATAATCTCTTATCCATGAACATCTGCACCTCTGGACAGATAGTATAACCCCCATAACTGACCCTTGTATCCTCTATCTATCGCCTCTATTTTTTTAGCTCTGAATTGTGTGCTCTTTCCTTGAGTGCTTAGTGTGCTTGTAATTAGGGAAATTTGTCAATAAAAACTATTTTATTTACTCTTGAAAACTGGAGTCTTCCTACTGTACCGGACCTTGGTATAAACAAGTACCCCTCTGGCCTCCCCTGCCACATAGCTAATTTCCCCCAACTGCAAGGCAGGTCATTGTTGATAACAGTCTAATGGTACAGAAAAGTGGGCACACCCTGCATATCTGAATGTGTGAGTGCACACACATGTCTTCAGTGGTGCAAACGTAGAGGAATGGTTTCAGTGGAAGCACCAATTTGAGAGTGTGAGTATGTGAGTAAGTGAAGCTCTTGTGGGTGGCCTGCTTCCCTTTTCCTCTCCTTCAACCATACTGATTGGGCAATGGCTCTGTGCAGATGGATTCAACTCAATTTAAAGCAAGGGGGTGACATGGAGAAGGCCTAGGAACTGCATTTAGCTAAGAGAGTCCTTGTTTTTATTCTTGGTAGGATATTTTGGTTGGGATCCAAGGCCAGGGTCTTCAGTTAAGGAACACCATATCCACACACACATAAGGGACATATATAAAGACCTCTTGTAGACTATATCCTTTCCCCCCCAATCCAGGGAGAGATGGGAGGTCCTGTAAAGGAAGTCCAGCACTCCAACAGTCAGGATAAAACTCTTCCTGTAGGAACTCCTATGAAGTTCTGGTAGAAGGCAGGCCACTGTGCCTTTTCTTTTCAAAAGAGACAAAGAAGTCTCCTATATAGAGTCCTCATGGGTCACTCCCATTGGTGGAAAGCAACTAACACAGGGTAGTGGAGCAGGAGGGTTCTTCTCTAAGAGGAGTTTGGTTCTCCCCTCCCTATACCCCAAAAGGCAGGAAGGTTCCTGCAGTAGGGTTCTGTTTTTTTGGCCTCTCTTCAGGCTTGCATAGTGGCAAGAGGGTTCCTGTAACTGGGTTCAGTTCTCTTCACCCACAAGGCCTTTCTTTTTCTTCCCGGGAATTGTAGTAGTATTCTTTAGGGGGGCCCATCATTGTTCTAGAATACTAGGATTTCCCAATGGAAGAGCTGGAAAGTGCCAATATGTTGGGATTTTGTATACATACTAGGAATAAGGCCATTGTGGGAATAAAGAGGTTCTGGGAGAGTGTGCTGGCCTTGGCACTCAGTTTCAATTTACTGTGGCAACCTCAGCAGGGTATAATGACACAGAGTCCACCATTTTCTCCAGAGGAATTGATTTCTGCTACCTGAAGAGAAGTTGTAATTTTGAGCGATTGCCACCCTCACCTAGAGATCGGCAACAATGGTTCCCCAGATGGGCAACAATGGCTCCCCATTTGAAGGGTGGAGTCTATGGCATTGTACCTGTGTGAGGTCCCACCCCTCCTCAAATCCCACACTCTCCAAGTTCCAACCCTCAATCTCTGGGAATTTCCCAACCTGAAGTTGGCAACTCTATCTCTTTCCCAGCCAAGCATCAACCTGCCATTATTTGCCCCTCACTCTTCAGCTTGCTGTCTCCCACACACACACCTGCAGCCTCTACTGTGCTCTGAAGCCCTGACTGCTACGTCACATTGACTGTCATAGGAGGGCCATCTCAGCGGGGTATAAGGACACAGAGTCCACCATTTTCTCCAGGGGAACTGATCTCTGCCATCTGGAGAACAGTTGTAATTCTGAGTGATCTCCAGCCCTCACCTGGAGATAGGCAACAATGGTTCCCCAGGAGGAAAAGTACAGTTTTTTCTCTGCAATGGGGACCAAAGCAGTTTAGATCATTCTCTTCCCCCCCTTCTGACTAACACAACAACCCTGTCTGGTAGGTAAGGCTGAAAGTCTGTGACTGGTCGAAAATCACCCATTCATCTTCCACAGCAAGAACCTGGGTCTAGCAGATTGTACTCTGAAGCACTGACTGCTACGCCTAGGGTAGCCAATCTCCAGGTGGAGCCTGAAGTTCACCAGGTATCATAGACTCTACCATAACATCTCCAGGAATTTCCCTACCCGGAGCTGGCAACCCTAGTCAGGACTGGCCCCAATGAGTTTTCTCCCAAAGGCCAAAATAGGAATCGAAAGGGCTTTTTACTGACAGAACCAAGCTTGGTTTCCTAGCAAGAGGCACTGAGGGGAAAGTAGGGTTGCCAGCTCCAGTTAGGAAAATACCTGGAGAATTGGGGGGGGCAGATCCTGTAGAGGGCAGTGTTTGGAGACAGGAAGGATTCAACAGGGTATAATGCCATAGGGGAACTGATCTCTGCTTGGCAGACCCTGCTCTGAAGTGCTAACTGGTATGCCTAGGGTAGCCAACCTCCAGGTGAAACCTGAAGATCACCGGGTATCAGAACTGAACTCCAGACAACAGATCTCTCCCCTCCCCCAGAGAAAATAACTGGTTTGGATGGTGGGCTCTATGGCATTCTGTTCAGCTGAGGCCTCTCCCCTCCCCAATCTCTGGCTTCCTTAGTCTGGCTTCCTTAGACACAGAATATCCAGGAATTTCCCAATCTGGACCTGGCAACCCTAGTCAGGATGGGCTCTAGAGGCTTAGAAAAGGTTTCCTTCTACCAGCAGCCACTGAGGGAAAAGCTGGTTCCACAGAGGAGCCAAGCAGGAGAAGTGCCTTCGTTGGGAGTGTGTAGTGACTCATGAAAGCTAATAACCTACCACAAATTTTGTTAGTCTTTGGGTGCGTTTAGACAGCGTGCTGGAGCGGTTTAAACTGCTCCAGCACGATGCGTTTTTTTTTTAAACTGGAGAATCACGATCACACTCACCTCCTCCTTCCCTCCTTCAGAGCTCCCTGCCGTCCTCCTGCAGGTGGTGGGGGGGGGTTCCCCTCTCCTTTGAGCATGCGCACAGGCAGCCCTCTCCCGAACAGGAAGTTTGGCACGTGCGCAGAAGAGCGATCTTAACTGGTCCCTTTAAAGTTTAAATGAAGACTCCTTTTACATTGTCTCCCCGAAAATGGCCTCCCCGAGATCCCGGACTCGTCTAAATGCCTAAATTAGGCACCAGTGAAGCTTTTTTTCATTTAACTTAGGAGCGGAGCTCGCTAAGGGGGGAAAAAATGGCGGACTAAAACAGGAAGCTGGAGGCAGCTTCCCAGAGGGGAGGGGGGGTTGAAGCACCCGGAAGTGGCTGGATGGAGCGATCAGACAGGGAAAAGTGCGGCTTGAAACGGAGAATCATGGAAAACACCACTTGGGTAAGTGGTGTCAAAATACTCCGTTTCAAAGGGGGTTTGCTCCAGAAAGCGACGGCTGGGGATGGTAGGCAGATGTTGGGCGTGTGAATGCGCAGGTAAAAGCCGTTTCTGAGCCGTGCCGAAAACGGCTCAAACGGCGCATCTGAACGCACCCTTTAAGGTGCTGCTGGACTCTTACTCTTTTCCACTGCTATAGACAGATTAACATAGCTACCCATCTTGATCTAAAGGTTATTTATTTATTCATTCATTCATTCATTCAATTTATATCCCACCCTCCCTGCCGAAGCAGGCTCAGGGCAGTTATAAGTAAATTATTGACACAGACCTTGACACAGAGAGTACTCCATCTTTCTGTGTTATACCTCTGAGGATGCCAATCACAGCTACTGGCAAAACATCAGGTCCAACAATGCCAAGACCACGGCCACACAACCCAGAAATTCTACAGCAACTAATGAACTCCAACCATGAAAGCCTTTGACAACATAGTAAATTATTTATTTTTATTTTATTTATTTTATTTCTCAAATTTCTACCCCATCTGCCCAGCTGAAGTGTTCAAAATGTAATATTTATTCAGCTATTCAAGACAGAGATTTGGAAATCTGATGCTACCTTTTGAGTGTCAAATTTCCTGCTGGTTTTATGCTTCAAAATATAGGCAATATAATTAGAACAGATTTTAGAATATGTCAATATTTCATTTAAATCCTATTTTCCTCTTCCTCTATTGTAGAAAAGGAGGAATTGTCATGTGTTGCCAGAGGCACTGCCTTTTGGGTAGCCCCAAAGCAGGGGTGCCCTACTTTCTAACCTGAACCAAAGTCCCCAAAAGTCAAACACTCAGCTTGAACCACAGAGTCAGGCTGCAAGTACTCTGCAAAAAGGGATTTCATATTCAGGTGACAGGCAACCTCAAAGCAAACTTCCAGTCTTCCCCCTCCACCCAGCAGAGATTATGCTTATGGAATGACAATGGGTTCCAACAGGTAAAGTATCTACATTTCTAAAAGCTATTCAGATGCCACCTGGCAAATAACTCTGTCTCCAGTAATTCTTTGTTTGAATACTTGTCTTTCCTGCTCTGTCCCTCAAGATACCAGGATAAACCAATCAATCATTCAAATGTTTAGCAATTCTTCCTGATGCTAATCAAGGACTGTCTCCCACCTTTTGTCTACCCTGGCCAGGAACATTAGTGGTCCTATAATCCATTTAACTAGCTACCCAACACCCTGGCTTCTTTTGTTAAATCCAGACCCTGCCTCTCTGGAAGCTCACTGGTCACATCTAGGCCTTGCCCATCTTGAGGCCACGTACCCCTGGGACACATCATTGGTCCAGGTAATCTACTGTTCTCACCTGGGACCAGCCCCCAGGGCTGCCCATTGGTCTGCATTCTTTGCCAATGCCTATATCCCAGTGAACACATGGCCTCAGACCATGTGTTTTTTGCCATGATGCAAAATGGCAGTCCACCCCTAAACTCTCTCTGAGTTTAGGCCACAATCCTTTCTTCCTGGACCTCTGCACATCTGGACAGGTTGTATCACCCCTCTATAAGCTACCAATTACCTCTGCTTCCTTAGTTCTACATTGTGTGTGTGAATGTTTGAATATTGTTTGTATGCTTGAGAATGTTTAGTAAAGAAATAATTATTTTATCCACCCAGTTTCTGTGTGTATTCCGGGGTTCTTGGGAATTCTGGTATATATAGGTCTGATCCTCTAGTTAAGCCAATTGCATATTAATAATTATAATTCCCCATCTTTATTAAATAATAGAGCAATTTGGCTAACACATGATGTAATTGGCTGAAGAAATTTCAGTTGGCTAAATTCATAACTATAGTGTCCTTGAAGGGTTGCAATCCAAATAATAATGCTTTTATTATTTAAAAAAAAAACATAAAGGCCAACAATAAAACTTTCTTCAAATACATTAGAAGTAAGAAGCCAGCCAGGGAGGCAGTGGGGCCCTTGGATGACCAAGGGGTAAAAGGAGTAGTGAAGGATGATAGGGAAATGGCTGAGAAGCTGAATGCATTTTTTGCCTCTGTCTTCACTGTGGAAGAGGAGAAGTGTTTGCCCACTCCAGAAGCACCGATTTTGGGAGGGGGTTTGAAAGACCTGAATCAGATTGCGGTGACAGGAGACGAAGTCCTCCGACTGATGGACAATTTAAAAACTAATAAATCACCAGGCCCGGATGACATTCATCCGAGAGTTCTGAAAGAACTCAAATGTGAACTTGTGGATCTCTAGACAAAAAAAAATGTAATCTTTCTTTAAAATCTGCCTCCATTCCTGAGGACTGGAAGGTAGCTAATGTCACTCCCATCTTTAAAAAGGGCTCCAGGGGAGATCCGGGAAATTACAGGCCGGTCAGTCAGACATAGATACCGGGTAAGTTAGTGGAAACTGTTATTAAGGAAAGAATTAGTAGGCACATTGATGAACAAAAACTATTGAGGCAGACTCAGCATGGGTTCTGTAAGGGAAGATCTTGTCTCACTAACCTGTTAGTGTTTTTTGAGGGAGTGAACAAACATGTGGACAAGGGGGACCCAATAGATATTATTTACCTTGACTTCCAGAAAGCTTTTGATAGAGTTCCTCATCAAAGGCTCCTAAGTAAGCTCAATAGTCATGGGATAAAAGGACAAGTCCTCTTGTGGATCAAAAACTGGCTTATAAATAGAAAACAGAGAGTGAGTATAAATGGGAAACTCTCTCAGTGGAGGGTGGTAAGCAGTGGGGTACCACAGGGATCAGTACTCGGTCTGATGCTTTTTAACTTGTTTATTAATGATTTGGAATTGGGAGTAAGCAGTGAAGTGGCTAAATTTGCAGATGACACGAAGTTGTTCAGGGTGGTGAAAACCAGGGAGGATTGTGAGGCACTCCAAAGGGATCTGTTGAGGATGGGTGAGTGGGCGTCAACGTGGCAAATGGGGTTCAATGTGGCCAAGTGCAAAGTGATGCACATTGGAGCCAAAAATCCTAAATATAAATACATGTTGATGGGGTCTGAACTGGCAGAGATGGACCAAGAGAGAGATCTTGGAGTCGTAGTGGATAACTCAATGAAAATGTCTAGACACTGTGTAGCTGCAATAAAGAAGGCCAACGTTATGCTGGGGATTATTAGGAAGGGAATTGATAACAAATCAGCCAGTATCATCATGCCCCTGTATAAATCATTGGTGCGACCTCATTTGGAATACTGTGTACAGTTCTGGTCACCACATCTCAAAAAGGATATTATAGCATTGGAAAAAGTGCAGAGAAGGGCAACTAGAATGATAAAAGGGTTGGAACACCTTCCCTATGAAAAAAGGTTAAAATGCTTGGGGCTCTTTAGCTTGGAGAAACGACGGCTGAGGGGTGACATGATCGAGGTTAATAAGATTATGAATGGGATTGAGCAGGTTGAGAAAGAAGTACTTTTCTCCCTTTCTCACAATACAAGAACTCGTGGGCACTCCATGAAATTGCTGAGCAGTTGGGTTAGAACAGATAAAAGGAAATACTTCTTCACCCAAAGGGTGATTAACATATGGAATTCACTGCCACAGGAGGTGGTGGCAGCTGCAAGCATGGACAGTTTCAAGAGGGAATTAGATAAACATCTGGAGCAGAAGTCCATCAGTGGCTATTAGCCACAGGGTATAGATGGGAACTCTCAGTCTGGAGCAGGTGATGCACTCTATTCTTGGTGCTGGAGGGGGCAGCAGTGGGAGGGCTTCTGGTGCCATGGCCCCACTGCTGGACCTCCTGATGGCACCTGGTATATTTTGGCCGCTGTGTGACAGAGTGTTGGACTAGATGGGCCATTGGCCTGATTCAACATTGGCTTCTCTTATGTTCTTATGCTTTCCCATCCAAAATTGTGGGATGTCAAGGCATGTTATACCTCACTCCAACTATGTACAGACCATAAGGCATATTCCATCGAGTGTCAGGATTCCTCACACTTTCCCCATATTTCCTATATTTAAAGGTCTGAGCTAGTTCTGCTTGGACACCGAATGGAGTTGGCTGGTCCTCCCATCCAAAACATCAAGAGGAAGAGCTTCTATACCCTGCATAATACTGTTCCCCATTTCCATTGTTCAGAGGGCCCCAGCCCTTAAATGGAAGTCCTGTTCCCACTCCATCACCGTCATCATATATTTCCCCTTGAACTTCACAATTCTAACTGGCATACTGCCTGTCCAGAAACGAGCTGGTGCCTGGACTCAGCCTTCCCCACCAAGGGCCCAGAGCTGAGATACTTCTCTGCAATGCTCCCTCTAAGCTGTGGAGTCTGATGAGCACAAAATTCTACTTTGTGAGCTACTGGCATGAAAGTTGGGAGTGAGCAATTTGGCTACTGCATAACTTAGTTTGCTCTGGAGCCATCCTTCCTGAGCTAAGGCAAAAATGTGTGCGGCGGAGGTTAAAAAACTGAGCTGGCTCACATTAACTCAGCTTAGAGGATACACTGCTTCTCTGTTGCACAGCACCAGGAAACTGGCTTCAAGCCTAAGGCACAGAGGAATCTACAGCAGCTAGACAGCACATGATGGAAGAGAAACAGCTCGACCATGAAAAAAAAAATGAGGCCAGGTCAGAGCCAGGTATAGGGAACATTGGGTGAATGGCCAGGATTGTATGATTGGATCCTCCAGGACAGAGGAGCCTCTAGGAAAACCAGAGGAGGAAATAAAAGGCAGGCTTCACAGGCAGACCAGGGAGGAAACTAGCAGAGCAATGCCAGAGGGGGAGACTGAGTCCTGTTTTGTTGGTTTAAGAAGCTTACTGGATGCTTTTGCACTTTATGGCTCCCAGGAAGCCTTAGATACAAACTATCGAAAGACCAAAGTTGTAGTTTTTTTCTTTGTAAAGGTGTTCCATCTCAAAATTTATCTTGGTCTATGATTAGCTATTTGATTGATCAGGTGAACAATTTCCACTATTTCTGTGCCCTTTTTTTCTTGTTATCTCTTTGGGGAAAATCACTCTTGGATGTGGGGGGAGGTAGTTGTGAATTTCCTGCATTGAGCAGGGGTTTGGACTAGATGACCCTGCAGGCCCCTTCCAACTCTATGATTCTATGAACTCCTGGAGGACATGGACCTGTAGAGGAAAAGGATCTTTTTTGGTTTCATTCGGACATCCCTAAAAGTGTCTGCCTGGCTGCAGAACTAGAAGGATCTCTGTTCTGGACCAGCAAGGTGTATAAACAGGCAACATTGCCTTTTACTGAGTCAGTGAACTCAACATGGATGGTTCTAAATGGCATGTACTCATCATGGTGTCATGTACCTTCTCAACAGCTGCTACCTGGGACTGAGAAGCCCAATATTGAATCTGGGTCTATTCCTATGTGCTCTACCACTAAGCAATGACCCCTCCCCACTTTTCAAATTCTTAGAAATAAGAAGCAAGTGAAACCACAAGGTAAATTTTGCTGCAGGCAGAAGCTTTATTGCAGAAAAGGAGAGGGGGGTGACATCATTTGCAGTGAAGCAGTTTCAGGGATGACAAATATACCTTCTTTACTTAGTGAACAGTGGATTTCCCACTGCCTCTTTAGGTGGGATAACTGAAAGGCTACAGAGCAAATGAATACAGAGATAAACAAAGGTTATGTTTGAGGCAGGAAGACTTTCGATGAAACGTTTCGATGAAACTTTTCAAGACCACAGAGGGAAGATGTTCATACACTTCCTGACTCAAAATCAACATAAGTTCCAGAAAATGAAGTGAAGCATGAGGGGGGGAAGTTTCGAGGTGAGAGTGGAGAGAATACAAAGTAACTATCACATGTTTGTGGTCATGGGCTTTTGAAAATTTGTTAAGCACCAATCCTAGTCCGAACTATGCAACATCATTCTTTTGGACACTCAAGTCCATGAAGTCGTCAGCCATAAATCCATTCCATACTTTTCTGGTAGCCATTTCATTCCCATTCCTGTGAAGTTTCCCTTCCAGCTTAACAGATGCGACCACAAGGGGGCAGCCGCCACAGAGCTGTGTAGCCTCCCACACGAAGAGGCTCACAGGAGGCAGCCAGAACTGGCCCTGGGATCACAACGGTACAAGGTGGTGGCTGTATGGTAACTTCTGATGGTGGGATCTGGTTGATGCAGGAGACGCTGGCCCCACTGGTGATGCCAAGGCAACGTGCTGATGTCGAGCTACCACAGCATGACGGGGGGCAGCAAGGACTGGGGCAGCATGGGGGACAGCAAGGCTTGGGGCAAGATGGGACAGCACAGGATGGACCACAGCAGCAAGACATCTTGGAAAGGTGGCGGTGAGTCTGGAGTTACATTAGGAAAGGATGGGAAATGTCAGTGTGAGAGGCTGAAGAACAAACTGATCAAAGTTGTGAGTATAACCATTGCTCCAGGTAGTACCATGCCATAGAGTTGAGACTCCAAATGTCCCATTTAATCCAGAAGCAATTATCTCTACTTGTCCAGAGATCAGTTTCCATTCTAGGAGATTGTCAGATCATGCCTAGAAATTGACAACCCTAAGTATGAGCGGAAAATGGAATGCTTTCCAGCATTCATCTCATTTATGCAGGTGTCTCCGGTATACCAGAGATCGCAGACAAATTTCCTTAATGCATTTCTACCTCAAGACCTGTCTATTTCCCAGTGACTCACATACACTTCCTCCTTTTATCCCTATGCCTCTGAATCTCTCCAGGTGTCTTCTACTTCCTTCCTTCCTTCCCTTTGATGCAAACAATCATGCTTGAGAAATGTCACTGATTGGAATCAAACCTTTTCCAAATGAGGAGTTTGAGTAATTGGCTTCCTGGCTTGCTTTCTTACCATATGTATCATGTATAATGAGAAGAAAATGGTTTGAGTCCAGTGGCACCTTGAAGAACAACAAAGTTTAATTCATGGTATAAGTTTTTGTGTTCAAGCACATCAGTTAAGCCTTCTTCTTCTTCTTCTTCTTCTCCTCCTCCTCCTCATTCTCCTTCTTCTCCTTCTCCTTCTTCTCCTCCTTCCTTCTGAAGAAGTGTGATTTCACACAGAAGCTTATACCTTGAATTAGACTTGCTGGTCTTCAAGGTGCCACTGGACTCCTACTTTGTACCGCTGCTTCAGCCCAACACGGCTACCCACCTGAAGGAATGAAAAGAACTTATAATGGACTTACCAAGAGCAATAGAAGCAGAGAAGCAAGCAAGAGGTCTGAGCAGAGCTGTGGAGAGGGTTGCAGCTGTCAAGAGCTTTTATACCGTCTCTCGGGAGCACAGAATGTGTGACTCATTTTGGAGTGTTTTGTTTGTGAAATATTCCAAAGCTCCTTGTGGCATTTTTTTAAGGTGCTTGACTTCATATTATAGTGTGAGCATATTCTACCCTGTAGTCATCCCTCATCACTCAATACTAAAGGACTGGGTCAGAAATCCTATTCAAGTTTAGTTGTGTCAGATGAACCTGCGGCATCTCCTGGCTGACGACAGTCAGAGCAAATCACCGGCTTTGCCTGCAATGCACAAATTTTAAGATCCCAATATTGTTTTTTGGCCCGCCTCTGGGGTCCATTGCCCACTTTGGCTCCCAAGATGAGTCAAATTCTGGCTTCCCAATCCCTTCTGGCTACGTCAGTATTCACCCACATCCTCCATCAATGTCCTTTGGTGGGGTTCCGGTTACCCCAATTGGCCTAATTGCCCCAACGTGTCCAAACCTTGACCAAAGGAGCATTCTCCTTAAAAAAAATTAAATTTATTTTTAAAGGCTGGAAAACCAGAAAAAAGAAGGAGAAAGGGGTAATGAGTTTTAAATTATATATTACGAGGATGATGAACAGTCTTAATCAAATGACATTAAAGTTTAATAAACATATAACATTTATAATGCTAATTCAAATATGAAATAATCAACAATACTTTCTCTCCCAATCTCAGTATCTTTAACTGTTATAGTCACATCAATCAAATGGGTAGCAATAAAATGGGATTAAATGGACCATTTTATATAAACGTATCTCACAAAAAGATTGCTACATTTAAAATTAGACCTTGTCCTAAAAATGTGTTGATACTTAAATGATTATTAACATATCAACTTAGCTTATATTCTATAATTGTTATACAATCTAATCCAAAATATGCAAAACTAGGAATAAAGCCCATTGTGGAAATAAATACAATAGGTTCTAGAAAAAGGCTCTGGGTGAGTGCCCTGGCCTTGGGCACTCAGTGTCAATTTGCTGTGGTGACCTCAGCAGGGTATAATGAACAGTCCACCATTTTTGCCAGAGGAACTGATCTCTGCTACCTGAGGAGCAGTTGTAATTCTGAGTGATCTCCACCCCGCACCTGGAGATTGGCAATAATGGTTCTCCAAGAGAAAATGGCTGCTTTGGAGGGTGATGTCTATGGCACTGCACCTTTCTGAGGTCTCACCCCTCCTTAAACCCCACCCTCTTCAGGCTCCATCCCTCAAATCCCCAGGAATTTCCCAACCTGGAGTTGGCAACCCCATCTCCTTCCCAGCTAACCATCAACCTACCATTATCTTCCCTCTGACTTCAGCTGATTTCTCTCCTCCCTCCTGGACAGCAGTTTAATTCTGAGTGATCTCCAGCCCTCACCTGGAGATTGGTAATGATGGTTCCCAGAAGGGAAAGTAAAGTCTTTCTCTGCAATGGGGACCAAAGCAGCTGACATAATTCTCCTCTCCCTCTTTTGACTTGCACAAGAACGCTGTGAGATAGGTTAGGCTCCATATGGAGATCAATTATAATAGTGGGAGATCTCCAGGCCCTACCTGGAGATTGGCAACCTTATGGGAATGTCAGCCAGACAGCAAAGGTGTTGAAGAGAATGGTTTGACAGCTGCTGGCCCACTTCAGTAGCCAGCCAGCCATGGAGGAGCCAAGCAGGACAGAGTAATTTCCACAGTTTGTTCTGACAGGAAAGTGGCCAAACTGGTAGTGGGTGGGTGTTATGCTGAAAGTCTGTGACTGGTCCAAAATCACAGCTTCCACAGCAAGAATCTGGGTCTGGCAGACCCTGCTCTGAAGTGATAACTGCTACACCTAGGGTAGCCAACCTCCAGGTGGAGCCTAAGGATCGCCGGGGTATCACAACTGAACTCCAGACAACAGATCTCTTCCCTCCCTGGAGAAAATAACTGCTTTGGAGGGTGGAATCTATGGCATTCTGTTCAGCTGAGGCCTCTCCCCTGCCCAAACTCTTGCTTCCTGGGACTGGCTTCCTTAGACACAGAATATCCAGGAATTTCCCAACCTGGAGCTGGCAACCCTAGTCAGGACTGGCCCCAATGAGTTCCTCAGAAAGGCCTGGGAAGCATTTCCTTCCTTTGGCTTTTTACTGAAAGAACCAAGCTTGGTTGCCTACCAACAGCCACTGAAAAGTTAGTCCCACAGATGAGCCAAGCAGTTGTGTCTTTGTCAGAAGAGACAGCACCCAGCCAATGGCACACAAGTAGTCTTGATTGGCAGCTGACAGGCCAATGGCTGATGGAGTGCATTGCGTAGCCAATGGGATAGCAGAAAACAGGCAATACACTAAGAGGATTATTATATAGAGATAAGAAGCATAATTCAGAGATATTTTAAAAAACATAGTAACAAATTAAATGTAGATCAGAAACTAATTAAATATATAAATGCACAATAAACTACTTGTAGTAATTATATTAAATATATTAGGCAATTGGTCAGTGTTTGAAGTTCAAACATGAAAAAAGCTATATTAGACATAATTACTTACTGGACAGAACCAAATAGGAACTATTTATACTGCTTCTCCATCTCTATTCTGCTTCTCTTTATGTATAGAAAGTGTAATAGGTTCCCTCTTTTTTCCAAATTCTTTAACCAGTGTTCTATTTCTATAGTGTGCTAATTTCACTATTACAGCATATTCTGACATTTTGCCTCTCCAATTTTAATTAGTTGGGCAATCAGCCATTTTCTATTTTGTTACCATTACTACTCTGGCAGTCAGCATATATTTAAACCATTTATATAATTCCCCCCCCAAATATTATCAGGCAAAATTACCAACAACATGGTCTCTAGTTTCATAGCAAAATTATTTTTTTGAATTTTCTGAATCTTGGAATGTATGTCCTTCGATAGTGTTCTTGGCTTTTTGCATCTCCACCACATGTGATAAAACGTACCTTCTGCCTCTACAATTCCAATGTGTTCCTGAATCATTCCTGTCTATATTTGTTATAACTTTTGGACTAATATACTATCAAAAGTACATCTTGTACTAATTTTCTTTTCGAGCTTGACTCGCAGTAAATTTTACATCTTTTGTCCATAAGTTTTCCCTTTGCTGAAATGTTATCTTTTCCAAAACTATAGATCCATTTTAACATGCACATTTTAACTTGCTCTGTTTCCTTAACATATTAAAGTAATTTTTTTTCCTAATGTGACCCTTCCCTTTTCAAATTCAGTTAAATCTCTCATTTGACCTCTATAAGCCTGAGTTGCTTCTTTAAATATGGATATCTATTGGAAATATACCAGCCATTTTATTTTCTTTCCTTCTTTTTAAATGTTTGCCACAATTTGCCACAATTTAATTTTTCCTTGCAGATTTATCATATCTTGGAAAGTTAAAAAGTCATCAGTTTTATTCACAAATTTACCATAACATGCATTAATTGGTGACATTATTGGTGAGGTCAGGGGGCTAATCCTAAGCAAATACCAGATTTTGAATAGACTACCTCTAATTAAATGATGCTTGTTTGGGGTTCTCCTTCATTCAGATCTGAAGTTTGCAATTTCATTAGTTTTCATTTAGACTTTTGATCCAGTAAGCAATTCAAAACAATCCAGCAGCCTGATAAAAAGTTAATTTGCAGTATCGCCACTCTGCCTCTTTTTTTCTTCTCATATTATAGTACTTTTATCTAATCCTTGTTTTTTTTACCATTCCAAATGAATGTGTTTATTTGTTTTTGCCAGTCTCTCAGTGTCTTTTCTTGAATGCTATTTGGTATCATCTGAATTTTTTTAAAAAAAGATTTTTGGCAGTCTAGTCATTTTTATAACAGAGATTCTTCCCAACCAGGAAATTTTAGTTTGTTGAATTTTCCTCCAAACTACACTGACGTTGTCTTTGAATAATGTATCACTTTCCCTAGTCAAGTTTATACCCAGATATTTAACTGGGTTTGTTGCTAGCTAGCATCCTGTAGCTTTCTTAATATTTCCCTCTTCTTACTTTTTTAAAAGTTTGGAAATTATTCCCATTTTATTCCTGCGAATTTTAAATCTGAGTAGGAGAAGATGAAGAGGAGGTTGGATTTAGATTTAAATCCAGGAAAAGATCCAGATCGTATAATTTGTTCTATAACATATTGAAACATCTCATGTGGATTAAAACGAGTCCAGACGATGTCATCACATAACTTTTTCAAGTTAAACTCCTCTAGATCAGTTTTCAGTCCTTTGATTCAGGGGTCTTGTCTTGTTTTAGAAGCAATAATGTCTATCACAAGATTAAACAACTACTGGATCCAAACTGCTCGGTGAAAGAATGTGTTAGGGGAGGGTGTTTTTGATTTTGCATCAGCTCTGCCACCCCAACAACGGGGTTTGTAAAGATCACACTCCTCTCTTCCATCCAGCTTCCCCTAGGTGGCTTCCTCCTTTCATTGATGAATTTCACTGGACGTCAATCCCAGGACAAGCCATGTATGCTTCTCTTCCCTGTTCCACTTCCTCCTAACTTTACCTTTCTGATTACTAAGACTTACTTAGGATAGGATGTATTAAAAGTTAAGATTTGTAAAATGTTGCTTGTATTGTGTGTGCACGTGTTTAGAACTCAGAATTTAATTGTCTTTGCTATTCTTGTTTATCTTGAAACCAATGTTTGTTTCTTCCTGCAATCTGCACAACTTAATGAGGCATTAAGTTATTATTCTTGGACCTCCACATATCTCAGGCAAGAGGGCCCCAATAACATTTGTCCTAAGAACAGGATTGAATGGGCAGCAGATCCCTCAAAAAGTATGGTCCTTTGGTCAAGGTATGGACACAGTGGGGCCACTGGGATAACTGGAACCCAACCAAAGGACGTTGACCCAGGATGAGGGTGAATAGTGAGGTAGCCAGAAGGGACAGGGCAGAAATAATTTGAATTGACTTGGGGGGCAAAGAGGACAATGGAATCCAGTGGTGGGCCAAAAAATAATATTGGAATCTTAAAATTTGTGCAATACAGGTGAAACCGGTGATTTGCTCCCACAGTTGTCAGCCAGGAGATGCCGCGGGTTCATTCCTGCCCTGACTCAAAGTGAACTCGGATAGGACTTCTGACCAAATCCTTTAAAACTGAATGATGAGGGATAACTACAAGGTAAAATATACAAGGTAAAATCCCTTTTCATTCCTACGCAATTGATCAATGTGACTGCAATAGTTAAAGATATTGAGATTGGGAGAGAAAGTATTTTCTTGATTATTTCGTAATTTGAACTTAGCATTTTATATTTGAAATTAGTGTTGCAAATGTAATAGGCATAGTAAATGTTTGATGTCATATGATTAAGATTTTTTTTTATCACCTTTGTAATATAACATTTAAAACTCATTACCCCTTTTTTGTTCTTTTTCCTGTTTCCCAAGCCTTTTAAAAATAATAGTAATTTTTTTTCAGAAAAGGAGAATGATCTTTTGGTCAGGGGAGATTGGGGTAGCTGGAATACTACTGAAGGACGTTGACGCAGAATGCAGGTCAATACTGAGGTAGCCGGAAGGGACCTGGCAGACAGAATCTGACTCAACTTGGGGGCCAAAGTGAGCAATGGACTCCAGAGGCGGGCCAAAAAACAATATTGGAATCTTAAAATTTGCACGTTGCAGGCAAAGCCGGTGATTTGCTCCCACTGTCGTCAGCCAGGAGATGCCGCAGGTTCATTCCTGATCTGACACAACTAAACTTGAATAGGATTTCTGACCAAGTCCTTTAGTATTGAGTGATGAGGGATGACTACAGGGTAGAACATGCTCACACTATAATAAAAAGTTAAACACCTTAAAAAATGCCATAAGGAGCTTTGGAATATTTCACAAACAAAACACTCCGAAATGAGTCATACATTCTGTGCTCCCAAGATTTGGTATAAAAGCTCTCGACACCTCCAACCATCTCCACAACTCTGCTAAGATCTCTTGCTTGCTTCTCTCCTTCTATCGCTCTTGGTAAGTCCAGTATAACTTCTCATTCTGTATGAAATCTATTGTAAGAAAGCCAGGAAGGAAGCCAGGAAGGAAGTTGAAAAAGTTCCTTCGTTGGAAAAGGTTTTGAGAACAGGAAATGTCACCAGTGACATTTCTCACATATGAATAGAAAGAAGTTAAAGAGGGCACCTGGAGACATTCTCAGGCAAAGGGATAAAAGGAGGAAACTGCAGGTGGCTCTCTGAGAAATAGACAGGTGGTGATGTAGACATGCATTGAGGAAATTTGTATGCTGCCTCTTGCAGAGCCTAAGAGACCTGCATGGATGAGATGAATGGTGGATGTCCCACACATTCAATTTTCAGCTCATATTAGGGCTGTCAACCTCTGGGGAGGCCTGGCAATCACCTAGAATTGTACCTGATCTCTAGACAAGTAGAGGTCATTGTTCCTGGATTAAATGGGGCATTTGGAATGTGGACTCTACAGCATTGTACTCCCTGGGACAATGGTTATACTTGTTTCGTCATTTTTTTCCCTTCAGCCTATCCCATTATCATTTCTTGTTATTTCATAATGTAATTCCAGACTCACCTCCACCTTTTCAAGATGTCTTGCTGCTGTGGTCCATCCTGTGCCACCCCATCTTGCCCCAAGCCTTGCTGCCCCAAGCCTTGCTGCTCCCCATGTTGCTCCCCATGTGGCTACCCAACAGGCGGTCTGGGCTCACTGGGTTGTTGCCCCAGTCCATGCTGCCCACCTTCATGCTGTGGTAGCTCAACACCGGCACGTTGCCTTGGCATCACCAGTGGGGCCAGCGTCTCCTGCATCAACCAGATCCCACCATCGGAAGTCACCATACAGCCACCTCCTGCTACCGTTGTGATCCCGGGGCCAGTGCTGGCTGCCTCCTGTGAGCCTCTCCGTGTGGGAGGCTACACAGCCTGCGGCGGCTGCCCCCCTTGTGGTCGCATCTGTTAAGCTGGAAGGGGAACTACACAACAATGGGAATGAAACGGCTACCAGAAAAGTATGGAATGGATTGACGGCTGACAACTTCATGGACTTGGGTGTCAGGAAGAATGACGCTTCCCAGTTCAAATCAGAATCAGCTGGTGCTTAACAAGATTTTAAAAGCCCTTGACCACAAACATGTGATAGTTTCTTTGTATTTGCTCTACTCTCATCTTGAAAGTTTTTTCCCCCCTTAAGCTTCTCTCCCTTTTATTAAACTTATGCTGACTTCTAAAATCAGAAGGTATGGACATCTTCCCTCTGTGGGGCTCCAAAGTGTTGCAGGAGTCCACAAAGGTCTTCCTGCCCAAACAGTGATCAGTGTTCATCTCTGTATTCATTCGCTTTGTAGACTTTCACTTAACCTAGCTAAATGGGCAGTGGAAAAGCCATTTTTTGCTCAGTAAAGTAGGTATGTTTGTCATCTCTAAAATTGCTACACTGGAAATGAAGTCACCCCCTCTCCTTTTTTTCCAATAAAGCTTCAATCTGCATCAAAATTTCTCTTATGGATTCACTTGCTTCTTATTTTTAAGAACTTGAAAAGTGGGGAGGGGTCATTACTCAGCGGTAGAGTACATAGGAATAGCCCCAGATTCAATATTGGGTTCCTCAATTCCAGGCAGCAGCTATTGAGAAGGTATGTGACAACCATGACAATGAGCAGATCCAGTTTAGAGCCATCTGTAGCCCTGAGTTGATGCCTTACTTGCGCGTAGCCCTAAATAGCAGGGCACTCCACTTCTGATCTGAACCAGTGACCCACAAACTCAGGCCAAAGAAGGCACTCTTAGCCTTAGCCATAGAACTAGCCATAGCTTTTAAAAAGGGTTTCTGTAATGATTTCATGTTTTGGTGTGTTTGTTTCTTTAAATGTTTGGTTTGACTGCAGTAATGTAAGGAGAGTGATAGAGGGAGATGAGTGTGATTGGCTGATGATGGAGAATGTGGGAGGATGGGTGTCTCGAAGGAGATTCTGAGTTTTAGAGAGATGAGAGTTAAGTGACAGGTATTTTAGCCTGTGTAGCAAAAGAAACAGTTTGAATCTATCCTGTGTGGCTAAGACAAACTATTTAGCCTGTGTGGCTAGGAGAGTCAGAGTTTAGCCTGTGTGGCTAAGGCTGTCAGAGTTGAGTTTTGGTGTTTTGAGAGATAGTGTGTGACACCAAGCTTTATCAGTTATATTTATAAATTCCTTTCTTCAACAACAGTTCAAAAACACCCAGAAACCTATTTTGTTCTTTTATAAATAAATCATTAGTTGCTTCAACTTATCACAGCAGTCAGAACAATCCTTCCCCAGGGCCACATAGTCCTCTGAAGTGCCCAGACACAGGGTCATTCTACCATAATACAGAAATTTGGAATTTTGAAATTCTGGTGGCAGCAGTAATCTACCAAGTTTATGTGAACATAGTGTATTTTAAAGAGAAAAAAAAACGCCTCCCCAATAAGGACATCTCAGTTTCCATTTTCAGGTTGCAGAAGGCTGCCCACAAAGCAACCTCCAGCCTCCCTCCTTCACCCAGCATATGAAACAATCCTGAGTTCCTCCAAGTACAGTATCTACATTTCTAAAGCTATTCAGTGGCCACCTGGCAAATAGCCCTTCTGTTTCCAGAACTTCATATAGCTCTTTTGTGTGACTCCTATACCTCTGTAGAAATTCTTTGACCCCACAGCTGTCCTTCCTGCTCCATCGTTCAGGATGCTGTGATAAACCAATCAAACATTCAGCTGTTTAACAACCCTTCCAGATGCTAATCAGGGAATCATCTCCCACCTTTTGTGTAAATCTGGGAACCTATTCAACCTGCCTTGGCAGGACCATCATTGTTCATCGAACCCATTCAGCCAGCTCCATTAGAGCCTACCAGCACCAGTTTAATCCCATCAACACTATTGTGAATTCAGTCTCTGCCCCTCTGTAACCTTATTGGTCACCCCTACATCTTACTTCTCCTGGTGTCACACCCTTATGGAACCTTTATTGGTCATTTTATCCAGGGGAACTGGTCTCTGCCATATGGAGAGTAGTTGTAATTCTGAGTGATCTCCAGCTCTCATATGGAGATTGGCATATGGTTCCCCAAGAGGAATATGGTTCCCCAGGAGGAAAAGTACAGTCTCTCTCCACAGTGGAGACCAATCCAGCTTACATCATTCTCCTCTCCCCCTTTTGATCTGCACAACAATCCTGTGAGGTAGGTTAGGCTGAAAGTCTCTGACTGGTCCAAAATCACCTACTCAGCTTCCACAGGAAGAACCTGGGTTTGGCAGACCCTGCTCTGAAGTGCTAATTGCTATGCCACACTGGCTGTGGTATCATCTCGTATCACAACTGAACTCCAGACAACTGATCTCTATCTCCCCCTGGAGAAAATAACTGCTTTGGAGGGTGGAATCTATAGCATTCTATTCAGTTGAGGCCTCTCCCCTCCCCAAATCCTGGCTTCCATAGACTCCACCACAAAGTCTCCAGGAATTTCCCAACCTGGAGCTGGCAACCCTAGTCAGGACTGATCCCAATGAGTTCCCCACCAGAGTAGGCCTCCCCCCCGCCTTTTTACTGACAGGACCAAGCTTGGTTGCCTAGCAACAACCACTGAAGGGAAAGTGAGCTGCACAGCAGGATAAGATAATGGTTTGACAGCTGCTGACCCATTTCAGTAGCCAGCCAGCCATGGAGGAGCCAAGCAGAAGAGACAGCCATAATGATGGTTTATTCTGACGGAACAGTGGCCAACCTGGCAGTGGGTCGGGGAGAGAAGCGGACCCAGCAGCCAGCCAATGGGAGAGTGGCAGTTGATGGGCCAATTGCTGATAGAGTGCACAGCACAGTCAATGGGAGAGCTGGAAAGTGCCAATATTTTGGGTATATATATGATTATCAGTATGTATGACTCTCAGTAGAAAAAAGTAAGAGCCCAGTAGCACATTGAGGACTAACATAATTTGTGGTACGGTATGAGCTTTTGTGAGTCACTGTTCATTTCTTCAGATACCCAAATCTGAAGATGTGAGCAACGACTCACGAAAGCTCATAATCTATCACAAGTTTTGTTAGTCTTTAAGATGCTGCTGGACTCTTACTCTTTTCTACTGCAACGGACAGATTAACATGGCTACCCGTCTTGATGCAAAGTTTATTCATTCATTCATTCAATTTATACCCCGCCCTCCAGGCCAAAGCAGGCTAAGGGTGGCTATCAGTAAATTATTTGTTTATTTTTATTTATTTATTCCTCAAATTTCAACCCCTTCCTCCCGGCTCAAATTGTTCAAAATGTAATACTTATTCGGCTATTCAAGACAGAGATTTTGAAATCTGATGCTACCTGTTGAGTGTCAGATTTCCTGATGGTTTTATGCTTCAGAATCCTAGCAATATAAATAAAACGGGACAGGTTTTGGAATTTGTCGATATTTAATTTAAGTCCTATTATCTTCTTCCTTAGTTGCCAAAAAGGAGACAGTGTCGTGATGTAATTGGCTGCAAGAAATTGCAATTGGCTAAACTTATAACTATAGCATCTTTGAAAGGTTGCAATCCAACTAAGAATGCCTTCCCTTCCAAAACTGTGGGATATCAAAGCATGTTCTACGTCACACCAACTATGTATGGACCATAAGGAAAATACCATCAAGTATCAGAATTCCTCACATTTTTTCCATATTTCCTATATTTAAAGGTCTGAGCTAGTTCTGCTCGGACATCGAATGGAGTTGGCTGGTCCTCCCATCCAAAACATCAAGAGGAAGAGCCTCCATATCTTGCACAATACTGCTCCCCATTTCTTTGGTTTGGAGGGCCCCAACCCTTAAATGGAAGTCCTGTTTCCACTCCATCACCATCATCACATATTTCCTCTTGAACTTCAGAATGCTAACTGGCATCCTGCCTGTCCAGAAATGAACTGGTGCCTGGACTCAGCCTTCCCCACCAAGGGCCCAGAGCTGAGATAGAATCATAGAACCATAGAGTTGGAAGGGGCCATACAGATCATCTAGTCCAACCCCCTGCCCAATGCAGGGCCAGCCTAGAGAATCTATGACAAATATTCGATCAGCCTCTTCTTGACAGCTGTCAGTGAAGGGAAGCTAACCACCTCTCTAGGCAGCTGATTCCACCTTTGAACCACTCTCACCATGAAAAAGTTTTTCCTAATATCCAGCTAATACCTTTCGGCATCTAATTTACACCCGTTGCTTCAGGTCCTCTTCTCTGCTGCCAACTGGAACAGCTCCTTGCCCTCCTCCAAATGACAGCCTTTCAAATATTTAAAGAGAGCCATCATGTCCCCCCTCAATCCCCTCTTCTCCAAACTAAACATCCCCAAGCCCCTTAGCCTTTCCTCTTGGGGCTCAGTCTCCAGACCCCTGATCATCCTCATCACTCTCTTCTGCACCCTCTTGATTTTGCCCACATCCTTTCTGAAGTGAGGCCTCCAGAACTTCTCCAGATACTTCTCTGCAATGCTCCCTCTGAGCTGTGGAGTCTGGCAAGCAAAAATTCTACTTTGTGAGCTACTGGCCTGAAAGTTGGGAGTGAGCAATTGGGCTACTGCATAACTTAGTTTGCTCTGGAACCATCCTTCCTGAGCTGAGACAAAGATGTGTGAGTCAGAGGCTAAAAAACTGTGAGCTAGCTCACACTAACTCAGCTTAGAGGGATCACTGCTTCTCTGTTCCAAAGCCCTCAGAGGGAGGAAAAAGCACCAAGAAACTGGTTTCAGGCCTAAGGCACAGCAGCTAGATGGCACATGATGGAAGAGAAACAGCTCTACCATGAAAAAAAAAATGAGGCCAGACCAGACCCAGGTGTACGGGGCATTAGGTGAATAGGCCAGGATTGTATGGTTGGCTCCTCAAGGACAGAAGAGCCACTAGGAAGACCAGAGCAGGAAATTAAAAGCAGGCTTCACAGGCAGACCAGGGAGGAAACTAGCAGAGCAATGCCAGAGGGGGAGACCGAGTCCTGTTTTGTTGGTTTAAGAAGCTTACTGGATGCTTTTGCACTTTATGGCTCCCAGGAACCCTTAGATATAAACTATCAAATGACCAAAGTTGTAGGTGTTTTTTTTTTCTTTGTAAAGGTGCTCCATCTAGAAATTTATCTTGGTCTACGAACGGGCACTCAATTGATGGAGTGAACAATTTCAGCTATTTCTGTGGTCTTTTTTTTCTTGTTATCTCTTTGGGGAAAATCACTCTTGCTTCTAAGAAGGGGTGTGGGGGGAGGTAGTTATGAATTCCCTGCACTGAGCAGGGGTTTGGACTAGATGACCCTGTAGGCCCCCTTCCAACTCTATGATTCTATGAACTCCTGGAGGACATGAATTTGTAGAGGAAAAGGACCTTTTTGGTTTCATTGGGACATCCCTAAGAGTGTCTGTCTGGCTGCAGAACTAGAAGCATCTCTGTTCTGGACCAGCAAGATGTGTAAACAGGCAATATTGCCTTCTACTGAGTCACTGAATTCAACAACAACAACAACAACAAATATTTATTGGCATAACAGCAGTGGCCTTGGTTCAGGGATACAGGAAAGGGAAAGAAAAAACAAACAATGTACTACTCATTCTGACAGAAAAGACTTCTTCTCCTAAATGCACAATACAGGAAGTCTGTCACTGCTTCGATGAGATCAACCATGTTTGAGACTAGAAAGTTCATAATCTTACTTTTCTCAGATTTGCCCTCCAGCGATCGCTGTATAGGATCAAGGTGATGGGTATGAATATCCTGGTAAAGTCTACAACACAGAAGTACATGATCCATTCCTTCAATCTCCTTTAACCCACATGGACATAACCTATCTGAGAATGGTGTTGTTTTTTTAAAAAAATCTCCCATATAGCACAGCTGAGGGGAGCACATTAAAACGGCCAGTGTGAACACCCTTCTAATGTGGGGATCAATCAAACAAGCGGCATGTTAAAAGAGATCCCCCAATAAATTGGGGAACAATGTCCGGTGGCAAGACTATTAAGTCCTTGCATATCGATTAATCTCTGTTTAATCATGCCACAGGTCTGCTTCTCCAAAAGAAGGGTCAGATCATCCATGCTGAGCCCCATGAGAGTAATTTTTCCCTCAACGCATGTCTTTTTTATATATAGGTTTATTTTTTGGATTTTCTATATATTACATAATATCTTTTGTCTCCTTACTTTACATAACTCGATAAATTCCCCCCTCCCTCCCTCTACTCCTTGTTTGTTGATCCTTTATTCACAGCCACAGGCACAAAGTTTGAATCTTCCACCGAATGTCCTGTCTTCCGTCCAATGTTATCCACTTTAGATAGGTCTTCCATCTCGCTTTAATTTCTTCGGCTTTATCCTCCCATATGGTCTTCTGGTGCAATTTCTCAATGATGTCCAACTGCACAAAATCAAATAAATAAGTGTGCCAGGTATCTATTGTCCATTTGTTCTTATCTTTCCAGCCCAGAGCTATCACTGCCTTGCCTGCTAACACCATAGCTTTGAGTATAGCCTGGGTTTCCTTATTGACTGCCTTATTTCCTAATATACCCATTAACATTAGTTTAAAGTCTACATTTAATGAGATTCTACATATTTTCTTTATAGTTTGTATTATTTTTGACCAAAAGACTCTCACCTCTGGACATTCCCACCACATATGGAAGAACCAACCCTTAAATTGTTTACAGTGCCAACACAGAACTCGATCCCAGAAACATGTTTGCTATCTGCGCTGGTATTCTATACCACTTTGTGAAAAAATTATGTTCCAGTTCATTAAATTTAATAATTTTGGTTTCTTCTATTCCCTTCATTATTCTATTTGCATCGTTTTCCAATATCTGGCCTTCCTTACACCATGTTTTCTGTAAATATAGTATCGCCTTATCTTTATTGGATAACATTTTCTTGTAAATATATCCTGCTAATCCTTGTTTAAATTTTTGCATCCTATTATGTATTTCTTCCCTCAACACATGTCAACCAGTCTGATAGGGGGATTCATGCAGCATATACGCGGTGAGACTATCAGAACCATTTCTATAGAGAAGTCACGGCCAAAATTTAAACGTTGAGAGCCATCCTTTGGTGACTAAATGGCTGAGTTCAGACTGGCAGTTTGAAGCAGGAGGGAGTCATTGCAAAAAAGACCCAGAACAAACTGTTCTGGGTTTTCCCGGTCACACTGCGCAGACTGATGTGGGAGCATATCGGGAGGAGGCACGAGGGAGCGTTCAGACTGCTGGCCCAGAGGAGCGGCTGTAAATGGCTTTTTCCTGGTAATTTGGCTATGTGCGCCTATGTGCTCATGCACGTAAGTGCATCATGGCAATTTGGGGAGGATCCTGTTGTGCCAGCACTGCATTGGGCAGTAGAGCGAAGCACATCCAATCATATTGCTACTGCAATCAAGTGCACCTTATGCGCAGAAACATCTGGCGGACGTTATTACCGCAGGTTGTTCCCGGCTTTTCTGGTTAGCGTTCACACTTCCTGGAAGTGGAATGAAGTGGGATAAAGGCACTCTCCGGGATTTGATACCACTTTCACCAGGTATCTTTTAAATGTGGGAGCGAAGTGGTACACGATGGATTGACTACGGGTGGGGAACACCAGACAGATGAGCCTGTGTGAATAGCCCCATTAATCCACTTGTGAAACGTTGCTCACATGCAGCCATAGCGGGGCAAACTGCCAGTGTGAACTCAGCCAATGTCTCTGGTTTGTCTCAAGGCATATTAAAACGTAAGGTACACAAGTTGGAAGCCCTAGAATTTTCTAAGGAATTTGGATTGGACTCTTTCCACCATATTGTTAAAGGCAGAGATCCAGATTAGGGCACCGTAGAGGAGTTTAGCACATATTGTGTGGTTAAATACCTTGAGAACAACAGGTGTAAACTGATTTCCTTTCGTATAGTAAAAGCGGGAGATTGCAAACACACTGCTATTCACTGATTTTACCACCTCCTTAATTTGGGAGGCCCAATTAGCATTGTAATGAAAATGTATACCAAGGTACTGGAAACTCTTCACCTCTTCAATAGGGTTTCCTTGAACAGTCCATCTAGAGAGCTTCCAGCTGCGACCAAACAGTCCATCTAGAGAGCTTCCAGCTGTGACCAATTTTGGACTTAGCAAAATTAATGGACAGCATGTTCTTATCACAGCATGCTGAAAAATGTGTTAGCATCTTTTTCATCCCAACCTTCGAGAGTGAAAGGAGAACGGCATCATCGGCATACAACAATAGTGGGCAGTGTCTTGCTCCCAACTTGGGGAAATGCCCATTAACACAACTCATAAAGGGTGCCAAATCATTTAAAAAGAGATTGAACAATATAGGGGCCAGGATACAGCCTTGCTTGATACCCACTGAGATTGCGATCTTAGGCGTTAAGTCCCCTTCTTTTGTATGTCTAACCTGGCAAGTTGTTTCTGTGTATAGGGTTTTTTATCAAAAAGAGTAGTAATTTGTCAATCCCCAATTTATTCCATTTCCTCCACAAGAGGTCCCTGGGCACTGAATCAAAGGCTCCCTTGAGATCTAAGAAAGCTGTGTATAATTTGCAACTTTTCCCTTTCCTATATTTATTTACTAGGTGACTAAGGACTATGCAGTGATCTAGGGTCATAGAATCATAGAATGTTAGAGTTGGAAGGGACCTTGCAAGTCATCTAGTCCAACCTCCTGCACTCTGCAGGAGTGAAGCCAAAAGATAGCCCTACAACATACTCAAAAGATGGTCCCCCAGCTTCCGCTTGAAAAAGTCCAGCAAAGGAGAATCCACCACCTCCCGAGGCAGTCTGTTCCACTGCTCAACCACTCTTACAGTTAAGAAGTTTCTCCTGATATTTAGCCGGTAATGACTCCCTTGTAATTTCCACCCATTAGATCTAGTCTTGCAATCCGGAGCAAGAGAGAATAGATCTGCTCCATCTTCTACATGACAGCCCTTCCAATATTTGAAGACTGCAATCATGTTCTCTCTAAGCCTTCTCTTTCCCAGGCTAAACATACCCAACTCTTTCAGCCTTTCCTCGTAAGACTTGGATTCCAAACCTCTCGCCTTCTGGACACACTCAAGCCAGTCAACATCCTTCCTAAAATGTGGTGCCCACAACTGGACACAGTACTCCAGGTGAGGCCTGACCATAGCAGAATAGAGCGGAACTACCACCTCCCGTGATCTGGACACAATGCTTCTGTTAATGCATTCTAAGATTGCATTAGCTTTCTTCACAGTCACATCACACTGCTGGCTCATGTTTAGCTTGTGATCAACCAGAACACCTAGATCCCTTTTGACCTGTCCTTTCGACTTGCCCTGGCAAAAGCCAATTTGTTCTGCCCCAAGAATTTGTTCTTCTAGTATCCAAGATTTAAATTTATCAGCCAAATGGTGGGCGTATAGCTTCCCCATGATGGATAAATGACTGATTGGTCTATAATTGGCTGAGTTCAGACTGGCAGTTTGAAGCGGGAGCCAGTCATGGCAAAAAAGCCCCAGAACAAACTGTTCTGGGTTTTCCCAGTCACACTGCACTGACTGATGCGGGAGCACACCGGGAGGAGGCACGTGGGAGCGTTCAGACTGCTGGCCCAGAGGCTTGGCTGTAAATGGCTTTTTCCTGGTAAAACAGCTGGATGCCAATGTGTGTATGAGCATATGAGTGCATATGCATCCATGTGCTCATGTGCTCATACAAACATAGGCATCCGGCTGATTTGGGGAGGATCCCATTGCCCCGGCTCCGCATTGGGTGGTAGAGTGGACCACAGCCAATCATATTGCTGCTACCTTATGCGCAATGCTGGTTGGTCCTGGCTTTTCGGCTGAGCATTCACACTTCTGGGAAGCGGAATGCAGAGAGATAAAGACACTGTCCAGGATTTGCTAGCACTTTCAACAGGTATCTTTTAATCCCAGGAGTGAAGCAGAACAGCACGAGTTGCCTATGGGTGGGGAACGCCAGGCAGATGTGCCTGTGTGAACGCCCCCTTTAATCCACTTGGAAAACGTGGCTGAAACGTGGCTATAGTGGGGCATATTGCCAGTCTGAACTCAGCCATTGTTTGGGAGCTGAAGATCACTTAAAAAAAAAAAAAATAGGGACTAAGACAGCATTCGTCCAATCGTCAGGAATTACACCAGTCCTGTCTACAGCTGTAAAAAGGGCTGCAAGGAAGGGGGCCCACCATAGCGGAAAAGCCAACAGCTTCGGGTGGGATAGCATCGGGCCCGGGGGCCTTTCCCAATTTAAGGGCTGCAATTAACAAGTCAGTCTCCTCAATCTGCATAGGGGCCCAACTTGGACAATTGTCCAAATAGACATCCAAATCCTCTTCAGGGATGTGTCTGGTCACCTGAAAAATCATTGTAAAAAAAATTGTACCAGCCGTCAGCTGTGACTAAATTGTTTGCCGACTCCTTTCTTCCCATGGACTCTGCTATCAAGACCCAGAATTTCCTTGAATCGTTGTTGGTTGTGGCCTGCAAGAGAGATTTCCAACTTTTGATCAGGAAATCAACATGGATGGTTCTAAATGGCATCTGCTCATCATTAGGGTTTCATGTACCTTCTCAACTGCTGCTACCTGGGACTAAGAAGCCCAATATTGAATCTGGGTCTATTCCTATGAGCTCTGCCACTGAGCCATGACCCCTCCCCACTTTCCAAGTTTTTGGAAATAAGAAGCAAGGGAATCCACAAGATACATTTTGATGCAGGCAGAAGCTTTATTGCAAAAAAGGAGAGGAGGTGACATCATTTGCAGTGATGCAGTTTCAGGGATGACAAACATACCTTCTTTATTCAGCAAACAGTGGCTTTCCCACTGCCCGTTTAGGTGGGATAACTGAAAGGCTACAGAGCAAATGAAGACAGAGACAAACAGAGCAAATGAAGACAGAGATAAACAAAGGTTATCATTGAGGCACGAAGACCTCGATGGCCCTCTGAAACTTTTGGAGACCACAGAGGGCAGATGGTCATACCCTTCCTGACTCAAAATCAACATAAGTTTAGAAAAATGAAGTGAAGCATAGAGGGGAAAAAAGTTTCAAGGTGAGAGCAGAGAGAATACAAAGGAACTGTCACATGTTTGTGGCCATGGGCTTTTGAAAACTTGTTAAGCACCGATCCTAGTCCGAACTATGAAGTGTCATTCTTTCAGACACCCAAGTCTGCAAAGTCGTCAGCCGTCAATCCGTTCCATACTTTTCTGGTAGCCATTCCATTCCCATTCCTGTGAAGCTCCCCTTCCAGCTTAACAGATGCGACCACAAGGGGGGCAGCCGGCACAGGCTGTGTACCCTCCCACACGAACAGGCTCACAGGAGGCAGCCAGGATTGGCCCCGGGATCACAACGGTAGAAGGAGGCGGCTGTATGGTAACTTCCGATGGTGGGATTTGGTTGATGCAGGAGACGCTGGCCCCACTGGTGATGCCAAGGCAACGTGCCGATGTCGAGCTACCACAGCATGGAGGGGGGCAGCAGGGGGAGCAGCAGGGGGGGCAGCAAGGCCTGGGGCAAGATGGGACGGCACAGGACGGAGGACAGCAGCAAGACATCGTGGAAAGGTGGAGGTGAGTCTGGAATGACATGAGGAAAGGATGGGAAATGTCAATGTGAGAGGCTGAAGAAGGAACGATCAGAGTCACGAGTATTACCGTTGTCCCAGGGAGTACAATTCTGTAGAGACCACACTCCAAATGCCACATTTAATCCAGGAGCAATGATCTCTATTGGTCCAGAGATCAGTTGCCATTGTAGGAGATTGCTCAGGCAACCCCGGAATTTGACAACCCTAATATGACCTGAAAATCAAAGGTATGGGACTTCCACCATTCGTCTCACATGTGCGTGTGTCTTAGAATCTGGAGAGTCAGCGTCCAAATTTAAGAACATAAGAACATAAGTCAATGTTGAATCAGGCCAATGGCTCATCCAGTCCAACACTCTGTCACACAGCGGCTAAAATATACCAGGTGCCATCAGGATGTCCAGCAGTGGGGCCAGGACACTAGGAGCCCTCCCACTGCTGCCCCCTCCAGCACCAAGAATAGAGTGCATCACCTGCCCCAGACTGAGAGTTCCCATCTATACCCTGTGGCTAATAGCCACTGATGGACTTCTGCTTCATATGTTTATCTAATTCCCTCTTGAAACTGTCCATGCTTGCAGCTGCCACCACCTCCTGTGGCAGTGAATTCCATATGTTAATCACTCTTTGGGTGAAGAAGTACTTCCTTTTATCTGTTCTAACCCGACTGCTCAGCAATTTCATGGAGTGCCCACGAGTTCTTGTATTGTGAGAAAGGGAGAAAAGTACTTCTTTCTCAACCTGCTCAATCCCATTCATAATCTTATAAACCTTGATCATGTCATCCCTCCGCTGTCGTTTCTCAAAGCTAAAGAGCCCCAAGCGTTTTAACCTTTCTTCATAGGGAAGGTGTTCCAACCCTTTTATCAATGCATTTCTAAATCAACACCTGTCTATTTCCCAGAGACCCACGTGCAGTTCCTCCGTTTATCCCTGTGCCTCAGAATCTCTCCAGGTGCCTTCTACTTCTCCCCTTCCTTCCTTTAGATGAGAACCTTCATGGGTGAGAATTGCCACTAATTGCATGAGAACCTTTTTCCAAAAGAGGAGCTTTTGCAACTTGCTCCCCGCCTTTCTGCCTGGCTTTCCTACTGTATATTTCATACACAATGAGAAGAAGTCATAACGGACTTACCAAGAGCGATAGAAGCAGAGAAGCAAGCAAGAGGTCTGAGCAGAGCTGTGGAGAGGGTTGCAGGTGTCAGGAGCTTTTATACCGTCTCTCGGGAGCACAGAATGTGTGACTCATTTCGGAGTGTTTAGTTTGTAAAATATTCGAAAGCTCCTTGTGGCATTTTTCAAGGTGTTTAACTTCATATTACAGTGTGAGCGTATTCTACCCTGTAGTCATCCCCTATCATTGAATACTAAATGACTTGGTCAGAAATCCTATTCAGATTTAGTTGTGTCAGATCAGGAATGAACCTGCGGCATCTCCTGGCTGACCACAGTGGAAGCAAATCACCGGCTTTGCCTGCAATGTGCAAATTTTAAGATTCCAGTATTAGTTTTTGGCCCGCCACTGGATTCCATTGACATCTTCAGCCCCCAGGTTATGTCCAATTCTGTCTGCCCAGTCCCTTCTGGCTGCCTCAGTATTCACCCTCATCCTGAGTCAACATCCTTTGGTGGGGTTCCAGTTACACCAATGGTCGTGGTGTGTCTCTAACTTGATGAAAGGAGCATCCTCCTTTTGAGGGATCTGATGCCCATGCAATTCTGTTCTTAGGACAAAAGTTATTGGGACCCCCTTGCCTGAGATATATGGAGGCCCAAGATTTCATCTAATGTCTCATTAAGTTGTGCAGATTGCTGGAAGAAACAAACATTGGTTTCAAGTTTAGGATATTTGTTTGTTTGTTTGGATTTCCCCACAAGCAGGTTCAGGGCAGGTTCAAACAATATAAATCCTTCCTTATATATATTTGAGTTTTGGTGTCCCTCCTGGACAAGGTTCCACAGCCTTTGGCCTGCTGAGATGCCACTCTCACAGTCTCCCAACCCCGTGGCTGCATTGGCTCGCTGCGTTGGCTCAGCCCCGCCCACCAAGCTGGTGGGCAGCATTTTGCCCTCAGTCTGGAGGAAGCTGGCAAAGGGGATGGATGCTCTGCTCAGAGAGCGGCAACCCCTCGACAGGGGAGAAGGAGGCAGACCTAGTGAGCGGTGGCAAGCAGGGGAAGCACTCACCTTCGCTGCTCCTTGTGGCCCCTCTCCCTTGGCCGCAAGTCCTGCTCCATAGAGAAGGCTGCCCAGAACCTTTCAAAGGCTCCACCACTTTTCTTCAGCAGTGGTGGCAGTGCCAGGGAGGGTCTGGCCTAGAGGAAATGAGCTGCGGCTCCTGGAAAGCCAAACTCTCTCCTGAGGAAGATAATTCTCTTGGCTCCTGTGTGAGACTAACTGTGACTAACTGTCTCCTCAGTGGCTGTTGGTAAGCGACCAAACAACCAAGCTTCCTTCTGTGAGTAAAAAACCCAAAGGACTTTCAGCATAACCGACCCTCCTCAACCTGGCCACTTTCCTCTCAGAATAAATTTAGCATGCCTCTCATTCCTTTTTGACTCCACCATGGTTGGCTGGCTAATGATGTGGGCCAGTGACCAGCAAACCATTCTCTTCAACCCTCTGCTGTGTGGCTGACTTTCTCCTAGGTGTTACACCTCCAGGTGAGACCTGGAGATCTCCCGCTGTTACAATTGCTCTCCAGATGACAGAGATCAGTTCCCTTGGAGAAAATGGCTGCTTGGGAGGGTAGACCCTATGCCATTATCCCCTGCTGAGTCCTTCCACCCCCCACCCGTGCTGTCCTCCACATGATCAACCCCCAAATCTCCAGGTATTTCCCTAATGAAAGGTGGCAACTGTGCTTTCTCCTCAGTGCCTGTTGCTCAGAAACCATGTTCTATCAGTAAAAGGCCCTTTCCACACCTGTTCTGACCTTTCATAGAAAACTCATTGGGGCCAGTATTGATTGGGTTGCCAACTCCAGGTGAAAAATTCCTGGAGATTTGAGGCATGGAGCCTGGAGAGGGTGAGGTTTGAGGAGGTGTGGGATGTTAGACAGGTACAGTGCCATAGACTCCACCCTCCAAACCAGCCATTCCCTCATGGGGGACCATTGTTGCCAATCTCCAGGTGGGACCTGGAGATCACTCAGAATTGCAACTACAGCCTAGGTGGAATTACCACCTAGGTGGAAGCTGGGTGGAAGAGAGGAGTGTGATCTTTACAAACACCTGCATTGGGATGGCAGAGCTGATGCAAGGTCACACACACCCTTCTCTAACACATTCCTTCACTGAGCAGTTTAGATACAGTAGTTGTTTATTCTTGTGATGGACATTTTTGCTTCTAAAACAAGACAAGACCCCTGAATCAAAGGATTAAAAACAGGTGGAGAGGAGTTAAACTTGAAAAGTTATGTGATGACATCGTCTGGACTCGTTTTAATCCACATGAGATGTTTCAATAGGTTATAGAACAAATTATACGATTTGGATCTTTTCCTGGATTTAAATCTAAATCCAACTTCTTCTTCATCTTCTTCTACTCAGATTTAATATCTGCAGGAATCAAACCAGAATAATTTCCAAACTTTAAACAAAGCAAGAAGACAAAAATATTAAGAAAGCTACAGGATGCCAAGTAGCAACAAACCCAGTTAAATATCTGGATATAAACTTGGACTTGGGAACATGATACATTATTCAAAGACAGTTATGATGTAGTTTGGATGAAAATTCAGAAAGATTTGGAAGGATGCTCCAGGAAAGATGAAGCTTTCCTAATAGGGGAGAATCTCCGCTATAAAAATATACTACCAATTAACATACAAGTTGATGTATTGAGAGACTGGCAAAAACAAGTACACACATTCATATGGAATGGTAAAAAACCAAGAATTAGATAAAGGTACCATAAGGTGAGAAAAAAGAGGCAGACTGGCAATACTGAATATTAAATTTTATTGCCAGGCTGCCAGACTGCTTTGGATAGCTTATTGGATCAAAAGTCCAAATTAAAGACTAATGAAATTAGAAACTTCAGATAGAATGGAAGACTACAATCTTCCTTGGTTAAAGAAAAGAAGTAATCAGAAATAATCTATTCAAAATCTGGGATTTGCTAAAACTGAGGATTAGTCCCCTGTCACAATTCATGTGTGTTATGGTAAATTTGTGAATAAAACTGATGACTTTTTCACTTACCAAGATATGATAAATCTGCAAGGAAAAAATAAATTGTGGCAAACAGTTAAAGAAAAAGGAAAGAAGATAAAATGGCTGATATATTTCCAATAACATCCTGATTTAAAGAAGCAACTCAGGCTTATCAAGGTTGAATGAGAAATTTCACTGAATTTGAAAAGATAAAATCATCCAAGGGAAAGATCACTTATTAGGACTAATCTACAGTTTTTACTTCGATATGACGCAGATACAGAGCAAGCTAAAGTGTGCATGTTGAAATGGAGAAGAGAAAACATTTCAACAATGGGAAAGCTTATGGGAAAAGGAATAATTTTTTTTAAAAAAATGGACAGGAATTATTCAGGGACACATTGGAAGTGTAAAGAGGCAGAAGGTACCTTTTATCACATGTGGTGGACATGCAAAAAGACAAGAACATTTGGGATGGACATATATGCTGAGATTCAAAAAGTTCTGAAAATTAACTACTATGAAACCAGAGATCATATTGTTGGTAATTTTGCCTGATGTTACCGGGGGTGGGGGGGAATCACCTGAACTGTTTAAATATATGCTGACTGCAGCCAGAGTAGTAATGGCAGCTAAATGGAAAGTGGAAGATTGCCCAGCTAGTGAAAACTGGAGAGACAAAATGTCAGAATATGCCATAATGGTGAAATTAATGACCTACATAAATAGAAGACTGGTTAAAGATTTTGGGGGAGAAAGAAAACCTATTATACTTACTATAAAGAGAAGCAAAATAGATCTTAAAAAAGAGTACAGATAGCTCATATTTGATTCTGTCTAGTGAGTAATTATGTCTAATATAGCTTCTTTCATGTTTGAACTTCAAACACTGAACAATTAGCTAGTATATTTAACATAGTTATTATAACAATTAGTTTATTGTATATTTAATGATTTAATTAGCTTCTGATCTATATTTAGTTTGTTACCATATTTTTTGAAATATCTCTGAATTATGATACTTATGTAACATATTTTGGATTATTGTTTATAACAGTCATAGAATATAAGCTATGTTGATACCTCAATCATCATTGAAGAATCAACACGTTGATAGGACAAGATCTCATGTTAAATGTAGCAATCTTTTCATGAGATATGTTTATATAAAATGGTCCATTTAATCCCTTTTCATTCCTACATAATTGATCGATGTGATCAAGTTAAAGAGATTGGGAGTGAAAGTATTTTTTTTTATTATTTTGTATTTGAAATTAGCATTTTATGTTTAAAATTAGTGTTGTAAATGTTATATGCATAGTAAATATTTCATGTCATATGATTAAGATTTTTTTTATCATCCTTGTAATATAAAATTTAAAACCCATTACCTTTTTTTTTCTTTTTCCTGTTTCCCAAGCCTTTTATAAAAGTATATATATATATATATATATATATATATATATATATATATATATAAAAGGAGAATGATCTTTTGATCAAGGGAGATTGGGGTAACTGGAATACTACTGAAGGACGTTGACGCAGGATGCAGGTGAATACTGAGGTAGCCGGAAGGGACATGGCAGACAGAATCTGACTCAGCTTGGGGACCAAAGTGGGCAGTGGACCCCAGAGGCGGGCCAAAAAACAATATTGGAATCTTAAAATTTGTGCATTGCAGGCAAAGCCGGTGATTTGCTCCCACTGTCATCAGCCAGGAGATGCCGCAGGTTCATTCCTGATCTGACACAACTAAACTTGAACAGGACTTCTGACCAGGTCCTTTAATTCTGAACAATGAGGGATGACTACAGGGTAGAATCTGCTCACACTATAATATGAAGTTAAACACCTTGAAAAATGCCATAAGGAGCTTTCGAATATTTTACAAACTAAACACTCTGAAGTGAGTCATACATTCTGTGCTCCCAAGAGACGGTATAAAAGCTCTTGACACCTGCAACCTTCTCCACAGCTCTGCTCAGACCTCTTGCTTGCTTCTCTGCTTCTATTGCTCTTGGTAAGTCCATTATGACTTCTTCTCATTCCTTCTAGTGGGTAGCCATGTTGTTCTGAAGCAGCAGAACAAGATATGAGTCCAGCGGGACCCTGAAGACCAACAAAGTTTAATTCAAGGTATAAGTTTCCGTGTGAAAGCACACTTCTTCAGATAGGAGGAGGAGGAGGAGGCAGCTTGTGTGCTTGAACATGAAATCTTATACCTTGAATTAAACTTTGTTGGTCTTCAAGGTGCCACTGGACTCAGACTTTGTTCTTCTCGTTGTACATGTTATATAAAGAAAGCAAGCCAGAAAGCCAGGAAACAAGTTACAAAAGTCCATTCTTCTGGAAAGGTTTTGATGTGACCCATGAATGTTAGCATCTAATGGAAGGAAGGAAGTAGGAGACACCTGGAGAGATTCTGAGGCACAGGGATAAAAAGAGGAAGTAGCTCACTGGGAAATAGATAGGTGTGTAGGTAGAAGCGCATTGAGACAATTTGTATGCTACCTCTGCAGTGCCTGAGCCACCTGCATGAATGAGATGAATGGTGGGACGCCTTCCATTTCCAGCTCAAATTAGGGTTGCCAACCTCCAGGTGTGGCCTGGCAATCTCCTAGAATGGGGCCAGTAGAGATTATGGCTCCCAGATTAAATGGGGTATTTGGAGTGCAGACTCTATGGCATTGTACTCCCCGGGGGCAATGGCTATACTCATGACTCTGATCGTCCTTTCTTCAGCCTCTCACATTGACGTTTCCCATCCTTTCCTAATCTAACTCCAGACTCACCACCACCTTTCCAAGATGTCTTGCTGCTGTCCTCCATCCTGTGCCATCCCATCTTGCCCCAAGCCTTGCTGCGCCCCCTGCTGCTCCCCATGCTGCCCCCCGTCATGCTGTGGTAGCTCGACATCGGCACGTTGCCTTGGCATCACCAGTGGGGCCAGCGTCTCCTGCATCAACCAGATCCCACCATCGGAAGTTACCATACAGCCACCGCCTTGTACCGTTGTAGTCCCAGGGCCAGTTCTGGCTGCCTCCTGTGAGCCTCTCCGTGTCGGAGGCTACACAGCCTGCGGCGGCTGCCCCCCTTGTGGTCGCATCTGTTAAGCTGGACGGGGAACTACACAACAATGGGAATGAAACGGCTACCAGAAAAGTATGGAACAGATTGACAACTGATGACTGCACGGACTTGGGTGTCAGAGAGAATGACACTTCATAGTTCAGACTAAGATCGGTGCTTAATAAGTTTTCAAAAGCCCATGGCCACAAACATGTGATAGTTCCTTTGTATTCTCTCCGCTCTCACCTTGAAACTTTTTTCCCCCTCTGTGCTTCACTTCTTTTTCCAAAACTTATGTTGATTTTGAGACAAGAAGGCTATGACTATCTTCCCACTGTGGTCTCTACATATTTCAGGGGGCCACAGAAGCCTTCCTGCCTCAATGATAACCTTTGTTTATCTTTGCCTTCATTTGCTCTGTTTATCTCTGTCTTCATTTGCTCTGTTTATCTCTGTCTTCATTTGCTCTGTAGCCTTTCAGTTATCCCACCTAAACGGGCAGTGGGAAAGCCATTGTTTGCTGCCTAAAGGAGGTACATTTGTCATCCCTGAAACTGCTTCACTGCAAATGATGTCACCTCATCTCCTTTCTCCCCCCACAATAAAGCTTCTGCCTGCATCAAAACTTACCTTGTGGACTCGCTTGCGTCTTATTTCAAAGAAGTTGGAAAGTTGGGGAGGGGTCAGCATCAGTGGTAGATCACATAGGGATAGACCGAGGTTCAATACTGGGATTCTCAGTCCCTTGTAGCGGAAGTTATGTGCTTTCATACACACTAAATAATGCACTTTCAATGCACTTTGCAACTGGTTTTTACTGTGTGGAATGGCCAAATCCACTCACAAATGGTCACTGAAATGGATAGAAACTGCGTTTGAGAAGGTATATGACACCATGATGAGCAGATGCCATTTAGAGCCATCCATGTTGAGTTCACTGACTCAGTAGAAGGCAAACTTGCCTATTCATACAGTTTACTGGTCCACAACAGAGATCCTTCTAGTTCTGCAGCCAGCCAAACATTTTTAAGGATGTCCTAAAGAGACTGAAAAGATTCCTGTCCTCCAGCAGTTGGGCATTTGAGTCTTCTTGCTCCCGAACATGAAAGGATAATGTCTCTGATGATAAATGACCTCTCCACGAATCCTCTTTAAAACCATCTACTCACCTTTATTTCCGGCATTAAAAAAGATTCTCAGAATGTATTTTTAAAAGAGACTTCCCATGGCACATTACCAATGACAAAAATACAGACGGAAGCAGCCATAAAAATTTAAGCTATAGAATCAGCAACATTTTTGCTGCATTTTTGGGTGGACTCTAATCTGGGAGAACCGGGTTTGATTCCCCACTCCTCCACCTGCACCTGCTGGATGACCTTGGGCAAGCCGTAGTTCTGATAAGTGCAAACAAAGGAGAGAGATCACAGGAAGGAAATAGAGAGGAAAACAACAACTGTGATGTGTTACGTCACAAAAGTCTCCACAGACTGAAAGTCTCTTGTTCCAAAATTCAGTTTACTCAATGTAATAATGGATTACGCATATTGTCTCGTTTCTTGTGCACCTTTGTCAAGCAGAATAGCGTTGAAATATCAAAATATCAAGATTAATCCATTTAACAATCTTACAGCTAGTGTCTGATAAGAGCTGTCCTTGAAAAAGAGCAGTTTCTGTCAGAGCTTTCTCAGCCCCACTGACCTCACAGGGTGTCTGTTGTGGGGAAGGGAAGGGAAAGGAGGTTGTAAGCCGCTCTGAGACTCCTTTGGGTAGTGGGTGGGGTATAAATCCAATCTCCTCCTCCTCCTCTTCTTCTTCTTCTTCCTCTTCCTCTTCTTCTTCTTCTTCTTCTTCTTCTTCTTCTTCTTCTTCTTCTTCTTCTTCTTCTTCTTCTTCTTCTTCTTCTTCTTCTTCTTCTCTGTGACCTGCCGGGATCCCATCAACTGGAAATATGAGAGACAGAAGTGAGACAGCAGAAGTGAATCAGCAACATGTTTTCCCTGCATTTTGTGTGACCTCTCCACTAATCCTCCTTAAAGGCTATCTACTCTAGTTTATTTATGAGATTATTTATTTATGGCACTAAAAAAAAAAGATTTTTACCCTCCCACTTCCCTTGAAAACTATTTTTAAAAACGACTTCCAATTCCACAATGCCGATGACAAAATCACAGACCGAAAAAATGAGGTAAAACAGTGGACAGACATAAAAATTAAATGATAGAAGCAGTAACATTTTTCCCCTCTGCATTTTTATACTTTTACTACCATTATTTATACCCCCCCTTCTCACACTGAGATGCGAGGCGGATGACAGAGTGGAAAGCAATGCAGCCGATGTTGGGTTACAGAAATCTGGGCTCTTTTTGTAGCAGGAACTCCTTTGCATGTGAGGCGACACGCCCCTAATGTAGCCAATCCTCCAAGAGCTTACAGAGCTCTTCTTACAGGGCCTACTGTAAGCTCTTGGAGGATTGGCTACATTAGGAGTTTGTGGCCTCATATGCAAAGGAGTTCCTGCTACAAAAAGAGCCCTGTGTACCGGGCATAATATATTAAACATGTCGGATTTATGAAGCATGGTACTATCAAGGGTAAGGAGCTGTGGTAGCTCAAGTGGTTAAGATGCTGAAGTGCAGGCTGGAAGGTTGGTAGTTCAGCAGTTCGAGACCCGAGAGTGCCGCATGATGGAGTGAGCTCCCGTCTCTAGTTCCAGCTCCTGCCAACCTAGCAGTTTGAAAGCAAGAAATTGCAAGTAGATAAATAGGTACCACTTTGGTGGGAAGGTAACAGCGTTCCGTGCACCTTGGTGTTTAGTCATGCCAGCCACATGACCCTGGAAACGTCTTCGGACAGCACTGGCTCTTCGGCTTTGAAATGAAGATGAGCACCGCAACCCTAGAGTCGGATTCAACTGGATTTCGAGCAAGGGAACCTTTACCTTACTGTCAAGGGCTGCCAATCATGATGTCATGTATCTCTTTGTACCCTTTGCTCAAGAATGTGGATGAGACAATGCTCCCGCACTTACCCATTCCATTTGTGTTTCAGTGCTCATAGGCCATCTGGTATTAAGCAAAACAGAGGGAAAATATACAGTACCGCCCAGACAAACAAGGGGAAACACAAAAGGTAGAGAATTATTAATTAAAAATTACATTAAATAGTAGTACTATTAAATTCCATTGTGGGGAGGGGGAAAGTCTTGCAACTGCAAGAGTCACATTAAGGCTCAGTGCCAGTGAATAGCATAGCTACAAACTCCTGCTTTAAAGCAGGGCTCCATTATCCGATTTATACCGGGATTCACTTGTCATGGGCAGTGTTATATTTGCTGCATCTAAGAAAACATGCTAAACGGTATCCAAAAAATGAGATTTACAGTCACAAATCTGGTTATCAAATGGCATCCCTGCAAACCTACCTGCTAGTTCCCTTTGTGGTTAGACTTTTAGAGAATAGTGTTCTACATTTGGTTAAAAACTGACAGTAAGCAGGTAGTGTCTTTGGAACCAAGAGACCTACAAAAGGGGCATACCCTTTGAGCTCTACAGCCAATGCTCCAGTTATCATAATGTAGTGTACTAGATTTAATCTGCATACATACGGAGGGATATTCCATTGGTCAAGTAGCTCAGAGGAAAAGCCTACCTTTTGTAGCCTGTCATCGAATAATTTTAGCCACGAACTTTGAAGATCATCACTAGCAAGATGGTGCTGTTAGCATCCCTCTAGAAAATAGAACATCTTCAGTCAGTTTGGTGCAGTGGTTAAGTGTGCGGACTCTATTCTGGGAGAACCGGGTTTGATTCCCCACTCCTCCACTTGCACCTGCTGGATGACCTTGGGCAAGCCATAGTTCTAATAAGAGCTGTCCTTGAAAAAGAGCCATTTCTGTCAGAGCTCTCTCAGCCCCACCGACCTCACAGCATGTCTGTTGCAGGGAAGGGAAGGGAAGGGAAGGGAAGGGAAGGGAAGGAAGGGAAGGGAAGGGAAGGGAAGGGAAGGGAAGGGAAAGGAGTTTATAAGCCACTCTGAGACTCCTTTGGGTAGTGGGCGGGGTATAAATCCAATCTCTTCTTTTTCTGAAGAGGAATGTTGCTATCTAAGCTTTGGCCTCCAAGGTTGGTTCAGCAGATTCCAAATGAATGGCTGGACCAGAGATATTCATTGGCAAATTGGAGAATGAGCGTAAAAGGAGGTTAAGCAAAAGTCATACTTATTGTTAACCTTGGCTATGGTCAACTGCATGCTACACCGTAATGATGGAACTACCACAGTCTGAAAAGCCCAGATAAAATCAGGTACATAATTACCTTCTGAGGTTCAAAGAATCTTTGGAGAGCTGACAAATGGACTTCTTAGAAGCAATAGTATTATTTGTCCCAGTCAAATAACAAGAGGAAAAAAGACTACTGAGATACCGAAAATTGTTCACCTGATCAAGTCATATAGCTGTTCATAGGCCAAGATAAATGGTAAGATGGAGCACTTTTACAAAAAAACTACAACTTTCTTCTTTTGATAGTTTATATCTAAGGACTCCTGGGAGCAATCAGTAAGCATCTTAAACCAATGAACGACTGAGGAATCAACACAGCATCATCGGCATAACACGGATTTGAGACAGGTCTTTGGGACAGGGGAGGTGGATGGAAAACTTCACCAGAAAGTTGACGATCAGTGTCATGTATATAGAGATGGAAGGGAAAGGAAGCCAAAAGGCAGCCTTGTCGAACACCTCTATTCAGGGCTCTTTTTGTAGCAGGGACTTCTTTGCATATTAAGCCACACACCTTTGCATATTAAGCTTAAAGAGCTCTTCTTACAGGGACTACTGCAAGCTCTTGGAGGATTGGCTACATCAGGGGTGTGTGGCCTAATATGCAAAGGAGTTCCTGCTACAAAAAGAGCCCTGCCTCTATTTACTTTGATCTCTTTGATCAAATGAACATATTTCAACATGTCACCGGTGCAGTATTAAGGTAAAGGTTCCCTTGCTCGAAAGCCAGTCGGATCCGACTCTAGGGTTGCGGTGCTCATCTCCGTTTCAAAGCCGAAGAGCCAGCGCTGTCCGAAGACGTTTCCGTGGTCATATGGCCGGCATGACTAAATACCAAGGCGCACGGAACGCTGTTACCTTCCCACCGAAGTGGTGCCTATTTATCTACTTGCATTTTCTTGCTTTCAAACTGCTAGGTTGGCAGGAGCTGGAACCAGAGACGGGAGCTCACTCCGTCATGCAGCACTCTTGGGTCTCGAACTGCTGAACTACTGACCTTCCACAGTCTGCAGTTCAGCGTCTTAACCACTTGAGCCACCGCAGTCCATATTAGTATTATTTTGATGTAATTTGTGGATTAGCCGAAGAAATTGACAGTCCATCAAGGTCAGTGCTAATTTTCTTTTCTTTTTTAAAAGAGTTTTATTAGTTTATACATAGAAAGGGGGAAAGGGAAAAAAAGGGGGGTAGAGATTACAGAGATATATAAAAACATCCAGTTTATCATTCTGCTTGCAAATCTTCTCATACAAGTTTCACAACTATTATAGATGTCATTTTTATTGTTCTTCATTTAATCTTAGGCTGAATTCAGTTTGCCCTGAGATAGGCACATTTCAACAATGTTTCACAACCAGATTAAAGGGGGCGTTCACACCGGCACATCTGTCTGGCGTTCCCCACCTGTAGTCAACCTGTCGTGTACCGCTTCGCTCCCACGTTTAAAAGATACCTGGTGAAAGTGGTAGCAAATCCCGGAGAGCATATTTATCTCACTTCATTCCACTTCCAGGAAGTGTGAACGCTAACCCGAAAAGCCAGGAACAACCCGCGGTAATGATGTCTGCCGGGTGTTTCTGTGCAAGGTGCACTTGATTGCCCTGGAGAGGCAGCAGAGATATGATTGGATGTGCTCCACTCTACCACCCAATGTGGTGCCGGTGCTACGGGATCCTCCCCAAATTGCCCTGATGCACTTATGCACATAAGCACATATGCACATATGCGCACATAGCCAAATTACCAGGAAAAAGCCATTTACAGCCTCGCCTCCGGGCCAGCAGTCTAAACGCTCTCTCTCGCCTCCTCCCGGTATCCTCCCACATCAGTCGGCGCAGTGTGACCAGGAAAACCCGGAACACTTTGTTCCGGGGCTTTTTTACCATGACTCACTCCCGCTTCAAACTTCCAGTCAGAACTCAGCCTTAGTTTCTCAGTATTTCTATGGTTCCATAAATTCATCTTCCATTTTTCCTTTTAGTATATTTGTCAATCTTTCCATTTCAGCACATTCCATAATCTTCATTATAAACTCATTAATTGTTGGGATTTTCAATGTCCTCTAAGTCATCGCAAATAAAATTCTAGCTGCTGTCATAGCATGTAAAATAAAGTATCTATGGTTCTTATCTAAGTCATCTGGTAGACAGTTTAACAAAGATGTCAGTGCTAATTTGCAACACAATCTAGTACAGTACAACACAGTCTAGCACAGTCTAAGGTCAATAAAAAGTCAATAAAAACCACATACATTTTTAGCCTCAGATGGTTAATAATTTAGGGATGAATGAAAATTTGGTGCAGTTTGTGGTACATTGTTCCGGTCTAATGGGCTTACAGAAATGCCCCCCTTGCTTGGATTGTGATTGAGCTGACATTGCCACATATGGCCAGGGTCTGACATACCTGAGGGACCACCTTTCCCCACATATGCCCCAAAGAGCACTTCGGTCGGGAACACAGCATCGCCTGGTAATTCCAGGCCCCAGGGAGGCCAGGCTTACGGCAACCAGGGCCAGATCCTTCTCAGTGGCAGCTCCTACCTGGTGGAATGAGCTCCTGGAGGAGATCAGGGCCCTGTGGGACCTTTTCCGCAGGGCCTGCAAGACGGAGCTCTTCCACCAGACTTTTGAGTAGGAGCTGCCACCACCACCACCACCTCACCCTATGAAGATCAGCCATGCCTCGCTGTGATCAATATCGCCAGATGGGGCTGAGTAACATCGAGTGGCAACCTTTTGTGGAATTGATTCCATCTGGTTGAAGCTTGTTTAACTACTGAGCACTTTAATCTGGAATGTTTAATCTTGTTGTTTTATCCTTGGCACATGGTTGCCCTATTGTAAGCCGCCCTGAGCCCATTCACGGGGAAGGCGGGGTAAAAATGGAAATAATAATAATAATAACAACAACAACAACAACAGGCACTGGGATCTGCTGGCTACAAATACATTGCTCTGGTTTTGCTGGACTTGCAACCTCCCTTTGCTTGGAGCATGATTCTTCACTAGAAATCAGTCCTGTTCACAGCCTTTGCCACAATGACTCTGGGTTCTCCTGGACACTAATACATTTCACTGGTTCTGCTGAGCTTTTACCTCCCCTTGTTTGGAGTATGAGTCTGTGTTTGACGTCAGTCCTGCTGAACTGGTATTGTCATAACGGCACTAGGCTCTGCTGGATGCTCTGTGATTGCACGGTACTGCTGAGCACTCTGTACATTGTACTGGTTCTACTGGGTTTGCAAAAATGCTCCTCTTTCTTGAATTGTGATTGAGCTGGCATTGGCATATTGGCACTGTGTTCTGCTGGACACTAGTATATTGCACTTGTCCTGATGGATTTGCAACCCCCCTTTCTTGGAGTGTGATTCTGTGCCAGACGTCCATCCTTTTGGGCTGGCATTGCCACAACAGCAGTGTGTCCTGCTGGGCACTAGTCCATTGCATTGTTTCTGCTGGGCTTGCAACCTCCCTTGCTTGGAGTGTAATTCTATGCCAGATATCAGTTCTGTTCACCTGGCATTGTCACAATGCCACTAGGTTCTCCTGGGCACTAGTACATTGCACTGGTTCTTCTGGGCTTGCAAAAATAACCCCCTCCACACCCCTTCAGTTTCTACTGTAGAGATTCTCAGGTTTCTGTTAGGTTTGCACTGCCTGTTAGGTTACTCCTGTTAGCTTTGCACTGCCTCAGTGGCACTGGTTCTGCTGGGCACATTGAACATGGTTCTGGTGGGCTTGTAAAAATACTCGCATTCTTCAGTTTCTATTCCAGAGATCCTCTGGCACTTTGATTTTGATCTGGTGAGCTTCTATTGCCCTTGTTTTTTTCCTGTCCCCCCTCTTTTGGAAACAATGGAGGATGGGTGACTTTCTTTGGGGTCCAGTAACCAAGACCCCAAAAATCCAACCCCAACCAAACTTGGTGGGCAGGTACAGGGGTGTCACCTGGAGTACCTCAATGACTTTGGTTTCTCTAACTTCCACAGGGCCCATTCTTGTGAACCTCCTGAACCTGTGCCTGTCATTAAGGTAAAGGCATTGTTGGCCAATTAGTACTGGAGGGGCCCTATAGCTCATTTAATGGCCAGAGCCTCCATTTTAACTGTCACATACTTTCTTTCAGCTGGTTGATGATTCACACTGAGAAAGAGAACAGGATTCTCGGCCTCCACTTCTTCCAAGAAGGAACCAGGCTGCTGGCACTTTAAACAAAAAATGCAGCAGAGCAGTTTTTAAACTAGATCTTGGGCGAAAGCCGACAGGAAAGGAAACGTCTCTGGTTCAAGATGACTCATCTCTCAGAGATGAAAGGGTAGCTGTTACTGTTTTACAGGAAAATGGATTAGGACTGGCGACTGAGAGGGAGACAAACAATATTGACTGCTTGGAAAGGTCTAGAGGACACAGGAGGGAGGTCGCAAGCCTAACATGCCTGGGAAATTATAGATGTTTATATGCAAGCAGTAGACATGTCTGAGGTAAAATGAGGGAGCTGGAATGCTTAGTGTCAGAGGGGAACATAGACATTGTGGGCCTTTCGGAAACTTGGTGAGATGAGGATAATCAGTGGGATACAGTGGCTCCGGGAGCTGTTTGGCATGCAGAAGGTCCCAGGATCAATGACAGCTACGCCGCCATTGTGGATGAAGGGCGGCAGGTGGATGAATAGCCTCCTTAATGTGCTGGAATGTTAACTTTCATTTCTCCTCACTTTGTATTATCTCTTAGCCTGAGCCTGTGACCTTGTACCCCTCTCCTGATGCTTTGCTGGGAATATGAATCCATTAGTTTAGGTGTGTTTCAGTGACTTCTCTGATTGGCTTAATTCCACCAGGGGACCCCATTTTGAATCCTGTATATCTCCCCTGTTCCTGCTTGTAGACTTAGTTCTGACACTGAATGTATGCACAAATGACCTGCCTTTACTGTACTCAATAAACTTGATCCTTCTGAAGGAATGTTCTTGGGAACTAATCACTGCGGGACTCTGACAATCAATCAGTAGGACTTCCAGTTAAAAGGGACCAGGTAGAAGGTGATGTAAGACTTCAACCTCAGACCCTGGAGAACTACTGCAGATCTAATTAGACAGCACTGATCATGACAGGTCCATTTTCTGATTCAGCATTAAGCAGCTTCATGTGCTCAAGTAGCTTAGGAAGTGTAAGAATTCCCATCTGCATGGTTGTTCTCCCCCCTCTTTGCTGTTGTGCCAGGGAAGCCTGAGAGTCCTGATGTTGCTTCTTAACTGACCACAAGAGCAGCTCTGGGGTTTTTTTTTGGGGGGGGGGTATTTCTCTGCATTTTTCATATGTACATGTGTGAGTGTGTCTGTGTGTGAGTGTGTGTGCACCTGGAAGTCATGGTGACCTTTGGTGACTGACCCCTGCTGGGGGCCTGGAGGGTATTCAGAGAGGTGGCTGAATAAAGCCTGTCCCCACCTCCCAGCGGCTGGTATTCCAAGGAGGTCTCCCATCTAAGTACTTGCCAGAGTCGACTCTGCTTTGCTTTTGAGATCTGACAAGATCGGGCTTGGCCTGGGCTATCCAGGCCAGGGCCACAGAGCTGTTCTCGAAGCTCTGCAAGATATTGACCAAATTAAGGCGAGTCCATTGCAACAGTGTGGCTGTTGACAATGTCATGTTCCTCCCTTTCAATAGCGGGCTCTGTTCCTGTAGGCACTCATTTATTGGTGGACAAAGAAGGGGTGGCAATGTCTCCAAATGGTGGTACCTGACGATGACGGAGGGGCCTCTTTACGTTCTCCACCCCCTTGTGAGACCGCCCTTCAATGAGGTTGCTCTCTTGCATCATACCTTCCATGTTGGAGTTCCTGAGGCCTCAGAACTCAGGGCTATTAGCCACAAGGTATAGATAGGATCCCAGATCACTGCAGATGGTGACTGCAGCCATGAAATTAAAAGACGCCTGATCCTTGGGAGGAAAGCGATGGCAAACCTAAACAGTATGATAAAAAGCAGAGACATCACCTTGCCAACAAAAGTCCGCATGGTCAAAGCAATGGTATTCCCCGTAGTAATGTATGGCTGCGAGAGTTGGACTATAAGGAAGGCCGAGCGCCAAAGAATAGATTCTTTTGAACTATGGTGCTGGAGAAGACTCTTGAGAGTCCCTTGGACTGCAAGGATATCAAATCAGTCAATCCTAAAAGAAATCAACCCTGATTGTTCCTTGGAAGGCCAGATCCTGAAGCTGAAGCTCAAATACTTTGGCCACCAAATGAGAAGGGAGCATTCACTGGAGAAGACTCTGATGCTGGGAAAGATTGAAGGTCAAAGAAGAAGGGGACGGCAAAGGATGAGATGGTTAGACAGTGTCATTGATGCAACGAACATGAAATTGAGCAAACTTCAGCGGACAGCGGAAGACAGGAGGGCCTGGCGTAATCTGGTCCATGGGGTCGCGAAGAGTCGGACTCGACTGTGCGACTGAACAACAACAATAGATAGGAACTCTCAGGCTGAGGCAAGGGATGCTCTGTATTCTTGGTGCTTGGGGGGGCAACAGTGGGAGGGCTTCTAGAGTCCTGGCCCCACTGCTGGACCTCCTGATGGCACCTGGTATTCTTGGCCACTGTGTTGCAGAATGTTGGACTAGATGGGCCATTAGCCTGATCGAATATTGGCTTCTCTTATGTTCTAACTGGGGAAGGGAGGACGCTGACTGAACACTGCAGGTCCTTCCTTTTCACTCCAGAAACAGCACTGTCTCCCCCCTCTGGAACTGTTCTGTTACTTTCCTTCCTGGCCCATCTGTGAAGCCTGCCTTTTATTTCCTGCTCTAGTCTTCCTCCAGGCTCCTCTGTCCTTGTGGAGTCAACCATCGAATCCTCCCCATTCACCCAATGCTCACGACACCCAGGTGTGGTCTGGCCTCCTCTTTTCCCATGGCCCAGATGTTTCTCTTCCATCCTGTGCCATCTGGCTGCCGTAGTTTCCCTCTGTGCCTTCGTCAGGAAGCCAGTTTCCTGGTGCCTCTCCCTCCCTCTTAGGGCTGTGGAACAGATAAGTATCTTAGTTCCAGGCTCTCGGTGGGGAAGTCTGAGTCCAGGCACCAGCTCATGTCTAGACAGCTAAGTACACCAGTTAGCCTCGTAAAGTTCAAGAGGAAATGCGTGATGGTGGTGATGAAGGGAGAGCAGGTCTTTCATTTCAAAGAGAGGGTGGGGCCCCTCTGGGTTAGAAATGGGGAGCAGAGCTGTGCTGGTTATGGAAATGCTTCCTCTTGATGTTTTGGACAGGAGGACCACCCAACTCCATTTGTTATCTGAGCAGAAGAAACTCAGACTTATCAATGTTAAGGAATATTGAAGAAGTATGAGGAATCCTGGCACCCAATGGAATTTGCCTCATGGTCTGTAAGCAGTTGGCCTGAGGTATAGCTTGTTTTGACATTCCACAGTGTTGGAAGGGAAAATATGATTAATTGGATAGCCACCCTTCAAGGGCACTATAGTTAGGAGTTTAGTCTTGCAGCCAATTACATCATGGTGCTGCCCCCTTTCCAGCAGCAGAGAAAGGAGAAAACAGGGTGTAAGTGAAATGTCGACAAATTCTAAAAACTGTCCAGTTGTATTGCACAGATTTTGAAGCATAAAACCAGCGGGAAAGCTGACACTCAAAAGGAAGCATCAGCTTTCAAAGTCTCTTGACTAGAATAGCTGAATAAATATTACCTTTACTACTTTATTCTTAATAATTTACTGATAATGTTTAATAGTTTACTAATATATCTTTTAGTAATTTCCATTTACTAAAATGTTCTAATCCTGAACCTAACCCCAATTTATGGTGCACTCCTGTACTTGGTTACTAATTGATACATGCCGTAGTTTGACTCATGCAGTGTATCTGTGGTAAACCAATGTCGTATTCCCTGCCATCTTTCATATGTTGTTGTTATTCAGTCACACAGTTGAGTCCGACTCTTTGTGACCCCATGGGCCACATCACGCCAGGCCCTCCTGTCTTCCATCGTGCTTCAGAGTTTGCTTAATTTCATGTTCATTGCCTCGATAACACTGTCTAACCACCTCATCCTTTGCCGTCCCCTTCTTCTTTGACCTTCAGTCTTTCCCAGCATCAGGGTCTTCTCCAGTGAGTGCTCCCTTCTCCATTGGTGGCCAAAGTATTTGAGCTTCATCTTCAGGATCTGGCCTTCCAGGGAACAGTTAGGGTTGATTTCTTTTAGGATTGACTGATCTGATCTCCTTGCAGTCCAAGGGACTCTCAAGTGTCTTCTCCAGCACCATAATTCAAAAGAATCTATTCTTTGGCACTCGGCCTTCCTTATAGTCCAACTCTTGCAACCATACATGACTACTGGGAATACCATTGCTTTGACCATACGGACTTTTGTTGGCAGAGTGATGTCTCTACTTTTTATTATGCTGTCAAGGTTTGCCATCGCTTTCCTCCCCAGAAGCAGGCATCTTTTAATTTCATGGCTGCAGTCACCATCTGCAGTGATCTTGGATCCCAGGAACGTGAAGTCTGTCATCTGCCATATAGTGAGAAATAATCATCACTATTTGCTGTCAGTTGTCATGCATTCCAGAATACCATTGTCTGATTACAAAAGATTTCCAAACCCTTCTCCTTCCTCTGTGTCCCAGCTGTCAAAAATCAACTGGCATCTTTGGATGGCAAAATACTGGTGCGAAGTTCTAGCACACCACGAAGGTCAAATCCTCCCAAACTGAAAGTAGTGGTAGAAAGGACCATCAAGTCACAGCTGAGTTCGGTTGATCTCAGAGGGGGTGTTCAAGGCAAGAGCTGAACAGAGGTTGTTTGCCATTGCCTGACTTCCGTTGAAACTCTAGACTTCCCCGGTTGGGCCCTATCTAAGGGGTAACTGGGGCTGACCATATGTAGCTTCTTACATCTGATGAGATTGGACTAGCCTGGGCCATCCAAGGACCCTGGAAGTACTTGACCAATGTTCGCCCTTAAAATTCAAAGTGGATCATTTGAGAAAAAAAAAGTTTTGCAAGACCAAGTTGTGTCCCCGCTGGAGCAATAAAAAAGGGCTCAGCCCCAATTCCTCCCTTTCACAAAACCTGCATCTGAAAACTACGTATGAGAGGCAATATATGGTTTGGGGCCTGTCTACTGGAGGGACTGCCTTTCCCCACATGTTCCCCAGAGAGCACTAAGATTGGGGTCTCAAAACTGCTTGACCCTCCCTGGATTGAAAGACGCCAGATTTGCCTCTACTAGGGCCAGGACCTTCTCAGTAGTGGCTCCATAGTGGTGGAATGAGCTCCCGGAAGACATCAGGGCCCTGTGGGACCTTTTACAGTTCCACAGGGCCTGCAATTAAGAGCTGCTACCAACAACATTGAACTGGGATAAGGCCCTTTATGTCAACAGTAACTGCCTGTGATGTCAACAGTAACATCTTCTGGCCATACGTTCTGTTAGATTTGTGACTTAATGGCCTATAGTTACCGCCACCAGCACTTTAACTGTATTTATTTGTGACTTTTACTTGCAACGTATATGAATTTTATGATGTGTTTTGGATGCACTGAATTTGTGTTTTATTGTATTTTAACTTTTAATGTAAGCTGCCCTGAGCCCGCTTCAGCAGGAAGGGAGGGATACAAATGGAATAAAATAAATAATAAATATATGTGTACCTTCCTCAATGAAATCCAACAGTGGCCACTCAGAGCAGTGTTCCCTCTAAGATGAGTGAGTGTGAGCTAGCTCACAGCTTTTTAGCCTCCTGCTCACAGATTTTTTTCTCCGCTCAGGAAGGAGGGCTCCAGAGCAAACTAATTTATGCATAGTGAAATCGCCACTTTAATGCCAGTAGCTCACAAAGTAGGATTTTTGCTCACAAGACTCCACAGCTTAGAGGGAGCATTGACTCAGAGCATTCTAGGAAGTCCATGGGTAAGCACTGAAGGCAACAGCTCTCTGCTACCAAAAGAAGACTGGGGTCGGTGGGGGATGCAGATGGCATGTAATGGAGGAGAAGGAGAAAAGAGTCTTTAGCAGGGTGTGGAAGACCAGGAAAGCTGCAGGAAGTGGGAAGATGTTAAGATGAATGTGCCAAAAGTGGGGCGGACACTGGTAGAGAAAGAAAGAAGGATATTATCCTCAAAAAGGACACTCTAGCACTGGGGAAAGTGCAGAGAAGGGCAACTAGGATGATAAAAGGGTTGGAAAACTTTCCCTATGAAGAAAGGTTAAAGCGCTTGGGGCTCTATAGCTTGAAGAAACAACGGCTGAGGGGTGATATGATTGAGGTTTATAAGATAATGTATGGAATAGAGCAGGTAGAGAAAGAGGTACTTTTCTCCCTTTCTCACAGTACAAGAACTCGTGGGCACTCCATGAAATTGCTGAGCTGTTGGGTGAGAACAGATAAAAGGAAGTCCTTCTTCACCCAGAGAGTGATAAACGCATAGAATTCACTGCCACAGGAGGTGGTGGCAGCTACAAGCATGGATGACTTCAAGAGGATATTAGATAAACATCTGGAGCAAAGGTCCATCAGTGGCTATTAGCTACAAGGTATAGATAGGAACTCTGGAGCAAGTGATGCTCTGTATTCTTGATGCTTGGGGGGGGCAACAGTGGGAGGGCTTCTAGTGTCCTGGCCCCACTGCTTGACATCCTGATGGAACCTGGTATTTTTAGCCACTGTGTGACAGGGTGTTGGACTGGATGGGCCATTGGCCTGATCCAACATTGGCTTCTGTTACGTTCTTATGGATAGACATGTGGGGTTTGCAGAAGGAAGATATAAAGGGAGAAATTAGGTCACACTCTGCCTGTTCTGAAGAAAGGATCTTGTGATTTTGCATCAGCTATGGGAAAAGGTTTGCAGACAGTCTCGGGATGGGGAATGCCCTGCTCCAAGATGCTGGCACTTGCTGCTTCTTTGAGCATTATCAGGAGAAATCAAATGAAACCAATGATCTCATGTTTGCCATTATTCCACTTCCAGAGAAAACTTGGGAGTGATAGAAGATAACCCTGGGAATCCAATGGCAGAGAAAGAGGTGTGGATATATAATTTCCCCAACAGTTCTTGTTTACTTTGTCACACAGAGGACAAAAAAGAAAAAGAAAGAAACAAAACCATACCCATGCCTCCTTCTAGTATCCAAAAAAGAAGAAAAGAGAAGAGATTGGATTTATACCCTGACCTTCGCTACCCGAAGGAGTCTCAGAGCAGCTTACAAACCCCTTTCCCTTCCCCTTCCCCACAACAGACAACCTGGCAGGGAGGTGGGGCTGAGAGAGCTCTGACAGAAACTGCTCTTTTTCAAGAACGGCTCTGACAGAACTATGGCTTTCCCAAGGTCATCCAGCAGGTGCAAGTGGAAGAGTGGGGGAATCAAACCCGGTTCTCCCAGATTAGAGTCCGCACACTTAACCACTGTACCAAACTATACCGAGCAAATTACATTTTCTTAAAAAAAAATGTCAGGAGAATTCTTGTTTGTCACAGATGCAGAAACATCGCTGTGTGCTGGAACCATTCTGCTGACAATTGTGTGGCTGGACAGGGCATCCCACAGAGTCCAGGTGAAAGTGAGGCTCTTCAACGAGCTCAGGCAGAGGTAAACATGGGTGGCCCAGAAGTGGCCATAAAGAGGAGAGGAGGGGCCAAACCCAGCCCCTCGGTCCTTCTAAGGTCAATGATGGGCCAGTGGGGTGAAATGCTGGGCACCCTAGTGATGGAACCACAAGAAGGGCCATGTTAGCCCATGTGGCCAGGGAATAAGCAAAGAGGCGCTCAGCATCACACTGTAGGAATATTATACCTTGAGCAGGATCTCAGATGTACACTTAAGAACATAAGAGAAGCCAATATTGGATCAGGCCAAAGGCCCATCCAGTCCAACACTCTGTGTCACACAGCAGCCAAAATATACCAGGTGCCATCAGGAGGTCCAGCAGTGGGGCCAGGACACTAGAAGTCCTCCCACCGCTGCCCCCTCCAGCACCAAGAATAGAGTGCATCACTTGTCCCAGACTGAAAGTTCCTATCTATACTTTGTGGCTAATAGCCATTGATGGACCTCTGCTCTGTATGTTTCTCCAATCCCCTCTTGAGGCTTAAGGACATACATGGGATCCCTTCACAAATCCCCCAGAAGGTCTATGAATCCTTTTTGAGTTCGTTCCTTAAATAGGCCTCTGCCCAAGTTCAGAATAGAGGATTGCGATGTATTCCGGCGATCCGGGGGCAGAAGGGGAACACCACACATCAAGTCAAAACACTTCGAAGACAGCATGTGATCCTACTGCCTCCCTGCTTGGGGAAAGACTAATGTGGGTTCATCACAGTTCAAAAGTAATACGAGCCCCGTAGAGCACCGAGGTCCACCAACCAACATCTTTTGGTGGTCCCCAGCCCCAGGGACGTCCAACTTGCCTCAACCAGAGCCAGGACTTTCTCGGCTCTGGCCTCTGCCTGGTGGAATAAGTTCCTGTGTGAGATCAGGGACCTGTGGGATTTATTACAATTCCGCAGGGCCCGCAAGACGGAGCTCTTCCACCGGGCTTTTGGTTGAGGCAGTGGGCGTCAATGTCCCCTCTAAGCTGTGGAGTCTTGAGAGCAAAAATTCTACTTTCTGAGCTATTGGCATTAAAGCTGTGAGCAAGTGATTTGGCTACTGCATAAATTAGTTTGCTCTGGAGCCATCCTTCCTGAGCTAAGACCAGAATGTTTGAGCTAGAGGCTAAAAAACTGTGAGCTAGCTCACACTAATTCAGCTTAGAGGGAACACTGGTGGGCATCCCCTTCCTTGGGTCAGCCCCCATCTGTAGCTTGGGTCCTGAGATCTTGAATCTTAAGGATCTTTAAAAAAAACTTTAAATCTGATTTTTATTAGAGTTGTATGGTACATACGAGTTACGTTATTTCTTTTGTGTTTTAAGGTGGTTTTAATTGTATTATATTTTAGACCAATGCTCCCGCTAAGCTGTGAAGTCTTGTGAGCAAAAAATCTACTTTGTGAGTGACTGGCATGAAAGTTGTGAGCGAGTGATTTGGCTGCTGCATAAGCTAGTTTGCTCTGGAGCCCTTCTTCCTGAGCTAAGACCAAAATGTGTGAGCGGAGGCTAAAAAACCCTGCGATCCAGCTCACACTAACTCAGGTTAGAGGGGACACTGGTTGGAACCCGCCCTGAGCCCATTAAAAGGAGGGCAGGATATAAATCGAAATAAATCCAAATAAATAAATAAATAAATAAATAAATAAATAAATAAATAAATAACGGGTCAAATTTTATTCCATTCAGCATTCCAGAAACATGAACAGGGTCTGTCCATCAGTTAGAAAGGACACATCGTCTCGTCAGTCTCCGATGGTGATACCTTTATTTCCTTCACTATGTTTTCCCTGGAATTCAATTGAATTTCCCAGCCACTTAGGTGTCGTGGTTAAGTGCGTGGACTCTAATCTGGGGGAACCGGGTTTGATTCCCCACTCCTCCACTTGCAGCTGCTGGATGACCCTGGGCAAGCCATAGTTCTGACAAGTGCTGTTCTTGAAAAACAGCAGTTTCTGTCGGAGCTCTCTCAGCCCCACCTCCCTCACAGGGTGTCTGTCGTGAGGAGGGGAAGGGAAAGGACTTTGTAAACCGCTCTGAGACTCCAAGTGAAAGGTGGGGTATAAATCCAATCTTCTTCTTCTTCTACCCCATGCTTGTTACTGCATTTGGGTCATAAACTCCATGCAAGAGGGGGGAAAAAATGATATCCCCCTGTCCTTGTTCTCTTAGTGATCTGCCAAGGACGTCTGAAACTATGGACTCCAACCCAGTCTGCTTTCACAAGTATCTTCTCTCTCCCTCTGTCTTCCCACTTAAGGGGTATCGTGACCCTCCCCTCCCAGAATCCCTGCTTTCTTGTTCCAGCTGTTGGGTCCCGTCTCAAGAATGTGCTTCAGCTACCAGCTCCAAACTTCTGGATGAAGACATGACTTTTTGAGGATGGTGTGCTGTGACCTTCCATCAACTCTGCCATCCCAATGCAGGGATTTGTAAAGACCGCACTCCTCTCTTCCACCTGGCTTCCCCCTGGGCGGCTTCCTTCTCTCATTGACACACCTCACTGGACTTCAATCCCAGGAGAACCCTTGTACATTTCCCTTCCCTGTTCTCCTTCTTCCCAAGCTTTACCTTTCTGATTACAAACATAAGTACATAAGAGAAGCCAACGTTGGATCAGGCCAGTGGCCCATCCAGTCCAACACTCTGACCGATTTTGCACAAGAGCTGCACTGTCAATATGCCTCCCTTTGCCCCATTTCCACTGGTCAATTTCCCCCTCGAAGCCGCACGGCCACATTTTGACCCGCGGCTTTGCCCAATTTCTCCTGCGGTTTTGTGATCCTGTTTTTTGAGGATCATGAAACCACAGAGAAAATTGGGCAAAGCCGCAGGTCAAAATGCAGCCACGTGGCTTCGAGTGGGAAATTGACCAATGGAAACAGGGCAAAGGGAGGCGTAACGGTGGTGCAGCTCCTTGCGTGAAATCGGTGTCTGTGTCATACAGTGGCCAAAATAATCAGGTGCCATCAGGAGGTCCTCTAATTGGGCCAGGACCAATATTCCCTCTAAGCTGTGGAGTCTTGTGAGCAAAAATTGTACTTTATGAGCTACTGGCATTAAAGTTGTGAGCCAGTGATTTGGCTGCTGCATAAATTAGTTTGCTCTGGAGCCATCCTTCCTGAGCTAAGACAAAAATGTGTGAGCCGGAGGCTAAAAAACTGTGAGCTAGCTCACACTAACTCAACTTAGAGGGAACACTGGCCAGGACACTAGAAGCCCTCCCATTGTTGCCCCCTCTCCCCAAGCATCAAGAATAGAGAGCATCACTTGCCCCAGACTGAGAATCCCTATCTATACCTCATGGTTAATAGCCACTGATGGACCTCTGCTCCAGATGTTTATCCAATTCCCTCTTGAAGCCATCCATGCTTGTAGCCCCCCACCTCCTCTGGCAGTGAACATCTGCTTTGAATAGGATGTACTACTAGTTAGGATTCATAGAATAGTGATTATACTATATCCGTGTGCTTGTTTGAAATGCTACATTTAATTATCTAATTGTTCTTGCTACTAATTATATCTCCATAAATCCTGAACTTTTAACCAAAGTTTGTTTCTTCCAGCCATCTGCACAACCTAATGAGGGGTTAGATAAAATCATGGACCTCCGCGTATCTCAGGCATGAGAGTTCCAATAACATTTGCCCTAAGCACAGGATTGCATGGGCATCAAACCTGTCAAAAGGAGGATGCTCCTTTGGTCAAGATATGGACATATCCAGCCCATTGGGGTAACTGGGATCCCACCAAAGGATGATGACCCAGGACCAATGCTCCCTCTATGCTGTGGAGTCTTGTGAGCAGTTTGGTGTAGTGGTTAAGTGCACGGACTCTAATCTGGGAGATCCGGGTTTGATTCCCCACTCCTCCACTTGCACCTGCTGGATGACCTTGGGCAAGCCATAGTTCTAGCACAGCTGTTCTTGAAAAAGAGCAGTTTCTGTTAGAGCTCTCTCAGCCCCACCTACCTCACAGGGTGCCTGTTGTGAGGAGGGGAAGGGAAAATAATATGTTGTCGAAGGCTTTCACGGCCGGAGTTGATTTGTTGCTGTAGATTTTCCGGGTTGCGTGGCCGGGGAAAAGGGTTTGTAAAAGCCACTCTGAGACTCCTTTGGGTAGTGAAGGGTGGGGTATAAATCCAATCTCTTCTCTTCTACTTTATGAGCTTCTGGCATTATAGTTGTGAGTGAGCGATTTGGCTACTGCATAAATCAGTTTGCTCTGGAGCCATCCTTCCAGAACCAAGACAAAAATGTCTTGAGCCGGAGGCTAAAAAACGGTGAGCCAGCTCACACTGACTCAGCTTAGAGGGAACATAGCCCAGGACGTGGGTAAATACTGAGGCAGCCATAAGGGACTGGGCAACAATAATTCAACTCAGCTTGGCAGCTGAAGTGGGCGACGGACCCCAGAGGCGGGCCAAAGAATAATATCAAAATATTTTAACATTTGTGCATTGCAGGCAAAGCCGGTGATTTGCTTCCACTGTGGTCAGCCTGGAGATGCCGCAGGTTCATTCCTGTCCTGACTCAAGTGAATTCGGATAGGACTTCTGACCACGTCCTTTAATACGAGGGAAGACTACAGGGTAAAATACGCTCGGACTGTAATATGAGGTTAAACACCGTAAAAAAAATGCCACAGGGTGCGCTGGAATATTTTAACAAACTAAACCTGCAGAAATGAGTGATACATTTAATGCTCCCAAGAGATGGTATAAAAGCTCTCTGGACACCTGCAACCGTCTCCATAACTCTTCTCAGACCTCTTGCTTGCTTCTCTGCTCCTACTGCTCTCGGTAAGTCCATTAGAACTTCTTCTCGTTGTACATGAAATATACGGCAAGAAAGCAAGACTTTTAGGCTGTGGTCACACACACCGTGTGAACTGGCAAAATCCAGCTGGAAAGTGCATTGAAAGTGGACTGAAAGTGGATTATTTGCAGGGGTGCCAAACTCATTTGTTAGGAGGGCCCGATCCAACATAAATGAGACCTTGTTGGGCTGGGCCTTGGGTATCGTAAAAGGTAATGCCAGGTAGTGGAGATACAAACTTTATAAAGGACACAGGCAAGCACAATTAAAGTTTTTTTAAACTTTGTGATCATTTCCGGTGAGTTCAACACCCCTGAGTTAGTGTGTGTGACCGCGGCCAGAAAGTCAGGAAGCAAGTTGCAAGAGTTCCTCCTTTGGAAAAGGTTTTGATGTGATCAGTGGCATTTCTTCACCCATGTATGTTCACACAGGAAGGAAGGAAGGAAGGAAGGAAGGAAGGAAGGAAGGAAGGAAGGAAGGAAGGAAGGAAGAAGAAGGAAGAAGGAAGAAGGAGGAAGGAGGAGGAAGGAAGGAAGGAAGGCGGGAGGGAGGGAGGGAGGGAGGGAGGGAGGGAGGAAGGAAGGAAGGAAGGAAGGAAGGAAGGAAGGAAGGAAGGAAGGCCAGACACCTGGAAAGATTCCGAGGCACAGGGATAAAAGGAGGAAATGCAGGTAGCTCTCTGGGAAATACAAAGAACTTGATGTAGAAATATACTGGGGGGGAACTTGTATGGTTCCTTTGCAGCACCTGAGACAACAGCATAAATGAGTTGCATGGTGAAAGCCCCATATATTCAAATTTCAGCTCTTCGGGTTGCCAACCTCCAGGTGTGGCCCAGCAATCTCCCAGAATCACAACCGATCTCCAGACAGTAGATATAATTGCTCCTGGGTTAAATGGGCTGTTTGGAGGGTGGGCCCAATGGCGTTATTCGCCACTGATGCCTGCCCACTCCCCTACCCTTTCCTTCTCTGTGGTCTACCGTCATGTCTCCAGGTGGTACCATGATCGGTGTTGTTCAACCTTGTTAAGCTTTACATTCTATAGGTAATTTTGGGAAAGGTTGAAGATATTTTCTTCTTTTCTCGCCTTTTGCATTTTGCATAATTAAATTCTGGCATTCCCATTTTGATAAGTTCTTCAAGTCCCCTGAGTTTTGCTCTCCAATGTTGCCGGTCTTGTTTAGCCACCCTTTGCAGAAAGACCTGGACACATATTGTCAATCATATTTTCATATCAGAAGGGCTAGGATTGCCAGGAAAGGGAAAAATCGGAGACCATCTCAAAGGTGAAGGTAGGCTCCCGTAGCAGTTTGAGAGCCAGTTTGGTGTAGTGGTTAGGAGCACGGACTCTAATCTGGGAGAACCAGATTTGATTCTCCACTCCTCCACATGCAGCTGCTGGTGTGACCTTGGGTCAGTTACAAGTTCTTTCAGAGCTGTTCTCTCACGAGAAGTGCTCGAGAGAGCTCTCTCAGCCCCACCTACCTCACAGGGTGTCTGTTGTGGGGAGGAGAAGGGAAAGGAGATTGTAAGCTGCTTTGAGACTCCTTTGGGTAGTGAAGGGTGGGGTACAAATCTAATCTCCTCCTCCTTCTGTTCTGTCTCCATTGCAGAATGAGAGCATATTTACTTTGCTACAGATATCTGATTGAATGAGCTTTGTCTCTCAAAGGTTCATAACCCCCTGCAATTTTGTTGGTTTCCAAGGTGCTAATGGACTCGAATCTAGCTTTGCTATGTGTAAATCCCCCCAAATCCCCCAAGTAATAAAAAAATCAATCATGCAATCTTTTCAATCTTATTTCCTCTTGAATACAGCAATCTCAAAAAAAAAAAAACCACAAAAAAACAACCCAACCCTTAAATTTCATTTAAAAGGTTAGGTTAAGGAGAAACTTCCTAACGGTAAGAGTGGTTGAGCAGTGGAAAAGGCTACCTTGGGAGGTGATGGATGTTTTGGGGTATGTTGTAGGGCTCTCTTTTGGCTATGCTCCTGCAGAGTGCAGGGGGTTGGACTAGATGACCTGCAAGGTCCCTTCCAACTCTAACATTCTATGATTCTATAGATGTATTAGCTCAAGCCATATCAAAGGGAAGGAACTATCTATCATAAGAACATAAGAGAGGCCAATGTTGGATCAGGCCAATGGCCCATCCAGTCCAACACTGTGTCATACAGTGGCCAAAAATACCAGGTGCCATCAGGAGGTCCAGCAGCAGGGCCAGGACACTAGAGGCCCTCCCACTGTTGACCCCCCCAAGCACCAAGAATACAGTGTACTCTATCTATCTACAGTATCGTCTATCTGTCCGTCTATCTGTCCGTCTATCTGTCCGTCTATCCGTCTATCCGTCCATCCATCCATCCATCTATCTATCTATCTATCTATCTATCTATCTATCTATCTATCTATCTATCTATCTATCATCTATCTATCTATCTATCTATCTATCATCTATCTATCTATCTATCTATCTATCTATCTATCTATCTATCATCAATCTATCATCAATCTATCATCAATCTATCATCAATCTATCTACCTATTTCTCTGACTCGTTTATACAAAAGTCATTGAGTTGAATTGGATTTACTCCCTGGGACAATGTTTATACTTTAACTGGTTTGTTCTTCAGCCTTTCACATTGACATTTCCCATCCTTTCATAATGTAATTCCAGACTCACCTCCACCTTTCCAAGATGCCCCGCTGTGTTACTCCAACCTGCCCCAAGCCCTGCTGCCCCCCATGCTCCCCATGTAGCTACCCTGTTGGGGGTCTGGGCTCACTGACTTGCTGTCCCAGTCCATGTGGCCCCCCTCCATGCTGCGGTAGCTCCACACCGGCACGTTGCCTTGGCATCACCAGTGGGGCCAGTGTCTCCTGCATCAACCAGATCCCACCATCGGAACTTGTGCTAAAGCCACCTTTTTGTATGGTTGTAGTCCCAGGGCCAGTGCTGGCGGCCACCTGTGAACCTGTCCGTGTCGGGGGCTACACAGCCTGTTCTGGCTGCCCCCCTTGTGGCCGCCTCTGTTAAACTGGAAGGGGAGCTTCACACGAACGGGAATGAAACGGCTACCTGAGAAGTATGGAACGGATTGACGGCTGACGACTTCACGGTCTTGGGTGTCAGAAGAAATGACACTTCCTCATTCATATCAGGATCAGTTGGTGCTTAACAGGATTTCAAAAGCCCATGACCACAAACATGGGATAGTTACTTTGCATCTTCTCCACTCTCGCTTTGAAAGGTTTTTTTTCTCTCTCTCGCTCTAAGCTTCATTTTCCTAAACGTATGTTGATTCTGACACCAGAAGGATACGAACGTCTTCCCTCTGTCGGCCTCCGAATATTTCAGGGGCTTACAAAGGTCTCCCTGCCTCAGCGATAACCTTTGCTCATCTCTGTATTCATTTGCTTTGTAACCTTTAAGTTATCCCAGCTAAACGGGCAGTGGGAACGCCACTGTTGGCTGAGTAAAGAAGGTATGTTTGTCATCCGTGAAACTGCTTCACTGCAAATGATGTCACCCCTTCTCCTTTTTTCCCAATAAAGCTTCAGCCTGCATCAAATTTTCTTTTCTGGATTCAGTTGCTTCTGGTTTCTAAGAACCTGAACTCTGGGGAGGGGTCATTCAGGGGCGGATGAAGGCCCCCCCGGTGCCCAAAGCAGTGACCAATCTTGGTGCCCCCCTCCTTTCCACACTGACCCAGTCCATTTTAGTTGTTGACCTGCAGGTTGCAGCAATACAAAAATTTATTCATATGATAACACAATATACTGTACAAACTAAGCCAAGCTTGGGCTACATAAAGTTCCACGAAAATGCAATACGGCATCTATTTTAATATTTCACAAGTTCAATGTATCAAAGTTCCAATATTCGTGACCTGAAAGGCATTTTTCTACATTTTTTCACCCTTTTCCCAACTTCCCAACCCCTTTGGCCCTGGTGTCCTAAGAACATGCTTAGTCTGCTTAATGGTTAATCTGCCACTGGGGTCATTGATCAGTGGTAAAGCACTAGTAACACTTTACGGGAATTCTACAGCCTGTAGGGTGGGTTAAGTGCCTTTCCCATATAAGTGCCTTTCCCACATACCAGGGTTTGCTAGCTAACTCTCTAACAGCCTGTAACCACTCATGATGCATTGTGCTCAGCTTCCGAAGGGCGCACAAACATGGGGCATTTAAATACTTGAGGATTTCCTCCTCCAAGTCTAGGTCCTAGACTGGCAGCAACTTCTTTTCCCCTGCGCCAGAGCAAAAGTACTCAGAGCACAGCCTACAGTCAGCACTGACAAAGGGAAGCTTACACTCAAAGCAGCAAAAGGTCGAGTAGCCATTCCTATCTATCCTCCTGGATTCCAGCTCCAAACAAGGGCATTTCCAAAGATAATTTCTGCCCTTTAGACATCAGCTACACACACCCCGGAGTCACATTCAAAGTAGAGAATTGCACAGAACTGGGCGCCACACCAAATCTCTCTTCCCCTACGTACCATCGTTTTCAACCGGCATGGGGCGATCAGTCAAAACAAGCATGTCAGAAAGCACGTAGCATGCCTGGTTTCTCCACCATTAAAGTGTTACCCAAATGGCTCAAATGTGCATACACTTTGACCAAAGGAGCACCCTTCACTTAGGGGTCAGAAGCCTATACACATCTGTGCTTAGGGCAAGCAGTATTGGGACCTGGAGTACACCAAGGTCCAAGGTCAAAACAAGCATGTCAGAAAGCACATAGCATGCTTGGTTTCTCCACCATTAAAGTGATACACATCTGTGCTTAGGGCAAGCAGTATTGGGACCTGGAGTACACCAAGGTCCAAGATTTTATCTAACACCTCACACGGATGTGCAGATTCATAGAATAAACAGACATTGGGCTAAAGTTAAGGATTTATTAAGAAAAAGAAGAATAGCAAAGGGAATAAGAACATAAGAGAAGCCAATATTGGATCAGGCCAATGGCCCATCCAGTCCAACACTTTGTCACAACAGTGGCCAAAAATACCAGGTGCCATCAGGAGGTCCACCAGTGGGGCCAAGACACTAGAAGCCCTCCCACTGTTGCCCCCCCAGCACCAAGAACACAGAGCATCACTTGCCCCAGAGTCCCTATCTATACCTTCTGGCTAATAGCCACCGATGGACCTCTGCTCCAGATGTTTATCCAATCCCCTCTTGAAGCTGTCCATGTTTGTAGCTGCCACCACCTCCTGTGGCAGTGAATTCCATGTGTTAATCACTCTTTGGGTGAAGAAGTACTTCCTTTTATCTGTTCTAACCTGACTGCTCATCATGGAATCAGCAAGCTGAATACAGAATTCGAAACACACACACACACACACACATTAAAGCAATAGGATTTAGTTTGAGTCCAGTGGCACGCTTCTTGAGATACACTGAATTTTTTTCCCCTCAGGCCTAACATATAGGTAGAGAGAGAGGGTAGGGGGGTAGTTGCTAGGAAGGGTTATAAGGCATGAAGAGAACTGTTTCAGTATATCTGATGAAATGTGCATACACAGGAAATCTTATACCCATAATTAAAGTTTATCGGTCTTCAAGGTGCCACTGGACTCAAACTTCATTGTATTGCTTCAGACCAACATGGCTACCCACCTCGATCTGCATTGAAGCAATGTTCTACAACTCCTCCAATGTGCCCTCTAAGCTGTGGAGTCTTGTGAGCCAAAATTCTACTTTATGAGCTACTGGCATTTAAGTTGTGAGTGATCCAGCCACTGTATAAGGCTGTGGAGCCCTCCTTCCTGAGCGAAGACAAAAATGTGTGAGCCGGAGGCTAAAAAACTGTGAGCTGGCTCACACTAACTCAGCTTAGAGGGAACACTGCTCCTGACTTCTACTAAATTGTAACCTAATCAAATAGTACTAATTAAAGAAAAGTCTAAAGACAAATGTGGGTGAGGAGAAGGAGGGAGAAGTCTGGTAGAGCTGGTCAGAGGAAGGGGAGAGCGACGTGGGTGAGAAGGAGGAACTAAGCTTGACCTTTGCAGACACCTGCGTTGGGGTAAGAAGGCCGATGCCAAATCACACACACCTTTCTCCAAAATGCATTTTCACCCAGGAGCCGGAACCAGTAGCTGGAGCCCATTATTTTGACGGACCCCGAGAGCTGGAGCACAAAAGTGGGGATTCTTGGGGCAAACGTTTATACTCCAAACGTTTGAAGGGAGTAGGAGAGAGAGGGTCATTCTCATAGCACATTGGGTTGGAGTTAAAAAAAGTTTCAAACCTCATTGATGGATCAGCAAGATTACAAGAAGGGCGAAATTGGGGAAATTGATTATTTCATTGAAAAGGTCGATGGCCGAAATGGAATAACCAACTTAGGTTATATGGTCACCATTTCTTTGGATTGAATTCCAAGGGGAAACATAGTGAAGGAAATAAATATATGAATATCGAAGACGGATGAGTTGATGTACACTTGCTAACCGGCGTTCAGTTAATGTTTGGGGAATGCCGAATGTCTTTAACTGAGACACTGTTATTACCTTTGAAGTGTAGGGGGTGATGAGTTTGTTGGCATGCAGGTAATAGCATTACTCCCTCTCTCTGAAGTAGTGTGATTTTCTGTAAAGTGTAACATGTGATCTTTCTGCCCCCGGATTAGAGAAATGCATTCCAATCTACTCTTCCAAACTTCAGAGGCCAAATTAAGAAACAAAATTAAAAAGAATCACCAAACAGACAGTCCTTGAGCATTTAGAAAGGACGGCTGTGATTACTAAGAGCCAGCATGGGTTTCTCAAGAACAAATCATGTCAGACTAACCATATGGTGAGGTGGTCTGGAGATCAAGTCCTATAAGGAAAGGTTGAAGGAGCTGGGCATGTTTAGCCTGGAGAGGAGACAACTGAGGTGATATGATACCCCTCTTCAAATACTTGAAGGGCTGTCATATAGAGGATGGTATGGAGTTGTTTTCTGTTGCCCCAGAAAGTCGGACCAGAACCAATGGGTTGAAATTAAATCAGAAGAGTTTCCAGCTAAACATGAGGAATAACTTCCTGACAGTTAGAGCGGTTCCTCAGAGGAACAGGCTTCCTTGGGAGGTGGTAGTCTCCAGTGTTCCCTCTAAGCTGAGTTAATGTGAGCTAGCTCACAGATTTTTAGCCTCCAGCTCACAGATTTTTGTCCTAGCTCAGGAAGGACGGCTTCAGAGCAAACTAATTTATGCAGTAGCCAAATTGCTCACCCACAACTTTAATGCCAGTAGCTCACAAAATAGGATTTTTGCTCACAAGATTCCACAGCTTAGAGGGAACATTGGTGGTCTCTCCTTCTTTGGAGGTTTTCAAACAGAGGCTAGATGGCCATCTGACAGCAATGTGGTTTCTGTAAACTTAGGCAGATCATGAGTGGGATGGTTGCATCAGTGCTTAGTTCATGTGGCCCTTTCTTAAACACCCAGGGAAATACTGATTGCCACTTTGAGGTCAGGAAGCAATTTTTTTCCAGGCCAGTATGGCTGGATATCCTGGAGGTTTTTTGTAATCTTCTGGGCATGGGACAGCAGTCACTGAGGGTGTGGAGGGGGAGGCATTTGTGAATTTTCTGCATTGTGCGGGGGGTTGGACTAGATGACCCTGGAGTTCCCTTCCAACTCTATGATTCTATGTTTCTAAGAGTCATAGCCCTTCTGGGGGAACAGTGAAGGGATCCCAGCTGTGTACTTAAGCACTGATCTGAGAGCCTGCCCGTTGGGGTAATAGTCCTGGAGCTCCTTCCACAAATATTTCCAATGCAAGCATGGAACTGGTTAATCTACAGTAAGCCAGCAGATCTGAAAGAGGCCATGGGGTTGCTAAAGGACTTTCTGAGCCAAAGGAAACAATCAAAGAGGTGTCTGGACAAGGACCAGCAGCTCCTTAAAGACTAAGAAAATCTGTGTCACGGTATGAGCTTTTGTGAGTCACTGCTTAATTTAAAAGTGAGTGGTGACTCGCAAAAGCTCATACCTTGACACAAATTTTCTTAGTCTTTCAGGTGCTACTGGACTCTTACTCTTTTCTACTGCAACAGGAAGATGGCTACCCATCTTGATTGGGACAAGAACAGAGTCAAAGCCCTGCCACCTGGGGCAAGACCATGCTGGAAACAGTCAAGAGTTCCTGGGCATGGGTTGGAGTCAGGGAGATGGCCCCTTAAGGGAAGGTGCCCTGCTGGAAGGCCTTCAAGAGAGCAGGTGACTATGGGTTCCATGTCCTTCTACACTGCCCACAAAGAATGGAGAATGTTCAGGCAGTGAGTCTAATGAGGGTGGACTTGTTAAACCTGTGGACGCCTGGGGCACTTTAAACAGGAATGTCCACTCAGGGAGCATGGCATTGGCTGGGAGACAGCTCTGCTAGCAACTGATCATCTGACTCAACTACCCCCACTGGTTATACGGGGGAAAGTAGTAGGCTAGTGCCTGTCAGTTCTGCTGGAGATCGATGCAGACTTGGTTGTTGCCTCAGTGATTTAGACCTTGTTGTCACCTCAAAAAAGGCTTCCATGGCTTTCTTCCACTGGCATGCTGAGGAATATCCAGAGGTAAGTGGACCAGAGATTTTTGCAGAAAAGACCCAAGAGGTAGAGCTAGTTTAAGTGGAGGACCTGCTGTAACCTCTGCTGCTCAGAAGAGATTCCAGTACATCCTGAACCTTGCCTCTACTTTGGACAAAGCTTGCCCCTCTGAGGAAATGAAGGAGAAAATATGCAGCAGTTGAGATGAAGGCACTGGTCAATATATGGGCTACAGAGACCGCCCAATACAACTTGACCGACAATGTGTTTGCCTTAATTACAGATCAGGCCCACTGGTTTGGATGTCTCAGATGACCTCACACAATTCCCAGCTTCTACAGTGGTACTTGTCACAATTACATTTCAATTTGAAGATCTGACATTGTGCTGACCAACAGCTCCTCAATGCAGACTACATGTCACAGCTCTTTGATGACACAGATCCATCTGTGCAGACTCCCTGGAGGGGGCTGTCTAGATACGAGCCTGTGCCCGGACTCAGCCCTGTAGCCAGGATTTTGTCATTTGTGGGGCAATTTCTCTCTCTCGTGGTGCTAAAGACTAGAAGAAGAAGAGAAGAGATTGGATTTATACCCCTCCCTTCACTACCCAAAGGAGTCTTAGAGCAGCTTACAAACTTCTCTCCCTTCCCCTCCCCACAACAGACCCCCTGTGAGGTAGGTGGGGCTGAGAGAGCTCTGATGGAAACCGCTCTTTTTCAAGAACAGCTCTGACAGGACTATGGCTTGCCTCAGGTCACCCAGCAGGTGCAAGCGGAGGAGTAGGGAATCAAACCCGGTTCTCCCAGATTAGAGTCCGTGCACTTAACCACGACACCAAACTAGGAACTGTTGCTTCAGATGCACTGTGTATATCTTCTGTTCTATAGCAATCCTATAGGATACTGTGCCCTGAACCATTCCAAAAAGACAATTAACCCTTTGCAGCAGCGCACACCAGCTGGCGTTTGCAAAGTTAGCTACAGCCTTATAAAAATAATAATAATAAAAAAAAACATTTTCAGAAGGAAATCTCATGGGGCTGGTCCTTTAAGGAAGGGGGCAGAGCCCCACCATAGCCAGTTCAGTGAGGCTTCCCTGAGGTTGCTGTCACCCATCTGTTTACTGACCGCCGACAACTGGCCTTTAACAAACTGCACCATCGGGCCAGAACTTTATTAGCCAACCGACGCTGTTTCAAGCTGTACCTAGAGTTTTAATTGTTAGAATGTCTTATCATGTTTTAAACTGAAATTGTATTTATCATAATGATATTACCCACCCTGAGTCCGCCCGCAGGATGGGTGGGGTATAAATGCAAATAATAAATAAATAAAAGAAATAAAGGTGGACGAGGGGATGCAGAGAAGCCAGCCAGCAGACGATTGAAGAGGAACACCCAGACCACAAAACATGCAATGCTATTCCAGACCCAGGTGTAGAGGCTATTAGGTGAAGGGAGCAGGGTGGACGATCAGCTCCTCAAGGAGAGAGGGGGCTGGAGGAAGAGCAGAGAGGGAAACAATGGCCTTCATAGACTGTCCAGAGAGGAAGGGAGGAAATGAATGTCAGAGAGGGAGGCAGAGGGCTGTTTAAGGAGAACAAAAGGAGTGTTATACAAATCAGTTTCCAGTCAAAAAAATGGAGTCGAAAATGAGGAGGAAGATCTTAGTGTTCTAATTGTGATCAAAACATCCGAAAGCAGTTAGGCCAGGCAGCCTACCCAAAATTCACTGCTTTCTGAGCACAACCAGGAAATACATGAAATGTTATATTTCAAATGACATCATCACGCCGTCATCATGAAGGTAATATTCAAAAAGCATAATTGGTTGCAAGAAATTAAACATCATCCGAATAAAAATCCCCTCATTGGTCAAATATAAAGAAAGGCGTGTCTATGCAATAGCGTCAATTGCTCACGTAATCTAACCTAAACACGATCAAGCAAGATTTCTATACGCCCAAACAAAGATGTTTTTCTCTGATACGGAGCTAAACATCCTTTTTGACCCAGACACTGCAAAATTGTAAGCTAAACAATTAAAAACCATGAACTTTATATCTAACTTTCTCATCTCCCAGCATCAGCTAGAGGAATTAATCCAACCTAGAAGAGAAAGGCCTGCTGCTTAATAGACCTATATTACATCCTAAGAAAATTTTGCTTATGAAGAAAACCCTATGAAACCAGAAGAATATGAATAATCAAAAGGCAATAAATGTTATAATCAAATCTATACTACAGGAGTGACTTGAGGTGCTCTGCTGGTGTTCTACCTTCCCTAATTTTGAGGGCTAAGAAAATCCATCATGGGAGGCATAACAGCAGAGAAAGGGGAGAAACAGCCTCACAGAAAGGGATGCTCACACTCCGTAAGACACACGGATAAATAGGTCAGGGACAGCCAGCTGCCACTTCAGAGGAGGAGGAAGAATCAGGAGAATCAGGCCTCGCGCTGACAGAATCCCCACCTCTTTTTTACCTCATGAGATAATTATGTACCTGCTGCTTTCTGGGCTTTTCAGGCTGAGGTAGTTTTATCATTATTTTATGGCATGCTGTTGACCACAGTCAACGTTAATGACAAGCATGACTCTTGCTTGAAAGAAAGAAATTGCAAGTATATAAATAGGTAATACTTCGGTGGGAAGGCAACAGCCTTCTGTGCACCTCGGCGTTTAGTCATGCCGGCCACATGACCATGGAGGAGTCTTCGGACAGTGCTGGCTCTTCAGCTTGGAAATGGAGGAGAGCACCGCCCCCTAGAGTCAGATTGGACTTCACCTTTACCTTTTCTCTGGTCCAGCCGTTCGTTTGGAATTCACTGAATCACCCCTGAAGGCCAAAGCTCAGATAGCAACTTTCGTAAATCGTCTATTCTTTAGAGGAGTGCTATCTGCACCATCTTGCTAATGATGGCTTTCAGAGCTCATGGCTAAAATTAGTTGATAGGCTACAGAAATTGGGCTTTTCCTTTAAGCTTCGATGGAACATCTCTCCGTGAGTAAGCTGATTAAATCTAGCATGCTACACTTTGATAAATGGAGCACTGACTGTAGACCTCAAAGGGTATTGTCAGAAAATGCCTTTGATGTTTCTCACTGAATCCATTGTTTTGTGTTCCCTACCCTGCTTTGCGCTTGCGTAGCTATGCAGGCAGAAACGTGGGAGCTTCTTCCCTGCCGCTTTTCCTTATCACGGTGGCCTTGAATGTAGGCTTTGGACTATTCTTGTTCTGCTGAGAATTTTCCAGTCCTGGGAAGGCAAGGGGAGGGGGGAGTAGTCTCCCGTTCATGAAGTATTTCTCCCGCTGGGAGTTCCCGCGCGAGTGCTCATGTTTCATTTGCTAGGCGCTTCATTACATCACACTATAAGTTAGCTTGCTTTGCTTCGCCCCCCATTCCTGACAATGACCTCCTACTGTGGGTTTTAGCAAGATAATCCAATAAACCTTTCTTTGTGCAAGAATGACTGGATCTACTTGTTTTTGAACCTGACAGGTATGTTCCCTATATTAAGACGCTACCTGCTTACTGTAAGTTTTGAACAGCTCCCAAATCTAGAATGCTATTCTCTAAGGCAAGACTACAAGGGGAACTAGCAGGTAGGTTCACAGGGATTCGTCTCAGAGCAGCTTTATGACTGTAAATCTGGGAGTCTGGATACCCTTTGGCTTTGTTCGTGCATTGCAACAAATGTAACACTGCCCATGACAGGTGGATCACAGCCAACATCCCAAAATGGAGCCCTGTTATTGACGGGAAGTTCTCGAGGGTCCCACGAAATAGAATCAAGACAGAAAACAAATGTGTACAATAACGCTAATATAATCTAGAAAAAAATACCTGTGTATTAGCTTTTAAAGATAAAGTTTACTAAGGCCCCGGTCATATGGGCCAGAAAACGCGGGGGAGAGGCGTGGCGGTTCGCCCCGGAGCTAAATAAGGCGTGGTGGCCCGATCACATGGGCCACTGGGTTGCCACACTCCAGCTCTGCACCCCGATCACACCGTGCTGCTGCAGCGCAGCAAAAAAGCAGCGAAGTGCACATGCGCCATTGGGGGGGGGCGGGCCGCTGTCAGTGTCTTGTGTGTGTGCATGCGCTGTTCAGCGTTGGTGCACATCCCATGGACACTTACAACATCCGGAAACCCCGGGGACATGGGCGGGTGTCGGAAGCCACGGGATACTGGTGCTCCCGTGATCAAACGCCAGCCTTTGCCCTGGGGTTTCTGGAAACTAGTACTTCAGACCTACTAGTTTTTTACTCCGCATTTTCCATGGGAAGCTGCGGGTTGGCCACGGGAGCACTACGCCTCCCAGATGTGCTTGTATGATCGCACATGGAAAGTCCGCAGGGCTCCCGTGCCTTCAGCGGGGCAAATGCTCAGTGTGAACGGGCCTAAGTACTAAGGAAAAGAGCACTGGGACATCCTGTCTACCTCTCTAACCTACGTCTTGTCTCTGAAATGGCTAAACCTCGTGCATGTGGCCCCAGGCAAGCGCTAGAACAAAGGCAGGAAAACTTACCGAAGACTCCACCCCACCTAATCTATTGATTAGCCAATAGACAACAGCAGTACCAACCTACTTTGAAATTATCACCGACACTTTGGTCGGAGAGATGTGCAGACTACTCTACTGGCCTTTAGCAGAAAAGAAGAAGAAGAAGAAGAAGAAGAAGAAGAAGAAGAAGAAGAAGAAGAAGAAGAAGAAGAAGAAGAAGAAGAAGAAGAAGAAGAAGAAGAAGAAGAAGAAGAAATGCTTTCTTTTGCCTTTGATGCTTTCACCCCTGGATAAGGTAATGAATGCCTTATCGTCTTCATTCATGGTTACTGGTCTAAGGTTCTTTGACCCCAAAGTCTCTTAACAGATACACAATCTATTCAAGACCATTGAAGGCATTTGCTGCAAGTGTATCAAGCTTCAGTTGTTGACACGGGAACTAGAGTCTGTTTTTGACTTGTCCAATTGATCAGAGTTGTCTCCATAGAAAAACAGGTAGCCACTTACTGTCTTGCGGTCAGTCATGTCTTCAGCCCAGTCAGCATCCATATATCCAATCAGTCTTGGGTTATCACAAGGAGAAACCTGTTGTGTCCTGGGATCAGAAGGCAGAGCTGGCGAAATACAGCCAAGCTTCGCTCTCTGAGAACAATAGGGACTAGGTTCCTGAGCTCGCCAGTAGTGAACCAATGGCAGCATTGGCGGGCGATTCAAACCCGCCAATAGGAATATAGGGCCGTCCCCCTAACTGTATATAGTTGGTCTCCGGCCGTTACTGTGTGTTCTTTGTCTTGTGTGAAGTACGAAGAAACGCGTCTTCTCTTATGTCGTCGTCCGAGTCATGAGGCCCGAAACCCAGTACTTTACAAAACCTTTAGTTTCAGATCAGCTGTACTAGTACTGAGATATTTGACTAGTCTCTTTACAGTCTTCGTGAGCCACTTTGATGTAGTGGTTAAGTGTGCGGACTCTAATCTGGGAGAATCAGGTTTGATACCCCACTCCTCCACTTGGGCAAGCCATAGTTCTGTCAGAGCTGTCCTTGAAACGGCAGTTTCTCTCAGAGCTCTCTCAGCCCCGCCTACCTCACAGGGTGTCTGTTGTGGGGAGGGGAAGGGAAAGGAGTTTGTAAGCTACTCTGAGACTCCGAGTGAAGGACAGGGTACAAATCCAATCTCCTCTTCCTCCTCCTCCTCTTCTTCTTCTTGTCATGCTGATTAGATGAACTTGTTTTTCTCCTTAGTATTCCCACAACTTCTGAAATGTCATGCCTGGAGACTGTACTCAAATAGGGAAGTTTGCCAATTGTCTCCCTGTGTAGTTTGTTGTTTCCAAGTAACACTCCATCTTCAAATTTTAGATATGCTGGTTCAAGTGGAGTGCTTGCTCTATTGATATCCTTCAGGTTCAGGGACTCAGTAAGGTCCAGTATTTTGTGCTTTTGGTTTAGGAGAAAACTTCCATTTTAAGGTTTTTTTCCAATTTGTATTCAGAGATAATTGTTCAGTTCTCCCAACCGTTTCCCTTCAACTCCTCTATTTAAGTTGTCGACAATTTCATGTGTGTTTTGGCAACACAATAATAGTCCATCCACTGATGTCAGCACATAATGATATTGTTCACTTTTCAGTTTACTGAACAGGCTGGGTTCGATCTTTCTTTGTTGAAAGACTTGTTTTTGGAGCGATGTAGCTAATTTCTCAGTCCATGCCTCAGGTAAATCTTCATTGAAGAATGTTGTCACAATGTCGAGGTGCTGAAAATGAATTCTTCTTGATGCTGCTATACTTAGTAATGTCCTGGAGGTGTCGTATTTTACAACAGGTGCAGATTGCTCAGTCATTTCCTCACACCTTGAGGGTTTACCTTCAGGTTGCACATAAACCATACCTTAGAGGTAGTACTCCTCTGTTGCCCCTTTGAAATTGCCTCACAGTCATTTCTGTCTCCTTGTCTGGTCCAGTTACATAGATCATAGGTTGGAAGGACTGGTTTAACCCTGCTAAGAGGAGAGGAAACTCCCTCCTCCTCAGAGAACTTGCACCCTTGAGTGAGAAGTAGCTCTGAAAGTACTTTTTTTTTTTTTGGCCCCCCAAAGGGGATTTTGTATTGCTTTTCTAAATACTACAAAGAAAGGAAAGGGGACTACAAGAAACAAGGGAGGGGAACACCTACTAATCTACAGGGGGAAAAAGTAATAGCCCCGAAACTACATTAGAAACCCCAAGTGTGAGTGACTGCTCTTAAGCTTAAAATATAATTATTCAATTTAACATATTTATGATTAGCATCTTCTGTGGTTGGTGGTTCTGTTCATCCAATACTGTAAAAGAAACAGGTTAATTATTGCTCTCTTGTAGACACACTAGATATTTGTAATGTATCCACTGGAGAACATGGGCCCTAGACAGCCATGTGCTTGGACTGGTTCTAACCGGTCCACCATGTGGCCAGGCGAAGGGCCTGAGCTTCGCCCCGAAGGACAATGGACTAGTGGATCCTGACTCCCCTCCAATGGAGGAGCAGGAGTTAATCCAATCAATGTAAATAGCGAATCACCGGGTGGGTGTGTGTTTGGGGTGTGGGTCACTTGGGAATAAAAGCCGGCCTGCGAGCCGGCTCAGTTGTCTTGTTCTTCATCTAATAAAGTATGTGAGAGCTGAAATCACTAGTAAGTCTCAGTACTTTTCACTGGCGACGAAGGTGGGATGCCAACTCCCTCCATGAACAACGACCACGAGACGAGCACCGCTGACCGCCCCAACGCCGAAAGCACCGAACGCCGCCGCCGAGCTTTGTGTCCGCCTCTTCGGTTCCTGGGCACCGCACCGCTCCCTAGCACCGCTGACCCCAAGAGCAGCCTCGCTTCCAACGCCGCCAACTCTACGCCTGAACCGCGACCTCCACGGGTGAGCACCATGGCCGCTAGCAACGAGAGCTTCCCCGACTTCGAGATCTCTCGTCCCGCACACTGGGAGACCTGGATCGAGACGCTGGAGCGTCACTTCGAGATCCATGGCATCACGGATGCGGGTACGAAAAAGGCCTATCTCTTGCGCTACTGCGGCATCGAGGCACACCTCCTCCTGAAGGACCTGGTGAACCCCCTCCTGCCGAAAGACGCGGCCGCCACCTACGACATGCTGGTCAAGGCATTTACTGACCACTTGGCACCAAAGCCCACCAAGTTCGCGGAACGAATGGAGTTCTTCGCGAGAACGCAGGGCCCCGACGAAACATCTCCGGAATTCCTGGCCGGACTACGCTGCGCAGCCACAAGGTGTGCCTTCCCCAACCTCGCAGATACCCTCCTAAACCAGTTCTTGGTGGGGCTGAAGGAGGCGAAGCTGCGCCGCAGGCTCGTCAGCCGGGACGACCTCACTCTGGAGGCCGCCATCCAAGAAGCGGCCGCCTACGAGAAGTCCCACGCAGATCGCCGGCCTAAGATGGTCCATCGCCTCCAGGACTCCGGCCCCTCGGATGACTCGAACGATGAGGAGGTCCTACAGGTGAACCGCCGATCACAGCCACGCACCCAACGCAACAGGGGATTCCCCGCACCACCAAACCAGCACAAAGCATCTGCCTGTGCCAGCTGTGGCGACGCTCACGAGCGCCGGACCTGCCGTTTCCGGGACGCCGTCTGCAGGACCTGCAACAAGGCCGGACACCTCGCCCGAGTCTGCCGCTCCAAGGGCAAGCGCCTGGGATCCACTGCCCAGCGGGACGCCACAAGCCTGCACACCGTGACGACACAGCGCCGGCAGACGGTATGTAACTTGCCCCCTGAAAGCCCGGACAAGGTGCATGTGACTGTCCAAATAGAGGGGTCCCCCTGCCAAATGGAAATAGACTCAGGGTCCTCGTTCTCTATAATTTCCGCGGAGACCCTTAAAACACTATGTCCCAAGGGGGGACCCCGACTGCACAAGCCACGGGGGTTGAAACTGACGGACTTTAACAAAAACCCAGTGGCAGTCCGTGGCTGGGGCAAGTTTCAAGTCCGATTTAAAGGGTTCTCGGGCTTGCTGGACCTGCTGGTTGTGGAGGGGCGCCTCTCAAGCCTCCTAGGACTGTCGTGGTTTGGCCCTTTGGGACTCCAAATAGCAGGAGTAAACCACCTCGGGACTGCTGACTGGGAGGCAGTTTGCCGGGAGTTCCCCAAAGTATTCGATGGGACCCTGGGGAGGTACAATGGGACCCCGATTTCGCTAGATCTGGACCCTAACGTACGACCCATCCGCATAAAGGCACGGCCCCCTCCCCTAGCCATGCGGGAAAAAATAGAGGCCGAGCTCGACCGCCTGGTCGCCCAAGGCGTGCTGGAACCGGTCGCGTCAGCGCGCTGGGAAACCCCCATTGTAACGCCAATTAAACCGAATGGGGCTATACGCATTTGTGCAGATTACAAATGCACCATAAATAAGGCTCTGCAGGACCACGCCTATCCGGTCCCGGTAGTGAGCCATGTCCTGGCCTCCCTGACGGGGGCCAAAGTTTTCGGCAAATTGGACCTGGCGCAGGCTTACCAGCAGCTGCCAGTGGACACGGCCGCGGCGGAAGCGCAAACCATCACCACCCACAAGGGGGCTTTCCGGGTCAATAGACTGCAGTTTGGGGTTTCAGTGGCGCCAGGGATTTTTCAATCTTTCATGGATTCCCTCCTGAAAGGAATTCCAGGGGTCCAGCCCTTTTTAGATGATGTCATCATCGCGGCACCGGACTCCACCGCCTTCACCGAGCGGCTGCGTCAGGTCCTGCAGAGGTTCAACGAGGCTGGCCTCAAGGTGAAGAAGGAGAAATGCCTCCTGGGTGTGCCCCGCATCGAATTCCTGGGGTTCGCAGTCGATGCACAAGGCATCCACCCCACAGACGAGAAAATTAGAGCGATCACACAAGCCCCGGTCCCCACGTCCAAGCCGGAACTCCAGGCCTTCCTGGGCCTCTTGAATTTTTACCACGCGTTTCTGCCCCAAAAGGCAACGGTGGCTGAACCCCTCCACCGGCTGCTGGACAAGGAGGCGCCGTGGGCCTGGAAGCCGGAGCATGCGGCAGCTTTCCAGGCGGTAAAAGACTTGTTGGTCTCCAACGGGGTGCTGCACCACTTCTGCGAGGCTTTACCTGTGGTTCTGGCGTGTGATGCGTCGCCCTACGGGGTGGGGGCGGTGTTGGGGCATCGGTTGCCGGATGGCCGGGAGGTTCCGGTCGCCTACTATTCTCGGACCCTGTCTTCTGTGGAGCGTAATTACGCGCAGATAGACAAGGAGGCACTAGCGATAGTGGCGGGGGTTAAAAATTCCACCATTATCTCTATGGCCGCCCGTTCGAGATCCTTACAGACCACAAGCCTCTCCTGGGCCTCCTTGCGCCCGATCGACAGACGCCGCAGATGGTCTCGCCCAGGGTTCTCCGCTGGTCCATATTCCTGGCGGGGTACTCTTACACCCTCACCCACCGCCCGGGAAAGGCCATGGGTCACGCGGACGCGCTCAGCCGCCTCCCACTGCCCGCAACGGACCCAGACCCGGCCCCCACCCACGTCATCGCACTCCTAGAATCGCTGCCCGATCGCCCAGTACATGTCAAGGAGGTGGCCCGCCTCACGGGCCGCGACAGGGTTCTCTGTCGGGTTTTGAACTGGGTGGGGAGGGGATGGCCGACAGCTAGACAAGACCCGGAGTTTGCGCCTTTTGTCACAAGGCGCGATGAGCTGTCGACCTATAAGGGGTGCCTAATGTGGGGAGGCAGGGTGGTCATTCCGAAACCACTACAGGAACGGGTACTGAGGGACCTTCATGAGCACCACCCTGGGGTAGTCAGGATGAAGGCTCTGGCGCGGGGGTATGTCTGGTGGCCAGGGTTAGACCGGGATATTGAGGACATTGTAAAAAGGTGTCAACCCTGCCAGGCCTCCCGACCCGCACCCCCGACAGCCCCAGACAGGGCCTGGGAATCCTCTCACCGCCCCTGGTCGCGCCTGCACCTCGACTTTGCGGGCCCGTTCCAGGGGCAGCTGTTTTTTATACTTGTAGACGCCTACAGTAAATGGCTAGAAGTAGAGCCGGTACCATCCACCTCCTCCCGGGCGGCCATCCGAGCGATGTGGCGGATTTTCAGCTCGCACGGACTCCCCGACACCCTGGTCACCGACAACGGGACGGCCTTCACGTCCGGGGAGTTCCAGGAGTTCACCCGCCAGCACGGGATTCGCCACATCAGGTCGGCCCCGTTCCACCCCGCCACCAATGGCCAAGCCGAACGCATGGTGCGGACGGCCAAAGAGGCGCTCCGTCGGACCGAAGGAACGGACTGGGACTTCAGGCTGGCGCACTTCCTGTTCGGCCAGAGAACGACGCCCCATGTGACAACCGGCCGGAGCCCGGCGGAACTATTGATGGGCCGACGCCTCACCACCAGGCTGGACCGGTTACATCCCGATCGAGCGCCCGAGCGGGAGCCCTGCACGGAAACGCCAGCGGCGGCGCGAGGGTTCTTCCCAGAGGACCCAGTGTATGCACGGAACTACGCGAGAGGGCCCCCGTGGATTCCCGCCCGAGTAGTCCGGGTCCGTGGCCCCCGGTCCTACGAAGTCTCGGTGGAAGACGGCCAGATCCTGCATCGCCACATCGATCAGCTACGTCGCCGGGTGCTACCCCTGGAGCCGGATGAGGGGGAGGAGTGGGACGAGCCAGCTCAACCAGACGCGGGGGCAGACGCACCAGAAGAAATCCCGGGGGACTTCAACTCCGGACTGACAGCCACCGCAAATGACACACCGGCCGAGATGGTGAGCCCAGCCCCGCCAACACCAGAGCGGCCACCAGTCCCCACAGCCGCCCGGGAGGCTGTCAGTTCCCCCATGCCAGAGCCCCGTCGCTCCACGCGAGAGCGGCGGCCCCCAGCTATTTGAAAGACTATGTGTGCGGGTGTTTATCGGACCAAGGGGGAGGGGTGTAATGTATCCACTGGAGAACATGGGCCCTAGACAGCCATGTGCTTGGACTGGTTCTAACCGGTCCACCATGTGGCCAGGCGAAGGGCCTGAGCTTCGCCCCGAAGGACAATGGACTAGTGGATCCTGACTCCCCTCCAATGGAGGAGCAGGAGTTAATCCAATCAATGTAAATAGCGAATCACCGTGGTGTGTGTGTGTTTGGGGTGTGGGTCACTTGGGAATAAAAGCCGGCCTGCGAGCCGGCTCAGTTGTCTTGTTCTTCATCTAATAAAGTATGTGAGAGCTGAAATCACTAGTAAGTCTCAGTACTTTTCAATATTCAAATGCTATAATAGTAAGCACTCCATTCAAAGTCCTTCATCCTCTATTTTGCTTTATCTTTCTCTTTCCTAACTCTCAGATCATAAGTAATTGGTGCTGCTACTCCTAGCTCCAACCCCAAATCTCCCTCTGTGGACCCTGAGTCCTCTTCGCCACTCGATTTGTCTGTCTGGTCCACTTTCCGCCTTCCTTTGGATCACCATGTTTTTTCGGGAACTCTTGTGCCTTAAAAATGGAATCAATCTTTTCTCTTTTGTCCTTGAATTTGAACAACACACCTTCTGGGATTACCGATCTATAGGGTACAGAATTTAATTGTAAGAAATTAGTCAGTTCCTTGTAGCTCTTCCTTCTTTGTCTAACTTCAAATAGAATATCCTTTAAGACCTTGATTGTAGAGTTTCTGATTTTCAGGAGTGTCCCCGACATTGCTTTCAATATCTGATCTCTGGCATTTCGTTTAGAGAATTTCACCACTACTTCCCCAGTTAGATTGTTTTTTTCCCCGTGCATGTAGAATGGACCCTATACACCAGGTCCATATCGCTTATAATTGTTTCCATTTTACAATCCACCATGGGGGTCAATGCCTGAGCCAGTATTAGCCTGAGATCTTCTCTATCAGTCTTTGGTACATCTTGAAAGCAAAGAACCATATTGGCTTTTTCCATCTGCAGTTGAATCAGTTTATCCTCTTGAAGCTCTTGTCGTTTCTCAATTTTTTGGACTTTTTTCTTAATTTGCTTATTAGTGGTGTCTGTTTCTAAACACTTTGCAGCCATTTGTTCCATTTTCTTTGATGTTTCTGTCAGCTGTGTCTGTGGCACAGCCAGTGCCTGGTTAATGTTCCCGAGGTGTTGATTTATAACAGTCACTTGCTCCAGCAGAGGTTGTATCTGCTCTGCGAGCAGCTTGGTGACGTCAAAGACCTCCTCAGAATGAGGACTGGGAGGGACTACTTGCTTCTTCCCTGCTTTCTCCCACTTCCTGCTTGGTCCCGACATGTTGGAAAGATTGTTTACATTAACAAAGTCTGTGCCGAAGGGTCTGAATTTCGACCTAGAGCTTTTTCAAGCCTGGTAAGTCCCAAGAGACCACTTTCGCTGCTAAATTTTACATTCGCCCCCTTCCTCTCACGTATTTTAATAGTTCCCAGATTGGGGGAGGGGAACTCTCCCTCCTCTCACCGCTTCTATGGGGGGGGACACTTCTTGGAAAGTTTTATTTCTCATTCCACCAGACTCACAGTTTTGCCAATTGGTTTATTCTTGTTTCACTTTCACTTTTAATGCTTCATCGCTCCACTTGTTCCAGCTAGCGCCTCTTTGGTCGATGCCCATCGGCCTCACAGTACGTCAGGACCGTCAGGACAGCTCGGAGCCTCAATTCTCCCACTATGCGTGGGAGGAGAGGCTACCAGGCAAAAGTCCCCTGGCCCAGAGTCCATCCCAAGGACTCCTTGAAGGGTTGCGCTTGTGCGAACCCCCTCCTGGTGCCTGTGCGCAGTTCGAGTCCCTGGGAGAGTTCGGGAGACATGTCTGCTAGTCAAGTCACCATAATCAGAAAGCTCTGAAAGAACTTATGACTGACCCAAAGTCAGACCACCACCAGCATGTGGAGAAGTGGGGAATCAAACCCAGTTCTCCTGGATTAGAGTTTGCACTCTTAACCACTACACCAAACAGGCAGGGAGCTGTTCCTGTTGGCACCAGAGGATAGGACTCAGAATCATGAGTTTAAATTAAGGGTGGGAAGGTACCAGCTGGATATTAGGCAAAACTTTCTTACAGTAAGAGTTCTGAAACAGTGGAATCAGCTGCCTCGGGAGGTGGTGAGCTCCCCCTTACTGGCAGTCTTGAAGCAGTGGCTGGACAAACATTTGTCAGGGAGGCTCCAGGCTGATCCTGAATTGAGCAGAGGGTTGGATTAGATGGCCTGTGTAGCCCCTTCCAACTCTGTGATATCAAGTGGTCAGCCATGATAATCCACCTTCCAAAATAGTTTCCCAGGCTCTTGCTCGGCAGTAACAATTTTGTGTGCTTCAGATCCATTTCGATTCCCTTTACCATGTCCAGGCCAGGCAGTGACCTGTTCAAATGATTTTGGGATGATATTTTATGAAGAATGTTTGGTCTTCTCTTCTCTCTGGCTGCCAAACTCCCCATCTGTGGGAGGGGTCTGACTGCTAACAGGAGCAGCTCTGGGAATGGAAGCAGGAGAGAGCCTGTGGCATGTAGGCTGGATACAAGCCCTCAGTGGGCCAGTTCCAATCCATGGGCTGTATGTTTGGCACCCCTGAATAGTCACTATTGACTTCCATTGTGTCATCCACCCTGAGTCTCAGTGATAATGAGGTATATAAATAAATAACCAGAACAATGTTTCTACTTTGAGTAGATGATGCTTATGATGCTATTTCATCTGGCTGGCTGTACTCTTGAGTTTTGGGAATGGTTTCAAGTGCATTTTTAAAGCAAATAGGAGGGGAAACATCTACTTAATTTCATAAATAAATGTGATAGGCACCAGAGTAGAAGCCTCTTGAAAGTTTCATGTTTAGGAAATAATAGTTTGCTGTTTAGGAGCAAGAAGACTCAAACAAACACATGCTGAATGACAGGAATCTGCAGAGCACTGGTACCTTTGTGATCTCTTTAGGCTATCCCTATTCTGCAAGGCCCGCAAGACAGAGCTCTTCCACCAGGCCTTCAACTAGGAGCTGCCCCTACTACCATCAATGAGCCCAGCCCTTAGCCTTAACATCTGGCTCATTCCATCGAGCAACTCAGGAAGGCCACTGAGATGGAATTCGTCAGCTGTCAACATCTTTTAGTACGCCACCGCAAGCAATGAACTGTACGATCACTAGCACCTTATTGATTTTATGACCTTATCTGTGTTGTATTGTTTTAAAATAATTTATATGGTTTTATCGGAAACTGGTGCCAAAAGTTGTAAGCCGCCCTGAGCCCGTTCGCAGGGAGGGAGGAGTATAAACTGAAATGATGATGATGATGATGATGATGATGATGATGATGATGATGATGATGATGATGATGATGATGATGATTGATGATGATGTCTGGCTGAATAACTAGAGGATTCCTGTTCCTCTCCAGCAAGGCATGGAAACGTTCAAAGTTTTCTTATAAATGATCATCGAACTCACTGTGGGCTACTGTGTCAAACAGGGCTATTTTGGGGCAGGAACGCACAGGAACAGAGTTCCGGCCGGCTCCTAGGTTGGCCACGCCCAGCTGGAATTCATTAGCATAACAGGCCACACCCAACAGCAGAAACTCATTCGGACTGGCTACATGAGGGGTGTGTGGCCTAACATGCAAAGGCGTACCTACTACAAAAAAAAGCCCTGGGTTTTGACAGCAAACAAGGTGAACAGAATAAGAAGCAAAAGGTGGGTGTGGCTGGATGACCACACTTCTAGTAACACGGGGGTGTGGCCTAATAAGCTAATGAGCTGTGCTATCAGGGTATGGCCTAATATGCTAATGAGTTTCTGCTGTTGGGTGTGGCCTATTATGCTAATGAATTCCTGCTGGGCTTTTTCTACAAAAAAGCCCTGATGTCAAGGACTTCTCAACAGCTGATACCGGGAATAGAGCAGCCCAGTGTTGAATCTCGGCCTATCTGTGTGTGTGTGTGTGTTGGACCACTGAGCAATGACCTCTCCCCACTTTTCAAGTTCTTAGAAAGAGGAAGAAACTGAATCCACAAGGGGAAAAAATATGATGCAGGCTGAAGCTTTATTGGGAAAAGAAAAGAAGAGTGGGTGACAGCATTTGCACTGAAACGGTTCCATGAATGACAAACATGTATTCTTGACTAAGAAAAAAAGTGGCTTTTCCACTGCCCACTTAGCTAGAATAACTTAAAGGTTTCAAAGCAAATGAATACAGAGAGAGAGACTTATGTTACCATTTAGGCAGGAAGACCATTGTTGGCCGCTTTGGAAGCCTTCAGAAGAATGATGTAAATATAGTTCTGGTCTCCTAATCAACATAAGTTAAGGATAATGAAATAAAGCTTAGAGGGGGGAAAGGGGGAAACTCTTTCAAGGTGAGGGTAGGGAGAATACAAAGTAATTATCACATGTCTGTAGTCACGGGCTTTTGAAATCTTGTTAAAAACCAAATGATCCTAACTGAAGAGAAGAAGAGAGACATTGGATTTATATGCCGCCTTTCACTACCCCAAGGAGTCTCAGAGCGGCTTACAATCCCCTTTCCCTTCCCCTCCCCGCAGCAGACACCCTGTGAGGTAGATGGGGCTGAGAGAGCTCTTTCGAGGACTGCTCGTGAGAGAACAGATCTGAGAGGACTTGTGACTGACCCAAGGTCACACCAGCAGTGGCACGCAGAGGAGTGGGGAATCCAACCCGGTTCTCCCAGATTAGAGTCCCAGCTCTTAACCACTACATCAAACTGTCTCCAGGAAGTGCCATTCGGTCTGACAACCAAGTCCGTGAAGTCGTCTGCCGTCCATTCATTCCATACTTTTCAGGTAGCCGTTTCGTTCCCATTCCCGTGAAGGTCACCTTTCCATCTTAACAGGAAGAACCACAGATGCAACCACAAGGGGGACAGCCAGCACAGGCAGTGTACCCTCCCACACGAACAGGCTCACAGGAGGCAGAGAGAACTGGCCCTGGGATTACCACAGTGAAAGGAGGTGGCTGTACGACGATTTCCGATGGTGGGATTTGGCTGACACATGCAACGTGGGCCCCACTGGTGATGCCAAGGCTGTGTGCTGATGTTGAGTTACCACAGCCTGAAGTGGCGCAGCATGAGTTGGAACAGCAGGAATCCAGTTTCCCCAGACCACCGACAGGGTAGCTACATGGACTGCAGCAGGGTTGGGAACAACAAGGTTGGGAGCAACAAGGTTGGGGGCAGGATGGGATGGCACATGATGGAGCGCAGCAGGAAGACATCTTGGAAAAGGCGGAGGGGGCGTCTGGAATTACAGTATGGAAGGACAAGAAAGGTCAATGAGGGAGGCTGAAGAATGAACCAATTCAAGATACATGCATAAGCATTTCTCCCAGGGAGTAAACCCAGTTTCTCTCAGGGAGACATTGGGGGTGAAGTTGGTGAGATAGAGAAGATAAGACTGGGTTTATATGCCAACCTTCACTCCCCGAAGGAGTCTCAGAGCGGCTTCCAATCTCCTTTCCCTTCCTCTCACCACAACAGACACCCTGTGAGGCAGGTGGGGCTAAGAGAGCTCTTTTGAGAACTGCTCCTGAGAGAACAGCTCTGAGAGAACTTGTGACTGACCCAAGGTCACACCAGCAGCTGTATGTGGAGGAATCGTTCTGAATGGACCTACCGAGCAGATGAGTGGTCTGAATGACCCTGAATGAGTTGGGTTTATATCCTGCCTTTTGCTCAGAGTCTCAGAATGGTTTACAATCTCCTTCTCTTCCCCTCCCCGCAACAGACACCCTGTGAGGTAGGTGGGGCTGAGAGAGCTCTTTCGAGAATTGCCCTTGAGAGAACAGCTCTGAAAGAACTTATGACTGACCCAAGGTCGCACCAGCAGCCGCATATGGAGGAGTGGGGAATCAAACCCAGTTCTCCCAGATTAGAGTCCGCACTCCTAACCAATGTTCCCTCTAAGCAGTGGAGTCTTGTGAGCAAAACTTCTACTTTGTGAGCTACTGGCATTAAAGCTGTGAGCAAGCGATTTGGCTACTGCATAAATTAGTTTGCTCTGGAGCCCTCCTTCCTGAGCTAAGGCAAAATTGTGTGAGCCAGAGGCTAAAAAACTGTGAGCTAGCTCACGACAACTCAGCTTAGAGGGAACACTGCTCCTAACCATGGCACCAAACTGCACTACGCTCCTACTACACCAAATGACATATTATCCCTTCCATTGATTATGCCTTGATCTAATACATTTAACCTAATCTCATTAATTGAACTTTGGGCTGTTTTCAGATTGCAAAATGCAAGACAAAATGAGATTTAAAATATTGCCCAATTGATCTTTTTTTTCTTTTTAAAAAAACCAGACACATCTTTTTGGATATACGTTTAGCAAAGCTAGATTTGAATCCGTGTCTGTGGTCATGGGCTTTTGAAATCTTGTTAAACACCAACTGGAAACTAAGAAGATTTCTTGGGGTGGGTGGGTAAACTTTTGAGAGTCAAAGCTTCCTTCATCAGATATGGGTAGCAAGAAGAAGAAGAGATTGAATTTATACCCTGCCCTTCGCTCGGAGTCTCAGAGTGGCTTACAAACTCTTTTCCCTTCCCCTCCCCACAACAGACACCTTGTGAGGTAGGTGGGACTGAGAGAGCTCATTCAAGAACTGCCCTTTCAAGGACAGCTCTTGTCAGAACTATGGCTTGCCCAAGGTCATCCAGTAGCTGCAAGTGGAGGAGTGGGGAATCAAACCTGGTTCTCTCAGATTAGAGTCTGCACTCCTAACCACTAGGCCAAACTGGCTCATTAACACCTGTACATTTCCCAGACAGCCACCTGTACTTCCTCCTTTTTTTCCTCTAACTTGAGCTCTTTCCAGGTGCCCTCTCCTTCCTTCCTTCCTTCCTTCCTTCCTTCCTTCCTTCCTTCCTTCCTTCCTTCCTTCCTTCCTTCCTTCCTTCCTTCCTTCCTTCCTTCCTTCTATTTATTTCAATGTGGACACTGAGAGGCTGCGGTCAGATGTGCCATTTGGTGTGAAGGGGAATCAAGCCTATTTCTCCCAGTGAAAAATGACATAGCACTGCAAGATCACACATCCTTTGTAGCTGCAGGCTCAGTAAATCACTGCCCAATCCAATGGCATGTTCTGGCAAGTGGGTTTTTTTCCCTGCCTTTGGTTTCCCGCGCGCATAAACAAGGAATCACACCTCCACACTGAGGGTTCCCTATGGAGTATGCAGTTATGGACATACAGCTAAGCAAGGGTGGGGAAAAATGGCACCAAGTCGGGATGGAAGAAGCAGACCATCCCAACAGCTTGAGTGCAAGTCTGGGTGATCAGACAGGGGAAAGTCCATCAGTGGTCCATCAGCAAGCATTAGGAGTGGACTTTCCCCAGTGTCTTTTAACTCCACTTCCATGGCAGGGCAGCACGGGGTGCTGACAGCCGTGGGATCTTTCCCAGATGTTGCTGTCTGATCATACCTTTAGATCTGTTGGGCATTCACAGCTGGATCAGATCTAAAGGTATGTCTGACCACAGCCAGAGATGAGAAATGCCACAGATCGCATCAAAAAACCTTTTCCAAAGGAAGAACTTCCTAAACTTGCTTCCTGACTTTCTGTCTTATTTTCTTACTGTGATATATCGTATAAAATGAGAAGAAGTTACAATCTACTTACCAAGAGCAGCAGGAGAAGAGAAGCAAAGCAAGCGAAGCTGAGCAGAGCTGTGGAGATGGTTGCAGGTGTCAAGAGCTTTTATACCATCTCGGGGGAATGTCAGAGATATGACTCATTTCTGATTGTACAGTTTGTTACCTGTTTCTAAACTCCCCGTGGCATTTTGTGAGTTGTTTATCCTGATATTATAGGGTTGAGCGTATTTTACCCTGCAGTCTTCCTTCATTATGCACTATTATAGGACTTGGTCAGGAGTTCGAAACAATTAGACTTGAATCAGATCAGAAACGAACCCGCGGAATCACCTGGCTGACAAGAGTGGAGGCAAATCACCTGCTTTGACTGGAATGCAGAAATGTTAATCTCCCAGCATCATTGTTTGGCCCTCCTCTATGATCCATTGTCTGTTTCATCCCCCAAGTCCTGTCAAACTGTGGCTCTCCAGTCCCTTTTGGTTGTCCTAGCTTCTCTCATGTCCTGGGCCTTGGGTGTCTCTGGGTGGACATCTTTTGGTGGGGTTCATCCATTATCATGCCAAGCTCCTCCATCCTTTTTCCCTGGCATTGCTTCCTGTTCTTGGTTTCCACTTGGCTCTGGTGCTACAAGAACATAAGAAGAGCCCTACTGGATGGGACAAATGGTCCATCTAGTCTAGGATCCTGTCTCACGCAGTGGCCAACTAGTTCCTCTGGAGGGCCAACAAACAGGGCATAGAGGCCAAGGACTTCCCCTGAGAAGAACATAAGAGGAGGCCTGCTGGATCAGACCAGAGGTCCATTTAGTCCAGCATCCTGTCTCACACAGTGGCCTCAACCAGTTCCTCTGGAGGGCCAACAAGAGGGCACAGAGGCCAAGGACTTCCCCTGAGAAGTACATCAAAATGGCTCTGCTCACTGCTACAGGAGGTGATGGCGGCTACAAGCATGGACAGCTTCAAGAGGGAATTAGATAAATATATGGAGCAGAGGTCCATCAGTGGCTATTAGCCACAAGGTATAGACTCTGGGGCAAGTGATGCTCTGTCTTCTTGGTGCTTGGGGGGGTGGTCAACAGTGGGAGAACTTCTACTGTCCTGCCCCCACTGGTGACCTCCTGATGGCACCTGGGTATTTTTGGCCACTGTGTGACAGAGTGTTGGACTGGATGGGCCATTGGTCTGGTCCAACATTGGCTTCTCTTATGTTCTTATGTAGAGCAAGAGTCCATCTAGTCCAGCATCCCGTCTCACACAGTGGCCAACCAGTTCCTCTGGAGGGCCAACAACAGGGCATAGAGGCAGGTACCTCCCCCAGTGTTGCCTCTTTGTTTCGGGATACAGACAGTTAGTGCCGCTGAACGTGAAGATTCCTTTCAAGCGCAAAGACTAGCTGGCATATGGCATGTGCTGCCCAGCCTCCCCCCACTGACCCATCACTGCCATTTGAAGGCAACAGCAATCAGGTTTGGCCCTTCAGTTCCATCATCAGTGGCACATTCATTCTAGCCCAGCCATCTTTACTTCCAGCAAAGCTGGTTGAAGCATCCCATCACCACTGGACTCCGTGGGGTGGCCAAGCCATCCACTCAGTTGTTCTCAAGAGGGTGGCCAAAAGTTCAGTTACATCATCTCCTTTCAGTTCTCCCCAATTTCAGTTATTCATGAACAAGGGACACTTAGCGTACTTTCAGGTTTCTTCTTTTTTTCTCTGGGTTTCAGATTCTCACGAGAGAGTCTTCCACTAGCTGACATTGTCAAGTTCTCACTCACAAGTTTGCAATTCTTTTTGGAACACAAACGGAAGGTAAATCTGTTCCCACAGTTGCAGATTCTGAGCTTTTAAATCCTTAAGTTCTGAGTTGGGTCTGGGGCAGCGTTCCCTCTCAGCTGAGTTAGTGTGAGCTGGCTCACAGTTTTTTAGCCTCCGCCTCACACATTTTTGTCTTAGCTCAGGAGGGATGGCTCCAGAGCAAACTGATTTATGCAGCAGCCAAATCGCTCGCTCACAACTTTAATGCCAGGAGCTCACAAAGTAGAATTTTTTGCTCACAAGACTCCCCAGCTTAGAGGGAACATTGGTCTGGGGTACTTGTATTCATAGAATCATAGAGTCACAGAGTTGGAAGGGGCCATACAGGCCACGTGGTCCCACCCCCCACTCAATGCAGAATCAGCCTAGAGGATCCCTGACAAGTGTTTGACCTAAAGTTTCAGCTGTTCCCACCAAAGAGGATGGATTATTGTGATAATTAAGGCTTTGATTATGTCTCTGTGCAGGTTGGTTTGTGTGAAGGAGAGCCACCATTGTGTCGTGGTTAAGAGCGGTGGACTGGAGAACTGGACTTGATACCACACTCTTGATACCACACTCTTTGACATGAAGCCTGCTGGATGACCTTGGGCCAGTCACAGTTCTCTCAGGGGTCTCTCTGCCCCAGCTCCCTCACAAGGTGACTGTTGTGGGGGAGAGGAAGAGAAGGAAATTGTAAGCCGCTTTGAGACTCCTTAAGGTAAGGGAAAGTGGGGTAAAAAAACTACAATTCTTGTCTTCTTCTTAGTGGAATGGGATGCTGAGTTTTTATCCCGAAAACAAGGATTGCTTATCCTGGATGTTAGTCCAACCCAGGCCTGTAGCCAGGATTTTTAAATTCGAGGGGCTTGTAAATAAGTCAGGGGGCACCCTGCACACTCCCCAAGGGAGTGCCACAAATAAAATAAAAAAAATGAAAATTGGTGGGGCTGGGCTGGATGGGAAGTCGGGGGGCCTGGGCTGTAAGTCGGGGGGCCAGGCCCCAGGATGCCCACTGTAGCTACGGACCTGGTCCAACCCTATGTTTGGCTTCTGCTCAGCCCGGTTGAAGCCTCCCCCTTTGATCAAAATGGATTCCAGACTCTGACTGTGGGTGATTCCACACTAGACCTCAAATCCTGGTTCAACCCTGTCCCCGAACTTACATTGTATGCTACACACGAGTTCACGCCTGTATTTATCTCAGGGTATTTTTACATTCTACACTACACTCAAGTTCACCCCATGATTATCCAGGGATATTTTTTGTTTCCACATTACATTGAGGTCACCCCGGTTTTGCCCCACACTTTGCCCCAGGATAAACAGATGCTGTTGGTCCTTTATTTATTTATTTGTTAAATTTTTATCCTGCCCTCCCTGCCAGGGCAGGCTCAGGGCGGCTTACAATATGTACCAATAAATGTTTACCATAAAACTCCATGGTATTAAAACAAAATTCAATTAAAATGACTATACATAAAACCAAAACTACTCCAATATAAATACCATAAAAGATGGTAGCATTCTCTCGTCAATTAGATGGTCACCCAACCCAAACCCAGGCTGTTGATCGTCAGGCTGGCAGTGATGTTGATCTTAATATTAATATTAATATTAATATTAATATTAGGGCCAGGGCTATGTTAAAGGCAGCCCCCTAATTGAAAGCCTGGTGGAAGAGCTTCGTTTTACAGGTCCTGCGGAACTGCAAAAGGCCCCGCAGGGCCCTGATGTCCTTTCCGTCCTTGGCTCTCATCCCTGGCTTTATCAGAGCTCAACTCGGGACACAATACCTTGCATTTATCCCTGGTTATAACGGTATCCGTTTATCCTGGGACAAGTGTGGGGCGAAACTGGGGTGACCTCAATGTAATGTGGAAAGAAAGAAAAAATACCCCAAGATAAATTACAGGGGTGAACTTGAATGTAGTGTAGAATGTAAAAATATCCTGGGATAATTACAAGGGTGAACTCACATGTACAGGGGTGACGTTGCATATAGTGTAAGTTTGGGGACAGGGTTGAACCAGGATTTAAGGTCTAGTGTGGAAAGGACTGTTATAACCAGGGATAAATGCAAGGTAATGTGTCGTGAGTTGAACTCTGATAAAACCAAAAATTGACAAAGATTAAGTGTAATTCCACTGTGAGGAAATCGATGCAAACTAGAGTCCCTAGTTTTTTGGGTCCCTCTCAAATAAGATATGTAGTCTCTCTAGCTCCATATCTGATGAATTTGGAAATTCCATCTCATCAAAGGGCCTTCTCTTTGGCTCATTGTAATATTTTTCCTTCTGAGGTCGTAATGGGTCATTACAAGAAGATACCTCTGGCTGAGCTTATCTGTCCTTGTGGTATTGGTGAGGCTGATACTATCAATCATATGCCTGTGTGTGGGTTCTACCAAAATATACGAGCTACATTTATCCAACCCATACAGGAAAGGCTTTCAGGCCCTTTGGATTCTGATATTAGTATTTTGCTTACGAAAGATGCCAATCCACAGGGGAGATTAGCATGTGCCAAATTTTTGGCAGCAGCCTACAGAATTAGGAAAGATTTCTTAAAAGCATAACTTAAAGACTCTTAGGCTAATGCAGTGTATTATCTCAAAAATGGTTTTGAATTATTTTGAGATGGATGTTAAGTATGCTTGGTTGGACTGTTTGTGCTGGTTACGAACCGCAATAAAGATTTCTGAGCTCTGATAAATCCAGGGATCAGATCCGAATGTGGAAAGGACCTTAGTGTAGTTTGCCAGAAGTAGTTTTGACTTTTGCTTAAAGGTTGCAGGAATGGCCTTGTGCTGCATTAGAGGAGGGGGCCGGTCACTTCTCGGCACCATATGCACCTTGCTCATATCTTGACAACTGAGGAAGGTCACTTCCTTAATTGAATCAATTAAATAAGAACATAAGAACATAAGAGAAGCCAATGTTGAATCAGGCCAATGGCCCATCTAGTCCAACACTCTGTCACACAGCGGCCAAAATATACCAGGTGCCATCAGGAGGTCCAGCAGTGGGGCCAGGACACTAGAAGCCCTCCCACTACTGCCCCCCCAGCACCAAGAATAGAGTTCATCACCTGCCCCAGCCACTGATGGACTTCTGCTCCATATGTTTATCTAATTCCCTCTAACCAGTCCCCCAGTCTTGGGGGGATTCCCTGCCCCCTGTGGTCTGGTTGCCTGCTGCTGCTGTGACTTTTTTTTTTTAAGTGGCATCACATTTGACGTTACATCAAATCTGGGGAGAACTCGGAAGTGATAGAGGGTAGCTCTAGAAATCACCGGGACTCTCATACCATTTAACTGCATAAGCATATTTAATATTACGATGTAGATCAGCTGCTTAGATAAACTGCTTAAATCTTTGCTGTTGACTCATATCCTCATTTTAAGGTGTGTGGCGCAAACAGCAGGTGGTCAATGTGCCTTCCAGGGACAGCACCCAAGCACAAATAGCAATGAACATGGGAAAAGTACCTATTAATACTGACAAACAAGTTTGTCTGTTCCATTGGGCACCTTATCCAAATGGATACTGACAACAGAGGAGTTTCTCCCTCCAGAAGGCCATATCTGAGTTTGGTCCTGTAGTATCTTTGATGTGGGGAGAGACATGGACTCCTGGGCTTTTGATCTCATTGTGAGTATGTTCCAATAGCTTTAGAAGAATCTTAAAACCTAATGGGTCAGCAGAAAGCCCCCAAAATACACGGGCATTCCTGCATCTCTGACGAACAGGAATGCTTTCTTGACTGAACAGAAGTATGGATAAATGTATGGAGCAGTGGTCCATCAGTGGCTATTAGCCATAACACGTATGTATGGGGAAGCGATGCTCTGTATTCTTGCTGCTTTGGGGGGGCAACTGTGGGAGGTATTTTGGAGTCCTGGCCCCACTGGTGGACCTCCTGATGGCACCAAGGTTTTGGCTACTGTGTAACACAGAGTGTTGGACTGGATGGGCCATTGGCCTGATCCAACATGTCTTTTCTTATATTCTTATGTCTGGGGCAGTGATGCTCTGTATTCTTGGTGCTTGGGGGGCTAGAGTGGGAAGGCTTCTGGAGTCCTGGCCCCCTGGTGGACTGCCTGATGGCACCTGGGATTTGGCTACTGTGTGACATAGAGTGTTGGACTGGATAGGCCATTGGTCTGGTTCAACTTGTCTTCTCTTATGTTCTTATGTCTGAGGCAGTGATGCTCTGTATTCTTGGTGCTTAGGGGTCTAGAGTGAGATGGCTCCTAGTCCACTGGTGGACCTCCTGACAGCACCTGGTGTTTTTGGCCACTATGTGACAGAGTATTGGACTGGATGGGTTCATTGGCCTGATCCAACATGGTTTCTCTCATGTTCTTATGTTCTTAAAAGTAATTTGCTTGTTATATTCCGCGGACAGCGGAAGACAGGAGGGCCTGGCGTAATCTGGTCCATGGGGTCGCGAAGAGTCGGACTCGACTGTGCGACTGAACAACAACAAATTGTTTTGGAATACTATGTTAGGGCATGGTTTCTCCCCCCCCCTTTGTCCTCTAGGTGATGGAGGATGCACAAATACAGAGGGAATTTCTTTCTCTGCCTTCAGAGGATGGGGACATCCTGGTAACAAATCTGATCAAGGCAAGGGTAATTAAAGTAGGTAACAAACCGGATTAAAGCGAGGATACGAAAGATCTGGTGGCTCCTACCACTACACTCTGTCACTTCTGGGTTTTCCCTGGAAGTGATGTATTGATAAACATGATATCTCCAATTCATCTGGGATTATCCCAGACACTGGGCCAGATAGCTACTTATTTTTGTTCTTTAACTGACCCCCATCAAAGAAGGGCAGTTATGTTAGCCAGATTTAACGTCTTGCCATTGGCTATCTTCTCTGGAAGATGCCATAAAATCCCATATGAACTTAGACAGTGCCATCAAATCTTTCCCATGTTCTTTTAAACTGTCCATTTTATACTAAGACCTGGGATAAATTTCTGGACTCCCTTCTTTTTACATGGCATGGTCTCCCTGAGAGTGTCAAAATTCCAGTTGCTACTATCGGGGCAAAACTATAACTTTTAATATTGCCTGTTTTCTTCAATCTGCAATTCAAATCAGGGAAACTATAAACTGATCAGGGTTTGTCTGTTTTTTCCCCTTGCTGTTTGTTTGCTTGTATGACAGCCACATTTTGATGTATTCCTAAATTTTAATGTACTTTTATCGCTGATATGCCAATAAAGCATATCTGTCTGTCTGTCTGATAAACATGATGTCACTGTTTGTTGTGTGTTCTTTTTTCTTAAAAGGCTTCTTTTGATCCCTCTAGAATTATGACAGGAGGATGGGCAAGCTCCTCCCCAAACTTTCTTCCACCACTGATATAAAATCACAGGACCCCTTAAGACCATAAGAGAAGCCTATGTTGGATCAGGCCAATGGCCCATCCAGTCCAACACTCTGTGTCACACAGTGGCCAAAAATTCCAGGTGCCATCAGGAGGTCTAGCATTGGGGCCAGGACACTAGAAGACTTCTTCAAAACAGGTAGAGTATGACCCAAGTCTCCCTTTTATACCTTTCTTCTGCAAACCCTGCATTTTCATCCTCCCTTCCCTGCCCAGTTGTTAGTCCCAATCTTCTACCCCACCTCTGGCTGTTATATCTTAAGATCTTCCAGCCTCTTATAGGTTTCCTGATCTTCTTTACCCAGCGAAGGACTCTTTCCTCTTCATACGTTCCACTCAACCTGCTTCACCTGACACCCATCTCCTTTCGGTAGTGAAGAGAGTTGTTGCCTTCAATCCCTATGAAAAGGTTTCCCAGCTCTATCTGAGTGGCTGCTGCTGGATTATATTTAGGGATGTACAGTATATATTGCATCTTGTGTGTGGTTTTACTGAGGCACCCCAGTTTAAATGCCCAGCCCAGCAAGAAGAATCAGATATGAGTCCTTGTTTGTGTTCCAGAGATGCAGCAACTTTGTCCTGCAAAAGTTATTCTCAAATTATCTATTTTGAAGTCTGAGGGTGAATGTTTGCCAGCAACTTTCAGGATAATTGGATGAACCAGGCTTGCCAGTCTGGTGTAGTGGTTAAGTGTGGACTCCAATCTGGGAGAACCAGGTTTGATTCCCCACTCCTCCACTTGTGTTAGCCAAATTGCTCTATTATTTAATAAAGATGGGGAGTTATAATGATTAATATGCAATTGGCTTATCTATAGGATCTGACCTGTGTATACCAGAGTTAGAATTCCCAAGCACCCAGGAACAGACAGAGAAACTGGGTGGCTAAAATAATGATTTCTTTACTAAATATTCTCAAGCATACACACAATATTCACACAATATAGCACTAAGGAAGCAGAGGTGATCAATGGGTTATAGAGGAGTGATACAACCTGTCCAGATGTGCAGAAGTCCATGGATTCTGGCCTAAACTCAGAGAGTTTAGGGGTGACCTGCCATTTTGGATCATGGCAGAAAAAACACAGTCTAAGGCCATGTGTGAGCTGGGATATAGGCACTGGCAAAGAATGCAGACCAATGGGTGGCCCTGGGGGCTGGTCTCAGGTGAGAACAATAGATTACCTGGACCAATGATGAGTCCCAGGGGTGTGTGATGCCAGTAGGGGAAGACCTTAGGTATGACCAATGAGCTTCCAGAGAGGCAGGGTCTGGATTTAACAATAGAAGCCAGGTGTTGGGTAGCTAGTCAAATGGATTATCTGACTTACTAATGGTCCTGGCCCGGGGTGGACGAAAGGTGGGAGACATCCCTGATTAGCATAAGGAAGGATTGCTAAACATTTGAATGAATGATTGATTGATTGATTGATTGATCCCGGTATCTTATGGGACAGAGCAAGAAAGACAAAGAATTCAGACAAAGAATTACTGGAGACAGAGTTACCTGCCAGATGGCCTCTAAACAGACTGGAAGTAGCGGTGGTGATTTTTCACTATCTGAAAGATGGCAGGGGATATGAAATGGGTTTACAACAGACATGCTGCAGGTCTGTGCCATAATTTAGGGTTAGGGTTTGGTTTATGGCTAGCAGGGCTCTTTTTGTAGCGGGAACTCCTTTGCATATTAGGCGACACCCCTAATGTGGCCAATCCCCCAAGAGTTTACAGAGCTCATTCTTACAGGGACTACTGTAAGCTCTTGGAGGATTGGCCACATTAGGGGTGTGTCGTTTAATATGCAAAGGAGTCCCTGCTACAAAAAGAGCCCTGATGGTTAGACAAATTTTTGTAAATGTAAATTATTCAAAATTATTAGTAGATGATTCAACATTATCAGTAAATTATTAAGTATAATTTTGTAAATGTGACATTGATCCATTTAATCAGGACAGATCTTTAGAAATCTCATACCACCTTTTGAGTGTCGAAGTTGATCTTGGTTTTATGCTTCAAAATCTGGGCATTTAAACTGGACAGGGTTCATCATTTCTCAAAATTTAATTTATGGTCTGTTTTTCTTTTCCCTACTGCTCAAACTGAATCATGAGTTTATTTATTTATTTATTAGATTCATATCCCACAATGATGACAGAGACAGGCTGGGGGGGGGCAGGCTGGCTGGTGGCACCCCAATGGAGGGGGAGGATAAATTAAATTAGCCAGTGCCCCCCTGAGAAATTAAAATGCCGCCCCCAACTTAAAAACCCGTGGCTACAGGCCTGATTCCCATGCTAGACAATGGTTTTACACAAGCTTGACTAGATTAGATTAAGGAGATGTTACAGAAGGCATCCCAAGTCTTCTCTAATGAGCCCAGCTGAATCATAGAACCATAGAATGTTAGAGTTGGAAGGGATCTTGAAGGTCATCTAGTCCAACCCCTTGCACTCTGCAGGAGCAGAGCCGAAAGATAGCCCTACATATCTACAACATACCCAAAAAATGGCCATCCAGCCTCTGCTTGAAAATGTCCAGTGAAAGAGCATCCACCACCTCCTGAGGCAGTCTATTCTACTGCTCAACCACTCTTACAGTTAGGAAGTTTCTCCTGATGTCTAGGCACTAATGACTCCCTTGTAATTTCCACCCATTAGATCTAGTCTTGCAATCTGGAGCAGGAGAGAACAGATCTGTTCTATCTTCTACATGACAGCCCTTCAAATATTTGAAGACTGCAATCATGTCCCCTCTAAGCCTTCTCTTTCCCAGGCTAAACAGACCCTACTCTTTCAGCCTTTCCTCGTAAGACTGGGATTCCAACCCTCTCACCATCCTGGTTGCCCTCCTCTGGACATGCTCGAGCTTGTCAACATCCTTCCTAAAATGTGGTGCCCAAAACTGGACACAGGACTCCAGGTGAGGCCTGACCATAGCAGAATAGAGCAGGACTACTACCTCCCGTGATCTGGACACAATGCTTCTATTAATGCATTCTAAGATTGCATTAGCTATCTTCACAGTAACAACTGCTGGCTCATGTTTAGCTTGTGATCAACCAGAACACCCAGATCCCTTTCACATGTACTGCTGTCAAGCCAAGTCCCTCCCATTCTATATCTGTGCCTTTGATTTTTTGTGCCTGGGTGTAGGACTTTGCACTTATCTCTATTGAAATTCATTTTATTTGTCTCAGCCCACTGTTCCAGCCTATCTAGAACATTTTGAATCCTGACTCGGTCTTCTTCAGAATTATCAATCCCACCCAGCCTTGTGTCATCTGCAAATTTGATAAGCAAATCTGATAATCTGAACAACCATCATATCCTACATCTTTCCCACCTCTGAAGGGAAGCGGCACATTCCAATTGGAGTCCCATCCTCACACACAATGGGAGGGAGTCGCATGGGGTGTGGAAGATAGGCTTCAAATGGATATTGTAGAACCCTCATTTAATTAATGGTGGAATCCCATAAACTTAGTGCCCAAACTTGATGGGACCATCCAGTTCTTTGTTGATTGTTGGGAGGTCAACTGAATTACCCAATTTCATGTGTAACCCATGCTCTGGGCTGACATCCTGACTGATCAACTAGGCATCGCTCAGTGTTTGTTTGTTTGTTTGTTTTGGGGGGGGGCTAGACCTCACAAAAGGCACTCAATGAAATTGCTGAGCAGTTGGGTTAGAATGGATAAAAGGAAGTACTTCTTCACCCAACGAGTGATTAACACATGGAATTCACTGCCACAGGAGGTGGCGGCGGCTACAAGCATGGACGGCTTCAAGAGGGAATTGGATAAATATATGGAGCAGAGGTCCATCAGTGGCTATTAGCCACAAGGTATAGGTAGCAACTCTGGAGCAAGTGATGCTCTGTATTCTTGGTGCTTGGGGGGCAACAATGGGAGGGCTTCTGGTGTCCTGGCCCCACTGCTGGACCTCCTGATGGCAGCTGGTATTTTTGGCCACTGTGTGACAAGAGTGTTGGACTGGATGGGCCATTGGCCTGATCCAGCATTAACTTCTCTTATGTTCTTATGATCTTTAAGGTTACTGGCATGTTCCCATAGTCATGGCTAAGAAAAAGAGAATGTCATTTGACATCCCAAGGCTTGTTCCAATTCAAAGTGGTGCCCTTTAGGCTCCATGGAGTGGTGGCCATTTTCCAGCAGCTAGTGGACTGGGTCTTGGCTCAGTCACCAAATTCCACACCAGAACTCCCCACCATACCGGTGATGTTATCATCTTTAGCCTGGACCCTCCTATACATCTCCAACACCTCGAAAAGTTATTGGCAGCCCCTCTATGGTGAGTCAGAGGTTAACCCCCAGAAAAGCAGGGTGAAGTGTGTGAACTCAAATGCTTAGAATTCCTCATGGGCCACAGTCAGCTGAAGCCTCTACTGGAACATCTACCATAGTAAATTTATCCCCATTTCACAAAACTGGTCAGCCCCTTTCAGATTATTTATGGAAAGTTCGGTCTACCAAGGTTCAGTGGACACTGGCCCAGCATTGTGGACATCCCTTTCACGGGACCTTGTCATGAGTGAAGAAGAAGAGAAGAGCAGTGACCCCTCCCCACTTTTCAAGTTCTCAGAAATAGGAAACCATTGAATCCACAAGGAAAAATGGATGCAGGCAGAAGCTTTATTGGGGAAAAAAGGAGAGGAGGTGACATCGTGTACAGTAAAGGAGTTTCAGAGATGGCAAATATACCTTCTTTACTCAGTAAACAGTGTCTTTTCCACTACCCATTTAGCTAGAATAACTTAAAGGTTTCAAAGCAAATGAATACAGAAATAGGTTAAGGCCCCACTGCTGGACCTCCTGATGACACCTGGTAATTTTGGCCACTGTGTGACAGAGTGTTGGGCTGGATGGGCCATTGGCCTGATCCAACACTGGCTTCTCTTATGTTCTTATGAATTTTTCCCTGCTAGGGGAAGGGATGGGGAAAGGTCTCTTTCTAGGGCCGGGTCTAATGGAGCCAAATGTGCGGGGCTTCAGGTGTCTATGTACCAATGCTCAGAGCTTGAGTAATAAGAAGGAAGACCTTTAGCTTCTAATGTAGACAGTGGGATATGGTTTAGAAGGCATTATGGAGACTTGGTGGGATGATTCCCATGACTGGAATGTAGTAGTGGATGGATACGAGTTGTTCAAGAAAAACCAAAAGGGTCAAAGAGGAGGCAGAGTGATGCTCTATGTGGAGAGGGGGTTTATTTGTCAGGAAAGAACACAGAAGGAGGGCGACAGCCCAGTGGAAAGTATCTGGGAAAGGATAAGGGAAGGAAGGTTGGAGTCTGCTATAGACCTCCTGACCAGGATGAGGAGGTGGATGCTGCCCTCCATGAAAAGCTTGGCAAGGTATCTAAACAACATGACCTGGTAGTTATGGGTGACTTCAACTTCCCTGATGTTTGCTGGGAGACACACTCTGCAAAGCGTCCACAGTCACGCAACTTCCTGACCTGTCTGGATGACAACTTCCTTCATTAAATGGTGGAGGAAGCTACAAGGGGCTCAGCCATACTCGACTTAATACTGACCAACAGGCAAGAGATGGTAGATGGAGTGAAGGCAGTGGGGACCTTAGGGGAAGTGACCATGTTCTGCTAGAATTCCTTTTGCTGGGGGGGACCAAGGAAGTTCGTAGCCACATGTGTATGTGAGATTTCAGTAAGGCAGACTTTAATAAACACAGGAGTATGATGAGAATCATTCCACGGGCAAGACCGTTGGAAGGGAAGGGAGCAAGTGAAGGGTGGGTTCTCCTGAAACAAGAGCTCTTGCAAGCTCAAGCCATCACTATTCCAACAAGAAGGAAACATGGCAGGGGATCCAAGAAGCCATTGTGGATGAACAGAGAACTGCGTGATGTGCTCAGGGAGAAAAAGGAAAGGTTCAAGAAATGAAGGAAAGGACATACCTCTAAAGAAGAGTGTCTGCAGGTTGCTAGGCACTGTAGGTCAGCCATCAGAGAGGACAAAGCTCACAGTGAGCTAAAGCTGGCCAGGGAGGCTCGCTACAACAAGAAAATCTTCAGATATATGAGGAACAAATGCAAGATAAAAGAAGTGATGGGCCCACTGTTGGGTGAAAATGAAGAAACTCTGAAAGAGGACAGAGAGAAAGCAGAAAGGCTTGGTGCCTATTTTGCCTCAGTTTTTTTTTTTTCCCTGAAGAAGAAAGCAGGTTCATCTAGAGATGGTAGTAGGCAAGTCACAGCATCTGGGCTGCTGGTTGACATGGACAGAGAGGAGGAAGAAGAAGAAGAAGAAGAAGAAGAAGAAGAAGAAGAAGAAGAAGAAGAAGAAGAAGAAGAAGAAGAAGAAGAAGAAGAAGAAGAAGAGGAGGAGGAGGAGGAGGAGGGGGGGAGGAGGAGGAGGGGGGAGGAGGAAGAGGAGATTGGATTTATACCCTGCCCTTCACTTGGAGTCCCAGAGCGGCTTACAAACTCCTTTCCCTCCCCCTCCCCACAACAGACACCCTGTGAGGTAGGCGGGGCTGAGAGAGCTCTGACAGAAACCACTCTTTTTCAAGAACAGCTGTGCCAGAGCTTGTGACTGACCCAAGGTCACATCAGCAGGTGCAAGGGGAGGAATGGGGAATCAAACCCAATTCTCCCAGATAAAAGTCCGTGCACTTAACCACTACACCAAACTGGTAGTTGAGAAGTACCTGGCTGCACTGGATGTGTACAGATCCCCAATGCCAGAAGGTATGCACCCAAGAGTGCTCAAAGAACTTTCTAGAGAGCTATCAAAGCCTTTGTCCATCATCTTCCAGACCTCTTGGAGGACAGGAGGTGTGCCACAAGATTGGAGGAGGGCAGAGGGTATCCCAGTTTTCAAAATAAAGGGGAGGAGTGATGACCCAGGAAACTACAGGCCAGTCAGTATGACCTCTGTCCCAGGGAACATAATGGAGCATCTAAAGGACAACTTGGTGAACCAAAGAAGTCAGCACAGATTTGTCCCCAGCAGGTCCTGCCAGACCAACCTCATGTCCTTCTTTGATCAAGTGATGAGCTTAATGGATCAAGGGAATGCTGTTGATGTTGTTTACCTGGATTTCAGTAAAGCTTTTGGCAGGGTTCCCCATGATGTTCTGATGGGTAAACTAAAAGACTGCAGACTGGATGGTAGGGTAGTTAGATGGATAGGGAACTGGTTGAGAACCATAGTCAGCAACCCAAAGGAGTTGTTGATGGCATTTCATCTGAATGGAGGGAGGAGTCCGGTGCCACAGGTCTTGGTTCTGGGCCCAGTACTTTTCAATAATTTTTATAAATGATCTGGATGAGGGTGTGGAGGGGCTATGCATTAAATTTGCAGATGACACTGGGAGAAGCGATGAACACACAAGAAGGAGAAGGAGAAGGAGAAGGAGAAGAAGGAGAAGGAGAAGGAGAAGAAGGAGAAGGAAGGAGGAGGAGGAGGAGGAGGAGGAGAAGGAGAAGAAGGAGGAGGAGAAGAGTTTGGATTTATACCCCGCCCTTCATTCAGAGTCTCAGAGCAGTTTACAAACTCCTTTCCCTTCCCCTCCCCACAACAGACACCCTGTGAGGTAGGGCGGGGCTGAGAGCACTTCTGACAGAAACTGCTCTTTTTCAAGAACAGCTGTGCCAGAGCCTGTGACTGACCCAAGGTCACATCAGCAAGTGCAAGTGGAGGAGTGGGGAATCAAACCCGGTTCTCCCAGATTAGAGTCCGCACACTTAACCACTACATCAAACTGGCACCAAAAGATAGAAATAGAATTCTACAAGATCTGAACATGCTGAAAAAGTGGGTGGATGTGAACAAGTTCAACTTAACGAGGATAAGTGCCGAGTTCTACATCTGGGTAACAAAAATGAGGAACATACATACTGGATGGGAGATACACTTCTGGGTAGCAGAGAGTGTGAACAAGATCTTGAAGTAAGGGCGGACTGAAAGTTAAATACGAGCAGCCAGTGTGATGCGGCAACAAAAAAGGCAAATGCAATCTCAGGACACATCAACAGAGGCATAAGCATCCAAATCACAAGATATCATCATCCCACTGTACACTGCATTGGCCAGGCTGCCCCCGGAGTTTTGTGTGCAGTTCTGGAGGTCTCACTTCAAAAAAAAACAATATGGACAGAATTGAGAGGGTGCAGAGAAGAGTGACGAGGATGATCGGGGGCCTGGAGACTGAGCCCCATGAGGAAAGGCTGAGGGGCTTGGGAATGTTCAGTAAACAGAAGAGGAAGTTGGGGGGGGTATGATTGCTCTCTTGAAGTACTGAAAGGGCTGTCATTTAGAGGAGGGTGGAGAGCTGTTCCTGTTGGTAGGAGAAGAGAGGACTCGCAATCATGGGTTTAATTTAAGGGTGGAAAGATATCGGGTGGATTGTAAGGAAAACCTTTTTTTTACAGTAGGAGTTGTGCAGCAGTGGAATGGGCTGCCTGGGGAGGTGGTGAGCTCCCCCTCCCTGGCAGTCTTGAAGCAGCGGCTGGACAAACACTTGTCAGGGATGCTCTAGGCTGATCCTGCATTGAGCAGGGGCTTGGACTGGATGGCCCCTTCCATCTCTGCAATTCTATTCTGTTCTATGAATCTAATTTGCCATGAGTGATGCTGTGCCAGGAGTGGGGACAGCATTTTGGCAAACCGCTTAAGGTAGCCCCCCCTAGCTGTTAAGGGCTCATCTCAACCAGAGACGTTTTCATAATATAAGCCTCGGCGTCTAGTCATGCCGGCCCCATGACCATGGAAACGTCTTTGGACAGCGCCGGCTCTTCGGCTTGGAAACGGAGATGAGCACCGCGCCCCCGGGGTTGGATTCGACTGGCTTTCGAGCAAGGGAGACCTTCACCTTTACCTCTGCGCTCTCCCCCCTGCTGGTGAGTGTTGTATTGTAGGCATCAGGGGGAAATTGTGCTTTTATATTTGACTCGTTCTGAGTCGTAACGTTTTGTGCCTGCAATTTTAAAATGCATATAGATTGGTAAAAAAAAAAAGGTAAAAAAAGACAGATAGGTAGATAAAGAAAAAGAAAGAGGCAGGGGGGATCGTTGTGGGCCCTGAAACATTTGGAGGGCCTACAGAAAAAAGATGGACCTACACTTCTGGACTCCTAATCTACATACATTAAGGGAAATGAAACAGAGATCAGAGAAACTAAATGGGGGGAAAAATCTTTCAAAGTGAGAGCAGAGAGAATACCAATCGCCTATCACGTGTTGATGGTCGTGGGCATTTGTGATGTTGTTAAGCGCCAGCTAACTCCAATATGAAATAGGAAGTTGTTAAGCACCAGCTAACTCCGATATGAAATAGGAAGTCGCATTCTTTATGACCAATGCTCCCTCTAAGCTGTCCTGTGAGCAGAAATTCTCCTTGGTGAGCTACTGGCATTAAAGTTGTGAGCGAGCGATTTGGCTGCCGCATCAGTTAGCTTGCTCTGGAGCCCTCCTTCCTGAGCTAAGACAAAAATGGGTGAGCCGGAGGCCAAAAAAAACCTCAGCTCAGCTTAGAGGGAACACTGTTTAGAAGAGGAGAAGAAGAGGAAGAGATGGGGTTTATACCCCTCCCTTCACTACCCAAGGGAGTCTCAGAGCAGCTTACAAACCCCTTTCCCTTCTCCTCCCCACAACAGACATCCTGGGAGGCAGGTGGGGGCTGAGAGAGCTCTGACAACAACTGCTCTTTTTCAAGGACAGCTGTGCCAGAACTATGGCTTGCCCAAGGTCATCCAGCAGGTGCAAGTGGAGGAGTGGGGAATCAAACCTGGTTCTCCCAGATCAGAGTCCGCACACTTAACCACTACACCAAACTGGCTCTCACTACACCAAACTGGTTTATGATGCCCAAGTCCGTGAAGTTGTCTGCTCTCAATTCGTTCCATACTTTCCGGGTGCCGCTGCATTCTCATTCTTGCGACACTCCCCTTCTGGCTTAACAGATGCGGCCACAAGGGGGACAGACGCCACAGGCAGCGCACCCTCCCACACGAAGAGGCTCACAGGTGGCGGCCAGAACTGTCCCTGGGATTGTAACAAGACAAGGAGGTGGCTGGATCACGCATTCCGATGGTGGGAGTTGGTTGACGCAGGAGACGTTGGCCCCACTGACGATGCCAAGGCAACGGGCTGCTGCTGCTGCGCTACCACAGCACGGAGGGGGGCAGCATGGAGGGGGGCAGCAGCCCACGGGGCCCAGACCGCCGACAGGGTAGCCACATGATGAGGAGCAGGAAGGTGGGGAGCAGCAAGGTGCGGGGCAGGAAGGTGAAGGGCAGGCCGGTGGAGGGCAGCAGGTCATCTTCCAAGATGACGCATCATCCTGAGACTGGAATCACATGAAGAAAGAACAGGAAACATCCATGTGAAAGAGTTACAATGATAAACATTTCCACCAGGGAATAAATCTAATTCTACTCAGTGACACTTAAAGGGTAAAAAAAAGTTGATGAGATAGATATATTGTTCCTTCCGTTCATTTTGGTTTGAGTTCACACACCTAGCCTAATCTCTTAAACTGAACTGTGGCCTATTTTTGTATTGAGAAATGCAAGAAGATGAAGACGACGACGACGACGACGACGACGACGACGACGACGACGAAGAAGAAGAAGAAGAAGAAGAAGAAGAAGAAGAAGAAGAAGAAGAAGAAGAAGAAGAAGAAGAAGAAGAAGAAGAAGAAGAAGAGGAGGAGGAGGGGAGGGGAGGGGAGATTGGATTTATACCCCGCCCTTCACTCGGAGTCTCAGAGCGGCTTACAAACTCTCCCTTCCCCTCCGCACAACAGACACCCTGTGAAGTGGGCAGGGCTGAGAGAGCTCTGACAGAAACCGCTCTTTTTCAAGAACAGCTATGCCAGAGCTTGTGACTGACCCAAGGTCACATCAGCAGGTACAAGTGGAAGAGTGGGGAATCAAACCCGGTTCTCCCAGATTAGAGTCCGCGTTCCTAACCACGACTCTACACTGGCAAGAAAAAGTGAGATCCAAAAGTTGCTCAATTTAAAAAAAAACCCAACTTTGGAGACTTATCCCTTTTGATACATGCACAGCAAAGGTGAATTTGAGTCCAGTCGCACTGCAGAGACCAGGAAAATTTGAGGGGGTAGAAACTTGTGAGACCCAAAGACCCCTTCGTCTGCTATCTGCTATCTGAAGGAGAGTCACTGTGTGCTGATTCTCTAGTGGAAATGATACTGAAGCATGTGCTACTGCAATAGCCTACTGGACACAAAATTCGCCACTGAGAAGCAGAAGAGACTGTTCTCTCAATCTACGTCCTTATAGTTCTGGAAGTTCAGGTTGTGAAAAGATGATTGGCAAGTGGTGGGCTGTGCCTGCTGCCAATTCAGAGAGTGGAAAGATGGTTAAACTATACGGGCAAAGTTTGGGAGCAAAGCGTCAGCACCTTGAAGAGCTGGTCAGGCCTGGGATTGGAAGAATTCAATTATGCAAAACACATAATGTAAGAAAATGAGAAAATCTCCTTAAACTTTCTTAGATTACATATTGGTTTTTTTAAAAAATAATAAAGGTGGCCAACTAGCCAACTCTGGGCATGGAAATCACAAGAGATTTGTGGTAGACCCAGGCCTGTAACTATGATGGGGCATGTCGGTGCCATGCCCCCTCACTCAGCAGCCATGCCCCACAAGTCCTGCTGGTAGAAACCACTTTTTAAATATATATATATTCTAATATTAATTCAGGTAAATCACGCCGTGCGCTGCGCCCTCCCCACAGCCTGATTTTTTGGTGCCTTTTCCTGATTAGCTAGTCCTGACTGGAGATGTGAAGGCCCAGAAAAAAACTGGAAAAATTCGGGGGGAGAGGGGAGGGGACATTTTTTCAGGGTTTTTTTTCCTGAAGCCTTTTTTGTTTTGTTTTGTTTTTTCTGAAAAATTGGAAAAATTGAAAAAGAAGAAGAAGAGAAGAGATTGGATTTATACCTTGCCCATCACTATCCAAAGGAGTATCAGAGTGGCTTACAAACTCCTTTCCTTTACCCTCCCCACAACAGACAACCTGTGAGGTAGGTGGGGCTGAGAGAGCGCTGACAGAAACTGCTCTTTTTCAGGAACAGATGTGCCACAGCTTGTGACTGACCCAAGGTCACATCAGCAGGTGCAAGTGGAGGAGTGGGGAATGAAACCGGGTTCTCCCAGACTAGAGTCCGCGCACTTAACCCCTACACCAAACTGGCTCTATCAGGAAAGAAGCCTGTTAACTGATAAATGTCCGCCACTACACCAAAAAAATTGATTATGGAACGTTTTATTTTAAAATATTTTAAGACAAGGTGTTCAAATATTTTCCAAATCATTTCTAAGATATGTATGGTATCAGATTAATTCCTGTGCACTGAGGACAAGCAAGTCCTAGGTTACAAAATGAACTCTCCAATGCAAGAACAAGATGCATTCCTTCCTTTAGGAGGTGCTATTGTCACAAGAAAAGAAAAAAAGTTTTCAATTTTGTTTTTGCATGTGAGTGGGTATACTGGTACCCAGGCTTCATTAGTTGTGATAATTTCATGCCAAGTAAAATTGTCCATAATCATATTTTATGTTCCTAAAGTAACAGAATAACTTTCAATCCGGAAAAGAAAAAAAGAAGTGCTAATGTAGCATTTTTTCAATTTTTCCGAACATTTCAGTTTTTTTCCAAGAAAAAAAAATGCTTTTTTCCTGAGCTTCAAAATTTCCAGAAATTTTACATCTCTAGATTCCTGGCACCTGTGACCTCACCAGTTCGGCCCTCCCTCCCTACCTGTTTGTTTCCCATTCCCACAGTAAACCGTATTTGAATCCCACGGTATGTGGTCTGCGACTCTTAAAATCGCTCGGCTTGGCTTGTTCAGCTTGGCGGTGGCACTAGGCGGTTGATCCTGACCTGGATCCCGGGAGGCACCACTGATTGTTGTCAGACTCGTCAGGGAGTGAGGTCGGGGTGGATGAAGAGCTTTATAAAGTTCATACTTCTTTTAAAAGTACCCAAAGTCCTGTTTGCGTCAGCGGCTCGTCGGGGGAGTCGGGGCGGATGAAGAGCTACAAATAAAATGCATACTTCTTTTTAAAAGTGCCAAAAGTCCTATTTGTGGCAAGCGGGGGGTGGGGGGTGGGGGTGGATGAAGAGCTACAAATAAATTCCATGGTTCCTTAAAGGTAAAGGTAAAGGTTCCCTTGCTCGAAAGCCAGTCGAATCCGACTCTAGGGTTGCGGTGCTCATCTCCGTTTCAAAGCCGAAGAGCCAGCGCTGTCCGAAGACGTTTCCATGGTCATGTGGCCGGCATGACTAAACACCAAGGCGCACGGAACGCTGTTTCCTTCCCACCGAAGTGGTACCTATTTATCTACTTGCAATTTCTTGCTTTCGAACTGCTAGGTTGACAGGAGCTGGAACTAGAGACAGGAGCTCACTCCGTCTTGCGGCACCCGGGTCTCGAACTGCTGAACTACTGACCTTCCACAGCCTGCAGTTCAGTGTCTTAACCACTTAGAAAGTGCCAAAAGCCCTGTTTGCATTAGCCGTTCATGGGGGAGGGGGTTGGGGGTGAAGAGCTACCAATACAGTTCATGTTTGATGAGCTGCAATTCATGATTTTTTAAAAAACAAAAAAAAAAATCCTGTTTTTATTTGGTTAGGGTGGGTCAAAACAGGGAGATGCAATTGAGGAAGTAATTTTCCTGTTTGCATTAGCCGTTCATGGGGGAGGGGGTTGGGGGTGAAGAGCTACAAATACAGGTCATGTTTGATGAGCTCCAATTCATGATTGTTTTAAAACAAAAAAATCCTGTTTTTATTTGGTTACGGTGGGTCAAAACAGGGAGATATAATTGAGGAAGTAATTCACCATTGTAATTGAAGAACTGATTTTGCATGTGAGTGTTAGGACCAGGTTTTCCATTATCTTTTATACCTGTTGTCACAACTGCTAGAATACTGTAGGCTAAATACTGGAGAGGTAATAAAATACCTTCAAGATGAGAAACTATAGACAAAATGCTTGGAACTGCAGAAATGGACAAACTGACTTTCATGCTGAACGGTCAAACAGAAGAAAACTTTGAAAATGCATGGCAAAGATTCTACAAATGGTACGAAGAATATAATAAATAATTTATATGAACACTCAGCCAATTTAGAAGAAAATTAAATTTTAGAACTAAAGTCTGTCGATGTCCAAAACAAATACTTAAAAAATTAACTGGAACTTTGAAAATAACTATACTGCATGAAGAACTTAAATAGAATGATATATCAAAATCCCCCCTAATGTTTGTATGTATACTTGTTTGATTGTTAGTATTGTGTTTGTCCTTTAAAATTAAAAAAAAGAAAAAACCAGGGAGGTGTAATTGAGGAAGGCATTCACCATTGTAACTGAGGAACTAATTTTGCACTTGAGTTTTAGGACCAGGTTTTCCAGTCTCTTTTAGCAACCCGTCTGGCTCTCTTAAATAACAGAAAAAACGATGGGAGGGAGGTGGACAACGAAGACCTATAACTAAAATTCATACTTCTTTTAAAAGTGCCAAAGAAGTCCTGCTGGACAGTACCCATTATGCTTTTGCAGTGCTGTTCAAATATAAAGGTGCATTCCCAAATGTATACAGAGTCCATGCAGCTGCTGTAACTTCTGGAGCATCCACCAATACATTAGAGTCAGCGTTGTCTTGCCTTACCCATGGAAGTTTTCAAGCGGAGGTTGGACGACCATCTTTTGGGTATGTTGTAAGCTATCTTTCAGCTACGCTCCTGCAGAGTGCAGGGGGTTGGACTAGATGACCTGCAAGGTCTCTTCCAACTCTAACATTCTATGATTCTATGTTTTCCCAACCATAGAGACTGTCAATGTCCCATCTTCAGAAACACAGCCTAGTATTGCTAGGTCATGAGAAAACACTCACCAAAGGAAAAAAATCAATATGGATACTTTCACAGAAAAGGTATGTGCCCAATCAAACCAACTTCAGCTCTAATTGTTCTAATCATTCAATGGACTGAGAAGGGTGTAATGAATTGGTGACAAGGTTTTGTGATAAACCAGAAACATTTTTGAGTGACAGACTACAAGTTCGGTAATGGTCAGCATTTTTGTAATAAACGTGAAACATTTTTTGAGTGATAAACAACTTGTCGTAATGATTATTGTTGTCTAATGTGTCTTTATTATTAGTTATAAGCAGGGCTTTTTGTTCTGGGGGAATGCACTGGAAAAGAGTTCTGGAACCCTCTTCGGGGGGGGAACATTCTTTTAAAAACGTTTAAAAGTTTATGGGTTTTCAGTATACAGATTTATGTATTTATTTATTTATTTATTAGATTTGTATCCCAGCCTTCCCATGTCATGGGCTCAGGGCGGATTCCATCATAAAGACTATACAGACAGTTAAAAAAAAAAGAATTAAAAATACCATTGCTAATTCCCGTATTTCTAGCCAGCACCTCAACAGATGAGGTCTAGTATAATTTGGGTTCCGGATGATGACACAGATTTGATCCACTGGAGGAGAGACCTGATAGAATGTGGACACCCACTGTCTCGACTAAAAGCCTGGTGGAAGAGCTCCATCTTGCAGGCCCTGTGGAACTGTAAGAGGTCCTGTAGGGCCCTGATCTCATACAGGAGCTCATTCCACCAGGTAGGATCCAGGGTCGAAAAAGCCCTGACCCTAGTTGAGTTCAGATGGACGTCCCTGGGGTCGGGGACCACCAGAAGATGCTGATATGCAGGCCCCTGTCCATACAGAGCTTTGAAGGTACAGCACCGGCACCTTGAAACAGATCCGGTACTCAATAGGCAGCCAGTGCAGTTCGTGCAACACAGGGTGGACACGTGTCCACACAGAGGACGAAGTCAACACTTGTGCCCTTGCAACTGTGCACCAACTGCGGTTTCCAGAGCAGAGCCAAGGGCAGCCCCGTGTGGAGTGAACTTAGCCCCACAGAGATTTTGAAAACTCCATTCTACTCTTGAGAGTTCCGGCACCTCTTCCCTCCAAAAAAAAAAAGCCCTGGTTATAAGTATGCTCAGGGCTCTTTTTGTAGAAAAAGCCCAGCAGGAACTCATTAGCATAATAGGCCACACCCAACAGCAGAAACTCATTAGCATATTAGGCCACATCCCCGACAGCACAGTATATTAGCATATTAGGCCACACCCCTATATTACCAGAAGTGTGGTCATCCAGCCACACCCACCATCGAAGGCGCTGGACAGACCTCAGGAGCCAGCTGGAACTCCCTTCCTGTGCATTCCTGTCCAAAAATAGCCCTGAGTATGCTTATTATTATTTAGAAATATAAACATACAGACTGGCATTTAATGGCTGCCCCCCAAGCAAAAAAATATCCTGGCTATGGGCCTGGGTAGATTATGGGGAAGGCAGAGTTAGGGCCATTTTCTCCACAAAAGTTCAGTTGGGATTCCAGGGAGACCCACCTGGAGGACGACTATCTTAAAATGAGTGGATAATCGAGTTCATGTAACTTCCACCATGTATTTCATTCACGAAGGTGTGTCAAACAGGTTCTAGGGAGGCAGCATACAATTTTTCTCCATACATTCCTACATTAACACAATTACATTTCCCTGACAGCCACACACACTTCCTCCTTTTATCCTATGCCTTGAGCTCTCTTCAGGTGCTCTTTCCTTCCTTCCTTCCTTCCTTCCTTCCTTCCTTTCCTTCCTTCCTTCCTTCCTTCCTTCCTTCCTTCCTTCCTTCCTTCCTTCCTTCCTTCCATGTGAACATTGAGAGACAAGAAATGCCACTGATCTCATCAAAATCTTTTCCCAAAGGAGAGACTTCCTAAACTTTGCTTCCTGGCTTTCTAACTTCTTTTCCCTTCTCATACATATCACATAAAATGAGAAGAAGGTATAATGCACTTACCGAGAACAGTAGCAAAAGAGAAGCAAGCAAGACAAGCTGGGCAGAGTTGTGGAGAGGGCTGCAGGTGGCGAGAGCTTTTATACCATCTGGGGGTGACGTCAAAGACACCACTCATTTCCGAGTGTTCAGCCTGTTCGGTATTCCTAAACTCCCCGTGACATTTGGTAAGGCGTCTGACCTCATATTATATGTGAGCATATTTCGCCCTGCAGTCTTTCTCCGTCATGCAGTATTATGGTACTTGGTTATAAGTCCTGGACAATTACGTTCGAGTCGGATGAGAAATGAACCCGAGACATTGCCTGGGTGACTACAGCGGGAGCAAATTACCCGCTTGGACTGGAATATGCAAAATTTAATATCACAATATTATTCTTTGGCCCTCTCCTGAGGTCCTACTTTATCTATCTATCTATCTATCTATCTATCTATCTATCTATCTATCTATCTATCTATCTATCTATCTATCTATCTATCTATCATCTATCTATAATTTCAATTTATTTCCCACCCTTCATGGGAAGGGGCTGCTGTGGCTCAGGGCAGCTCACAACAATACCCCAAGTCCAGGCAAACCTTCACCCCCCTTCTGGCTGCACTGGGGCTCACTCAAGTCCTGGGCCTTGGGTGGCTTTGGGTGGACATCTTTTGGTGGGGTTCCTTCATTGTCATGTGGAGCTCCTCCGTCCTTCCCACAAATGGGCTCAGGGCAGCTCACAATAATACCCCAATTCCAGGCAAACCATGGCTTCACCCCCCTTCTGGCTGCCCTGGGCCTCACTCCAGTCCTGGGCCTTCGGTGGCTCTGGGTGGACATCTTTTGGTGGGGTTCCTTCATTGTCATGTGGAGCTCCTCCGTCCTTCCCGCAAATGGGCTCAGGGCAGCTCACAATAATACCCCAAGTCCAGGCAAACCATGGCTTCACCCCCCTTCTGGCTGCCCTGGGCCTCACTCCAGTCCTGGGCCTTGGGTGGCTTTGGGTGGACATCTTTTGGTGGGGTTCCTTCATTGTCATGTGGAGCTCCTCCGTCCTTCCCGCAAATGGGCTCAGGGCAGCTTACAATAATACCCCAAGTCCAGGCAAACCATGGCTTCACCCCCTTCTGGCTGCCCTGGGCCTCACTCAAGTCTTGAGCCTTGGGTGGCTCTGGGTGGACATCTTTTGGTGGGGTTCCTTTATTGTCATGTGGAGCTCCTCCGTCCTTCCCGCGAACAGGCTCAGGGCAGCTCAAAATAATACCCCAAGTCCAGTCAAACCATGGCTTCATCCCCCTTCTGGCTGCACTGGGGCTCACTCAAGTCCTGGGCCTTGGGTGGCTTTGGGTGGACATCTTTTCGTGGGGTTCCTTCATTGTCATGTGGAGCTCCTCTGTCCTCATTCCCTGACATTGCGGCCTATCATTGGCCTATCATTGGCTTCCTCATGGCTCCAGGGCTGTAGTGCCCTGCCCGCCCCCTGTGACCCATCAATGGCATTTGAAGATATCACTGTCCAAGTCTGCCCCTCCCCCTAACCCCTCCCCAAGTCTGGCCCAGCCATCTGTTGTTTCGGGGCAGCAGCAAGCCCCATGAAAGTTCCCCTGATCCAGTCCCTTTGCTGTCTGTACCCTTGACTAATGCTCAGCGTGCGACTGCAACAAAAAAGGCCAATGCTATGCTAGGGATTATTAGGAAGGGGACTGAAAACAAATCAGCCAGTATCATGCCCCTGTATAAATCAATGGTGCAACCTCATTTTGAGTACTGTGTACAGTTCTGGTCACCACATCTCAAAAAGGATATCATAGCATTGGAAAAAGTACAGAGAAGGGCAACTAGAATGATAAAAGGGTTGGAACACCTTCCCTATGAAGAAAGGTTAGAATGCTTGGGGCTCTTTAGCTTGGAGAAATGATGGCTGAGGGGTGACATGATCGAGGTTTATAAGATTATGTGTGGGATAGAGCAGGTTGAGAAAGAAGTACTTTTCTCCCTTTCTCACAATACAAGAACTCATGGGCGCTCAATGAAATTGCTGAGCGGTTGAGTTAGAATGAATAAAAGGAAGTACATCTTCACCCAAAGAGTGATTAACACTTGGAATTCACTGCCACAAAAGGTGGTGGCAGCGATAAGTATGGACAGCTTTGAGAGAGAATTAGATAAACATATGGAACAGAGGTCCATCATGGCTATTAGCCACAAGGTATAGATATCTCAGTCTGGGGCAAGTGATATTCTTGGTCCTTGGGGGGGCAACAGTGAGAGGGCTTCTATTGTCCTGGCCCCACTGCTGGACCTCCTGATGGCACCTGGTATTTTTGGCCATTGTGTGACAGAATGTTGGACTGGATGGGCCATTGGCCTGATCCAAGATTGGCTTCTCTTATGTTCTTATGTTAACTCATCACCACCTGGACTCCAAGGGGAGACCTGACCATCAACACAATTGTTTTCAATGGGCTGGCCAAAAGTGTAGCTACTCCATCTCTTTTGAACTATCCCCCAGTTTCATAATTCAGGAGAGGTAGAGAGACCCAGTTTTCCTTCAAACATCTGCTTTTTTATCTCACTTTCGGATTCTTACCAGAGATTCTTCTGGTCCCTGATTCTGTTGAGTCCTTAACCATTTTAAATTGAGTCATCCTTAACACATCAAGATACATCCATTTTCTAAGACACGCCCCCCTGAGCTTCAGTTCCATAGGCAGGTTCTGACTCAGGTCTGGGGTTCTTGAACTCCTAAAATTTCAGGAGTTCCCCGCTACGGGGGATGAGATTATTGTGATGATTAAGGCTTTGATTATGTCTCTGTGCAGGTTGGTTCATGTGGGGGAGAGCCAGCATGTTGTAGTGGTTAAAAGCAATGGATTCTAATCTGGCGGCAGAGGCGTGACCCTGTGGTGCAAGGCAAAGGGCGAGAGTCTTTGAACCTGGGAATCAGGCCTGGAGACTCTGCATCATTCCAGATACCTTCAAACCACTAGCCCATTATGAAGAATGGGGGCTATCCAGGGTTTTGCAGAGAGTGACGCACATATGATGGTCTGGAATCCATCAGAAGCTTAGCAGCATATTTGAGCCTGAATACTTATTGAGATCAGCATCCCATCTGAATGTATTATCTTACATGACTTTTTGTAAAGCACTTTATGAGCAAGAGAGCTTTAGTACTACTCTAATATTTCCTGAGGAAGATCCAATTTTGAAACGTCGTTGTTTAATCCAGAGATGACGTTGATGATGTATTTTTGCACTAGGATTTTCTTATGATTGTATTGTGTTGTAGTGCTTTTGACCATAATATACAGAAAGGATTTTCTTTGCAAGTCTTATTGACTGCTTGATCTGTGGGTTGGACTCTCATGACTGTTTTTTTTACAGTTGTTCTCTATCCACTGGTTGGAAATTATGACTGTGTGTTCGTCGCAGGACTGTGTGTTCATTCCCTTGGGGCTAGGGCTGACAACGTGGAAAAGCTGAGGCAGAGCGAGAGGTTTGGGGAAGAGTCCCTCAGAGACTTATCAGAACAGTGTGACCTTGGGTCACTGGTGTGACCTTGGGTCAGTCATAAGTTCTCTCAGAGCTGTTCTCTCAAGGGCAGTTCTCTGGAGAGCTTTCTCAGGCCCACCTACCTCACAGGTTGTCTGTTGTGGGGAGGGAAAGGGAAAGGGATTGTAAGCCATTCTGAGACTCCTTTGGTTTGTGAAGGGTGGGGTATAAATCCAATCTCTTCTTCTTCTTCTACCTCACAGGGTGTCTGTTGTGGGGAGGGGAAGGGAAAGGGATTGTAAGCCATTCTGAGACTCCTTTGGTTTGTGAAGGGTGGGGTATAAATCCAATGTCTTCTTCTTCTTCTACCTCACAGGGTGTCTGTTGTGAGGAGGGGAAGGGAAAGGGATTGTAAGCCATTCTGAGACTCCTTCAGTTAGTGAAGGGTGGGGTATAAATAAAATCTCTTCTCTTCTTCTACCTTTTCCTATCCCTGTGCCAACAGTTTTTCTGCTGTTGTGGACAGTGAGAGTCTCAAGGTCAGAGGGCTTCAGCCTGAGGAGGAGGGATGTGATCCCATAGAAAAGACCCCTTCCTTGGGTGATGGACCAACATCCTCTCCTACCGAGGCTAATCCTGGGGGGCTGGGGAGAGGTGGGTTTCTTGTAGTGGATGATTCAGTCATTAGGAATTTAAAGAGTGTGTGACAGGTGTTTTAACTTCATGGTGACTTGACCGCCTGGAGCAAAGGTTGTGGACATCATGCACTGTCTATATAGGTCAATAGAGCTGAGGAGAAGTCAGCAGTCACGCTACACGTTGGCACCCGTGACATTGGGAAATTTACTTAGAAAGTTTAACACATGGAAAGATTAACACATGGAATTCACTGCCACAGGAGGTGGCGGCGGCTACAAGCATGGACAGCTTCAAGAGGGAATTAGATAAACATATGGAACAGAGGTCCATCAGTGGCTATTAGCCACAAGGTATAGGTAGGGACTCTGGGGCAAGTGATGCTCTGTATTCTTGGTGCTTGGGAGGGTCAACAGTTGGAGGGCTTCTAGTGTCCTGGCCCCACTGCTGAACCTCCTGAGGGCACCTGGTGTTTTTGGCCACTGTGTTACAGAGTGTTGGACTGGATGGGCCATTGACCTGATCCAACATTGGCTTCTCTTATGTTCCTATGTTCTTAAAGTTAAAGGTCAGAAGCTCAAACGTAGCATTCTCAGAAGTTCTACACACAGGGCCAGCTAGACAGGCACAGATCAGGCGTCTCAATGCTTGGATGAGAAAGTGGTACCGGGAGGAAGGGTTTAGAATTGTGGGACACACTTGGGAACTTCCTGGGACAAGTTGAGCTTGAACCCGTACATAAGAGACGGGTTTCATTGGACCCAAAAGGAAACCAGGCTGCTGGCAATTAATATCAAAAAGTGGAAGAGCAAATTTTAGACTAATCCTGGGGGAAAGGTGGCAGGAACTGGGTAGCCTCCAGTTCGGTGTGTCAGCCCAAAGAGATGATCGCGTAAACCCTCAGGGTGATATTGATAGTAGTGTAATAGAGTTTGGGACTGAGGGCACAATGGTGACAGAGGGCCATGTGTAGCTACTAATGGACCCAGGGAGGTGGGGGCTACTGGAGAGGTCTTTGTATGTCCACGCCAAAACATTCCGAGCCAAGATGGGGGAGCTGGACGTCATACACTGCATTCAATGACAATTTAGATATAGTAGGCATCTTGGAAACAATGGGGTAGATCAAAATGGGTAATCCTACCCTGTGAAAGCCAATCAGGTATTGTTTAGGGGCACAGTCCCAGGGAGATTTTTTCCCTATAACTAGACACACTCTGCCTCATGGTAGTGTACATGTGTGTGTTCCCCATGCTAGACACTTGTGTGTGGGTTCTCCCCCCCTTCAGTAATTGCTGTCCATTTCTCTCGTTGCCTTCCGTGGACTTTGTTCTCCAAGACTGGTAAATACCGCTTTCCCTGAATTTCTTTTCTCCACTCCTCCCTTTTATTTTACTTTTAGACAGAGTGTGTCTTCCCCATGTGCTTTGTGTGTATATTTGCAACTTTCATTATTTTTCAATGAAACACCTTTCCGGTTGAACTTCAGCCTGGCTTATTTCGAGAGTTCTCTAAGGGAAAATCCCAGTATACATAGATCCCAGTTACCCACCAGTCTGGTGTAGTGGTTAAGAGTGGCAGACTCTAATCTGGAGAACTGGGTTTGATTCCCTACTCCTCCTCCACATGCAGCCAGCTGAGTGACCTTGAGCCAGTCACAGTTCTCTCAGAGCTCTCTTAGCCCCACCTACCTTACGGGGGGTCTGTTGTGGGGAGGGAAAGGGAAAGGAGATTATAAGACATTCTGAGACTCTGAGTGAAGAGTGGGGTATAAATCCTACTCTTCTTCTTCTTCTTCTTCTTCTTCTTCTTCTTCTTCTTCTTCTTCTTCTTCTTCTTCTTCTTCTTCTTCTTCTTCTTCTTCTTCACCAATTTCCCCAATTAATTATGGATAACGATGTGCGTAACAATTCTATCTTTGATTACCCTTTCTGCTCATTTGCCTGGAACAGACATTAGAAAGACAGGCCTGAAATTTCCTAGTTCCCCTCTGGATCCCTTTTTAAAAATTGGTGTCACATTTGCTGTTCTCCAATCTTCCAGGACAGTAGCTGAATTTAATGATAGGCTACATATCCAGGTTAGTAGATCAATTAGATCCTTAAGAACTCTTGGCTGTCTGCCATCACGACCTGGGCACCTACTCATTTTTAACATCCCCAGTAGGCCTAGAACATCATCTCTGGTCACCAGTTTGGTGTAGTGGTTAAGTGCGTGGACTCTAATCTGGGAGAACTGGGTTTGATTCCCCACTCCTCCACTTGCACCTGCTGATGTGACCTTGGGTCAGTCACAAGCTCTGGCACAGCTGTTCCTGAAAGAGCAGTTCCTGTCAAGAGCTCTCTCAGCCCCACCTGCCTCACAGGTTGTCTGTTGTGGGGAGGGGAAGGGAAAGGAGTTTGTAAGCCGCTCTGAGACTCCAAGTGAAGGGTGGGGTCTAAATCCAATCTCTTCTTCTTCTTTTTCAATTTGGCTCAGTTCTTCAGATTCCCTTCCTGAAAATGGGGTTGTGGCATGGGTATGTGCCCCACACATTCCACAGTGGACACAGAAGTAAAAAGGTCATTGAGTTTCTCTGCCATCTCCCCATCTTCGTTTAGCAATCAATTGATTCTTTTTTCATCCAAAGGCCCCAGGGCTTCAATAGCTGGTTTCCTGCTCTGGATATATTTACAGAGATGCTTATTGTCTATTTATTAGATAATGGAGCAGAGGTCCCTCAGTAACTATTAATCACAAGGTATAGAAAGGAACTCTCAGTCTGGGGCAAGGGATGCTCTGTCTTCTTGGTGTTGGGGGGGGCAACAGTGGGAGGGCTTCTAGTGTCCTGGCCTCACTGGTGGACCTCCTGATGGCACTTGGTATTTTTGGCCACTGAGTGACAGAGTGTTGGACTGGATGGGCCGTTGGCCTGATCCAAGATTGGCTCCTCTTATGTTCTTATACGGAGCAGAGATCCTTCAGTGGCTATTGGCCACAAGGTATAGATAGGGACTCTCGGTCTGGGGCAAGTGATGCCCTGTATTCTTGGTGCTTGGGGGGAGTCAACAGTGGGAGGGCTTCTAGTGTCCTGGCCCCACTGCTGGACCTCCTGATGGCACCTGGTATTTTTGGCCACTGTGTGACAGAGTGTTGGACTGGATGGGCCATTGGCCTGATCCGACGTTGGCTTCTCGTATGTTCTTATGTCTGTCTTGACACCTTTTAACAACCTACTCCTCAAAATCTCTCTTTTTTAACAAACAAACAAACAAACAAACACTGTCCCCAAGGACAGAATTTTATTATTTTTTTAACACATTACAATACATAACGTACAAACAATAACACATACATATAACACAAATGGGGGTAGTAGAATCTCGTAGTGCATACCTTAATGATGCCTAAAAAAATAATCAACATTTACTAATTTTATAAGTGAGAACTGCTCATTTCATTTAGCTCTTATTGGGTTACACAAAAGTACTTTATCTTATAAATCGTCTTTCAGTTGTAACAGGCTATACGTAAGTATTATGCCACTCATAAAATCTCTTTTTGCATGCATAATGACTTACTTACATTTCTTTTCCCAGAGCCCATGGTGCCTCTCTCCAGTTCAAATTATTGAGGCAGAACTTCCACTTTTTAAAAAGAAGCCTCTTTTTTAAAGCTTCATTGACTTCTGTTTTTAACCACACTGGCCTTCTTTTAGACTTCGCAGTGCCTTTCTTAACCTGTGGAATGCATTCTAGTTGGGCTTCAATTACTGTGGTTTTAAGTAGGTGCCAAGAATCCTCTAGGGATTCGATTCTCTTCTGTATCCCCTTCAGCTTCCTTCTTCTTCTTCTTTTTTTTACTATTACTATTTTACTATTACTATTTTTACTATTACTATTACTTTTGAAATCAAATGTCACTGTTTTGGACTTTAGGAGTAGATTTCCATTGATCTGAATACTGAACTTCATACCAATGTGGTCACTGTTCTCAACTGATGTAACAACCTCTACATCACTCACTAGGTCTTGAGACCCGCTCAGAACTAAGTCCAAGGTCACTACTCCCTCTGGCTGGCTCTGTAAACAACTGTTCCAGTGCAGAGTCATTTATGATGTTTAGAAATATCATTTCTACAGCATGACTCAAGCACATATTTGCCCAGTCAATGTGAGGGTAGTTAAAGTCTCTCAGTAAAATAGCATTATCTGTTTTAGTCACCTACATTATTTCCTTCTCTATCTAAAAATCATCCTCAAAGTTTTCATCAGGTGGGCAATAGTACACCCCTACTTTTAAGTAATTTGTAGGGCCCATTTATTCCCACCCATATTACTTCTGTTGGAGAGATAATTCCCCTGATGTTTTCTATGTTATTGTGTGCCCTCATATGCAATGACTTCGCAACCCATTTCTCCCTTTCCTGCTTATAGAAGCACATACCCGGGAATGATTGTATCTCCTAGGTTTTACCCATTCCCATTCAAAGACCTTGGGAAACTCAGGATGGGTTTGCCTGAGTTGGGCTAATATTGCTAATGTCACTTTTTTAAAAAAATTCAAAATTGTATTATAATATTTTATACACACACACACATCTAAATATATAAATGACAGTGGAATAACTAAATGAAAATATAAAGGCATTAGGTTACAATATAATGCCTAGTTGTTGTTATTGTTGTTCAGTCACACAGTCGAGTCTGACTCTTTGCGACCCCATGGACTACATCATGCCAGGCCCTCCTGTTTTCTGTCGTGCCCCGGAGTTTGCTTAATTTCATGTTCGTTGCCACAATAACACCATCTAACCATCTCATCCTTTGCTGTCCCCTTCTTCTTTGACCTTCAATCTTTCCAGCATCAGGGTCTTCTCCAGTGAGTACTTCCTTCTCATTTGGTGGTCAAAGTATTTGAGCTTCAGCTTCAGGATCTGGCCTTTCAGGGAACAGTCAGGGTTGATTTCTTTTAGGATTGACTGATTTGATCTCCTTGCAGTCCAAGGGACTCTCAAGAGTCTTCTCCAGCACCATAACTCAAAAGAATCTATTATTCGGCTCTCGGCCTTCCTTATAGTCCAACTCTCGCAGCCATACAGTACTACTGGGAATGCCATTGCTTTGACCATACAGACTTTTGTTGGCAGGGTGATGTCTATACTTTTTAATATTCTGTCTGGGTTTGCTATCACTTTCCTCCCAAGGAGCAGGCATCTTTTAATTTCATGGCTGCAGTCACTGTCTGTAGTCATCTTGGATCCCAGGAATGTGAAGTCTGTCACTGCTTCCATGATTTCCCCTTCTATTTGCCAAGGAGTGATGGGGCCGGATGCTGTAATCTTTGTTTTTTTTCCAAGTCAATCTTTGCACTCTCCTCTTTTATCCTCAGCAAGAGGCTCTTTAGGTCCTCTTTACTTTCTGCCATTAGAGTGGTATCATCTGCATATCTGAGGTTGTTGATGTTTTTCCCAGCAATCTTAATTCTGGCTTCTGAATCATCCAGGCTGGCATTTCGCATGATGTACTCTGCATATAAATTAAATAAGCAAGGGGACAATATACATCCTTGTCATACTTCTCTTCCTATGCTAAACCAATCAGTTGTTCTATATCCTGTTCTAACTGTCACTTCTTGACCCTTATACAGGTTTCTCAAGAGACATGTGAGGTGGTCTGGTACTCCCATCTCTTTAAGGACTTGCCATAGTTTGTTGTGATCCACACAATCAAAGGCTTTAGCATAGTCAATGAAGCAGAAGTAGATGTTTTTCTGGTACTCTCTTGCTTTCTCCATAATCCAGCAAATGTTGGTAATTTGATCTCTAGTTCCTCTACGTCTTCGAAACCCTTGTACTTCTGGCAGTTCTCTATCCACATGCTGCTGAAGCCTAGCTTGTAAGATCTTTAGCATGACTTTGCTAGCATGTGAAATGAGTGCAATTGTGCAATAGTTTGAACATTCCTTGGCATTGCCCTTCTTTGGGATTGGAATGTATACTGGCCTCTTTCCAATCCTGTGGTCACTGTTGTGTTTTCCAGATTTGCTGGCAAATTGAGTGCAGCACTTTAACAGCATTTTCTTTTAAGACTTTGAATAGCTCAGCTAGGGTACCATCACATCCACTAACTTTATTGTTACTAATGCTTTCTAATGCCTAGTATAACAAGTAAACTATCAACAATTGTGGCCACCACAGTTTAAGAAGAATATAGACAAGCTGGAACGTGTCCAGCAGAGGGCAACAAAGATGGTGAGGGGTCTGGAGACCAAGTCCTATGAGGAAATGTTGAAGGAGCTGGGTATGTTTAGCCTGGGGGGGAGATGACTGAGAGGTGATATGGTAACCATCTTCAAGTACCTGAAGGGCTGTCATATAGAGGATGATGCTGAGTTGTTTTCTGTTGCCCCAGAAGGTCGGACCAGAACTAAGGAGTTGAAATTAAATCAGAAAGAGTTTTCGGCTAAACACTGGGAAGAATGTCCTGTCAGTTAGAGTGGTTCCTCAGTGGAACAGGCTTCCTCAGGAGGTGGTGGGCTCCCCTTCTTCGGAGGTTTTCAAGACAGGCTAGATGGCCATCTGTCAGCAATGCTGATTCTGTGAACTTAGGCATCTCATGAGAGGGAGGGCAGGAAGGGTTATATCAGTGCTTAGTTCTTGTGGCCCTTTCTTACATGCCCAGGGAAATGCTGAATGCCACTTTGGGGTCAGGAAGCAATTTTTCTACAGGCCAGTTTGGCTGGAGATCCTGTAGATTTTTGTTTGTTATCTTCTGGGTGTAGAACAGCAGTCACTGGGAGTGTGGGGGGGAGATATTTGTGAATTCCCTGCATTGTGTAGGGGGTTGGACCTTGGAGGTCCCTTCCAACTCTATGATTCTATGATTCTAAAAGATAAACATAAGGGACACAGAGCAACAACATCTGGAAGAGAAGAATTATATAGTGCATCGTGGTATCTAAAAGGTAAATCATGTACAAGGAAAACAAAAAGTAAATATTGAAATTAAAGGTAGGAAGGGGAGACCACCAACTTCTAGAGCTCTCAACAGCTGGTAGTTTCAGATGGAGCTTTTAAAGTGAAGCCATGCGTAGTAAGTAGTATTAGATGGTAGAAGATCCTGATCTGCCTTATATTGTAACACAGGAGCCCAGGCGAGGACCAAATTTGAGTAAACTTTTTGGGAGGCAGTATGAGCTGTGCTAGGAGCTGCGGTGGCTCAAGTGGTTAAGATGCTGAACTGCAGGCTGTGAAAGGTCAGTGGTTCAGCAGTTCGAGACCCAGGGTGCCGTATGACGGAGTGAGCTCCCGTCTCTAGTTCCAGCTTCTGCCAACCTAGCAGTTCGAAAGCAAGAAATTGCAAGTAGATAAATAGGTACCACTTCGGTGGGAAGGTAACAGCGTTCTGTGCGCCTTGGTGTTTAGTCATGCCGGCCACATGACCACGGAAATGTCTTCAGACAGTGCTGGCTCTTCGGCTTTGAAACGATGAGCACCGCAACCCTAGAGTCGGATTTGACTGGCTTTCGAGCAAGGGAACCTTTACCTTTACTATGAGCTGTGCTTAATGTTACTTGATAACCCTTGTGTACTGGTTGGGAGAACCTACCAGGTTGTATGAATAACTCATTAATTAGGATGAATGGGCAAGGAGAAGATATAACCGGGGGTGGAGGAAGTTAATTCAAGGTGTGGTAATGTTTTCTTGAGAAACACATTGTTTAAATTAAGTATCTCTTTCAGGGTGGGGAGGAGAGCTATTAGCTTGTCATTAGTTTTGGCTCACCTTCCCAAATATTTTCTCAGGCTTTTCTCCGGGCAGCATCCATCATGTTCCATGTCACTTTCATTTTATTCTTGCTTCTAGGCCAGGCAGCACAGCACAAATATGATTTTAGGGGTGATATTGTAGAGGGGAGGTTTTTTCTCTCTCTCTAGCTGTCAAACTGCCCATCCAGGGTCAACTCTGTGTGAGCAGTCTGACTTGTGCTCATACATTTTACCAATGCTCCCGCTAAGCTGTGGAGTCTTGCGAGCAAAAATTCTACTTTGTGAGCTCCTGGCGTTAAAGTTGTGAGTGAGCGATTTGGCTACTGCATCAATTAGTTTGCTCTGGAGCCATCCTTCCTGAGGTAAGGCAAAACGTGTGAGCCAGAGGCTAAAAAACTGTGAGCCGGCTCACACTAACTCAACTTAGAGGGAGCAGCTGCTGACAACATAGAGGAACAAACTCTGCTGAGGGAAAATCAGCTTGGCTTTTGCAAAGGGAACCCCTGTCTCTCCAGTCTTGTAGAGTTCTCTGAGAAAGTGAACAAACATGTAGACAACAGTGAGCTGGTGGTAGCGAATATATACCTGGACTCTCAAAAGCAGGGGTGTTGAACTCATTTCTTATAAGGGCCAGATTTGACATGTCAGAGTTTATATCTCTGCTACCTGGCATTACATTTGATGACACACATGGCCCAGCCCGATGAAGTCCAATTCATGTCAAATCCAGCCCTCATAGGAAATGAGTTTGACGCCCATGCTCAAAAGGCTTTTGACAAGGTACCTCAGCAAAGACTCTTGAGTAAACTTAGCAGTCATGGGATAAGAGGAAGGGTTCTCTTCTGGATTAAAAACTGGTTAAATGTCAGGGAGCAAAGAGAAGGAATTGCTAGACAGTTCTCACAATGGAGGGGAGTAAGCAGTGGGGTCCCACAAGGATTGGTACTGGTGTCAGTACTATTTATGAATGTGTGATCTGGAAGCCGGGATGAGTAGTGTAGTAGCCAAGTTTGCAGATGACTCAAAAATTATTCAGGATGGTAAAAACCAAGGCTGACTATGAACAGCTGCAAGAGGACCTCCACAAACTGGACAACTGAGCAACAACGTGGCAAATGAAATTCAATGTTGGTAAGTGTAAGGTGATGCATGTTTGGACAAAAAAATTCCAGCTGCAAGTCTCAGCTAAAGGGTTTCTGAACTCGCTGAGAATGCGGGGTGGAACTTGGGGTCACAGTGGATAACTCAGTGAAAATGTCAGCCCAGTGTGAAAGGCAAACGCTATCCAGGAACAGACTGGAAAGGGAAATCGCTGAATTACAAATTATTACAACTCGGAACAAAAACTTTCCCAGGACTAAACAAGGATATTGATTTCTTATCTCACTACATATGCCAAACTTGTTACATATGTATTCTCACCAAGAAGGTCTATATATCTTCTTCATTTTAGTGAATTTCTATTTACATAGTATATTGGAACAGTGATTGCAATATAATGTAATTAATGTTGGAATGTATTTCTCTGATCTCTTGATAGAGGAGACATACCATTCACCCCACCTCAGAGGAAAGGATGCTGTTAATTACCTTCATGCTTGAAAGGAGACAAATGAATCCTAACAACATGGTCTCAGTTAATTACTATTAGCATCCCACAATTAAGGATACTTTTACACAATCAGTCTCCTATATTGACATATTTACTGTGTTTTCCCCATAATTAAATACCAAGAAATGGTGGCCATATCATCTTAACTTGTTCTTCCTGTTTAGTCTTCTGCATCTGTTAAAACATCTTCATTACGCTGGATGCTAATCTTCTGTTCACCCTCTACATATATCAATGGTTACCTTCCCTTTCAATGTATCTGAGGAAGTGTGCGTGCACACGGAAGCTCAAAGCTTGACTAAAACTTTGCCGGTCTAAAAGGTGCCACTGGACTCGAACTTTATTCTATGTTAGGGATTATTAGGAAAGGTGACTGAGAATAAAATGGTCACTATTATAATGCCTCGGTACAGAATGTAGTGCAGTGGCAGCTCCATTCGAAGTACCATGTCCAGTAAAGAGGAGGGTGACCAAGATGATTTGGGGGTTGGAGCACCTTCCCTATGAGGAAAGGCTGAAGAGTCTGGGAATTTCCAGTTAGACAAGAGGTAATGGGAGGGGGGCATAAGCAACTGACAGTTCCAACTGTCTTGTGGGGGGGGGAGTTTGAGGTGCAGAATGGAGTGAAGTCCAATCAGCTTCCATATGCAAATGACCTTGAAATGCTGGCCCAATCACAGAAGAGTGGCCTAGGCTGCAATGGGTGGAACTCAGGCAATGCAGCTAGTGGATAGGGACAGCTTCTGAGTGACATATCAGGGAGCCAACTGATTTTGCTGGGCATAGAACTTTGCCACCCCAGCTGGCTTTTATATTTATAGAGACATAGCTGTTCCTGAAAAAATTGCCATTCAGTTGATTGTAACTGAAACACCTATGAAGAGTAATGACTTTACTGAAAAATTGTTGTTGGTTTTTTTAGTATATTTCATCAAACTCAAAAGAATTCTTTAAGTTACCCAAGAAATACATGGATTCTGTATTTTATTAGATTGGATATTGCCTTATTTTCCCTATATTAACCATGATAGTCAGGGCTATTTTGGGGCAGGAACGCACAAGAACGGAGTTCCAGCTGGCTCCTGAGTTGGCCATGCCCAGCAGGAACTCATTAACATAATAGGCCATACCCAGCAGCAGAAACTCATTAGGATTGGCTACATTAGGGCTGTGTGGCCTAACATGCAAAGGAGTTCCTGCTACAAAAAAAAAAAGCCCTGGGTTTTGACAACAAACAAAGTAAACAGAATAAGAAGCAAAAGGTGGGTGTGGCTGGATGACCACACTTCTGGCAACATGGGGGTGCGGCCTACTGTGCTAATAAACTGTGCTGTCAGGGGTGTGGCCTGATATGCTAATGAGTTTCTGCTGTTGGGTGTGGCTTGTTAGGCTAATGAGTTCCTGCTGGGCTTTTTCTATAAAAAGAGCTCTGCTTATACTTATTGTTTTGGTACTGTTGTTATTCTTGCTCTGGTTGTTGTTATCATTCTATGAATGAGCTATTGTTCTTTTTTTTTCTTTCAACAATAAAAATTTAAAAGTTAAAAAAAAAGAGTGCCAAGGAGGGGGAGCTCACCACCCCCTGAGGCAGCTGATTCCACTGTTGCACAACTCTTGACTGTAAAAAAGTTTTCCCTAAGATCCAGCCGGTACCTTCCCACCCTTAATTTAAACCCATTCTTGCGAGTCCTCTCCTCTGCTGCCAACAGGAACAGCTTCCTGCCCTCCTCTAAGCGATGGCCCTTCTGATACATCGAGAGAGCCATCCTGTCCGCCCCCCAGCCTCCTCTTCTCCAAACTGAACATTCCCAGGTTCCTCAACCTTTCCTCATAAAGCTTCTTGGTCTCCAGGCCCCTGATCATCCTCATCACTCTCCTCTGCACCTGCTCCATTCTGTCCACATCCTTTAGGAAGAGAGGCCTCCAGAACTACACACAAGACTCCAGGTGCGGCCTGACCAATGCATTGTACAGTGGGACTATGAGATCTTGTGAGTTGGATGTTATGGATACACTCCAAGATTGCATTAGTCTTTTTCAAGGCTTTTTTTGTAGAAAAAGCCCAGCAGGAACTCATTAGCATAATATGCCACACCCAACAGTAGAAAATCATTAGCATATTAGGCCACAGCCCTGATAGCACAGCTCATTAGCTTACTAGGCCACACCCCCGTGTTACCAGAAGTGTGGTCATCCAGCCACACCCACCTTTTGCTTCTTATTCTGTTTACCTTATTTGTTGAAAAAACCCAAGGCTTTTTTTGTAGCAGGAACTCCTTTGCATGTTAGGCCACACACCCCTAATGTGGCCAATCCTAATGAGTTTCTGCTGTTGGGTGTGACCTGTCATGCTAATGAGTTCCTGCTGGGTGTGACCAACTTGGGAGCCAGCCGGAACTCCGTTCCTGTGCGTTCCTGCCCAAAAATAGCCCTGGTCTTTTTTGTCACCAGATCACACTGGCTGCTCATATTTAACTTTTGGTCCACCGATACCCCAATATCTTATTCACACACACTGCTGCTCAGAAATGTATCCCCCATCCAGTCTGCTTGTTCCTCGTTTTTGTTACCCAGATGTAGAACTCAGCACTTATCCTTGTTAAATTGCGACTTGTCCACATCCCCCCCACTTTTCCAGCGTGTTCAGATCTCGTTGAATTCTATCTCTATCTTCTGGTGTGTTTGCTGCGCCTCCCAATTTGGTGCCGTCTGCAAATTTAATGAGTAGCCCTTCAACACCCTCATCCAGATCATTTATAAAAATATTGAAAAGTACCGGGCCCAGAACCGAGCCCTGTGGCATCCCACTGGACACCTCCCTCCATTCAGATGAAATGCTATCAATAACTACTCTCTGAGCACAGTTCTCCAACCAGTTCCATGTCCACCTAACTATCCAAACAGTCCAATCATCAGTCCTGTTGTTTACCCTTCAGAACGTCATGGGGAACCCTGTCAAAATCTTTACTGAAATCCAGGTAAACAATATCAACAGCATTCTCTCAATCCAGTAAGCTCATCACTTGATCAAAGAAGAAAATGAGGTTGGTCTGGCAGGACCTGTTGGGGACAAATCTGTGCTGACTTCCTTGATTCACCAAGTTGTCCTTTAGATGCTTGCAGATTGATCCCTTTAAGATCTGCTCTAGTATCTTCCCTGAGTCAGAGG